>VSWD01000005.1:37612343-38243536 GCA_033119305.1 Pinctada imbricata | reverse complement strand
AAAATGTAAAAACGGATTTTGCACCGTAAAATTAGCATTTACCATCCGCAAACATAACGTCAGTATCTAGTTATTCTCATTCTAATGCAAACTATATTTTTGTGAATAAAAAGCAAAATGTGACGTTAGCAACGTCAAAGCCTAGTATGTTTTAGTTTTACAGCCGTAACTAAGGAGCAAACAATCAATGAAATTTGACGTTATGGCGACATTGCATTAGAATCAGTTTTAAATGTATGTTTTATTTGGATAAAAGATGGTAAATTTGAGTAAAATGTAATAAGCAGATTATAATTGATAAAATCGTATCGGATACACCAACCGATTCTAACCCGATATTTTGGTACATTTTTGGACTTAATTTTCATACTTTTTGGCCATTTACATTAGAGACGTTCAGATGTTGTTACGCGTAACTTATACTCGTGACGTCATACATACACGTCAC
Organism: Pinctada imbricata; assembly: GCA_033119305.1. Lineage (NCBI taxonomy): Eukaryota > Metazoa > Mollusca > Bivalvia > Pterioida > Pteriidae > Pinctada > Pinctada imbricata. Next base: position 38,243,088 of record VSWD01000005.1, on the reverse strand, counting down.
GAGTTACTTTAATTTTTTTTCTTAAGATACGCGTAACACGCAGACGACAAAACGCAATACAGTCAGTATGGATAGGTAAGGCACTTTCTTTTTAAAATACTATCTTTGTATTAACTAATTCCATATTTCTTCAGTTAACGATAATTTGTGGGGTAAGGGGGCCTCGAGCATCCCTTTTCATCCCCAATTTGCTCAACTTGATTGAACACTTTTCAAAAAATGTCCTACTCGCTACGCTCGCCCAATCTATTTCTTTATTTTGTTCTTTCTAGCCAACTTTATTCACTTGGAATTCAAGAAATTTGTTCACATACCTTTCCCTAAATACCTTAATATCCAACAAAGATCGTTTCATTCAGTTACCTTGCATTTCAAATATCAACCAATATATATTTCAGCAATAAAATACATTACATATAAATGTTGTACACAGATTATACCTATCAGGTTCTTTTTTATAGAAATACACGATTTTTCTTAGAAACCCCATTTGTAATTCCGAAGACCATATTTAACGAAATTCCTGTTCAGTTAAAATGAGGGTGGGGTGCGGTTCTGGCAAAAATATCCTAAATCAATTTTGATCCCCACACTTTTTCTGAAATCCTGGATCCAAGTTTTATACACTTTCAAAATAAGAATATAACTTTATCTAACCTGTTTTCACAAACTAGCACAACGCTTTTCCTTCTGTACGATTCAAAAGCAATAGATGATACAGAAACATTATGGCTGAGTACTTTGCAAAATAAGCGGCGTCCACACGTCACACCACAGGGAGGACGATTCTCGTTGGCGTCAACAAGCGAAACCGAGTGTCTCACAAATTTTAGGTAGTATATTTAATTGCAATTGATACGTTGACCCGATATCTAACCTTCACTGCCATTTCGTTAAATATAGTTTTTATCTCTATACACTGAATACCTCAGTAAATGTCATGTGTATGGACTCAGTCCAGCTAAGAGAAACACATAGCAAGCGAAAAAAAAATGTCTGGAGTAGGATTCGAACTCGCAACCTTTAAATACAGTGTCGGACACGCTACCAACAACGCAACGTTTCGCGGTGAGCTTTTAAGTGACCTATAGTCATATCAGGTTGAGCACCCTCTTGCTATTTAACTAATTTTTTCTTACTGTTAACATGTTGCAATACATGACAAAACACACTCGTCTTGATCTGCCACGTGTGATGTGATGATATACTTCTCAAATGTATTACAAATGAACCTGCTGAATGGGGTCAAAAGGTCATAGGCTAAGGTAAATTGGAAGTTTAAAATGCACATATTTTCTGCAACAAAAGCTATTTACTTTTTGACATTCACGAATTGTTACTTACCTCGTGTAACCAATGATCAGAAGACTAGTCTTGATAATTAATCAAAATGTCAGAGGTCGAGGTCAAATTAAGAGTTTCAATTTACATTGTTTCCTTTCCAACGCTTTTGATAAACAATGGCCTTTCGATTTACAATGATGATAATTCACAAATATGTTGTTTATGGCCCGATGATAACCCCTTTTGGATTTTAGGCCAACAGGTCGAACGCGAAGGCCAAACTTCGAAAAATTGAATTGCTTGTGTCCCCTAGGGAAAGTCCAAGTTTGTAATGGAATTTGTGCGAAATATACTTCAAACTTATTACATGTCTCTGACTTTGAAAGATTTGAGAAAGATGACGTTGGGGTGATGGCGCATGGTTTGGGGATGCCTGAGAAGATGGTACTCCAGAATGGAACCTTAACTTCTGGTCTGCTCATTACACTTCGTCGGCTAGCGTATCCAAACTGTCTAGCCGACATGGTTCAAATGTTTGGGAGAAGTGAGCCAGAATTGAGCATGATTTTTAATGAGGTAACCAACATAGTACATGTATTTTTAAACTGGAATAAAGGGTCAGTCCAAAGTAACAGGGAGTTGTCAAATATCTTGGAAAGTACTACATGTACATACAACATATCAAAATTTGACATGCTTAAAGAGCAGACCTGTGTAAAAGACTTGCACGTCATACAGTATGAAAATGAAACTATATCCCGTCACAACATAACCATGACTATGTCAGTGTCAAAAGTATTGATTTTAGAGATCGCATATTTCGATTTCAGCAAGGACTCCTTGATATCAGCCATGGTTAAATTATTTCAGCTTTCACTGAACTCGAACACAATCGATAAAATTGATTTCAGCGATTGCTAAAATAATTAATCTATGGCTCTATTCCAATTTAGTAAACATTTTAATGATTACAAATCGCATTGTTATAACCAAACAGTCCCTGCAGTTCATAGATCAGAACCACGGTCATCGAGTTGAATAGCTGGACCCAGCATGGATTACTAGAGAAAGGCTAAAAATTACTCTGATGCCATCCATATTTCCTCGCCTCTTGAAAACTGATGGGGATTTATCGATGGCTCCCTTAAACCTATTGCCAGACCTGGCCCTCAACAAGAATTGACATTTTCTGGTATTGAATAAAACCTTCAAATAAAGTGGCTTGGCTGTATACTCAAGTTATTTTGAAAATGATTACGCTTTGCAATTGTAAAGAATGATGCATTATTTGAATCAGGCAAAAAATTATGTGTTTCCATGACTCCACAGACTCTATTTTTTTGCTCCGACCCTAAAGTTGTTACTAAGATATCACAGTCGCATATCACATGATACACAAATAATAATGTTCCATGGGAATCCCCTTTGATTAAACCAGGTAAATACTGTCTAAATCTACTATATATGTTATAATTTTTTGGTCTATCGTATGACAATCATTATAAATTATATGATGGAAATCTATTCTGGTCAAAGATAGATATATATTCAGAGATCGCTTAAGCAGAAAATATTGTATCTGTCCGTGCACCATATAATAACATGTATTGAGCATCGAAAATGTTCTGCTTATGTCTAAAATAAATTCATATAAAGTAGATTTAGAAGGAATTACCTGGTTTAATCAAAGGGTATTCCCGTGAAACATATCATTTGCGCATCACGTAATATGCGACCGTGAATATATATATTTGAAATGACAGAGAATTCGAGAAGTGGGCATTTGCTGTCCGAATATTTCAACGCAATGTTCATTACTTTATCAGGACACAAACGAACTCATGGTTTAAAGTACCAGTACATCTCAACACCTGATGGGATGGTTGTTCATCTTTTTGGGCCAATGGAGGGGAAGAAGCACGATGCTGCGCTACTCCGTGAGAGTAGCGTCCTTCCACAGCTTCAGCTTCTCATGAATGATGCAGCGGGAAACCCACTGTATCTGTATGGCAATACGGCCTATCCCCTCCATTCACATGTAATATGCCCATTCAAAGGCGGGAATCTCACCACAGAAGAGCACGAGTTCAACAGACAAATGTCAGCATGTCGACAATGCGTGGAGTGGACTTTCAACAAAACGTTACAACTGTTTGCATTTTTAAACTTTAAAAAGAATCAAAAGGTCCATCTTCAGCCCGTAGGCATGTACTATAAAGTAGCAACAATTTTATCAAACTGCCACTCTTGTATTTATGGCAACCAAACAAGTTATTTTTTTAATGTGGCGCCACCCTCTCTTGGCGAATACCTGGGCTAACTACATGTACTGGAACAAATATTTATTTGGCTCACTTCTATTTATTAAGAATACATTCTTGTCATGTCGTTACGTTCGTAACCATTTCATTTGATATACATTAATTATTTTGATATTAAATTCTTAAGCAAGTTTATCATGACTAAACGTTCTTCCTTTTCCAACTTGAACCGTTCGTGTTCCCGTTCTTCTTTTTTGGTCTGCAACTGAAGCTTTTCTCTCTCCAGTTTTATTTTCTCTTTTTTTCAGTTCCCTTTCTTTCTGCGCTTTCCCTCAATGAATTCCATGACGTCATGTTTCCGCCGTTTGGCCGCCACTGGTGCACCATCAGGTTGAGGATCTTCTTCATCCGAGTCTAAACGAGAAATTCAACTTATTTAATGGGCACAAACTATATTAGAAAAATCTAATTAGATAGAAAATTAAAGGAAATGTAGTTGCAAACAAGGGTATGGTAAACTTAGTTGCACTAATTCTGAGTTGCAATGACAGTCGCACCCCTATCCCGGCAAAATTAGTCGGTCATGATGTGCCACTGGTTGATGATATTGCGGGGTACTTTTAATGATCTATATGTAATCTCATTTTATATTGGTTACATTACGAATATAGTTTATAGTGGCGACCGCCACATAATTTACTTATGTGGCGGCCACCAGATAAGTTATGATTTGGCCTCAAGATAAATTTTATTCAGTACGTGTCGCATACGAAGTATAATTTATATGTCGGCCGCCACATGATTTATCTGGCGACTGCCACTTAGTTATCATGCAATCGCGCGATTGCGATATACACAAGTTTACCATTGTGATAACACAAGTTTACTACTTAGATAGGATGCGGGATTTCAGGAATGTGACAACGTAGATAGGCAAAATGGAACTAATCAGCCATTTTTCATGATTATTTATTAAAATAAAATTACTTGGTTTCTTTAGCGTCTCCAATGCCCTTTTCCTTATTGCCGCTCCTGCCTGTTTTGCTTCATCCTTCTTTGGATTTGCCTTTGGCTGACTTGCCGCCTCTTCCATCAGAAGGCTAATTTCTGCAAGCAACGCTTCCTTTTCGTATTTTTCTTCGTCTTTCCCTGACCTATGGACAAATAATTTTGTAGTACAAAATGTAATACAGTTGTACATAAATAATCGCATTCAATTATATTAATTCGGAATAATTCCATGGCATATCAACTATTGCACTATATACACTCTGGCTCATTTTCATTGGTTTTAACATAGAGGTGATATCGGCATCACCTTACCCGAAAGTTCACACGTAGCAAAGTCGATAGCAACGTCATTAACAACGCTAACGTCAAAGTCATGGAATACCGTAAATACGTACCTGCCTATTTTCTCTCGTTCATCTGAACGAAAATGAGATACTAGCAATGTTGTTCTTTCTCTGCATCTGCGGCCATCAATGGCTGTGTCAGTCAACATGTTGATATCGTTGAAGTTTTCTGCGACGGATGCCCATCTCGTCATTGCATCGCCACCATACGGATTTACAGAGACAACTTCCATGAGCAACTGGATATCATTTTGATTAGAAAACCTAAACATTTTTTTCTTTGATGCTGCCATCTTCACAGAATAGCTGAAAAATAGTTGTAAATTTACAATCATTTCATCTGTTAATTTGATTGGACAAATAAGCCGATAACTTAATTATTGATACCTACGTAATCGACGTAATCGAAGATTCGGGAGCATAAAGTTTTTGTTCTGTCCGTTTGTCTGTGTCCCTGTTTGTATCTGCAAAAACTTTAACCTTGTCCATAACTTTTGAATGATAAGTGATAAGACCTTTCGTGGATACCAAAATATTTGACCTTTTGCCCTTGTGACCCTCGCAAAAAAAATCAACCTTGTGAAGTTGTCCATATCTTTTGAATCGTAAGTGATAGGGATTTCATATGTGTATTCCTTGTGCCAAGACCTTTTCATGGATACCATGTTTTGTCCTTGTGACCTTGGAGTTTGATCTTCTTCGCAAAAACTTTAACCTTGGCCATAAATTTTAAATGGTAGTCAAAAGACTTCATTATTTCACAAGACATGTCCATTAGTACAAAAACTGACATTTTGACCTTGACCTTGGAAAATTACTATTTTTACATTACAGCTGCTTTTCTGAGAAAGATGCAGACGTGCACGTTGGCACAAACACATATCTTTTTTTTCTATTTTATCATTTGCAAAAATCTAAATGAGTGTTTACGATCTCTTATCTCGTAAAACATAAGTATTTAAACTTTTATAATAATATCCTGTGGCGTGATTCTGAAATTATATAGTAGTATAAAAGACTTGGTACATAAAAGTTAATTTTACACTTCACTTTATTGTTATTCATAATGATTCTTGATTCTTAAATTAAAAAAGAAAAAAAAATCCTACTTATCGACTCCCCTCAAAAAATTTTACATAAAAGACTCCAGTATCATGAAATATAACATGCCCATGTTTCATCCCCCACGCATCGACGATAGATTGGTACATATTCTTTTTGTCCTACCTGTCATACTGCACTTCAACATTCGCTATAACTTTATACTCCACTAATGACTCCCTTTCCAATCTGACACCAAGATCAATGACCTTGTGACCCTGACTGTTACCTTTGCGCAAAAATAGCTTTTTGGACTTTGTTGCCGTCCAGGGCATAGTGTTTCACAAACACGTATTCTTATTTCCTTATTTGGATTATAGATATACATGTATGTCCCATATCTTTTTCAAGCTAAAAAACTTTTTAAAAAGTATGTGACAACAAATCTACATGTCTATTTTGTATCTGGTATGTGGTGACTATCATGTTTATTTGTAATTGAACTCAATGATGTAATGACTCTTCAGAGAGCCAACAAGCAGACTGGACGAAATACAGTTAAAAAATACTTTACGATTAACAGGGTGGGGGGGGGGGGGCAGTTCTTAGGGAGGGGTCATTCACTATTTTCTCTTATAATGATGTACTGCATGGGGGTACGGTACATGTGTTTTCGAACTGAACTTTGACAGTCTCTGTATTTTTTTTATTTTTTGTTGATACATCATCTTGTTCAATGCACATATATCATACATATTAGAATTATGATGATCATTTTTTTTATAGATAGAAAAGGAAGAAAGAAGAAGGGGAGAGGGAGGGGGGGGGGGGGCAGATTCACTCATCACTTATACACATCATAGCAGAAGACATATCTTAGATATACACAATAAATAAAGTTTTATGAACTGTGAATTTAGACAATGGATAAACTAATTAGTTGGAATATTAAGTCAAGTAATAGAGAGTAAGACTGAAAAAAATATATGAACAATACATGATTGTGATAACTTTACATATTTAGGATATTAAACATTTGTTCCCATTCAATCCACTGAACCTCAAATTTGTCCACACATTTATTTTTGCGAGCAATATGAAGATGAATGTCATACTTAGATTTCAAAAAGTGAATAAGACCTGTCATTGATGGATATTGGTGCTTCTTTAAGTGTATATAAATAAATTGATTAGTATATAGAATAATGAAATTGACAACATTATCATCATTTACTTTGCCAAATAACACATCTTTGACATTAAATTGTACTACATGGTTAGTCAAAGTGTATATCATGTATTCTAAATTATCCCAAATCGAAGAAGCAATATCACAATGAAAAAAATCATGTTCTAAAGATTCTATATCATGGTCACAGAAAAAACAAATATCATTACTTTTAACCTCTATTTTCTTAAGATATTTACTAACAGGCAAGATTCGGTGTATTATCCTATACTGTAACCAGTGAATAGAAGTATCTGCTGTTATGCTAAAACATATTCTAAATACATCTTTAGGATTAATATTAAAATCATTATTATTATTCCATTTGATAATAGCGGTTGGCATAATATCTCTATCATTTAATAGTTTATAGACAAGCTTATTGCATTTTACATATGTTAAAAGTATATCTTACAAAGGAGGAATAAAAGGTGCAAAACTTGAATTGTCATTAGTAAGAAAGGAGGGGATCTCTCTTGTTATCTTTCTTGATCTAAATAATTTTGTTAAGCAGCTATATATTCCATTGTAAGTCAGTATACAAATTTGGGTTATTCCAAATCTTGTTTCAAATTCATTTTTAAGCCAAGATTCTATTTCCATTTAAAAAGTCTTTAATTGTCCTAACCCATTTTTGATACCATAGCTCTTTATAAATAGAAACTTTATTGATTTTTATCAACGAATTGTAAAAGACTGGCAAAAGTAACAATTTTTCATCAGAATAAAAATCTTTATCATGTAATAGTTTTCTCATGATACTTTGCCAAGCTAAAAAGGTATCTTTCCAGAATTTATTTTTGCAAGAATTGACAAGTTGTGTTACAAAGTCATCTCCAAAATCACATAAATTTCCTTCAATATTTTCTCCAAAATTTGCCTTAAAAATGTGTATCCAAGACTGGCCACCTGTCAATGCTCTCTTCATCCAAGTTCATTTTAATGATACTATGAAGTTTTCCAAATCAATCATTTTAAGCCCTCCTTTTTCGTTTTCTTGTGCCAGAACTGCCTTCTTAATTCTATTACTGTTGGAACCCCAGATGAATTTGTATAAGTCTTTATTAAGAATTTTTAAATACTCAGGATCTGGATTCGGAAGGGCGATAAATAAGTGGTTAAGTTTAGGAATAATTAATGTTTTTACTACTGTGACTTTACCGATTGGTGTTAGAATACGCCTGCTCCAGGTACTTAAAAGAGATTTTATCTTTGGAATCTGAGAATCATAGTTAAGAGATACCATTTCATCTAAGTTAACAGAAAATTCAATTCCAAGACAAGAGAAATGAGTGGATCCCCAGTGGAGTTTCCATTTTTTTAGACCCAATCCAAACAATTTTAGTTTTAGAACTGTTAATGTTTAAACCTGACATTCGGGCATATAATTCCAAAGTGTGTAGGGCTGAGAAAAGAGAAGATTGTGAACCGTCCAAAATCAAAGATGTATCATCCGCATATTGCGATATTTTATGTTCTTCATTATTTATTACAATGCCTTTAATGTCTTTATTATTTTTTACAAGAATTGACAAGATTTCTGCTGACAAAAGAAAGATGTAGGGCGCAACAGGATTCCCTTGTCTGCAACTGCGATATATAGATATTTGTTCAGAGAGAAAGCCAGATTGCATGATTGATGCCTTAATGTCTGTGTTAAGAATTTTAACCCAATTTATAATGTAATCTTGAAATCCAAAAAAATGCGAGAACCTTATAAATAAAAGACCAATTAACGGAATCGAATGCTTTTTCAAAATCTAATGATACAAGTAATCCAGGAATGTTTTTTGTTTCTGTGTAAGATATAAGATCATAAATTAATCTGGTGTTCTCTCCTATGTATCGTCCGCTCATGAATCCAGATTGAGAATTTGAAATAAGCTTATGAAGAGTAGATTTTATCCTTTTACTTATGGCACCAGATATATTTTTATAAAACACATTCAATAAGGTAATTGGGCGCCAATTTTTTAGTAAGTGTCTAGCCTTATCTTTCTTCGGAATGCAAGTTATTATGACTAAACGTTGTGATATTGGGAGTGTTTTTTATAAAAAATATCATTAATAGAGCGAATAATAAAGTACTTCAAGTCTGACCAGAAAAATTTATAGAACTCTGTTGTAAATCCCGTTGATCCCGGGGATTTGCCATTCTGCATATTTTTAATAGCATTCAAAACTTCAGCTTCAGATATGGGTTCTTCTATGAGTAAAGCATCGGAACTATTTAGTTTTGGAATTTCATAAGATTGTAAGAGAGTATTCAAATCAATATTACCTATGTTTTCCTCATTATCAGAATATAACTTTTCATAAAATAGTTGACATTCTTTCAGAATTTCTTTCTGATCAGCTATATTTTTATCATTTATTTCTAGTTTATGTATAGTTTTGTTTGTATAATTTCTTGACTCTAGACCGCAAAAATACTTTGAAGGTTTCTCTCCTTCTTCTACCCGTTTGGCTTTTGACCTTATCATATGACCTTGTAAATTTTCTTTTCTTATATTTTCCAATAGAGTCTCTGTTTTTTTTAGTAAAAAATATCTAAATGGTAAAGTACTTTTCCGGAAATTTATAGGACTTCTCAGTCCTGAGATTTAACAACATACCAGTGTACAGCCATGTACACAGTCACGCCAGACCATACTAGTCTACCACATATGAGGGAATAAACGGAACGAGTTAAAATTTTCCGAGCAAGGGTGGAGATGTGCGGCTTCTGTATTACTTTAATAATCATGAACATTTGGTTTGCTTCCAAAATGGTCAAACCCCATCATTAATTTCTATCTCTCTACATAAAAAGGGTTTTTCATAAAGGAGATGGTCCATGGAGGACAGATGATGGGAGTTGGGCGGTGCCTGGGACGTTCATCTACATGGATGGGCCGTATGTCGTATGTCTGTCCATATGTCACCGTTTTACATTGTGTCTGTGTAGCGGTAAGCACTAGCTATGCTCCCGATGCGCCATGCACATGCATATTTATGTGTAGTATATATAGGGACACATGTGGCTGCATGTACGAAACGGGGGGGGGGGGGGGTAAAGGAATAAGAGGGGATATTTGGACAAAGGAAAATGCAAAATGCAAGCGCTGTCGTTTATTTAGAGATGGATAGAGGAGACATCAATTTTGAAAGGGTGCCTGGTAAGAAGACCTCGGAGCAGGGTCGCGCCGGCGCAGCTTGGATGATAGGGGAGGGGTCCTAATAATTGACCACCTTTCAACACTGCACCATGCACCATCATGCTCTGACTTAAGCTTTTTTGTAAAACATAAATATATATACAGGGAACATTGCGATGGGAAAGATGGTGTCCGGTAAAAAAAAATAAAGTATTGTAGTAAGTCCACAAACGTGAATGTCAAATCCGCCTGTTCTCTGTATCAAGTATTTTCCTTATTTATGTTTGTCTTGTCTTACATAAATCCTTTTTCTGTTTTAGAGGAGTATATGGATTGTATATTTAATGGTAAACTCTTTCTTTTTCACTCATAAATGTCATTTTTTCAATCATAAACAGCATCAAAATACTTACCGGTATTTGTGTAACGGGTGACCTTGGAGCTACCAGTTGCTTACGTGTATGTTACTCGTCACTTGCCCACGTCACACGATCGAAGTGCGCACAATTTGATGACGTCACACGTTCGCGTATACTGGTAACTTGTATCTGTTGTTTAGACTGAGGATCACTGTCACAAGTCGGACGAGGGCCCCTTGGTTTAATTACAAAAAGAAAGTACTATAACTTTTTACACTTTACTTTACATTCAAACAACATAGATACATATACAACTGTCAATACTCTGTTATGGGTCAGAATACCCCAAAACGCCAGCAAAAATCAGACAAAGACAGAATATAAATTTACAAGTTTAATTATGTACAAAATATATATATTTACAATGATTACAACTTACAATACAATGTCCGGATCAAAGTGTCCGTTACGGTCCACAAAGTCTATCGAATGTATGGTTTCCGGTAATCACAAACGTTCTCGAAAGATCGATGTCCAAACGTTGTTAAATGGATTAAAGTCTCAACAAATAAAGTGTCCCAGTATATCAGAATAGATGAATGAATCGTGTCTACGAATGTGTACGAATGTCCCCTTAACACAGTTCCTCAGAGGTATTTATACTTAAGAACAATGAATTAACCAGAAGCTTCTAGAACAATGACTCATTACACATGATTAACAATAGAGTAAATTCTAGAAATCACAGTCATGTGATGATAATGATGTAACAAAGAACATACTGGAATATTCTCTAATGAAATAAACATGACATAGTAAAATCTAGAAAGAATTATTATGAAATCATTAAATAACATGACTAAGTACATGTGTACCTACACATAAAGTAAAACTAAAATAATACATGACCCACAACACCTCCCCCCTTAAAAAAAGTTTGAATGTCAATGAAAACTTAGGTGGTAAATTCTGCAAAAATCACTCATGAAACTCTCGATAGTGCATCTGCAATCACATTGTCTTTGCCCTTGATATGGTTAATAATAATATTGTACTCTTGCAACAATAAACTCCACCTTGTAAGTCTTTGATTCTTGTTTGACATTTTGTGCAAAAATGTGAGAGGGTTGTGGTCAGTATACACAAGAATGGGATGTAAAGTAACATTCAAATAAACATCAAAATGTTGTAAAGCTAACAATAATGCAAGACACTCTTTTTCAATAGTAGAGTAATTCTTTTGACATTTTGTTAATTTCTTTGAGAAATAACAAACAACTCTATCTACACCATCATCATTTTCTTGAAACAAAGCAGCCCCGATTCCTACATCACTGGCATCAACAGTAAGCTTAAATTGCTTATCAAAATTTGGAGCTGACAGGACAGGACTATTCATAAGAACACATTTGATTTTCTTAAAAGATTCGTCACAGTCATTGGTCCATGCAAAATGCACTTTCTTTTGTAACAGATTGGTAAGTGGACCAACAACTGACGAGAAATTTGGACAAAATTTTCTGTAAAATCCTGCCATTCCTAAAAATCTCATTATCTCTTTCTTATTGGTAGGAATCGGGAACTTTGAAATAGCTTCCACCTTGGCCATGATAGGAGTAACAAAACCTTGACCTACTTTGTGACCCAAATATTCTACAGTCGCGTGACAAAATTCACTTTTCGCAAGGTTCACTGTGAGGTTTGCTTTCGCCAGTATGTCGAAGAAAGTACGCATGATTCGGAGATGATCATCCCAGGTGTCGCTGTAGATGATGACGTCATCGATGTACGCCTCGCATCCTTCGAGATGATTTAGGAGCGAATGAATCATCCTCTGGAATGTGGCTGGTGCGTTTTTCATACCAAAGGGCATTACTTTATATTGGTATAGCCCATCTGGAGTCGCAAATGCCGATATTTCTCTGGCTCTCTCGGTAAGCGGGACCTGCCAATAACCTTTGAGCAAGTCAAATTTACTGACAAATTTTGCACTGCCAATTTTATCTATACAGTCATCGATTCGTGGGATCGGATAAGAGTCAGTTTTGGTGACTGAATTGACTTTTCTAAAGTCCGTACACAATCGGTAAGTTCCGTCTGGCTTCGGAACCAGAATACATGGGGAACTCCAATCACTATTGCTGGGTTCAATAATGTCATTTTCAAGCATGTATTGAATTTCTTTCCGCATGTATTGAAGTTTTATCGGGTTTAACCGATAGGGATGCTGTTTGATAGGTGACGCATCACCTACAATGACGTCATGATGAGACGCATTTGTCTTTTTTGGAATGTCCGGAAAGATGGTCGTATATTCCCGCATTAATTGGTGCAATTCCTCTTTTTGATGCACGGTCAGATGTCCGAGTTTCACTTCCGGATTTGTCAGAATATCAGAATTCTTTAAACGGACACTTTGAGCAAAGTCTTTTTCGACAGTCTCTTCATTACATTCAGCTTCAACACAATTTTCTAATGTATTTGCGTTGGCCAAAGTGGAAACTGGTTTTACAAAATTTCGGTCACTTCTATCAAAATACTCTTTCAACATGTTAACATGACACACTCTTTTTTCTTTTCGCCGATCTTGTGTCTTAACCACATAGTTAACATCACTAATTTTACTCTCAATCTCATAAGGACCGAAATATCTAGCTTGCAAAGGATGACCAGGGATAGGCAAAAATACAAGAACTTTATCGCCTGGTTTAAAAACTCTGTTTCTAGCATCTTTGTCATACCATGTTTTCATTTTCATTTGTGATGTTTTGAGATTTTCTTGAGCTAATTTGCAAGCATTATATAACTTCTCTTTGAAATTAGACACGTAGTCTAAGAAATTCAAATCGCTAGTCTCAGTCAACCATTTTTCCTTCAATAACTTCAATGGCCCCCTGACCGTATGCCCAAAAACTAGCTCAAAGGGACTGAACCCCAGGGACTCCTGAACCGCTTCTCGTGCCGCAAACAACACGAGGTGAACCCCTTCATCCCAGTCTTTTCCATACTGGTGACAATATGTTTTCATCATAGTTTTAAGGGTTTGATGAAAGCGTTCAAGTGCCCCCTGGGTCTCAGGATGGTACGCAGAAGACTTATACTGCCTGATACCTAGCTCATGCATAACCTGCTGAAACAATCCTGACATAAAATTCGAACCCTGATCTGACTGAATAGCCTTGGGAGCACCTACGAAACTGAAAAACTTTGTAAGGGCCTTAACTATGGTCTTTGCCTTAATATTCCTAAGAGGTATGGCTTCAGGAAACCTAGTCGAAGTACACATAATTGTCAGTAAGTACTGATTCCCTGACCTAGTCCTAGGCAAAGGACCTACACAATCAACTAACACCCTACTAAAAGGTTCCTCAAAGGCTGGAATGGGTTGGAGGGGAGCAGGTGGTATAACTTGATTGGGTTTACCTACCATCTGACAACTATGACAAGACTTACAAAACTCAGACACATCTTTTCTCAACTTAGGCCAGTAAAAGTGACTTAAAATCCTATTATAAGTCTTATTGACACCTAAATGACCTGCCATGGGTGTGTCGTGAGCTAAACTCATGATGTCCCCGCGATACGCTACTGGAACCACTATCTGGTGAACGACCCGCCACACTTCATTAGGGGGTGCATCGGGTGGTCTCCATTTCCGCATGAGGATGCCATCTTGTATGTAGAAGCACTCTCCGACTTTGTCCGCTTCTTCTCGGGGAAGGGCCCTCTTGCTTAGTCGGATAATCTCCGGATCTTTAGTTTGCTCGGAGAGGAGCTGCTCACGGCTTAAGGCATCTGTATCTCTGTCTAATGGTGGATGGGAATCATCACCAGGTACTGTCGGAGACTTGTCAACATGAAGTGGTACTGACGTCTCAGGTACGCTGTCATCAATAGTAGACATGAATGTGTCAGAAAGATCTATATTTTCGGAGGGATGGTCCTCGTTAAGTGCAGAAGTACTCTCAGCCTCTTTTAGTCTGTTCCTGGCCATCGCCCTGGTAACTGCGCAGGCTGGGTACAAGTCGTCGTCTTCATCATCGGACACGACATCGGACGTGATTTTCTCACAAACAATCGGATCGGCTACAACTTTGCCGCCAGCTAAATCGTTGCCAAGCAACAAGGAAACGCCTTGAACGGGAAGAGTAGGTCGAACACCTACGATAACAGGTCCAGTAATTAAGTCTGACTTCAAATAAATTTCATGAAGGGGAACATCAATGACGCCTAGCTCCACACCCTGTAATAAAACTGACCTACCAGTAAAAGTGTGCTCAGACAAAGGCAATGAACCCTCTAACAATAAAGTCTGGGCAGCACCAGTATCTCTCAAAATCTGAACAGGCAACGCTTCGCTAGAATCACTGAGTGAAACAAATCCCTGTGACAAAAAGGGCTTATAATGATCCTCCACAAAATCATCAGAACTGGACTTAGAACCCTGAATCTCAGGAGTGTCAGAACAAATCGAATCTAAGGCTTTCCTATCATTTCTAACAGACGCACAGGCCTGTGACTTAAGTTCTTTTTTCTTCTTAAGCTTCAAACACTCACCAATAACATGACCTTTTTTCTTACAATAATTGCATGTAGGAAGCGACCCCACCCCTGGGGATGCCTCAGAACGCTCGGACCTAGGACCGGACGTAGAACCACCTTGAGATGGTGACTGGGAACTAATGGACGACTGAGACTCTTGTAAATTTTTCTTTGGAACATCTGAAGTTTTTGCGCTATCGCTAGATTGAGTTTTTGACACAAAATTTTTCTTATGAGTGAGAGCATACGTATCAGACAAAACAGCGGCTTCTTCAAGAGTTTTAACATTTTTGTCTTCCAAATGAGTTCTTAAATCTTGATGTACACACTCTTTGAACTCTTCTATCAGAATGATCTGACGTAAATTGTCAAATGAATTGGGAATTTTCTTAGATCGAAACCACTGATCAAATAAATCTTCTTTTTCTCGAGCAAATTCAACATATGTTTGATTTTCAAACTTTTTGTACTTTCTAAACTTTTGTCTGTACGCCTCAGGTACTAACTGATATGCTCTCAAAATCGTGTCCTTGACCTTGTCATAGTCTGAACTCTCAGCAATACTGAGCGCCGAGTACACTTCAGCCGCTTTGCCAATAAGTACGCTTTGTAATAAAGTTGGCCAAAAATCACGTGGCCACTTCAGATTGGCCGCGATTTTCTCAAAATGTGGAAAATATTTGTCCACGGACTTTTCTTGAAATTTTGGTACTAATCGGATGTTTTTGGCGGCGTCGAATTCAGACTTGACAAGCGAAGGAACAGGATTTTCCTTAGCGCTTTTCTCTAACTTTAACTTTTCTAACTCAAATTGGAGTTCTTTCTCGTGCATACGTTCCTGTTTCTCTCTTTCTTCCTTTTCTCTTTCAAATTGTCTTATTTTTTCTTCTTTTTCAAATTGTCTTTCTTTTTCTTCTCTTTCAATTTGAAATTGTCTTTCTTTTTCTTCTTTTTCAAATTGTCTTTCTTTTTCTTCTCTTTCAATTTGAAATTGTCTTTCTTTTTCTTCTTTTTCAAATTGTAATTGTATTTTCATTTTCTCTAATTCAAACTCAAATTTTGACATTTTGGTTTCGCTTGAAACAGGTTCAACAGGAAAATCGTATGACGAAAAGATTTCCTTAGCTAAAAGCTCTTTAGCCACAATATTTCTAATTTCTTGTTTTCTCATAGAAGATTTTACATCTAACTTCAAGTGAAGACCTAAACCAATCAAATCATCTTTTTTCAATGATTCGAACTCATCCACAGTCGGCGATTTCAAAAATTCAGTGACCGAAAATACCATGATTGATTTCTGCTGGCAAACGTTTTACAAAAAAATAAATTCCTTTTTAAAAAAAAAAAACGAACTTTACGTAAAGTGCAAATATGCAGAGATTACTATCCCGGACGAGCCCCCAATTCTGTTATGGGTCAGAATACCCCAAAACGCCAGCAAAAATCAGACAAAGACAGAATATAAATTTACAAGTTTAATTATGTACAAAATATATATATTTACAATGATTACAACTTACAATACAATGTCCGGATCAAAGTGTCCGTTACGGTCCACAAAGTCTATCGAATGTATGGTTTCCGGTAATCACAAACGTTCTCGAAAGATCGATGTCCAAACGTTGTTAAATGGATTAAAGTCTCAACAAATAAAGTGTCCCAGTATATCAGAATAGATGAATGAATCGTGTCTACGAATGTGTACGAATGTCCCCTTAACACAGTTCCTCAGAGGTATTTATACTTAAGAACAATGAATTAACCAGAAGCTTCTAGAACAATGACTCATTACACATGATTAACAATAGAGTAAATTCTAGAAATCACAGTCATGTGATGATAATGATGTAACAAAGAACATACTGGAATATTCTCTAATGAAATAAACATGACATAGTAAAATCTAGAAAGAATTATTATGAAATCATTAAATAACATGACTAAGTACATGTGTACCTACACATAAAGTAAAACTAAAATAATACATGACCCACAACAACTGTTCACAGCACATGTCCACTAAAATACAGTCACAGTCACAGAGACGTCGGACGATGATGCATCATACACGGAACAAACATCACAAGGCCGTCATATCCGGGGCTATGCCGCTGACATCTACGTCATTACAGATGGTGGAATGTAGGAAAGAATCCATAAAGGGATCTGGAATGAATTAATTGCACAATTCAAGAGAAATAATACAAAATTACTAATACTAGTACTCTTGTACACCAATTGGTACTTTACACTCAATATCACGCTATCATGAAGCGTTACGTACATACATACGGTTATTCACTTATGAATGAATACCTTACTTACAGACATGAACTGCTACATGCTCTCTCTTCAGTTCTAGCAGTTCAATTAAAATCTATCTTGGATGAAGCACTGGTTGCATTTTTAAGAAACACTGATTGATTCAGGCTAAACATCATTGTTGCATTCGCACAAAATAAACTATATCCTTTGATTAAAAGCACCTCCCTAAAAGACGATTCATAAAAATTCCATTTATTAACAAAGGATATGATCTTCTGAACATCTCTTATATTTTTCGGGATCATCGCGTACAAAGTGCCATTCCTCAATATTTTGAAAATTTAGAACCTCCTCTTATTTGTTACAAATATATGAGACCTATTCGAAATTTCGTTTTTAACTACAACAAAGTTACACAAGATCCTAAAATTCTTGAATCATGTCCTTCTTCTTGAGAATGTGCAACGTCTGAATATCTATATAAACCAGCTGGCCATATTATTAGAGGTGACTTTTCAATTATCAAAGACAGGCAGCTCCATGGTCTTCTCGAAAAAGGACCTAAATTTAGAATCCCATCCAAGATATATTTTATAAAATGTCGCGTAGTGATAAAGGAAGCTTTAGATAACTATACCAAACGATGGTGTAAATCGGAAGGAGTCGAATCGCATGCTCTGAATGACTGGAAAAACCTCATTTTGGATATTACCAATATTCGAATAGATAACTACCACAAAAATCCTCATCTTTTTGAAAATCCAATTTCTAAATCTGAAAGATATTTCAAATCCAAGTTACGTAATTTACATGAAAAATATGTCTTCGCGCCTGCAGACAAAGCAGCCAACAACACCATGATTATTTGAAAACGCTTCTACATATCAACTTTAGTTTCGGAACTTTCCTCTACTAATTCTTATATCGAAAGCAACGAAAGTGTTCCCAATATTTTAAACAAACATAACAGTGAAATTTCTTCTTTCAACATCCCTATTCCTAAATTGGATCTCCCTACAATATACTGTATACCAAAACTTCACAAGTCTTCTTACAAGTATCGATAAATTGTAATTCTAGCAACTGCTCAGCAACAATTTTGTCTAGAAATCTGACGTCAGCACTCATGGCTATAAAGGAACACGTGGCAAAATACTGTGAAACTGTCATGAACAGGAATGGCGTAAACTTCTTTTGGTCTATTAAAAATTCAAGGGATGTGATTGACAAAATGAAATCAAGAAATTTTGAAGGAAATACGACTTTTCTAATATGTACACCACGCTTCCTCACGACAAAATAAATGCTCGACTGTCCAAACTCATTAAATGGTGTTTTGATCGAGAGGGCAAAACTTATATTTGTACTTCTGAATCAAAGGGTTTCTTTTCCGCCACAGATTACAAATCATACAAATCATGGACAAGTGGTGACCTGTGTATTGCCTTGTCCTTTCTTTTGGACAATATTTATGTAAGATTTGGTGAGAAAAAAAAAAGAAAGATAAAAAAAGAAACAGGGGCCTTAATTGGCTGACATATTCAAGGGTCCATGCGAACTCCAAAAATAAAAAAAAAAAAATAATAATAATAAAAAGAAGGAAAAAAAATCAATCAATCATGGTTTGTTTGTCCATATAACTTACATCTATTTTTCATAATGAATAAATTAAAAAAGAAAGAAAAAGTTCCGTTTTTCATCTATAATGGAATATTTATTTTCGTATAAAACAGTGAGTACATACTCCTTGTCAGATCTGGTGACATTTCATGCAAGAAATTCAAAAACATCAATTATAAGCGTTTTTAAGCTGGAAAGTCCCTAAAACAGATCCTTAAAGATACTAAAGACACACTTCATGTTCTGGTTTTATTGAATAAAATGCCCCCGGCAGAATAATTCCAATTGGTGTACGTATAGGACCTTCAATACTTTTGAGAACATTTTGAACTTATTTTACGTGTAATTTTTAGCCAGAAAAATGATAAAAAGTAATAAAAATCAAAATAAGCATGTACATAATACAAAAGTTAAAGGGGCTCTTAGATATAGAACAATCTTCGCTTCTAGGATATTTAGATATCATAAGAAGATACTTTTCAACATAATTTGCATCATCCTGAATCTAACCTCTAAAGAAGCTCAAGATAAGTATAAAATGAAGAAATCTTGTAGAAATCTGTGTATCTTATTACTCGTATGTGCATAATCTTGTACCTTGTACAGGCTAATTCATTCAAATTGTTCAGCAGTTCTGAGGAAGAAAATGAAGAGTCAATACACGCAAAACAAGCAAATTTCTAAGGGAAAAAAAATCTTGTCGACGGTCGAATGCTATCATAATGGCAGTATCAATCCTGTTAAAATGTTTCAGCTCGTACATTTCTCGTACTCAGTTTGTGCTAATCTCGTGTCGTACTAGTCGACGTGTGTGTATTCGCACTGGCATTGCTTATATTCACAATTACATTGCGTACATTCGCATATTCGCGATAGTTTAACGTATATTCGCAATAGTATTGCATATATTCGCACTAGAATGGCATATATTCGCTATAATATTGCGAATCTTCGGTAGTTTTGCATATATATATTCGCAATAGGATCGCGTATATTCGCAGAACTTTTGCGAATATACGCAATCTTATTGCGAATATAAGCAATACTGTAATAGTCCACCCTGACCATTTCGGTTATGTTAAGAACATACATTCAACGGTCAGATACCCAAATGTTGAGTTCGTTTGGTGTTGAAATAAATGATAAATATGGTATATACATATATATATATATATAGATTGTGAGACACATTATGCTCTTGTATGCATTTTGGAAGAAGTAATCAAGCGAAACCAAAAGGTCAAGTTGTTTTAAAATTATTTAATCCCTCTCCCTTCTTCTCAACCGCTCCAACACTACAACAAGGGGCACAAAGGGGCCTTCTCGCTCACGTGACGTAAAATTTGAGCTAAGAGCAGCGATCTTTGATTTCCGATCGGGTCGAAAAACACAAACTTGGTAGAGGACATTATGGAATCGTGTTTGGACCGCTTCTTGTCATTATGCCATCGCCGGCGGTGTCACGATGGCGATGCTACGATGGCGAGGTTACGATGCAACAATGGCGAAGTTACGATGCCACGGTGGCGAAGGTAAGGTGCCACGATGTCGAAGATACGATGTTCACGACGTTACATCGCCATCGCGACATCTAATCATCGCCATTGTGTAATCGCCATCGTCACATCGTGTAATCGCCATCGTCACATCGTGTCATCGCCATCGTAAAATCGCCATCGTAGCATCGTGTCATTGCCATCGTCACATTGTGTCATCGCCATTGTAACATCGTGTTGTTGTCATCGTAACATCTTGTCACCGCCATCGTAGCATCGTGTCATCGTCTTCGTCAAATTGCCATCGCAGCATCGTGTCATCGCCATCATAATATCGTGTTATCGGCATCATGTAATCGCCATCGTGTCATTGCCATCGTAACATCTTCTATATAGAGTCATTTGTGAGGGTATTTTGTTGCAATTGACCTTGTGGTGACATTTCCGTACTGATGGACCTCTCTGTGCTGAAGAGAACAGAGAGAAAGAATGGTTCTTTCTCTCTATTCACCCCAGCACAAATTTCTATCGTCTTAGAGGCGAGGTAGGGGTACAGATACGACACTACATTTATGTGTCATCGAGATTTAACTCAATTTATGATGCAATTTTTCTTTCAAACCGAAACCCAATTTCACACATGATACCGAAACCCCATGTTACACATAGAATTTCTTGTTACAATTTCAAATATCAAAAGCATTTAAGGTGGGTTATAATCTGGTCTTTTTAGTACATGAAAAGTGTACAGAAATGTATTGTAATAAGATTTTTTTAGTTTTGTGTATAGACATGGCAAAATTTTCAGGCGCCGATACTGTACCGGAGTGTTCGACGTATCTATTTGAACAGTTTCAACGTCATCATTATGTCACTATATAATCCTCTCCTTCTGTTCACTATATTTAATCCTTGTAAAACATATAGAAATGAAGAAAACTTCAAGAAAACTTCATTCATACTTACAATTGTTATCTACTCCCCGCTTCGGAACCGAAACCCCTGTTAACACATAGCCGAATCCAGGGCTGTCACGGTTTACCGAAAATTCGGTTAACCGCGGTTCAAGCTTGTCGGTTCGATGGTTTAATCCCGATTGTCAAACATTTAGAAAAAATCATATTCCGATTGTCCTAATTTCTAAATAAACACATGCATAATTGCAATACAAACACTCAATTTATAAAAGGTAAAGGTAGGGGTTTATCGTCTCGTTCGCTTTAGCCTCACGCGACTTCCACAATTACCTTTCTGGCGAGACCTGTACAATCCAGTGCATTCTCAGCTCCCTCGGGAGTATACAAGCAGAGTTGCCGTTCAGGCGCTAATGCTTTTCATTCACATTGCCAGCTCGTCTCATGTGCCAGGTACCCGGTTAACTCCTGGGTAGAGAGAGTGCAACGTAGTGTAAAGTAACTTGCCCAAGGTTACAATGGTTTGTAATGTCCGGCGACGGTGAGATTCGAACCCACGACCCATGGATTCGTAGTCCACCGCGCTAACCACTACGCTACCAGCACTACTGTCTGTTTTATTCTATCATTGATAAAAATGAAATAAACATGATAGATATACTGAACAAAAAAAGTTTTTTTGTATTGGTTTATAATGACTCGAGAAAACAAATTTTATTCAGAGGCGGTATCCTCGAAAAATATTTTTTTGAATTAAATGTTAAACAGTATATCCATTAATTATCCGATTTTGACAACGATCTTTATGAATTGATGTAAATGTGACGTCATCATCAAGGTTTTAACCAAAGGGACTACACTTGCTTGTTCTTCTCTGGTAAGGGCGTTTCTGAATCCAAAATGATTTTACTGAACAAATCGGTATATGCACAACCTTAGATACACTTTCAATGTGCTTTTGGTGTTTTACATGGCGCATGGCAGATTGTAGACTTCCGGTGTCATTTAAGCTAATTTTTCTTGAATTACAAGCTATTTGACTGATCTGTGGATAATCGATATCAAAATTTTATTCCGCTTTTCAATGGAGAAATCTCCTATGCTTATTTATGCACCTTTTTCTTTCGAAAGCAGTCAACCAGAACAAAGAAACAGAGAAATGTTCCTTACAAGGTGAAAAACGCTATGTTTCGCCACGCTCCATTGCGTTCAATGTCTGAGTGACGAAAATAAGATTTTTGAGTTTTTCTTGAGAAATCTTATTATTTCGAGGGTTATAACGTTTCATCTGCACAACTGGTGACCTTTCGTTTAAAGGGACATAACTTTTTTGTTCAGTATATGATTCTGTATATCTTAGTTTTATTTGTCTGAGTCTTTATGACTTCCGCAAACAATGCACCCCCTCCCCGGTTTCATAGAATTACGGTACTTTTATTGATTTAATTTGATAAAGTTTTTTGATATTATGAAATAAACTTAAAATATTTCAAATGTTTACTTTATTTTATTATGAAAATATCAGTCCTTTTGATTTTGTTTTTGTTTTCATCTGTCCAAACATGTCATCTAACGTGAAAGTATTGCTTTATTCCTGAAAATATGTATCTCCTATCGATAGATATGATGCGAAGCTCAAGTGAGCTATAATGACATAGCGCGCCGTCCATCCGTCTTCGTGTGTCCGTTCGGCGTAAACATTCACATTTTGGACAACTCCCCTGCAACCGATGCACAGAATATCACGAAACCTTACAGGAAGTAAGTACTCGAGTTCCACTACTAAAAATTGTGGGGTTTTTTTGTGTCGATCGGTCAACAAATATCAATAAAAATCGATGGCTTTGATTGGTTGACGCATTTTGACATCTCCTCTGCGACCGTGAATAAATCTTAAAGAGATACAAATAAAATACGAGTTTGAATTTGATTGACCTATTTTTGCAGGAGTAATTACCCTTATACAAACACATTTCATGAATTTTTCAGTTTTCCTGACTTGAAATTGAAAAAAAGGTTATTCAGAAACTGTGCATACGATACTTTCATCGGGTCAGCTGAAGAGTCAAGATGACTTGAATAATAAAAGTCATATCGTGTCTGTGCATTTTCTTCCGAAAGATGCATCGAAAAGTCTGTACCGATACGTTCTTCAACATTTACATATCCTCGGTAATTTCGTAGCTTGAATCGGAAATAAAAACAGAACATCCCGGAAATGTGCGATAGGTTTGACAAGAATAAAAAAATCGTTTATTCCATTTTTTTCTCACTAGAATTTTACAACATTTAAAGGTACAAATAGTCTAACAGGGATTAAACGGTCAATAATGAAATTTTACCGCAAATAGCTTTTAAGTACTACCACTTGAACATCTTTATATTACTTACATACAATATCTCTAACATTTTTGTTCTATAGACGTTTTTACTCTCTGTTACACAAGACTTCGGTAAAATTCGGAAATTGTTATTTGCATATACAGTGTTTCCAATGGGGACCAATTGTGCACCACTCCTTGCCGACATTTTCCTTTACTCGTACGAAGCTGAATTCATTCAATCTTTGGTCTCTGAAGGGAAAAGATACTTAGCTTCTGACTTCAACTTCACTTACAGATACATAGACGATGTGCTGTCCATCAATAATCCAAAATTCGCGGATTATCTGAGCAGTATCTATCCTTCAGAGCTTGAAGTCAAAGAAACTACAGAGACAAATAATTCAGCATCCTATTTGGACATAATGTTGTCCTACGACACTGATGGTCACATGAACACCTCACTCTATGAAAAACTTGACGACTTCAATTTCAGCATTACAAACTTTCCCTTTCTGAGTAGCAACATCCCTTCATAGCCAGCTTATGGTGTGTTCATATCTCAGTTGATACGGTATGCCAGAGCAAGTACCAAATATACGGATTTCGTTCTGAGAGCTAGGCGTCTTTCAGATAAGCTTCTCAGTCAGGGATATGTTTTTGACCGACTAACATCGTCACTGAGGAAGTTCTACGGTCGATTTTGGGAACTCGTCATACACTATGATGTCCCACTCTCCAGAATGGAGGATGATATTCTGTCATAGACCATTTCAACCATCCAACCAAAGATTGTACTCTATGTCTTCCGAAATGGAAGTAACCGGATGTGACATTTCTACCGAATTGAAGCGGCGGGTGTTGCATGCAAGCAGGAGATGCTTACTCTTCATGGGCACCTGGTCTCACTCCCCTATCGGGAGTTCGCTTCTTTTCATATGGTGGAAGTTTTTGTTTGTTTGCTTTGGATCCTGTTTTATCCTGATTTTGTATGCCTTCGGTTTCTGATTTTCTGAATTATCGATTTTGTGCTGTATACAGGGATATGGTCATTATCCATATTTGTCATTTAGAAATATGTCACGTTTACCAAGGTCAAAGTGAACACGCTACCACGATCAGCCAATTGCTTGAATTAACTTCACATCGTGGGATTACTACGAAACATGTAGAAAAAGCACGTATACATTTTTTGTAAAATTCTCTCTAAAAAACTAACTAATTAATATTTCATTAATTGTAAATACAAGGTTGATATCATGTATAGATATCATGTTCCATTCAAATCACCATTTTGAACGTGGAAAATCGAACACTTTCAAATGACTAACAACGTGTAATAGTGTATGACGGCTTGAATGGGAGGCAGGTGTAGTCTGCTATACACATGTGCGTTTGTTTACCATATCCTGAATGAAAATTAACCTTTATTTAGTTATGATGTTTTGTTCGTTTTCTAATATTTGATTTAGACTGTGAATATTTATATTATATGTACACATATCAAAATTACTGTGGATATATATACACGTCAAACATATATATTTTATATACTTCTCATAGATAAAAATAAGCGAGAACTATACATGTTCATGTACACTGTAGATCCCTTTAGCTGATTTTCCCTCGGACTTGTCAGTTTTTTATTTTCACGGTCGTCCTCTAAGCTAGGTCTTTATAACTTCCAATACCAAATTATGCCAATACTACACTGCCATCCATAAACTAGTATACACTATTTCTACTCATGCTGCTCATATAAAATGAACAGTTTCAAATCCATTGCTGTATGATTCGAATAATGAACCTTGTAGAAATCATTTGTAACAAACTTGACCCAAATATTTGAAGTTTTTGAATTTTTACACTTTTTTTATATAAAAATGACAATTTTTGGAAAATTATTGTGCAGATGAGAAAATTTTCTTTTTACATTTTTGTTACCACAATTCATAATTTTGAATTATGTGAAGCCAATTATTGTGATTCTTTCAAGTTCAGGATTGAAAAATTAGGATACACCTATAAAGAATTTAGAATGATTTCCTTTTTTGTATAGTTATTTATGGATGGCAGTGTATTTGTTCATTTTCTCTTTTAAGATTTTGATAACACCGATTGTCGATTCATTTTCGTCCCACGTGTTATCCGTCAGCCATGTTGTTTTGTTTTGCTACAGTACAAGCTAGTACGTGTAAGCAAATAAGTGCTTACACGTGTTCGCAATCGGTCTTCTACGGAGAAAAGTAGGATTTATTAGGGTATCCATTTTATATGCAATAATTTATCAGAGCTCGGTAGTGAGGGCATATGTGACGATTGTAACCAGCCAGTTTCTAATTTCTAAGCATGATAGACTCGTTTGCGTTAAAATTTTGACAAAAATAATTGATTCATGGTTTGATCTTGATGATACCCTTTTTACCTTTGAATGAATATTGCATATTTCTACACCCCCCTTTCTAATTCAGTGATAAAAATTCCTCATAAGTTGGCGGATGATAGATGACATTCCCCACAAATTTCAATGATAGAGATATATCTTTCCTAATTTTGAAAATCAGTTCTATTAATACTCAAACTTCACATTTTTCAATTTACAGAAGTCCTTTAAACAGCATCATTGTATATTTCTACACCCCCTTTCCAATTCAGTGATAAAATTCCTTATAAGTTGGCAGATGATAGATGACATTCCCCACAAATTTCTATGAAAGAGATATATCTTTCCTAATTTTCAAAATCAGTTCTATTAACCAGGGAAATTGTGATCGTCTTGAACAAATACTCAAACTTCACATTTTTTCAATTTTCAGAAGTCCTTTAAACAGCAGTTACGTCAAATGTTGAGAGCGGCATTCGAAGACATTCCCCACAAATTTCAATGGTAGAGATATGCCATTCCTAATTTTGAAAATCAGTTCTTTTTAACACAAAATGATAAATGATCTATCACGATATTTAGACCCCCTTTTCCCTCCAGTGATACATTTTCCTGATAAGTCGGCCGAAGTAGCATACATCAACATTAGAGGGGTTCCGAAAAATTGCCCGCAACTAAAAGAGATAATTTTCTTTCCCCACAATATTGAGATGCCTTTCTTTCAAATATTAAGCCTCAACTAAAAAAAATAAGTGAGTGACATTCAAAAGCACCCTGATTTCTACCAGAAAAAATCGAAAAACCACTGTTTTTTTTATTTTACTAGAAAGCACTTTCCCCACAATGTGATAAAAACACCCGATTCCCCACAAGTGACTTTCAACGCGTAAGGGAGAGAGAGAGAAAAAGAAATTTATTTTCGATATACATAAAAATATTTCATTACAAGGTACAACATGCATTTCAATATACAATCAAATATGATATAAGCATTTTATGTATAGTCATTTTCTTCCGGTTTGTTTTGAATTGTGAAAATGCGTATTTCCGATTTTGGCTGAAGTTGGTCGTTTTGAGGGGGTGTGTGTCACATATGTTTTCTCATAATCAATTTCAAACAAAAGTTTTTCTTTGATCTCAGTAATTGCTGATTATCTATAATGAGTATTTTTTTATCTTCTGAACAATAACGTATTAGTATAAATTAATTTAACATATAATTTCCGTAAAATAAAAAAAAAATCAAACATGAATACGCAATATCTTTTCAAATATATAAATATATATTTATTCACAGTCTAAATCAAATATTAAAATATGAACAAAAAACCATAACTAATTAAAGGTTCAGGATTTGGTAAACAAACGCACATGTGTATAGCAGACTACACCTGCCTTACATTCAAGCCGCCATACACTATTACACGTTATTAGTCATTTGAAAGTGTTCGATTATCCACGTTCAAAATGGTGATTTAAATGGAATATGATATCTTTACATGCTATCAACCTTGTATTTGCAATTAATTAGATTTAATGCTAATCATTAAATCCATTTATCAAAGCAAGACAAGAATAGCTTATTTTCTTGAGTGAACCAAATGCACTAACGATGAAGATCTATGTATCTATTTATATCTGATCGATGAACCGTGATTAGATCAGGCTATTTTTCACCTGTTAAGTAAATGTGAACTTCGCTCACGGGTTATTAGAGATTTTTACCTAAAGTCTAGGCTGACAACTGACACTGGACGCCGACGATTTGGGGGAGTTCTCAAAATGATTTTTTCAAGTTTTAGTGAAAATTTCTGTCTGCCTAATTCAAATCATATTTGAGCAGTTTTGTTGGGTGTTTTATATTCTTTGTACAAGTAAATGTATTTCTTTTCACTAGTTCGTCTTTCAAACTTAATTCTAATTTGTAAAGAGAAATACATAATTAGTGGTTTTTTTTCACATTCGAAAGCATTGTTGTGGATAGATCTTCAGGCTAAAGAAGTCTATAACGCAATGTCTTCTGAAAACTGTCCACCTCGCCCCCCTCCCCCCTTGAATAAATAGTACAACTTTTTAGTGGACGAAAATAAACATTCTTTGTTATATCTTGTATACTGATTTTTTGTCCGTATTACAACCCGACAATCCCATTCCAAACCTTCGCGCTATTTCATGAATTTGTGTTATAAAGTTGCTCACAGTTAATGACTTTATATAAAAAAAAGAACAACTTGAAGATGTGAAGAGGAAATTCAATAATACAAAATTGTAAAATTTGAGAAAAAAATTTGAAAACACCATTACCATAAGTTAGTGGAAATAATAGATTCGACTAGTCTTGGACTCTGGAAGTAAAATTCATATCAATTAACAAGTGTCTGATCCCCCCTCCCCTAATTTATAGTCGTCACCCAATCTAAAAAAATTGTATTTTAGAGCAAACACTTGATAGATGAAAATGTTTTTACGCATATTCCAGTTTTACTTTTTTCGAGTAGTAATGATTTTATTCCACCAACTTCTAAAATCATTTGGCAATGACATAGATCTTAGATCTATAATTTTTATAAATGATGAACAATTGTAGATGTCGCCACAATCCGTTCGTATATTTATTTCTTATCTCGAGCGATTCAAAGCAGGTCCAGGGTAGAACCCGCTTTCAATAGAATTAACATCCTGACACCCCCCCCCCCCCAAAAAAAAGCCGCATTGGTTATTTTGAATGGAAAATGAGCACCAGTATAGCAGTTTAAATTAACTATCTATTTAAGAACAGCGATTGCGATTGTAACACTAACTTGGCAATTTTTAGAGAGGAAATGCGTCACTTCGCCCCTACGCCCCCTCCCCCCTTCAACCTCTAATTTTGCCAATGTCTTAACTTAATCATCATACATAAATATATTTGTATAGATGTTCATATATCCTTGTCCTATGTGCCACAAGGCATAACAAGGACTAAGTAAGTAACATACAACTGGAGATAAAGAGGAGAAAGGCGAGTACAAGCAGGTCATCGCATCGAAATAAATAGGATGGATGGTGCTCAATTCGCTCTTCTCAAAATTTTGAGTAACAGCATATCTAACACAAATATGTTCTTGACATTCGATTCTATTAATTACAATAATTTTTATTAATATGAATATCTATGTACAGCGCCAAACAAAAGACACATACAAATGATACATGCATGTATATGTACATGTACTATACAGTATTATGCAACTCAGCAAATGCCGCTCCCCCTTTCTGACACAATCCTGGGTGTCTTTCCACTCATTGCGCAGGGCAGTGGCGGATTCAAAGGGGGTAGGCCCCCAAAGCAAATCATAGGTAGACCGATAATTTTCAATCTAAAAAGAGTAAATATGATAAATTTCATTCACGAAAATGAGTCATGACGAAAATAATGAAATGCTGGCCCCCCTACCAGGGCTCTGCCTTGGGCCCGTTGAGGACCTAAGCGGTCCCCAGACCCCTCATCAATCCCCCCTCCTCAACTAAAAAGCTGGATTCGCCACTGGAAGGAATGGGAAGTGTTCAAGCCTGAAAATATTCTACGCATAGATCTCAGCATGCTTGGCAAATTCCATGAGGTGGTAGTTACTGACTTGCCCGTCCCCTCCCCTCCCCTCTAGCCTCCCTTCTTGATACTCGTCCGAACGCATTGTCTTCGTTTCTTGATATAAAGTTATATTCATATTCGATTTCTTATTTTGATATCACCCCTACAGGTAAAGTCATCGTCCTATCTCAATCGTCAGCGTAGACTTTAGGTAAAAATCTCTATTTATACGCATGCTTTCACCACTCAGGTATCACTTTTGTTTGAAAATTCAACAGGTAAGTTTCGTTTATTTAGCTTGTTATTTAGCAATGAAATTGAATTGACTTTGTGCATTTCAAATTTCTCTTCTTTATTTTTCTGTGTTTAGTTCTTTCTTCTGCTTTTTGATAATTACAAAAACTATTACTGTAGATTGATCTTGTATTTGAGAGTTTAAGCAGCTAAACGTTTCCTATTGAAATTCAATTTATAGTTATCATTTCTTTCTTATATCGAATAGTTCGTACGTTTCTTAGTTTAAGTTATTTACACGCTTTTATTCAAATTATCTTTATACTTTGGTATTTCTATATTTGGTTCTGATTTATAACTCTAAATAGATAAGATCTTATGATAAATCTGATCTGTTTACGAGCATTTTGATCGAATTAAAGAGTGACGTTTATTTTTGATAATCCACATGTATAACATATCTAAAATATGAATTTTATTTATAATCATGGTAATAAATCTTGTTCGACGTCGGGTGCTTTATACCAAAACAAATTGAGTCATGCTGGTTCATTACGACATGTATTAGCTAAAGAAAGATATTAAAATCAACGATAGATGTCGCCACCTTGTTAATACTTCGTTGAATTTTATCTGATTGATTTCTACACTTCTTCGTCAGTTAACAATAAATATAGGGGATTATTCCATAATTGCTTGCTTCATTTATTCTCTTTTCTTCATTTATTCTATACCATATCCAGTTTACTTCTTATCACTCAGACCATTACATTTATCAAGAAGTTTAAATAATTTTAGTGAATCCATAAGGCTGGTAACATATGCTTTTGGCGAATTTTAATTTTCATTTCTATCATAAGTTTAAAATAATTTTTCTGAACCAGGGGCATTAATCGTACAGATGATAGTTATATTTCCGCCATTTTAAACTAGTTTATTTGAAGGGCCAAATTGGTTTGCATCTCCTTTATTGATATTTACATGATGGTTCATTACCGACTTTTTCAATATTCAGATCTAACAAATTATATCATTTATGAGCTTCAGATTTGTCAACATAAACTTGAAGAACTGGAGGCTAAATAAAATTTTGCACATTGAATACAGATGGAGATCATACATCGACGTTTGCAGATTTTGAACTACGAAGGTAGTGTCATCTAAATTTACTTAATGTTTATTTATATAATTATTTTCTTCGATTTACAACTATTTCGATTTTTGACTATTTCAATTTATGAATATTTCGATTTATGAATATTTCAATTTATGAATATTTCGACCTATGACTATTTCGATTTTTATCTCATTTATTTAAAAACCGCTTTTGGTACTATACCTATTGCGATTCTATTTCAATATATTAAGAAATTCTCTGGTCAATTTTTACATAATACTGTGTGCTAAAACGATATACCAGTATATTGCAGTACGTTTTTGTTCCCAATACGTAATGTGATATATATACATGTACGTTCCTGTGTTCGTTGATAAAGCAAAAGATTAAAATAAGTCTTTTAAGGAGAATTTAAGTGATTTTAAGGAAAAGTTTTAACAAACAACAATATCATCATAGTGAGTATATTAAATATTCCGGAGATACAACAAATTCATCACTCATTTGTCGACATCATGGACGTATTTTCGTTATTTCTTTTTTATTTTTGTCTTTGATTTAAAATTTTCCTTTGTAAATTTACAATAAATCGCGATGACAATTTGGCATATCGCAATACGTTTTTCGTCTGCGACACCCAACACTACAATTGTAGCAAGTTTTCAGTTCATTTATAAATATGTCAAAGGAAGTCTGACAACACGTTTTCTTGAAAAGGTAGCAAGAGTTGGTTCTAAATTATTTCTGTTAGTGAATTTCTTTAAAAAAATCACTATCTTTAAGTTTTCTCGTAACTGATTTCATAGACAAATACTGTAATTTATTTCTTCGATAACATCTGGTGTCTTTGCGAGAAGGAATTTAATCACGATGCGTTCATAATATGTCATAAGAGTATTATCGCTAAACTACCGTATATCGGGTAATTTTCGCGAAAATGACCATAAAAAGGTGTGTCTTTTTTCGCTGAGTCTAATTTTCGCTAATCTATGAATACCAAAAATTAAAATTTGAACAAATATTTATTTAATGTGAAATGAAATACGATCATATAATTGCGAACGTGTTTTTCTGCTGGATTTACGTATCTGCGTATAAAATAATACAAATGTACAAGAATGTACATAAAACAGTTCACTCGTTCAAAGAATAAACGATGCCGGCTTCTATAAAGCCATTGCTTACAATTTTCTTGTTTCCCATGTAAGTTAAGTCATATAGTTTTGTGGTTCGAAAAAGACCTCTAAACCCTAAATCATTGTTTAGATTTAGTTTCTTGTGAGAAATTTACGGATAAAACGCTATATGTCATAATTACAGAACGACAACAGGTGGTTTGAAATAAAAGCCGACGTGCATTCATATCGGTGATTGTTTGATTTACCATGTTTGCACTGGGTAATTAACTTAATTAATACTACTTGTTCTCTGTAAACATCAATTATAATAATCATAATTATCTTAATCAGACGAGTACTTACTAATACCTCAGGATAGTTACATTTTGTACATATAACTGAACCTCTTTAGAAGCGTTAGTTTGTGTCTTTTTTTCGCTATGTCCATTTTTCGCGACTTGATGATGCTCGCGAACTTAGCGAAAATTAGACACACGCGAAAAATTCCCGATATACGGTATTTTAGCTGCCCTCATTTTAAGTGTATAAATGAGCAAATTAAAACACACCTTTAATTAATCTCGGGGGATCATCCTGATCTATTTCTTATTTTGAATACATGTATTATAAATTAAATGATTCATAAATTTTCAACAATATGTAGCTAAATATATATGTATGTACCACAGTGGATTATGGATTGATTACTGTTTTATTTATTAATTTTTCGTTCAATTTTATTAGATACCACATCCGATTTATATTAATAAAATAAGGTTTATTGACTAGTTTATAAATTTAATCATTAGCCAATTTCGTCTCTTAATCTTTGATGAATAGAATTTTTTTCTCTATGCATTTTTTTTTCTCATTCTTAATTATAGACGATTTTCATGAAGATATAAACAGTTTGATAAACTTATCTGCCTCTCCATCTTTGCTAGCGATAAGTAAATTAAGTATGTTTATGATCATATACAAAACAATCTTAATAAGCTTTGTTCATGTGACATTATTCCCAAAACACCATCTATCTGATTTCAGTACAGAAATATTCCCATAATTTTATCTAACTTATTGAAAAATATATACCTTAATTCTTTAATTCTGGCAGTGGGTAGGTGCTCAAGGGTTTTAGCAGGAGAATTTTTAAAGTAGTGATTTTGGCAGAAATAGATGTTTAAGAAAAAAAGAAGAACATTATTATTATATAGGCAACGTTTTTTCGTCATGCTGGACTATATATTTGCAAGTTAGCAATTCTTGATCACCAGCAGTATACATATATAATATATACCTTTGTAAACATTGCTTCATGAAAAATAAATGATTGATTGATTGGCAGCTTTACACTCAAGTTATCTCTTCCTGTATACATTTTAATCAATTTTCTTACACGACTAAGGTCCAATGAAAAATTCAACTTGTGTTATGATCAAATCGTCATCTATGAAGAAATTACTGATATCGTATGGTTTACTCTTTCATGTCTTAATCTCGAAACCATATTTATGATCGAGTAAAAAAAAATAGTATGTAATAGTAATTCTCTAATTCCTCTTTTAAAAAAACTTAATTTTAGTAACTGCCCCTTGTTTCTTAAGTTTGATTAAAACTTCATTCTGTCATTGTTTTAAACTAAATAATTTCTGAGGACAAGGGAGAGAATCGAATAAATCAAATCGATCAGTGTGATGATATACAGTAAATTGTCTTACGTACAAATGATTACGATATATTGAATTATTATAGACTGTTTTCTTTTCATTTACATATAGCTTAAGATATAAAATAGTGATGTCGTTTCTACAATTCGCGCACTTTTAAAACATTTGATACTTGAACTTTGATATCCTTAATAAATGTATTTCCATTTCAAATATTCGATTGGCTGTATTACGAATCAAATGGATCACTGCACATGACCTGGATCAAACTAATTGACATTATTTTGTATTTCTTTATGAAGAACTATCTTTTTGCTACAAGTGTTCCATTAATTTACTCTTGGAATAAGTTTCTCTGCAAAAAAAATCCTGCTAATTTTGCAACATTTTACGCATAGGTACATAATTCCAATTGCATGACATTGTTATATCTACACTTTAGACTTACCGGTATCTTAGAAATACGAGATTTTTGGCATTGCCAGCAATTTTATTATATTTTGTAATAATTTCGATTTGGATCTATTTTATCACTTCAGAATTTTAAGATTTACGTAATGCTATAGGAGGTGAGCCTCTGTCTCGATATAATTTTTTCATGCACCAACAAAATGCTCAATCTATGGTAGTCAATGGCGATTAAATAAAACGAGTAGTTTATACGCGTAATTCAAAATACAACATTAACTTGATTAATTTAAACAGTATTCGGGTGTTTTTGTCAAGTTGTCTATAAACTATGCTTCCATAAATCATGTAAATCTTAATATAATATAAATGTCCTTGCACTTCAAGATTAAAAATTTGATAAATTATGACTAAATTGAAAGCTAATATAAAAATATGATGATTACCTATTGTGTTTAGCTTATGGCAATAGAGAACAAAAACAATGAAACTTTTTTTTAGGTTTTTATCATTAATAAGACGGTAACACTTCGTGAGAATGGTAAAATTCTGAGTATTTAAAGTAAATCAAGTTTTATTTGGACAATTTTAGCGTAGCTTTCCCTCAACAAATTGTGATCCATATTTTACAACCGGGTATATATAATTATTACCAATTGGGAGGATTGTACATCGATAATTTAAAATCTAATAAAGTTTTAAGTTCAAACGATGCAGGAACTTATTAATACATTTAATCTACAATCTATGGATTTTCAGCAAGGTCAACGAATGTCCCAATTCAGAATGTTATTACTCAAAAAAAATAATTAACAAGGGTACACTCAATCTTCGTAAATTATTTTAATGAAATTAAACTATACTAATATATACATTTATCATTAACATAAATATTTAGGTATTAAACACAAATTCTTCGAACCCTCTAGTCGTTTCGCTAGCTGTTATTGATTTTTGGCGTGGCAAAATTGTACTAAATTTACATGATCAATTTGAATTTTCTTTGTTTAAATATATCTCCGACTGTACACTTTAAATTCATTTTCTATTCATACATGAATTTTCATTTCTGCCGTTACATTTTATATCTCTTTCACTGGTGGAGGTGTCTAGCTTCGATATCCAGATGGCATTTGTTCGCCTCACCAGTTCAGACATTTCACTTTTTCTAACAGATAATATTATATTTACATATCATTTTCGTTTAACTTAGCTTATCCAGAACGGCTGATCTCAGAGTTCGGATAAAGTTAGGCATTTAAATTATTGAACTAGGATGCCCTTTATGGCTCAATTTGAGTCATGGCTCCTGTTAGTGCAGCCGCGGCCAATAATCACCAAAAACAGTAACGAATATGTTCTAAAGGAAATAATGTACAATAGATCATAAAAACATATTTGTTATTTTGTTTAATTTGCCTTAATATAAAATATCTGCTTTGTCTGCTCGTTATCAGTAGAACAACTGAAATGAATCTTGACCTGTCAGTCTGTCTGTGGTTTATTGAAATGTCTTGTGTGGGATAACAAGATTTAACGCTAATCATTAAATCCATTTATCAAAGCAAGACAAGAATAGCTTATTTTCTTGAGTGAACCAAATGCACTAACGATGAAGATCTATGTATCTATTTATATCTGATCGATGAACCGTGAATAGATCAGGCTATTTTTCACCTGTTAAGTAAATGTAAACGTCTTCAAATTGAATAGCATCATTTAAGAACAGATAAATTGGCAACGTGGACCAGACATGCACGTTTCGGGTACTTAACCCTCATCAGTGATCCTAAATCTAAACAATGTAATATGCCAAAAAAGTATTAAAGTTACTATGTCGAAAGATTGTACCGAAAGACGTAGCAGAATGGGTGGGATATGATGCTACAGGACCCACTTTTTAGAAATTTCAAGAAATTTGATAACAGAAATTTAGAATGCGTTGAAGAAACGATCAACCGAAATTGATCGAACTTGGCAACATGTGCCCTCGGGGACTCCTGGTCCACCAGCAGTGACACTCACCAAGTGGTATAAATGTAAACGTCTTCAAATTGAATAGCATCATTTAAGAACAGATAAATTGGCAACGTGGACCAGACATGCACGTTTCGGGTACTTAACCCTCATCAGTGATCCTAAATCTAAACAATGTAATATGCCAAAAAAGTATTAAAGTTACTATGTCGAAAGATTGTACCGAAAGACGTAGCAGAATGGGTGGGATATGATGCTACAGGACCCACTTTTTAGAAATTTCAAGAAATTTGATAACAGAAATTTAGAATGCGTTGAAGAAACGATCAACCGAAATTGATCGAACTTGGCTACATGTGCCCTCGGGGACTCCTGGTCCACCAGCAGTGACACTCACCAAGTGGTATAAATGTAAACGTCTTCAAATTGAATAGCATCATTTAAGAGCAGATAAATTGGCAACGTGGACCAGACATGCACGTTTCGGGTACTTAACCCTCATCAGTGATCCTAAATCTAAACAATATAATATGCCAAAAAAGTATTAAAGTTACTATGTCGAAAGATTGTACCGAAAGACGTAGCAGAATGGGTGGGATATGATGCTACAGGACCCACTTTTTAGAAATTTCAAGAAATTTGATAACAGAAATTTAGAATGCGTTGAAGAAACGATCAACCGAAATTGATCGAACTTGGCTACATGTGCCCTCGGGGACTCCTGGTCCACCAGCAGTGACACTCACCAAGTGGTATAAATGTAAACGTCTTCAAATTGAATAGCATCATTTAAGAACAGATAAATTGGCAACGTGGACCAGACATGCACGTTTCGGGTACTTAACCCTCATCAGTGATCCTAAATCTAAACAATGTAATATGCCAAAAAAGTATTAAAGTTACTATGTCGAAAGATTGTACCGAAAGACGTAGCAGAATGGGTGGGATATGATGCTACAGGACCCACTTTTT
The DNA here is from genome assembly GCA_033119305.1 of Pinctada imbricata. Taxonomy (NCBI): domain Eukaryota; kingdom Metazoa; phylum Mollusca; class Bivalvia; order Pterioida; family Pteriidae; genus Pinctada; species Pinctada imbricata. The sequence continues at coordinate 38,205,818 of VSWD01000005.1, read as the reverse complement.
AGAAATTTCAAGAAATTTGATAACAGAAATTTAGAATGCGTTGAAGAAACGATCAACCGAAATTGATCGAACTTGGCTACATGTGCCCTCGGGGACTCCTGGTCCACCAGCAGTGACACTCACCAAGTGGTATAAATGTAAACGTCTTCAAATTGAATAGCATCATTTAAGAACAGAGTAATTGGCAACGTGGACCAGACATGCACGTTTCGGGTACTTAACCCTCATCAGTGATCCTAAATCTAAACAATGTAATATGCCAAAAAAGTATTAAAGTTTCTTTGTCGAAAGATTGTACCGAAAGACGTAGCAGAATGGGTGGGATATGATGCTACAGGACCCACTTTTTAGAAATTTCAAGAAATTTGATAACAGAAATTTAGAATGCGTTGAAGAAACGATCAACCGAAATTGATCGAACTTGGCTACATGTGCCCTCGGGGACTCCTGGTCCACCAGCAGTGACACTCACCAAGTGGTATAAATGTAAACGTCTTCAAATTGAATAGCATCATTTAAGAACAGATAAATTGGCAACGTGGACCAGACATGCACGTTTCGGGTACTTAACCCTCATCAGTGATCCTAAATCTAAACAATGTAATATGCCAAAAAAGTATTAAAGTTACTATGTCGAAAGATTGTACCGAAAGACGTAGCAGAATGGGTGGGATATGATGCTACAGGACCCACTTTTTAGAAATTTCAAGAAATTTGATAACAGAAATTTAGAATGCGTTGAAGAAACGATCAACCGAAATTGATCGAACTTGGCTACATGTGCCCTCGGGGACTCCTGGTCCACCAGCAGTGACACTCACCAAGTGGTATAAATGTAAACGTCTTCAAATTGAATAGCATCATTTAAGAACAGATAAATTGGCAACGTGGACCAGACATGCACGTTTCGGGTACTTAACCCTCATCAGTGATCCTAAATCTAAACAATATAATATGCCAAAAAAGTATTAAAGTTACTATGTCGAAAGATTGTACCGAAAGACGTAGCAGAATGGGTGGGATATGATGCTACAGGACCCACTTTTTAGAAATTTCAAGAAATTTGATAACAGAAATTTAGAATGCGTTGAAGAAACGATCAACCGAAATTGATCGAACTTGGCTACATGTGCCCTCGGGGACTCCTGGTCCACCAGCAGTGACACTCACCAAGTGGTATAAATGTAAACGTCTTCAAATTGAATAGCATCATTTAAGAACAGATAAATTGGCAACGTGGACCAGACATGCACGTTTCGGGTACTTAACCCTCATCAGTGATCCTAAATCTAAACAATGTAATATGCCAAAAAAGTATTAAAGTTACTATGTCGAAAGATTGTACCGAAAGACGTAGCAGAATGGGTGGGATATGATGCTACAGGACCCACTTTTTAGAAATTTCAAGAAATTTGATAACAGAAATTTAGAATGCGTTGAAGAAACGATCAACCGAAATTGATCGAACTTGGCTACATGTGCCCTCGGGGACTCCTGGTCCACCAGCAGTGACACTCACCAAGTGGTATAAATGTAAACGTCTTCAAATTGAATAGCATCATTTAAGAACAGATAAATTGGCAACGTGGACCAGACATGCACGTTTCGGGTACTTAACCCTCATCAGTGATCCTAAATCTAAACAATGTAATATGCCAAAAAAGTATTAAAGTTACTATGTCGAAAGATTGTACCGAAAGACGTAGCAGAATGGGTGGGATATGATGCTACAGGACCCACTTTTTAGAAATTTCAAGAAATTTGATAACAGAAATTTAGAATGCGTTGAAGAAACGATCAACCGAAATTGATCGAACTTGGCTACATGTGCCCTCGGGGACTCCTGGTCCACCAGCAGTGACACTCACCAAGTGGTATAAATGTAAACGTCTTCAAATTGAATAGCATCATTTAAGAACAGATAAATTGGCAACGTGGACCAGACATGCACGTTTCGGGTACTTAACCCTCATCAGTGATCCTAAATCTAAACAATGTAATATGCCAAAAAAGTATTAAAGTTACTATGTCGAAAGATTGTACCGAAAGACGTAGCAGAATGGGTGGGATATGATGCTACAGGACCCACTTTTTAGAAATTTCAAGAAATTTGATAACAGAAATTTAGAATGCGTTGAAGAAACGATCAACCGAAATTGATCGAACTTGGCTACATGTGCCCTCGGGGACTCCTGGTCCACCAGCAGTGACACTCACCAAGTGGTATAAATGTAAACGTCTTCAAATTGAATAGCATCATTTAAGAACAGATAAATTGGCAACGTGGACCAGACATGCACGTTTCGGGTACTTAACCCTCATCAGTGATCCTAAATCTAAACAATATAATATGCCAAAAAAGTATTAAAGTTACTATGTCGAAAGATTGTACCGAAAGACGTAGCAGAATGGGTGGGATATGATGCTACAGGACCCACTTTTTAGAAATTTCAAGAAATTTGATAACAGAAATTTAGAATGCGTTGAAGAAACGATCAACCGAAATTGATCGAACTTGGCTACATGTGCCCTCGGGGACTCCTGGTCCACCAGCAGTGACACTCACCAAGTGGTATAAATGTAAACGTCTTCAAATTGAATAGCATCATTTAAGAACAGATAAATTGGCAACGTGGACCAGACATGCACGTTTCGGGTACTTAACCCTCATCAGTGATCCTAAATCTAAACAATATAATATGCCAAAAAAGTATTAAAGTTACTATGTCGAAAGATTGTACCGAAAGACGTAGCAGAATGGGTGGGATATGATGCTACAGGACCCACTTTTTAGAAATTTCAAGAAATTTGATAACAGAAATTTAGAATGCGTTGAAGAAACGATCAACCGAAATTGATCGAACTTGGCTACATGTGCCCTCGGGGACTCCTGGTCCACCAGCAGTGACACTCACCAAGTGGTATAAATGTAAACGTCTTCAAATTGAATAGCATCATTTAAGAACAGAGTAATTGGCAACGTGGACCAGACATGCACGTTTCGGGTACTTAACCCTCATCAGTGATCCTAAATCTAAACAATGTAATATGCCAAAAAAGTATTAAAGTTTCTTTGTCGAAAGATTGTACCGAAAGACGTAGCAGAATGGGTGGGATATGATGCTACAGGACCCACTTTTTAGAAATTTCAAGAAATTTGATAACAGAAATTTAGAATGCGTTGAAGAAACGATCAACCGAAATTGATCGAACTTGGCTACATGTGCCCTCGGGGACTCCTGGTCCACCAGCAGTGACACTCACCAAGTGGTATAAATGTAAACGTCTTCAAATTGAATAGCATCATTTAAGAACAGATAAATTGGCAACGTGGACCAGACATGCACGTTTCGGGTACTTAACCCTCATCAGTGATCCTAAATCTAAACAATGTAATATGCCAAAAAAGTATTAAAGTTACTATGTCGAAAGATTGTACCGAAAGACGTAGCAGAATGGGTGGGATATGATGCTACAGGACCCACTTTTTAGAAATTTCAAGAAATTTGATAACAGAAATTTAGAATGCGTTGAAGAAACGATCAACCGAAATTGATCGAACTTGGCTACATGTGCCCTCGGGGACTCCTGGTCCACCAGCAGTGACACTCACCAAGTGGTATAAATGTAAACGTCTTCAAATTGAATAGCATCATTTAAGAACAGATAAATTGGCAACGTGGACCAGACATGCACGTTTCGGGTACTTAACCCTCATCAGTGATCCTAAATCTAAACAATATAATATGCCAAAAAAGTATTAAAGTTACTATGTCGAAAGATTGTACCGAAAGACGTAGCAGAATGGGTGGGATATGATGCTACAGGACCCACTTTTTAGAAATTTCAAGAAATTTGATAACAGAAATTTAGAATGCGTTGAAGAAACGATCAACCGAAATTGATCGAACTTGGCTACATGTGCCCTCGGGGACTCCTGGTCCACCAGCAGTGACACTCACCAAGTGGTATAAATGTAAACGTCTTCAAATTGAATAGCATCATTTAAGAACAGATAAATTGGCAACGTGGACCAGACATGCACGTTTCGGGTACTTAACCCTCATCAGTGATCCTAAATCTAAACAATGTAATATGCCAAAAAAGTATTAAAGTTACTATGTCGAAAGATTGTACCGAAAGACGTAGCAGAATGGGTGGGATATGATGCTACAGGACCCACTTTTTAGAAATTTCAAGAAATTTGATAACAGAAATTTAGAATGCGTTGAAGAAACGATCAACCGAAATTGATCGAACTTGGCTACATGTGCCCTCGGGGACTCCTGGTCCACCAGCAGTGACACTCACCAAGTGGTATAAATGTAAACGTCTTCAAATTGAATAGCATCATTTAAGAACAGATAAATTGGCAACATGGACCAGACATGCACGTTTCGGGTACTTAACCCTCATCAGTGATCCTAAATCTAAACAATGTAATATGCCAAAAAAGTATTAAAGTTACTATGTCGAAAGATTGTACCGAAAGACGTAGCAGAATGGGTGGGATATGATGCTACAGGACCCACTTTTTAGAAATTTCAAGAAATTTGATAACAGAAATTTAGAATGCGTTGAAGAAACGATCAACCGAAATTGATCGAACTTGGCTACATGTGCCCTCGGGGACTCCTGGTCCACCAGCAGTGACACTCACCAAGTGGTATAAATGTAAACGTCTTCAAATTGAATAGCATCATTTAAGAACAGATAAATTGGCAACGTGGACCAGACATGCACGTTTCGGGTACTTAACCCTCATCAGTGATCCTAAATCTAAACAATGTAATATGCCAAAAAAGTATTAAAGTTACTATGTCGAAAGATTGTACCGAAAGACGTAGCAGAATGGGTGGGATATGATGCTACAGGACCCACTTCGCTCACGGGTTATTTATACGCATGCTTTCACCACTCAGGTATCACTTTTGTTTGAAAATTCACCCTCCCTCCCACCACTTTTGTATCATTTAGGATTTGATTCTGCTCTTAGTTTATGTATTTTCAGCAACTTTCTTTGACTTTGACTTCGGATTACTTCGAGACCAACGTGAAAGTGCACAGAATGATTAAATTGGATGAGAAGATTCTTGATGTCAAACTTCATCGTAATTTCTATTTGCGGATTGATCCGAGTCAGACAGACCTTGTCGCGGCTGTACAACAGGTCAACAGTCTAGATGGTAAGACATGTGCTTTTTAAAGATTTATGTTGTGTAACATTGATATTATGGCATTTTTTCGCCTCACCAGTTCAGACATTTCACTTTTTCTAACAGATAATATTATGTTTATATATCATTTTCGTTTCACTTAGCTTATCCAGAACGGCTGATCTCAGAGTTCGGATAAAGTTAGGCATTTCAATTATTGAACTAGGATGCCCTTTATGGCTCAATTTGAGTCATGGCTCCTGTTAGTGCAGCCGCGGCCAATAATCACCAAAAACAGTAACGAATATGTTCTAAAGGAAATGATGTACAATAGATCATAAAAATATATTTGTTATTTTGTTTAATTTGCCTTAATATAAAATATACTAGTCAAAATTTCTAACGTACATTTTCCCAGTTACTTCAATATCACGATTGGTAGAAATCAACTATGTAATATTTATAGTTATAACACAACGAAAGTTTTTTTTTAAGTGTAAATGAATAAATTATCATCCTGCGATGTGTATCTTCAAATTCTACAGCATTTTAGCAAAGAATCATCCGCTTCCGGTTTGTAAGAAAACTTTGTCTCTTGACTGAAAAATGCTACAATAGAATAGTTCTTACGGTTATCGTGCGATTCGTTTTTCGGATTTTGAAATATCGGCGATTGAAACTGTTATTTTGTCGTGATATGCTTACAAATTTTCTGATGCGTTACGAGTCAATAACACTTCCGGTATCATTGATATATCGGGTAAGGATTTATGTGTTGAAACATTTCCTGCGAATGCGATATTTATTTTGTTCCTGTGCTAAGCCATTTTTCTTGAAAAGTAAGCCTAGAAAAAGATGTTTGGTTAATGGAAGCTCATTTTACGCATCACTTACAAGAGTTATGCGCACGCATCCATTTTATGGAAAATTCGTTAAGTTTTATTTGCTTATTATCGCTTTTGTAACAAATGCATTCCGTATAATTTATGTTTTTCTGATCAAACTTGGAACAAACAATTCTTTCAAAGTGGTTTGATTGTAATTTTCTGATAAAATACGCGAAATTCATGAAAAGTGTTCAAAATTCAAATTTCGTCACGATCTGTTTCCGTTGAAAGAAATATTGTTTTTCTAGATTTTAAAGTAACGAATGAAATGTTGTATATCAAATCCAATTATCGTCAAAATAATTTGAATTTCACATTAACGAAAATCCATACCTGTAGAATGGTAAGTTAGAAATTTTGACAAGTATATCTGCTTTGTCTGCTCGTTATCAGTAGAACACCTGAAATGAATCTTGACCTGTCAGTCTGTCTGTGGTTTATTGAAATGTCTTGTGTGGGATAACAAGATATTAGTGAGTTAGTTTTTTTTAAAAGAATTTCAAAAAGACTTAACGTGGTTTACTTCATGTTTCGTATTAATCTCACGATGTGAAGTTCATTCAATCGATTGGCTGATCGTAGCAGCGTGTTGACATATTTCTACATACTGTATATGCAAATAACAATTTCCTAAGGTTACCAAAATCGTGTGTACCAGAGAGTAAAAATGTCTATAAAACAAAAATGTGAGAGATAAATTATGTAAGTAATATATATACTGAACAAAAAAAGTTATGCCCTTCTTTTTTGTATTGGTCATACATGACTCGTGAAAACAAATGTTATTTAGAGGCGGTATCCTCGAAAAATAATTCTTTGAATTAAAGTTTTAACGGTATATCCATTCATTGTCAGATTCTGACAACGATCTTAATAAATTGATGTAAATGTGACGTCATAATCAAGGTTTAAACCAAAGGGGTTTCACTTGTTTGATCCTCTCTGGTAAGGGCGTTTCTGAATCAAAAAGAATTTTACTTAACAAATCGGTATCTCCACACCCTTAGATACACTTTCAATGTGCTTTTGGTATCTGAAATAGCGCATGGCTGAATGTGGACTTCCGGTGTCATTTAAGCTAAATTTTCTTGAATTACAAGTTATTTGACTGATTTATGGATAATCGATATCACATTTTTTCCTTTTTTCAATGGAGAAATCTCCTGTGCTTATTATACGCTCTTTTCTTTCGATAGCAGTCAACCAGAACAAAGAAAGAAAGAACTTTTCCTTCCAAGGTGAAAACGCTTTGTTTCGTCACGCTTCGTTGCGTTCAAGGACTGAGTGATAAAAAGGAAATTTTGGAGTGTTTATTGAGTAAGTTTTACTATTTCGAGGGTAATAACGTTTCATATGCACAAGTGGTGACCTTTCATTTTTAGGGACATAACTTTTTTTGTTCAGTATAGATGTTCAAATGGTAGTACTTAAAAGCTATTTACGGTAAAGCTTCATTATTGACAGTTTAATCCCTGTTAGACTATTTGTACCTTTAAATGATGCTAATGAATTTGAAGACGTTTAACATACGTCACTTTCACAGTGCGTCCTCTCGATTTGATTCTCGTTAGAAATTCTAATCTTTGAAAATAATGCATTTAGCATGCAGTCCTAAACCAAATCCTAGATGTGCAATTTCCCTTATCTTATTTATCGTGACCGTAAGCCATGCATAGAATATTAAAACTGTTTTGTTACATCTACTTTGTTATAGAAAGCGTTGTTACCGTAAAGCATGTTCATTTTATATCCTGTTCCGTTGATGTATTCCGGTTTTAAGATAAATCACTTGTTTCATGCATCCGGGCAAATGCGTTCTTAAGTGTATAAATAGAAGTTAATGTAGTTACATAACAGAGGTGTGCTATTTTGTGTCAAGGTATTAGCTGAATGTAAGGTATTTTAGTGTTATTTTCTTTACTTCAAAGATAATGATTCCTGTAAAAAGTTAAATTTGACGACTTCAGCTGTGAAAGCAGATGTATATTAATAAACTAGTCAAAATTTCTAACTAACCATTTATTGAATGACTTGAATGCTTCGATTGGTAGAAATCAATTATTTAATATCTACATTTGTAAAAAGAACAAAAGTTTTTCAACTGTAAATAAAAAGTGATCGTCCTGTGATGTGTATCTTCAAATCCCACAGCATTTTAGCAAAGAATCGTTCGCTTCCGGTTTGTAAGAAAACTTTGTCTCTTGACTGAAAAAGGCTTCAATAGAGAATTTCGTATGATTATCATGTGATTTGTTTTTGAATTTTAAAAATATCGGTGGTTGATAACGTTTTTTCGTCGTATATGCTTACAAAAGAAAAGGACCAATAACCACCAAAATCGGCCCTGTTGCCGTTTTTTGAAGAAAGTTTACGTATACTTAAAACATGGATGTGACGTCATGCCTTTGTTCGAACAGTCCGAAATTTACCTTTGACTGTCCAATATCAAATCTAGGTCGCGTTTATTAGAAAAAATATACGCGACCTAGATTAAATATTGGACAGTCACAGGTAAATGTACTTTGACATCTACAGAACAACCGTTACAATCCTTATTTAGAAATCACGCGACAAGAATTCCATGTTTTCCAATTTTTGCTATTTTTTCCGAAGTTGACAAAATCCGGCACATTCTTATATATCTAAGGAATCGGCCGGTGTCGGAAATGACAATTTAAGAGACACAATAGTTCAGCCCGTTTTTTCTTTTTTTCTTCGGTCTATTTTCCCATCTTTTTAATCTTACTTATGACTCTAGTCCGAAAAACCTGACCTAAATCCAGCCTTTGACGGTTATTTTGTCCCAGTCCCCCAAGCCTCCCCTCCGCAACCGTCAAAGGCTGGGTTTAGGTCAGGTTTTTCGAACTAGACTCCTTCAAAATATCTTTCTGAATTGTTTCTTTCATTTAACCTTGCACATAGTAAGTTGAACGTCCCCACTGATTTCTTTTCCGTGTTTAAAGGCACTATATTATTTCTTGCTTGTCCGGAAAACGTTATTTTTAGAGACACGCCCTTTTATTCTATATATCCAACGAAGAAGCTTCAATAAAATCGTTATCACGCAAAGTATTCTCGTTGATTTTTCCTCCAAAAATTGCATCCCATTTCGTCTTGGTTTACGGAATCTGCGTCATAATTTGTCACAACCTTTTTTCTTCCTAATTGAAAATATCATCTCCGTTATCTTCTTATATAAACGACTCCCTACTGCTAGTAGCGAGCATGTTAGAACCTGGAGTGATTACATTTCGTTACAGTAAAGGCAATTAACATAATAAGAACAAAGTCAAAGGCCATGCCACTTTGAATAGTGATCAATGTTTTAAGTACGATATACGCCTCAAACAATTCATTCTTAAGATATTGGACAGTTTTCGGCCCTGCGGGCCTCAATCTGTACAATATCTTTAAAAATGAATTGTTTTTGGCGTATATCCAATACATAATACAACATTTCTAGTTTCTAAAAATGTAAACTTTATAAAAATCCGACAAAAAGTATGCATTTTATGACCCGGCGAGGTTGGCATTTTGAAACGTCAGAATGCTCTTTCTGTCACCATGACGTAAAATGATAGTTTACAACAATGGATTTCAACCTTCAAGTCTACACTAAAAGTATAACTGTTCTATTTTTTGTTAAGTCAAATTAATTCATAGGATAAAGTTGAAAAATGTAACAAGTTTAATGTTTTTAAGAGAATATATTTGGATTTCAGTGCTAAATAAATCGGGAAAAGATATCCGCGAGAAATCTGAAGTATCCGAATGAAACTGTTTCTTCGCTCTCAAATGAACTTGCGTCAAATAATTCATATTTGAATACTAGATTCTTACGAAGGACGATGACATGCACATTTTATACATGTACTTTTTGTGGGGGAGGGGACAGTGATCTCAATTAATTTTAAAGTTAGAGATATTCTGAAGAAAGGTACATAGAAAAAGAAAAATCTAGATTTTGAAATGTTCCATACCTGTTCTCTGACTTTAATGAGATAAGTTACATGTCCAAAGTCAGATTTAGGAACGGATCCAGAAACTCAAATGCCGGGTGCACATGCAACGTTATATTGGAATGAATTGCAACGCAATGCAGAAAGACTGAGAGTACAGACAGTAACTTATATCACCAATGTTTATGTATAGACTGCTCTTAAAATATCTAAAAACACGATAATTATCTGATAAATTCAAAACAATGCAATTTTAGGACACGTGAGTAAGTTAGATTTATTACGCATTCGCGAAACCAAAATTTGAAAAAAAGGAAAGGGCAAGTTGTAGGTGACTGTGAGTGTCAATTGTTATTATTATTATAAATTTTTTTTTACTGAGAGGATTTCACAGGAAGTTGAGGGAGATGGATTGATATGCATCACATAAGAATTATTCTATATACATCTTTTTCGTTAATTTGTTTAAATTCAAAATATGATGTCCATATTTAAAAAAATACCCGGATTATAATATAATGTCTTACATTTGTCTCGAAATCCCTTTTTACCTTATTGACACCTATCCTAAAATCTTATCTGACGTGGAGGTATATGTAGCTAGGGTGTTTTCGATGTCGACGCCTAGTCGCAAACGACGGAGTGGACCCAGAAACCTCAAATAAAAGGGACACATACTTTTTTATGGCAATGACTTGCAAGATCCGAGTAGGGTACAATATGGAAGAAAGTTTCCCTCTCTCTTTGTTGGGGCCGATAGGGGATCGGTCAGAGAAAATTTTGAGAAAGTGAAGCAAATTGGTCGCTCTTCAGCATATCTGAGCCGCATTTAGAAGACATCAAGAACACGAACCGTATATAAGATATATCGTTTGTACTCGTATCGCGATACAGTAGCTTAACGATAATTATCACGATACGATCTTCCATTCAAACGATACACAATGATAATTTTTTTTAACAAAATAAGGCACAGTGTTACAAATAGGGACACATTTTTCTGTATCATTTACTTTTAATGCACATTGCATAAAGCCAATAGTATATCCCCATCACCATGTAATTAGTAAGAACCCTCTTTATGCTTTTTTAAGACTAAATTGATGGTGATGGGGATATACTGTTAAAAAAGTATGTTCAGTTTTTCTTTGGATTCAAGGAATATCTGAGTTCTGGAGTGGATAGAAAAGTGTATTGTGACACGTATCGTATCGTGAGCCTTGTATCGTGACACGTATCGTATAGTGATCTAGATATGATGATATATAAGATGAAGGAAATATCCGATATGAACATAAAATGCTGTATTTTTTAAAATTCATGTACATTTATGTGCATCCCTATATCAAAAAAACGAAACAAAACAAAACAAAACAAAACAAAACACGCCAAACAAATTGAAAAGATATAAGTTAAAACCAGTAACCCCAAGTCAAGACAGAAAATTCAACCACGTAACATTATTGTGTAATGGTCAAGCAGTATTCATCGACCTTTTCTTTTTAAGAAGCCTGAAACGCAAAAGCGACATAAAGAGGTCATTTTGCATGGTATCCGTCTGTCTGTTGGTCACACTTTCATATATTTCGCTTGATACAAATCAAATGTCGGCGCCGTGATCTAGTGGTATAAAGGGCGCCGGGCCAGTGATCATAAGGTCGCTTGTTCGAGCCTCACTAGGTCCATGGGTCGGCCGACCATTACTCCTGTATGTTCTGTGATGTATATAAAAAAAGTCTTGTCTATGTTGTTTACATGTCTGTGGTGTTCAAAAAAAGAAAAGAGTTGATACAAATCAGACATCTTTAATACTTTGTATGGATGGTATAGTTTGATGAAACTCGACATCCATAAAGGTCAAGGTCACTTTAAAGCTCAAGTTCACGTACTTAGGGAGAGGGCGTTTATAATAATTGTATAACTTTTGACCAAGCGTATGTTTTGGAAAATAAAATATGTTTAAACTAAACTTAATATTAAACATGCAACAGGTAATATACCTGTTCCTGAACAACACTTGCTAGAATAGAGACTGGCTGCCCCTAGAAAATCGTGCGTTTTACGCAAATATCCATTTCTTGTTCCATGGATCTATTTAGAGATACGCCTACGCCAATAAAAAATCAGAGAGAAAGAAAAACGTTAACGGCGTGTTTTTCACTTGATAAAAACCAAGAGGACATTGAGTGTTTATTGAAACTTTAATACTATATAAACTTCACTCAATATGGGGGACTTCATTCTGGAAACGGAGGCGTTTAAAATTTTGACGTTCCAGCTCAATAAATGAACGTTATTCACCTCGCTCGATCTCGATTTTGTATGCAGTAATCTGTATAATGGATACATCTTTGAACAAAGCAGGGTTGAAACCAAAATAAATAATGGTTCCATTTCTATACCTTCTTGAAGAAAATTCCAAACCAATTTCCATGCACCAGACACGTGTTTCGAATATTAAATTCTCGTCAGTGATGCCTTCAGCGGAGCCACCAAAAATAACTTCAGAAGCGCCATCTTTAATTTTTTGAAGTTAGATTTTTGCATTTACATTACAGAGAGTGCGCGGCTCCAAATTTCCTGTATTGTCGATTCAGTAGCATATCCAAGTAAAATCTATGTTCAAAATAGCATTGAAGGAATGGTGCTAAGATGTTAAACTCCTTTAATTTCGATGATATTTATTCGTGAAATGGCTAGTTTCCGAAATAGCAAAAAAAATATATAATTATGATGTCACATTAATAAAATGCCAAAACAATGCTTCTTTCAGGTGACAAAGCTGGAAAGAAGTAATAAATACACTTGACAAACATCAGACCACGGGGAACGATTTTAACTGCTCCACACTGCAACGTGAAATAAGTGTCTGTATTAATTATGTCGAAGGGTTCCAACTCTATACCTTCTTGAAGCAAATTCCAAACCAGTTTCCATGCACCAGACACGCGTTTCGAATATTAAGTTCTCATCAGTGATGCTTTCAGCGGAGCCACCAAAAATAATTTCAGTAGAGCCCTCTTTAATTTTTCGAAGTCCGATTTTTTACATTTACATTACAGAGAGTGCGCGGCTCCATATTCCCTGGTGGGTCGATTCAGTTTCTAGATTTATTTCTATACACGTATGAAAAGGAATTTATCCAAAATCTTCAAAATCAAAGAAAAAATTATGATGTGAAATGTTTCATTGGTACTTCTAGGTACCTGGATGATATTCTTTCTATCGACAATTCTGTTTTTGAAAAGTATAAAAATGTTATTTATCCACAAAAATTGATTCGAAATACGGCAAACGTTTCAAACACAGAAACACCATTTTTGGACCTAAATATGAAAATTGTTAATGGAGAGATCCATACAAGTGCGTATGACAAATGAGATGATTTTGGATTTAACATAGTAAAATAACCCTGGCTTGACGGTGATGTTCCTAGATTACCGTCCTATGGTATCAATATTTCACATCTCATCCGGTATGCTAGAGAATGTTAAGATGTTTAGGATTTTCATTGTAGAAATTTACAAATTACCAAGAAACTGTTGGGACACATTACCAAGAAACGTTTAGCCACGATTTTCGCTTTCACAAACTAGTAAAGATTTGTCATTATACATATTTGTCATTTGTATAGTACGCTATGCCATTCAAGTATTTGTACTATAGATAAAAGTTATATCATATTCAGCAAAAAAATCAACCATGTATAAAGATCTAACTCGATGATAAATGACAATAAAGAGTATCAAAATTTGAAACCGACAAAAGACTCCGTCTTGATGACGTCAACATATGAGGTTAACGTCATTTCGCGCCATATTGAAGACGTCATTTCTGAGGAGTGCCTTAAAGTTGCTGCGTCTTCGTGCGTCTTCGTTTGGAGCAGGTCCAATATTTACACATTGATGGTCCGTCTTAGCGTCATTTGGATATGACTCAACGTACTTAAATATACAGTACATTGCAGGTTTTGACTAGGATGTGAGTGTTAGATTGTACGGGCTATTCCTTCTGCTGGATTTAAACAAGTTCACTTGTACCTCTGTTGTGCTGTTTATATATTTCTTCTTTTTTTTTCAAGTGACAGTTAACAGGTCGACAGTAACAATTCTCTAGAGGAAAAATATCGTCAACTGTCGACCATTGGCATTTAAAAAGTTTTTATCTTACTTAAATCACAGTCAACCGACCTGCCGTTTGTCGACATTCTATACTACAATTATAGTCAACTGTCTAGCATTGGCTTTAATTTTCTTATTTACTTTTATCACTATCAACCAGTCAATCGTCGACCTAATATAATATTATTGTCAACTGTCGACTGGCATCCTTTGATAGTTTACATTACCTCAATCACTGTCAACTGTCTACCTGTCAACCATCAACCTCCAATTTAACAATCATTGTCAACTACCAATTTGCCTGCAAACCATGGGTATCAAATGACAAATATGGATAATGACCATATCCCTGTTTACAGCACAAAATCGATAATTCAGAAAATCAGAAACAGAAGGCATACAAAATCAGGATAAAACAGGCACCAAAGCAAACAAACAAAAACCTCCACCATATGAAAAGAAGCGAACCCCCAATATGGGAGTGAGACCAGGTGCCCAGGAAGAGTAAGCATCTCCTGCTCGCATGCAACGCCAGTCTCTTCAATTCGGTAGAACTGTCACATCCGGTTACTTCAATTATGGAAATCATAGAGTACAATCTTTGATTGGATGGTTCAAATGGTCTATGACAGAACATCATCCACCATTCTGGAGAGTGGGACATCATAGTGTATGACGAGTTCCCATATCGGCCGCAGAACTTCCTCAGTGACGATGTTAGTCGGTCACAAACATATACCTGACTGAGAAGCTTATCTGAAAGACGCCTGGCTCTCAGAACAAAATCCGTATATTTGGTACTTGCTCTGGCTTAACGTATCAACTGAGATATGAACACACCATAAGCAGGCGATGAAGGGATGTTGCTACTCAGAAAAGGAAAGTTTGTAATGCTGAAATTTCAAGTCGTCACGTTTGACATAGAGTGAGGTGTTCATGTGACCATCAGTGTCGTAGGAAAACATTATGTCCAAATAGGATGCTGAATTATTTGTCTCTGTAGTTTCTTTGACTGCAAGCTCCGAAGGATAGATACTACTCAGGTAATTCGCGAATTTTGGATTATTGATGGACAATACATCGTCTATGTATCTGTAAGTGAAGTTTAAGTAAGAAGCTATGTATCTTTTCCCTTCAGAGACCAAATATTGAATGAATTCAGCTTCGCACGAGTAAAGGAAAATGTCGGCAAGGAATGGGGCACAATTGGTCCCCATTGGAATTCCGACAATTTGCTGGAAGACCTTTCCTCCAAACACAACAAAAATGTTGTCGATTAGAAAGTTTAACATGTGAATTATGTCTGTTTCAGTGTACTTATTTTCAGAATCGGACTTTTCTTTTACAAATTAGGTTTTGTCATAGTTAACAACAATAAATTTGTATTTGCGATTACCGTTCTTACTTGTAAACGCATTACTTATAATTTTTGCGAGTCTTTCTTTCAGTTTAGAATGTGGAATTGTAGTGTAAAGTGTCGAAAAATCGAAGGCTTTGATCGAATGGACTTTACTAAAATGAGTGGATTTCAGATGTTCTAAAAGTTCCTTCGAATTCTTTAAAATCCACATCTGGTTGATACCACTGCGAGAATATACTGTCGAACAATATTTTTGAAGCCCAGATTTGATTTCAGATAAAACTTTGGTGAGTAAGATTGATACAGATTTGGTAGAACATCTTGAGGAACCAGCGATGAAACGTTGTTTATACGGATTCTTATGCATTTTAGGTATGCAGTATAAATATGGTAAATCTAAATCTAAATTTTTGGTGTGGAAGCCAAAGGAAGCAAGAGCTGATTTGTGGTTATCAATTATTTCAGAGGCCAAAAGGTTTGTTGGGGTGTAAGTGGGATTTCCAGGTGTCGAATTTAGACCCAACTCTTTAACTAGACTGTCGAAATGATACTTTTTGCAAGTGAATGTGTAATTATTTGAAGGTTTGTCCGCTGGTGTGATGACATAATGTTCTTGTAGGTAGTTAATCTCTGTGATAACATCAGGGTCTTTAAATATAGACTCGAATCTTGTGTTCACAGTTGATTTTAATCGGTTAATTCTAGATAAAAGTAACCCTCTCATTGATTTTATCCATTCGGAAAGGGTGTCGAGCTGTACATCCTCTTTCTTTGCCCAACGTCTTGCATATTCCTCACAAGAGTCCATGATAATTTTGAAATTTTGGTCCATGTAAAGGACATACTTTCTCTGTATTTGGGACCCTTTTTTAACAATTCTCTCAACTTGTCGTTCTTGACTATACCAAGGTCACCAGAAATAACGTGTCCACAAGGAGAGTAGTTGAAATCCGATGAAGAACATTCGCAAGGAAGTGGTTGAAGTGAGGGATTACTTAAATCAATACACTGCAAGAATCGTTTGTGATTGTAAATTTTAGATGCAACTGTTATGTGTAGCTATAGGAGATACAAGGAGTTTTTTGTCTTTTGAAATATGGTGGGATTTTTTCTGTGACAGCTTTGTGATTCAAAATTTGACCAAGATTCAATTTATCAATACCTTTGTTTGCAAATATTACTTTAATGAAAGGACGGTTTGTTTTCTCCTCTGATTTATCTGATCTAACTGCTTGAAATAATCGAAAAGTAGAAATGTCCAAGATGACTCCTTGTAGTCTGTATTCTGGGGAACGTGTATCGGTATATGTGAGGTCCTTCGTATATTCGTAGATTTCGTGTAACTTACGTAAAGGAACAGAATATAATTTGGTACGAATATAATGGAGGCCTAGAGGCTCATTCAAAAATGGAACCAAGTCATCGAAGGAGAAACTATGTATCTCAGGCCTATTATATTTACGAATGCCATGACTTCGAGGTCTTCTTTGTGGTCTGTTGAATAAGCTAGTCACATTTACCGATTGACAACCGGGACTTGCTAAGTTTCCAATGGTGCTGATATTATCGTTGCACCCATAGGGCGCTGCAGTGTTAAGGTTTTTTATCCAGAATTCTTCTCTGTTGCGACGGAAAGGTGTGCTCAAATTGGGATTGTTTGTGGGGTGATATATTTTCTCCAGGATTCTAACTCTCATAGATAAAACGGAATGATCAGCCTGGTCAAAATGTCGATACAGAAGTTGACTCCCTTTATTATTTATTTTTGACCGATGTCCTGACATTCTTTTTCGGAGCTGACCTTTGGTTTCACCCACATAAATCAATCCACAAAGTGAGTATTCTATTCCGTACACAACATTAGATGTCATACAGTTTAGGTGTTCAAAACTATGCGTGTTAAATGTTTGTTTTGTGAGATTACTTGAGAATGAAGTGTCTGTTATTAGGATGTTACAAGTTTTGCAGTTCTTCGTGCCACACTTAGAAATTGAGCAATCGCTTGGTGAAAACTGGTGCTCTTTTAGTGTATCGACCACTTCAATCTTACAGGGCTTGATTTTAATATACCCATCTGCATGTTTATACCAAAACTCATGGTTGTTACTTACTACAAATGTTTCATCTCTAATGTCATCTAAACTAATTGTAGGGACACCTAAATTACCTGTTGCGTATGTGTCCGTAGACGCAACAGGTTGGGCCTTTTTATAGTGGGCGACGCCCCAGCCACTTTGTAGGTCTCTTGAGTTCTATCCATTTAAGCAAAAGACTGTCCGACAAGTGCCCTCGGGAACAATTTGTCCACCAGCAGTGACACATGAACAGTGGTAAAAATGACAAATATGGATAATGACCATATCCCTGTATACAGCACAAATCGATAATTCAGAAAATCAGAAACCGAAGGCATACAAAATCAGGATAAAACAGGAACCAAAGCAAACAAACAAAAACTTCCACCATATGAAAAGAAGCGAACTCCCGATATGGGAGTGAGACCAGGTGCCCAGGAAGAGTAAGCATCTCCTGCTTGCATGCAACACCCGCCGCTTCAATTCGGTAGAAATGTCACATCCGGTTACTTCCATTTCGGAAGACATAGAGTACAATCTTTGGTTGGATGGTTCAAATGGTCTATGACAGAATATCATCCACCATTCTGGAGAGTGGGACATCATAGTGTATGACGAGTTCCCCATATCGACCGTAGAACTTCCTCAGTGACGATGTTAGTCGGTCACAAACATATCCCTGACGGAGAAGTTTATCTGAAAGACGCCTAGCTCTCAGAACAAAATCCGTATATTTGGTACTTGCTCTGGCATAGCGTATCAACTGAGATATGAACACACCATGAGCTGGCGATGAAGGGATGTTGCTACTCAGAAAGGGAAAGTTTGTAATGCTGAAATTGAAGTCGTCACGTTTGTCATAGAGTGAGGTGTTCATGTGACCATCAGTGTCGTAGGACAACATTATGTCCAAATAGGATGCTGAATTATTTGTCTCTGTAGTTTCTTTGACTTCAAGCTCTGAAGGATAGATACTGCTCAGATAATCCGCGAATTTTGGATTATTGATGGACAGCACATCGTCAATGTATCTGTAAGTGAAGTTGAAGTCAGAAGCTAAGTATCTTTTCCCTTCAGAGACCAAAGATTGAATGAATTCAGCTTCGCACGAGTAAAGGAAAATGTCGGCAAGGAGTGGTGCACAATTGGTCCCCATTGGAATTCCGACAATTTGCTGGAAGACCTTTCCTCCAAACACCACAAAAATGTTGTCGATCAAAAAGTTTAACATCTGAATAATTTCTGTTTCAGTGTACCTATTTTCAGAATCGGATTTTTCTTTTACAAAGTAGTTTTTGTCATAGTTCACAACAATAAATTTGTATTTGCGATTACCGTTCTTAATTGTAAACGCATTACTTATAATTTTTACGAGTCTTTCTTTGAGTTTAGAATGTGGAATTGTAGTGTAAAGTGTCGAAAAATCGAAGGCTTTGATCGAATGGACTTTACTAAAATGAATGGCTTTCAGATGTTCTAAAAGTTCCTTCGAATTCTTTAAAATCCACATCTGGTTGATACCACTGCGAGAATATACTGTCGAACAATATTTTTGAAGCCCAGATTTGATTTCAGATAAAACTTTGGTGAGTAAGATCGATACAGATTTGGTAGAACATCTTGAGGAACCAGCGATGAAACGTTGTTTATACGGATTCTTATGCATTTTAGGTATGCAGTATAAATATGGTAAATCTAAATCTAAATTGTTTGCGTGGAAGCCAAAGGAAGCAAGAGCTGATTTGTGGTTATCAATTATTTCAGAGGCCGAAAGGTTTGTTGGGGTGTAAGTGGGATTTCCAGGTGTCGAATTTAGACATACTTTCTCTGTTTTTAAGAATTCTCTCAACTTGTCGTTCTGGACTATACTAAGGTCTCCAGTAATAACTTGTTCACAAGTAGAGTAGTTGAAATCCGATGAAGAACATTCGGAAGGAAGTGGATGCTTCAATCATTGTTAACTAGTTTTTCATTCTCCAATTCAATCACTGTCAGCAGTCAACCTGTTTATCGTCAACCTTCAATTCGTCAATCATTGTCACATGTTGACATGCCAACCGTCGACCTTAAATAGAACAATTATTATCAACTGTCGACTGCCATCTTTTTCCTTTTCTTTTTTACATTATTTCAATTGCTGTCAACTGTCAGCCTGTCAACCGTCGATCTTTAATACAACAATCTTTGTCAACTTTCGAACTTCTATATTTTATTTACCTCAATCTCTCTAAACTGGCGACAAGTCAATCGTCAACCTTCAATACTGCAATCATTGTCAATTGTCGTCCTGCAAACAGTCGACCTTCAATACTATACTACTCAAAAGATTTTTGCACCACAAGTCGGTTTACCGTAAACCATAATTATAGATATATGATTTTATGCTCAGTTTCCATAAAGTGTGGTATGAATATTGGATTTTGACCTTTTCTATCACAAAGAAAATAAATTACTTAATGTGTTATCTTCCTTTAAAGGTCGATTTGTCTCAGTATCCTTACCAGGACAGAGAAGTTTGAAAATATGCATTTTATTTTAATTCCAAGATTTCATATATACCTTGCACGGTTCCGTATAAGTGCCCATAAGCTCAAAGTTGAAACCGGAAGACATACAAGGCCGGTTACTCCATTAAATGACAGGTTATGTGACAAGTGTAATACTGGAGAGATTGAAGACGAAAAACATGTAATTTTACGTTGTTCTGCGTATAAACAACAAAGAAAGAAATTCTTTGATATACTTTTTGAAAAATGTCCAAATCTTATTTATCTGGACGAAGAAAGTAAAATGAGTTTTATTTTCAATAATGGTGACATGAATTTGATAAATAGTTTGGGTCATTTTGTACACGATATATTAAACTAAATTCAAGAAGCTCCCCAGGAGGTTCAAATGCACATATAGATCACGATGTGAGTATGGGTATATATAAATGTGTTGTTACTTTTATATGCATGATGACTTTATAGTGAGTTAATGCAATAAATGAATTTGAATTTGAATTTGAATTTGAATTTATAAGTTCTCTGCTATGAAGAATTGTAGGAATAGATTGACAATTACTGATCTGTGTCGAAGAATTGATATCCTCTTTGCAACATTGTAATTTTTGTATTGCTTTACTCAAAAATTCAATAGAATTTTATGATATTATGATTTTTGTTAATTTCCCAAATTAAAACATTTCAAGTCAATCGTTGCTCAAAGAAAAACATTATTTCATCAAATCGAATCATATTCATTTGAAGCGATGTTCTATCAAACATGGCAAATACGTTTTGTTTGAATAATATTGTTTATCTTTTTAAATAAATTCATTAGAAGAAGATGATAATAAAGGGAAAACCCATGTATTGAAAAACGTTATTGAGTAGTATATAATCATTGTCAGCTGTCGTCCGTCGACCTTTTATATTCATCTTACATATTCATTGTCAACAGTCAACCTGTCAACCGTCAACCTATAATACTACAATAATTTCTACTGTCGACTGCAAACCGTCGAACATAAATACTGTCAAATCATTAAATTAAATTTTGTGGTTTTCGTGGATAGTTTCATCAACGAATAATTGTACATGAAGCAAAAAGTTGGAACAGTGTTTAGTTACAAACAATGTTTAACAGGCTAATAACGTATTTACACGTTCCAATAACGTGGACATATGCGTTAATTGCTTTTAAATGCAATGTTTGTCCACACTGGTTTTACAACAGTTTGTCACAAGCACACATTGTGAAATCCACTTCTGATAAGTTAATTAAAGAAGATCCTGACAAAAATCTCAACAGCACTCACAATGAAGCACAGAATTAAGCATCGACGGACCCCTAGCAATCTAGTGGTGGGACCAGGTGCCCGGGAGGAGAAGCATCTCCCGTTGGGCTAGTCGCACCCGCCGTCGATGTTAAAGCACGAAAATGAAAACAATATGTAAAATTCATGGCCTGTCTGACATTTTGTCTATATAGAAACAGCTTTGGCGACAATGTAAGGAAAATATATGTAAAACATTTACTGTCAGACCCCTCGCGGGGTATTTTCTTACGAGCTCTACACGGCAATGGCATAAGTTTGACATGAATGAGTTAAAGAAGATCTTGTCGATAATCTCAAAAACACTAATAACAAAGCACAAAATTAAGCATCGACGGACGCCTAGCAATTCAAAGTGCCCGGGAGGAGAAGCATAGTACCCTGTTGGCTAGCCGCACCAGCCGTCAATGTAACGCCAATGTTAGACGTCTTCAAATTCAAACGTGGCTACATGTGCCCTCGGGGACTCCCAATCCACCAGCAGTGACACTTACCAAGTTATTCCAATGTTAAAACGTCTTCAATTTCAATAGCATCATTTAAGACCTGAAAAATTTGCAGAATGGACCAGACATGCACGTTTCGGGTATTAAACCCTCATCAGTGATCCACAGTCTAAACAATGTGATATGGCAAAAAAGTGAAAATTATTATGTCCAAAAATGTACCAAAAGACGTAGCAGAATGGGTGATATATGATGCTACAGGACCCACGTTTTAGAAATACCAAGAAATTTTGTTACAAAAATTTCAAATGCGTTGAAGAGACAGACGATCATCGAACTAGGCTACATGTGCCCTCGGGGACTCCCGGTCCACCAGCAGTGACACTCACCAAGTAGGTCCAATGTTAAACGTCTTCGAATTCAATAGCATCATTTAAGACCAGATAAATTTGCAGCATGGACCAGACATGCACGTTTCGGGTACTTAACCCTCATCAGTGATCCTCAGTCTAAACAAAGTAATATGACCAAAAAGTGAAGATTATTATGTCCAAAAATGTACCGAAAGACGTAGCGGAATGAATGGGGTATGATAGGACCCACGTTTTAGAAATTCCAAGAAATTTTGTAAAAGAAAATTTCAAATGCGTTGAAGAGACAGTTATCTCGTACTTTATTTACATACGGGACGATTATATTGTTCTTTGAACGGGCAACATCCACGAACTTACATCCCCATGACCATACCGAAATATCTCACAAATCCAAGACAATTGGGTCCACGAAAATAAATGATTTCACAGTTCTACAATTATTGTCATCTCTCGTCCATAAGCTTTTATTTTTTTTACCAGACTTCAGTCTCTGTCATCTGTCAACCTTCAATACGGCAATCATTGTCAACCGTTGACCTGTCAATCTTCGACCTTAAATACAACAATCTTCGACAACTGTCGACCTTCTTTATTTACCTTACCTCAAACACTGGCAACCTGTCAATCGTCAACATTCAATACTGCAATTTTTGTCAAACTGTCGCCAGGTAAACCGTCGACCTTCAAAAGTACAATTAGTGTCAACTATCCAATCTCGGTTTTTTTTAAAAACCTTATTTCAATCGCTGTCAACCTCTTTATTGTCGACATTTCGTTCTTCCATTTATGCCAACTGTAGATCTATCAACCGTCGATACGATACTCAATACTACAATTATTGTCAACTGTCGACTTCGACCAATTTATACCTTACCTATCAACAAGTGCTGACTTTTGATACTGATAAGAATTGTAAAAATACAAAATAAATGATATTAACGTTGAAGTGGCGCATGTGATTACAAGAACTACTTTATCCGTATATTATTGTTGCATGTAGTATCATGTGAGCGACTAACATCGTAACCGCGGAGGAAGTTCTATGGTCGATACGGGAAACTCGTAATACGCTATGATGTCCCATTGTCAATAATGGTGCATGAAATTCTGTCTTAGACCATTTGAACCATCCAACCACAATCTATACTTGTATCTTGCGAACTGGAAGTAACCGGGTGTGATATTTCTGCTGAATTGAAGTGACGGGTGTTGCAAACAAGCAGGGTATGCTTACTCTTCCTGGGCACATGGTCTCACTTCTAAATTGGGAAAGAAGGTGATATCCATCAATACTAGATTGCAGCACCAACAGCAACACACCGAACACCTCATGTGAAACAACTGAAAAGAAACATACAACAAGAGACAAGGAACTACAAAGGAGACATCAAACATCGAACACAAAAGACCACACATAAACCAACGAGACCCATGGGCCATCAGCAACGTTAGTAACAAATGGTGTGGCTGTCCTGGGTTCCGTTCGCACAACTCCCCCACTGTTCCGGCTACCCAGAGGTCTCGAAGAACGCAAATTGTTCTGTAAAATAACTTCCTCACTGTAAGATGACCATACAAACAAGGCAGCACAACGAAGGGGCTCAAGCAAGTTCACTTCTTTTCATGTGGTGGAGGTTTTTGTTTGTTTGCTTTGGTTCCTATCATATCCTGATTTTATATGCTTCCGGTTTGTGATTTACTGAATTATCGATTTTTCTGTTTAGTGGGATATGGTCATTGTCCATATTTGTCATACCCTAACTAAAGTCAATAAAAATAGTTGCATGAAAATATATCTTTAAAATGATATTCTGTTATTCATCAACATCTGTTTATATTGTTACTTTGGAATATTGTGAATAGAAAACGCGCCGTGTCAATGTTTTATAATGCGACTTTTCAAATGTCTCGCACGAAGAACTTACTGTCTCTCAAATCAGATAGCCAAAGTGAATTTTCCTTGTGCCGACAACAATATACACTTCTAATTTCCTCTTGCCAAAGATAAGCGACTTGACTTCAAATTTGCGTAGGGTGTATTCAGAAGTGTAAGTAGGTGAAAAATATGAAGAAAAAAAACCGTTGGAGGGTAGGCGCAAGGAGCTCAATTCTAAACTAAAAATTTATGACGAAACACTAGCTAAGGAGAGAGCTATGCGATGAGGGTTAGATTAAGATTTAGAAATTAAGTTCTAATTTGATGATAGAAATTTTAAATATATATTTTAAAGCAGTGCGTAAACACTTCATTTAGTCAAGCGATGTCCTCGAAGTGCTTACAGCGTAAGCTTGATCGTACATTTAGTAATATGTTTATATCGCCACGTACTAGTTTTTCCTCGTTCGTCTATGATAACTCTTTTATATTTTCAATAAACATTGGCGCATTGATGACAAATGAATCACTTTTCGTATATCATTTTCATGTTAGCAGCTTATTTATATCCAAGTCGTTTCGCATCATGAATTCAATCATATCTTCTATTATCAATGTAAGTGATGCTACCGGAATGTTCTTTTACACGACTAAAAGCTTAATCTCCTCTCCATTTCTGACAAAGGTCCGTCGATGCTCAGGCTTGTGATCTATTGCAAGTGCTGTTGAGATTATCGTCAGGATCTTCTTAAACTCAATATGAACAATGTGCCGGAAATGATGAAAGCAGTAGCATATAGTCGATTTTACGTCTTTATGTAATGCGTAATAGATTGACCTAATAGTGCGATTAATCAGATTCTAAATAATATCTTACATTTTTCAATTTAGTATGAATTTAGATGCAACCATTTTTGCTGTGTTAGTGCTGATTACCCCTTTGTATGCTAAGAATTATACCAGAGAAGAAGTAGAAGAAACCATAAAAAAAGTTAAGATTGGAGAAAATGCCGGATATCAGATTATTTCCATTCTTAAGAAACAAATTAACTCCGAAGATTTCAGTGAGATGAGCATGATTATTGATAAAGCAGATTCACTTATGGAAGCAGTAGGACCTGCAATCGACATTATAACAATGTTGTTGCAAAATACACCATTGTTGGAGCTGAAATACGCGATAAAAAGCTTCGCAGAAATGGATTTAAAATTCAATCATCTGCTGTTTAATACGTTCGAACAAGTAAGAGATTTCTTCAGAGAAGAGCCAATGAAGGCTCAATTTAGCCGTTATACAATCAACATTTTCGTCCTTTCAAGAATTTTACAAGGCTTTTTTAAAGGTCCTGTTGACAAAGCCAATTTTTACAAAAGGTCATTCATGGATTGGTACGAAGGAGTTGACTGGCAAGTTACTGAAGCCCTAATCGAGGGTATGAGAGGTGGATCTGGCAGGTCAGACAATATCCCATTGGCCGTTCTGGAATTCACGGACTTTAATCGTAGGCAGACACAGCACCTGATGGCAGGGATAATAGCGCTTTTCATGGAAAATATAAAGATCCATCTGGCATATCATAAATTCAAAGGAACAGGTGACGAACATGCATATAAATCGTATTATGTGTTTATGCTCGAAAAAATTATACACTATGCATTAAAACTTGACAGAGAGGCATATGGCCAATGGCATACTGATCTGAGTGGCGTCATCGAGTCCAAACTTCCTTCTGTGAAGGGGACAAGTAACGAGAATACTGCTCATGTGCTCTTCCACTTTCTGAGGGAGAAATATGACTGGAGAGATTGGCTGGTGGTAGTATATGATGATGTATTTGGCAGTGAAAAACACTGGATCAAAGTATGTGGTGGATACTATCGCTTCAGGTAATAAATGTTAAACGTCTTCAAATTCAATAGCATCATTTAAGAACAGATAAATTTTCAGCATGGACCAGACATGCACGTTTCGTGTACTTAACCTTTGTCAGCGATCCTCAATCTAAACAATATTATATCGACAAAGAGTGTGAAAATTATGATGACCAAACATTTACCTGTTTTATCCTGATTTTGTATGCCTTCGGTTTCTGATTTTTGAATTATCGATTTTGTGCTGTATACAGGGATATGGTCATTATCCATATTTGTCATTTACCGAAAGACGTAGCAGGATAGGTGGGATATGATAAATGTTAAATGTCTTCAAATTCAGTAGCATCATTTAAGAACAGATGAATTTGCAGTAGGACCAGACATGCACGTTTCAGGTACCCTCGTCAGTGATCCTTCATCTTTACAATGTAATATTGCCAATGAGTATGAATATTATTATGTCCAAAAGAAAGGAGGGGTTCTCCAACAACATTAGGTTGCAGCACCCACAGCAAAATCCCAAAACAACCATGCAAAAACACGGAACAGAAAAACCTTTAAAATCCAAAACATCAGTATATGCTCTAGCAAACCGGATAAGCTGTAAAATGTAGATACCGTATGACGGTAACCTAGGAACAGCAACGTCAAGCCAGGGACAATTTACTATGTTGAATCCAAAATCATCTCTTTTGTCATACACACTTGTATATCTCTCTCCATTAAGAATTTTCCAAAAATGGTGTTTCGGGTAATATAACGATTGCCTTGCTTAGAGTCAATTCCAGTGGATAAATAACATTTTTATACTTTTCAAAAACAGGATTGTCGATAGTAAGAATATCAACCAGGTACCTTGAAGTACCGATGAAACATTTCACATCATCATGTTTTCTTTGCTTTTGAAGATTTTGTATAAATTCTTTTTCATACCTGTATAGGAATATATTTGCAACAAGAAGATCCCTACAACCTGCTTGTAGAAATCATCACCATATCTTACTTAAATGTTGTCGAAGAGGAAGGACAAGGTAATGCACAGGTCACTCACTACATTCCATGATTTGTATGATTTGTCTTCTGTAGCTGAAAAGAAACCCTTTGATTCAGATGTACAAATATAAGTTTACCTCTCTCGATTAAAGCACCATTTAATGAGTCTGGATAGTTTATCATTAATTTTGTCATGAGAAAGCGTGGTGTACATATTTGAAAAGTCGTGTGAAGAAATCGTATTGGCTTGAACATTTCTAGATTTAATTTGTCAATCGCATCCCCTGGATGTTTAATATACCAAGATAACTTTACATCATTCCTGTTTAGAAAAGCTTCACAATATTTTGCTACGTAGTCCTTTATCGCCGTGAGTTCTGACGTCAAATTTCTAGACAAAATTGCAGTTGAGCAGTTGCTAGAATTAGCAATGTATCGATATTTGTAGGGAGACTTGTGCATTTTTATGCAGTTTATTGTAGAAGTAGGGATTTTGAATGAAGAAAGTTAACTATATGTTTGCTCAAAATGTTGGGGACACTTTCATTGCTTTCGATATAAGTATTTGTTGACGAAAGTTCCGAAACTAAAGTTGATATGTAGTAACGTTTTCAAATAATTATATGGTGTTGTTGGTTGCTTTATCCAAAGGAGCGAAGACATATTTTGCATGTAAATTACGCAATTGGATTTGAATGCTTAACGTCTTCAAATTCATTAGCTTTATTTTAGAGCAGATAGATTTACAGTATGGACCAGACATGCACGTTTCGGGTAATTAACCATCGTAAATGATCCTCAATCTTAACAATGTAATATGACCAAAATCTTTGAAAATCATGTCCTAAATATACCGAAAGACGTAACATAATGACTTGGATATGATGCTACAGGACCCAGGTTTTAGAAAATTTTGAATCCTGATAAAATTCGTAAATCTGTCCAAGTTTGTTGAAACTTCGCAGTAATCTGACAAATGATAGTATTAATGATTAAGAAATTTTAATGGATAGTCGAGTATTCTCTCTGGTTTTATTTAGCTATGTAACGAAAGGTTTCACTGCTCCGTAACCTCTAACCTTCATGTATAGAGGTTACAATAATGAACTTTTCGTAAATTATTTTAACCTGATAATTTTGTTCTTTCTTTCTGAATATATCCCTTTGATTTCTAGAAAATTTCATTCGCATTCGACTCAAAATGTGATTTTCTAAGGCATGTGTCCACCAACTTTCGGAACGGCCCTCTTACGAGGGAGATATTTTCCGTGAGCCAGAACTCAAAATTCGGGGTCATTGGTACCATCCGAGGTAAATAAACGAGACCAATATATTCTGATAGATGGATATCTCTAGTAGTTGAAAATGTATGATAGCAAAGAATAATAGGTAGCTAAGACAGTTATTTGGGGGAAAACTTGTTTTTTAGTCGAAAATCAATGAAAATAGGAAAAAAGTTTATATGGCTGATGATTTAAAAAATTGAAAAGTGTGAATATGTAGTATTTTTCGTGTTCTTTCAGATGAAATAAGTCTCAATTTCCCAATCCTACTTTAACTGTGTGTTTTGGGGTAAAAAAAGTCGAATTTTTGCAAAATTTCAAAGAAATTTGAGACAATTTTAAGTTATTCCTGCCACTCAGTTCCTCAATATTACATATGATCGTCAAATGATGATTTAAAAAGAAACATTTTTGAAGCTAGCTTCCTTTTTCAAATAACATATTTTATATTCTTATTTTGTGCGAAATCTTTGAAATTAAGTTTTTAAACAAAGAACTGTAGTTTCAATTAGAAATCTTCGATTTCTGTTTATCAATTTAAAGAACCCTTTCTAATTATGCAAGCAATGATTGAAATCTATTTTCTAATTTAACTTTTCAGATTATGTATCTTTTACCGATATTTCATTCCAAATTAAAGTGTTTTGGGGGAAAAACGTATTTTTCATCCAAAAATCGCTGATTTCAGGAGAATATTTATTGAATCTAAAGAATTTCTTAAATGATAGAAGGAAAGTATTTTCAACTGAAGTTATTTAGGTTCATTCCTGAACTACATATTTGAAACATAAAAGGTATATTTTCTACTTAATTTTGTGACAAAATGCCTGTTTTTTGTCTAAAAATAACAAATTTTTGGGAAAATTATATTAATTCATTATCTTAGCTAAAATTACAGATTTAAAGAAATTATCATTTAGAAAGTTATCACCTTGTCAGATGATTGTGAACTGAAATGTAATTTTTCATTAAGACCTACATTTTTGGATAAAATATGATTTTTTTCGCAAAAACCACTTATTTTGAGAAAATAAGTACTAGCTCTTTTAATCTGCCTAAATTGACATATTCTAGCTTTGATATTATTTTGTTTTTTTATTATAAATGCACAGGAATGTCAATTGCTAACTTAAAGTAAAATTATATGCTATTTTGGGGAAAAACCCTAATTAATGTGCAAAAATCACATATATCTATGAACATTTTTTGAAATTCATATCTTTTATTTTATAAAAGCAGGAGAGGTTTCATTTAATTTGATGGCATAAAAGTGATCAAGTTTAAGGAGTTAGAGGAGATTTCTTTGATAATCTTGCTATTTTGGGGGGGGGGGAAATCTCAATTTTTATTTAAATATCGTTGATTTTCCCAGAAATTTGTTATTTTTAGACAAAAATTAGACATTTTGCACCAAAATTAAGTAGGAAATATACCTTTTATGTTTCA
Source organism: Pinctada imbricata (assembly GCA_033119305.1). NCBI lineage: Eukaryota > Metazoa > Mollusca > Bivalvia > Pterioida > Pteriidae > Pinctada > Pinctada imbricata. The sequence continues at coordinate 38,176,147 of VSWD01000005.1, read as the reverse complement.
AACATGTCATTCATGAGTGAACCTAAATTATTACAGTTGAAAATACATTCCTGCTGTCATTAAAAAAAATTCTATCGATTCAATAAATATTCTCCAATTATCAGCGATTTTTAAAATGAAAAAAATACGTTTTTTTTCCACTAGAGAGATTGTCTGGCTCCAAATTTCACGTAGGCTGGACTCAGTAGCAAATCCAAAGAATATTTGAATGATACTTATGATATTTTTGAATGAAATGACAAGTTTCCAAAATAGCAATATAATTCTTATGACTTCAAATCGATATAAACTGCCAAAACAAAGCTTTTTCATGCAATAGAGCGTAAAAGAAGTAATTAATACCATTAAAATATCAATGTCACGGGGAGCGAGTTTAAATGCTACACACTGCAACAGGAAATAAGTGTCTATGTATGATGTATGACAATGTATGACAAATATGGATAATGACCATATCCCTGTATACAGCACAGAATCGATAATTCAGAAAATCAGAAACCGAAGGCATACAAAATCAGTGTACTTATTTTCAGAATCAGACTTTTCTTTTACAATGTAGGTTTTGTCATAGTTAACTACAATAAATTGTCATCTTTTCTGTGAACATGTAATTCTAAATAGCTAGACTGCGCCCCCATCTGAAATCCTGGGTCCAGTTTTCCTTTTTTACGTATCATTATTAGGTGTCTGTCATTTGAGGCGGATCATGATATAGTGATGTATGTCCGTCCGTCCGTCTGTCGTTGTTTCCTAATATCGAATACCGCAGTAACTTGAATATGTGTATTCACAGATTTTTGTGATATTTCATAAAAAAACACCTTCATCAGAATATGTAGATGAAGTTATGTTCACCCAAATTGTCGTTACAGATTTATTGGACTTTATTTTGGTACATGAAGTATTGTGAAAAAAAAAACCTTCCCGATGGGCGTTTCTTGCTGCGTAAGCGAAGGCCTTATTCTCAAAATCTAAGCACACTGTACAGATTGCCTAGATTGATCCGTGTATTTCATTCTGAAAGAGATAACATTGTATGTATTGTTCTTTTTTTTAACGTCGGGAATTCAAAAAGTAAATGAAATGTTCCACTCCTGCAGCGTAGCACCTGTAATGTGTTCATGGCGGGAAAATCGAACGTTATCATTGCTGCGTGACGTCAAAAGTTCACGCAATGACGTCACCTTCACTGTCGTTTCTAAGGAAAGGAGGATCTTGAAATCGCTGTTATTTTGATGTGACATAATCGTTTTATTCGATTTGTGAATCGTTTGATTATACAAATTTAATATGTTATGACCTAGTAACTCTTTCACTTCTTTTATCATAGAAAAATCGTCCATTCTCTTTAGACAATGCTGCCATATTGGTTTCTAAGCAAACTAACTTTGCATCATGGGAAACTAACCACTGGTCAAATGATTTATCCAGTGGTTAAATAATTTAACCAGTGGTTAGTTAGCCAGTGGCCAATTTATCGTTTGAACAACGGAAACTGGTCATTAGTTATCCAGCGGTTAACTAACCAGTGGTTAGCATTTTAGCCAATGGATACTTTATTCGATGGATAAATTTAGCCAGGGTTTTGTGCAACCCGGTCCTGGTGACAACAGCCAGTGGCCAATTTATCGTTTGAGCAACGGAAACTGGCCATAAGTTATCCAGCGGTTAACTAACCAGTGGTTAGCATTTTAGCCAATGGATAACTTTATCCTATGGATAAATTTAGCCAGGGTTTTGAGCAACCCGGTCCTGGGGACATTAGGGTCATATCCACGATTTTAAAGGCGTTTGATGATTCTGACGCATTTTCGAAGGCTATGCTGTCTTATTTTGGTCCTTCTAATTTTGTTATCATTAAATGCAGGTTGTGTAATATCATAAGTGATCCCCGAAAATTTCGCACTCGAAGTTTTAGTGTTTACGCTCTGCATTGAAATATATTCTAAATTTCCTGTCATCAAATGAGACCTAAATTTCTAAAACTAATGGGTATCTCCCTCATTGCATAGCTCTGTCCTTAGCTGAAGTTTCGGCATATTCCTTGCGCTTATCCTCCAATGCTTTTAAGCCATATTTTTTCACTTAGACACGCGTCTGAATACCCCCCCCCCCACACACAAAATATGGAGCTGCTCATTTCTGCAAGGAAATCAAAAGTCTAGATTATTGATGGCGCCAGGAATATTAACTTCGGCTTTATTTATACTGTTTGACATGAAGTACTTCGGACAAGGATTTAATATCCGAAACACATGTCTAGTACAATAAAATTGGTACTATAGAACATATATTTCAATATTGACAATCCAAAGTAATCTACTTTGTTGCTTGTATAGACCCGAATTTTAAAAGAAGCTGACTACATTTTTGTAAAAATTCAGGGAAGCCTTATCTACTTCAAGAAAACAGAATCCTTGAACGAAAAGTTTCTTGGTAATTTGTAAATTTCTACTGTGAAATGCAGTACCGGATGAGCTGTAATATGTAAATGCCGTATGACGGTAGTCTGAGAACATCATCGTCAAGCCAGGGGAAATTTACTATGTTGAATCCAAAGTAATCTCTTTTGTCATATACATATACGTATGAATGTTTCTGGTTACAATTTAGTCTATACTTCCTCACCAAATCTTACATAAATGTTGTCCAAGAGAAACAACAGGGCATTACACAGAAGAAATAAAGTTTAAAATCAAGTCCCTCAACATGTCTGATAATGCAGTCTTTTTTATAGCAATTCCTATTTCAGTGAGAGAACATAGTAAAAATGTTAAACAAACAAACCATTTATGTATCTACTGAAACGTTTTCACTCAAAGATACATTGAAATTTCACCGTTTTCGTATATGGCACTAACATTTGCTGTCAGAGCGGTTGGTTGAGAACTGAAAAGTAAATGTTTATGTATGCCGTATAAGATAATCAAAGGATTCAACAATACTATCCGATATTCTAAAATGTAGATCAATCACTTGCTCGAAAAATTCCTCCTTACAAAGAGAGTTTAATAAATCAAACTGGACCAAAATGTTCTTCAGATCCCATCCTTTCTTTTTTGAACACGTGACGCTATACAATTCATTTATCCTACCTACCTTTTCATACTGATACATAACAATAATACGGAAGTGTTCCAACTCTATACCTTCATGAAGAAATTTTCAAACCAATATTTGCCTGCACCAGACACGTGTTTCGAATATTAATTTCTCATAAGTGATGCTTCCAGCGGAGCTACCAAAATTCATTTCAGTAGCGGCCTCTTTATTTTTTGAATTTAGATCTGTACAATTGATCCCCTCCTTCGTTTTACTTTACAGAGAGTGCGCGGCTCCAACTTTCCAGTAGGATCGATTCAGTAGCATATCCAAATAAAAAATATGTTCAAAATAGCATTGGAGGGATGGTGCTAAGACGCCCTTTAATTTGATATAGTTTTCGAAATAGCAAAATAATATTTATGATGTCAAATCGATAAAGGGCAAAAACGAAGCTTTTTTCAGACGACAGAGCTGGAAAGCAGTAATTAATACACTTCTAAACTATTAACTGATTTTAACTGCTTCACACTGCAACAAGAAATAAGTGTTTATAATAATAACTCTATACCTTCATGACGAAAATTTCAAACCAATATTTGCCAATAGTATATACAAGTGATGCCTATAATACCTTGTTCGACCGCTTCTGTTTCTTGAAATTGGCATTGTCGCCATAGCACGTTCTATATAGACAGAACTTCAGACAGTGCATGTATCTAATAAAGTTTTAAGTTCCCGAAACGTGCATGTTTTGCCATGCTGCCAATTTACCTGTTCTGAAATGATGCTATTCAATTTGAAAACGTTTAACATTTAAATTTCTAAAACGTGGGTCCTGTAGCATCATATCCCACCCATTCTACTACATCTTTCGGTATATTTTTGACATAATGATTTTCACCCTCTTTGGCCATATTGCATTTTTAGATTGAGGATCACTGACGAGGGTTGAGTACCCGAAACGTGCATGTCTGGTCCATGCTGCAAATTAATCCGTTTATAAATGATGCTATTGAATTTGAAGACGTTTAACATTTGAACTACTTGGTGAGTGTCACTGCTGGTGGACCAGGAGTCCCCGAGGGCACATGTAGCCAAGTTCGATCAACTTCGGTTGATCGTCTGTCTCTTCAACGCATTCAAAATTTTCTGGTTTTAAAATTCTTTAAATTTCTAAAACGTGGGTCCTGTAGCATCATATCCCACCCATCCTACTACATCTTTCGGTATATTTTTGACATAATAATTTTCACCCTCTTTGGCCATATTGCATTTTTAGATTGAGGATCGCTGACGAGGGTTGAGTACCCGAAACGTGCATGTCTGGTCCATGCTGCAAATTAATCCGTTTATAAATGATGCTATTGAATTTGAAGACGTTTAACATTTATACCACTTAGTGAGTGTCACTGCTGTTGGACCAGGAGTCCCCGAGGGCACATGTAGCCAAGTTCGATCAATTTCGGTTGATCGTTTCTTTAATATGATAACATACATGAGCTCGTTTCTTTAATATGATAACATACATGAGATCGTTTCTTTAATATGATAACATACATGAGCTCGCGGCGGCAGAGCACGGATTGTATTACGTACGCCCTCTTTTTATATCCATTTCCATATTCATCTGTGTTGCTTGGGCCCCTGCATTTTGAGGTCTTGATTGTGTGTGGTCATCTGACAGTGAGGAGGTTGTTTTACACCACAATTGTACGTTCTTCGAGACCTCTGGGTAATCGGAAAAATGGGAGGGTTGTGCGCACGTAATCCAGGATAACCATACCTTCTGCTTTTTCCGTGGCAGATGGCCGTCCTAAGTCGGCACCAGTTGCCTATGGGTATCGTTGGTTTATGTGTAGTCCTTTGTGTTTGATGTTTCTTTGTTGTGCGTTGACGTTCCTAGTCCCTTACGCGTCTCTTTCTGTGCTTGTCTGCTTTGTGTTTTTGCATTGGGTGTTTTGGGTTTTTGCTGTTGGTGCTATAGCCTGGTGTTATCAAAATTTCTTGAAAGTTCTAAAAAGTGGGTCCAGCAGCATCATATCCCATCCATCCTGCTACGTCTTTCGGTAACCTTTTTCGACATAGTAACTTTCATATTTTTTGGCATTTTACATTGTTTAGATTTGAGGATCACTGACGAGGGTTAAGTACCCGAAACGTGCATGTCTGGTCCATGCTGCCAATTTATCTGTTCTTAAATGATGCTATTCAATTTGAAGACGTTTAACATTTATACCACTAGGGCTATTAAAAATCCAGGGGATGTGACTGACAAAATGATATCTAGAAATTTTCAAGCAAATACGATTTCTTCATACGACTTTTCTAATATGTACATAATGATAATAATAATAATAATAATACTTTATTTATAGAGGGATAGCCCAATTAGCATATAGCTATTCTTCCTTGGGGCCCTCTCGCAGACATGTTTACACATTGACATCAATCAAGTAAATCATAAAACGACAAAACCAAATTATATAAATTAAAACTAAAACATTATAGAAGAAAGATCAGACTGAAATGAAGGAATATATATAAAATATACATGAATCATATAAATGTATTAATTACTCAATTTGTAACTGATAGACGTTGTGAGATGATGTTGTCATACAAGGCGTGTTTGAATTTTATTAAACTTGTCTCCGTTTTAAGTGAACATGGTAATTTATTCCACAACATAACCCCCGAGTACTGTAAAGACTTTTCATATGTTTTAGTGTTATGTTTAGGTAAGACCAGATCATTATTGGTGATTGAACGAAGGCTATGAATATCAGAAGATTGGAATTTGAATAAATCCGAAATGTAAGCTGGGGTGATTTTATGGATTGCCTTGAAGATTACTATTATCTTATTAAAGTCAATCATTTCAAAGACAGTAAGCCATCCAAGCTCTTGAAACATCTTGAAACATCACGCTTCCTCGCGACAAAATAAATGATCGATTGTCCAAACTCATTAAATATTGTTTTGATAGAGAGGGGCAAACTTATATTTGTACATCTGAATTGAAGGGTTTCTTTTCCGCCACAGATTACAAATAATATACATCATGGACATGTAGTGACCTGTGCATTGCCTTCCTGTGCTTGTCTGCTCTGTGTTTTTGCATTGGGTGTTTTGGGGTTTTGCTGTTGGTGCTATAGCCTGGTGTTGTTGGAGATGCCCTCCTTTGTTTCATGTGTTAAAGTGATATTAGAACATCTGTGAAAATAGTATATAGCATAAGCTCTTTAAAAATGAAATTTTTCATGCTATAACCACAGAAAAATAATTCCTGGTTTTAGAGGAAATCGACATTTTTGTCAATTTACCTAATAAATTTTCGAGATCGACTGTATTCTTCGTGGGTCTCAGTAAATGACGTCAGAAGGTGTACACGACAAAGTGATTGCCTGTACACGCACATGTCTATACACGTCAAAGAAACCACAGAGACAAATAATTCAGCATCCTATTTGGACATAATTTTGTCCTACGACACTGATGGTCACATGAACACCTCACTCTATGACGAACGTGACGACTTCAATTTCAGCATTACAAACTTTCCTTTTCTGAGTAGCAACATCCCTTCATCGCCTGCTTATGGCGTGTTCATATCTCAGTTGATACGCTATGCCAGAGCAAGTACCAAATATACGGATTTTGTTCTGAGAGCTTGGCGTCTTTCAGATAAGCTTCTCAGTCATGGATATGTCTGTGACCGACTAACATCGTTACTGAGGAAGTTCTACGGTCGATATGGGGAACTCGTCATACACTATGATGTTCCACTCTCCAGAATGGTGGATGATATTCTGTCATATACCATTTGAACCATCCAACCAAAGATTGTCCCTTATATCTTCCAAAATGGAAGTAACCGGATGTGACAGTTCTACCGAATTGAAGCGACGGGTGCTGCATGCAAGCAGGAGATGCTTACTCTTCCTGGGCACCTGGTCTCACTCTCATATCGGGAGTTCGCTTCTTTTTATATGGTGGAGGTTTTTGTTTGTTTGCTTTGGTTCCTGTTTTATCCTGATTTTGTATGCCTTCGGTTTCTGATTTTCTGAATTATCGATTTTGTGCTGTAAACAGGGATATGGTCATTATCCATATTGTCATGGTACATACGCATGTGGTACCGTGTCAAGAATAAAACAATTAATATCTTAAAATATAGTTTTTTATTTATTGAGCAAAAAAAAAAAAAAAAAAAAAAAAAAAAAAAAAATGAAATAAAATAAAATAAACAAATAAAGGGCGGGCGCACCATTTCTAAATATGCTCATTGCTGGCGATCACCTGTAGATTCAGGACAGAAGTTTGACATAATTTATCATCCAATCTTTTCTATCATCAATTGCCTCTCATGAAAACGTATTTCAAAAATGTTTTCAGATATAAATTTATTGCTTCGTTCTTTTATTATTATGTTATTCCATAAAATCCACTAGCTGTGACCATATCTTTAATGATTTAGAAGAAAAAAAGAGAATAATATCGAATCGTTTTTCGTTGTTAATTCCTAAAATTATGACCATATATATTGACAGAATAAAATTTCATCCTTATTCTAATTAAAATAGATTCCGTGACATTGATCTCCTCAGAATAATATTAAATTTTACTGAGTTGTGTTACCCACTGGGGAGCTCGTGAAATAAGGTCTACTCTATATCCCAATGCTGGTGAATTTTGGAATAATTATTCATAAAGATGAATTCAAAAAAAATATATGTAAAAATGAATTAATAACTTTTTGTTTTAGTCATTATATCCCTCACCCCTTTCTACGCTTCTCAAGAAAGATTGTTTTCAATGTAAACGTCTTCAAATTGAATAGCATCATTTAAGAACAGATAAATGGGCAACATGGGCCAGACATGCACGTTTCGGGTACTTAATCCTCGTCAGTGATCCTCAAATTTAAACAATCTAATATGCCAAAAAGTATGAAAGTTACTATGTCGAAAAAGCGTACCGAAAAACGTAGCAGGATGGGTGGGATATGATGCTACAGGACCCACGTTTTAGAAATTATAAATGTTCCACCCTCCCTGAATCTGTCTATGCCAAAGATATCTCCATCTGTCATTTGTCATTAAATTGAATGTATATATATGACAATATGACTATAGGTTATAGTATGTTGTACACTAAGCTCAATAAAAGGATGGGCAGGGGGCCTCCCGGTCTGAAACTCCAGTCGCACGCATTACAAGTTACCCCCTCTACGTTTGAAATAGGTCGGGTTGTTTATTCAACCATTCTGATAGTTTCAAATCGTGCGTGATTAGAACAAATAGTAAAATAAGACAGACAAAAAATATGATGTGACATCATGTGTGAAATCGTCCATCCCAAGACCCTTTCTACTCCCCCTTTTTTCTCACGGACAGATGCTCGGTCGCATGCAAATTACTAACATTAAACATTTACATATCAATACTCGACATGATCAAGAAATTATCAAAAGATGTGAAACTGGGTATTTTGGGATTTTGCTGTGGGTGCTGCAACCTAGTTGCCTACCTAGTTGTAACCTAGTTGGAGATCCCCTCCTTTCTATTGCATTGTTTACACTACTTTCGTCTTTCATGTACAACTTTCTACGTCATCAGTGTCTCCATCATATTTACCGGAAGTGCTGATTTATAGGATCAGGGTTTCTGTAAATGGCTAAAAATAGCAACTTCAAAACTGATTTACGTATGTGAGCGGTAAGAGATGAAAACTATTTTTGGCGTATTATGGTTTATTTTTAGGGAAAGTTTGAGGTAAAAGTATTATTTGATATGTTCTTATATCACTTTAAAGAATTCATTGTCTTTTATTCAAAATTCAGAGTTTTATTCTCTTGCATGTTGGTATGTTCTTAAATTCTTAAATCAATGCTCAAAAAGAATAAAATCAAGAAATGTCCTTGTACTTAAATTATGCTGAAAACTCTCTTCCTCCTTGAGCAAAAGTTTCAAAACAATCTTAATTTACCTGACACGTTTCGTTTAGGAAATCCTCATTACTTGTATTTTATGAAATGACGAACAAAGGAGGGGATCTCCAACAACTCCAATATCACGAAGTGATTTTCAGAAACAGTCAAATTTATTTCAGTAGCGCCCTATTGTTTTGTTTTTTGATAGTATTTGTTCATTTTCTTTGCGAAGAGTGCGCGGCTCTGTAAGGTCGATTAAGTAAACAAATAAGATATTTGACCAAATTGTATTGGAAGGATGGCGCCAGAATTCAAACCTCCGTTAATGAATTTTATTTTTGGATAAATGCAAGTTTCCGAAATAGAAAGATAATATAAGATGTGAAATAGATGTAGGGCCACAATAGAGCTTATTTCAGCTGGAAAGAAGTATTTACAACACATTCAATCATGGGGAACTTTTGAACTGCAGAAGAAAATAATTCGATTTCAAAATCAAAATAGTAAAATTATATGTAATACAATTTTAGTACGGATTTAACGTAAAATATCCCTTCCTTAAAGCTCAACGGAAACTCGGTAATTCTCGTGCATGATGAATCAAGAGATTTTAGACTTTAAAAATACAAAATTTTGTTTTTTTCAGGCAAGATGGTAGAAACATCTTCGTTGCAAGTGTTGTTGAGACTTCAAGTTCAATTGATAAAAATCATACAAAAAAAATGTTAACAGATGTACCAACCACAAAATGTAAGAAACATTGGTGGGGTGACGAGATATGCCGAAACCTTAATGCAAAGGAAATATACAATGAGTTGCCAGCAGAGCTAAGGGAAGGATGCGATTACGCTTCCGTTGGAGTAATAGAACGGGAAGCAGAACCTATCTATGTTGCAGATCTTCTTCCAGATGCTAAACGTCTTGTCACTGTTACCACCGCCAAATTCAAGATTCATGCTTTTCGATGAATTGTAACTCTCCATGTGGACGAGTGTTTGTGATTACATAAAACTTTGTGAGTTGCATACTTGTAAATAAGCATTACCACAGAGATTGAGTTTGAATTAAAGAAATAAAGTAGCTTAAATTTTCTGGTGTAAAAGATGAAAAATATGATTGCACACAAGCAATAACAATGAAGGTTTTCTCTTTGGGATTATGTGTCCTCAAAGAAATGTGCACTTGTTAGAGAGTCCATTTAGAGGACTTTTAAGAGATAAAGAAGATCCTGACAACAATCTCAAGAGCACTCACAATGGAGCACCAACTTGAGCATCCACGGAACCCCTAACAAGCTAGAGGCGGGACCAAGTGCCCAGAAAGAGTAAGCATCACCTGTTTGGCTAGCCGCACCCGCCGTCGATGTTCATGAATATATATACAAAACATGCACTGTCTGTGCTATGGCGACCATATTAGGGAAAAGCATTCAAAACACTAACCGTTAACCAGTTGCGGGGAACTTTTATAAGACCTTTTTAAGTATTAGTCTTTTTTTCTAAATTTTTGCTCTGGACGTCGAAACGTTATAAACAGATCGACAATATCCAAATACAATATCTATTGGAACTCATAATTATACTTGTTGCACGGTCTATGATGTAGACGGTAATTTACACCTTTCTAGACGGTGCAATATTTTTTATTGTGAAGCAATGATTGAATGAATGATTGAACTAATCATTGAATGATCAACTGAGCCGTTAACTGTCCTTAACTGACCTGACGTATGTTGCCTCCCGTTTAAAAAAAACAACATGACTAAAGAAAGGAAACGAATGTTCCATTTAGCATAAGAACAATAACTAAAATCGTTTTCATCAGAAAATAATCCCACGATTGAATGTTGGAACTACTATTTTAAGTGTCACGGGCGGATCTAGATTTTTTTCCAGGAGGCGGGTCCAGCCTTTGATTTTGAAAGAAAATAGTGAAAAACAGGACTAAATCATTTTTTGAATAATGCTTACGATTTCGATTCATAATGTACTGACTGGTACCTTGAATATTCCCGTAGTTTTGAATATTTGTTGGAAAACTTGTTAATCGCAACTCCTAAAATCCGCTTCCTATGAAGTCTATTTACTTTCAAAAATTCAAATATCAATTTCCTTTGTGTTTTTTCTTTTGTTAATTTTTTCTCTCATTTAACTCATAGACTGGACCAAATTCTTTTAATTTCCTTTCCGTTATTTTCTTTAAAATCAACCTTTGAAAATGCATAAAATGCTCATCTATTTATTGACCATGAGTCGTTTCTCCTACTTGGAATGGCGACTTATAATTAGTCAATCATCGGTGATAATTGTTTGATGGCCTAACAATTACCGTGCAACAAGTGGGTTATTCAACTGCTCCTCGGGCTACGCCCTCGGAGACAGTAGAATAACCCTTACTTACAGAAGAATAGAAAATAAGAAATATAAGTAGCCCTAATCGATTTCTGCCGCTATCGTCCGATTTATGTTATTTGTTATGTAACATTTGAATTTATCACCATCATGTTACATTTTCCTAAAATATGCACTTTTTCTCTTCTGCGACGTTATTTGATCGACAGCTACTATTAAGTAGTGGATGGACCGAATTTACTTTGATACGAAAATTGCGGAAAATGTAAAGATATTCAGTAAGAGCATGTTTCAGATGCAACACACGTGTGTGTAATTGCAATCATCATTCAACACATATACACCACACTGAGAACCAGAAGAAGACATCAAGAAACAACAGATGACAGCACAATGGACGATCTTAAACGAGATAAAGGAAAGACAACATTGAATTTTGACTAGCAAAACATCAGGGAAGTGAGACCCGCATGCACCTTCCCCATAATACAGACTACAAGGAGTCATCTCGGACATTTCTACATTTCGTTTATTTCAAGCAGTAAGATCATTTAAATCAGAGGAGAAAATAAATCGTCCTTTCTTTAAACAGGGGATGCTTACTCCTCCCGGGCACCTGGTCCCACCTCTAGCTTGCTAGGGGTCCGTCGATGTTTAATTTGGTGCTCTATTGTGAGTGCTAATGAGATTACCGTCAGGATCTTCTATAACTCATTCATAAAAGTAAGATTTGCAAACAAAGGTATTGATAAATTGAATCTTGGTCAGAAAACCCCCACCATATTTCAAAAGAAAAGAAACTCCTTGTATTTCCTATAGCTACACACCAACAGTTACATCTAAAATTTACAATTACAAACTATTCGTGCAGTGTATTGATTTAAGTAATCCCTCACTACATCCACTTCCTTGCGAATGTTCTTCATCGGATTTCAACTATAGTACTTTCCTTGTGGACATGTTATTACTGATTACCCTAGTATAGTCAAGAACGACAAGTTGAGAGAATTGTTAAAAAAGGGTCCCAAATACAGAGAAAGTATGTCCTTTACATGGAACCAAAATTTCAAAATTATCATGGACTATTGTGAGGAATATGCAAGACGTTGGGCAACGAAAGAGGATGTACAGCTCAACACCCTTTCCGAACGGATAAAATCCATTAGAGGGTTACTTTTATCTAAAATTTACCGATTAAAATCAACTGTGAACACCAGATTCGAGTCTATATTTCAAGACCCTGATGTTATCACAGAGCTTACGTACCTCCAAGAACATTATGTCATCACACCAGCGGACAAAGCCTCAAATAATTACACATTTACTTGCAAAAAGTACTTTTTCGACAGTCTAGTTAATGAGTTGGGTTTAAATTCGACATCTGGAAATCCCACTTACACCCCAACAAACCTTTCTGCCTCTGAAATAATAGACAATGAGTCAAAGAAGATCCTGACGATAATCTCAACAGCTCTCACAACAGAGCACCGAATTGAGCATCGACGGACCCCTAGCAAGCTAGAGGTGGGAACAGATGCCCGGGAGGATAAGCATCCCCTGTTGGCTAGCCGCACCCGCCGTCGATGTTCATGCACAAAAATGAAAATATATGAAATACACGTACTGCACTGTCTGAGGTTATGTCTATATAGAAAGTGCTATGGCGACCAAGTCAGGGAAAATATTCAAATCACCTACTGTCAAACACCTCGCGGGGAACTTTTTTATGAGCTCCACACGGCAAAGGGTTAGGGTTAGCTCCACACGGCAAAGGGTTAGCTTCACACGGCAACGGGTTCGCTCCACATAGCAAAGGGTTGGGGATAACCACAAATCAGCTCTTTCTTCCTTTGGATTCCATACTAACAATTTAGATTTAGATTTACCATACTTATACTTTATACCTAAAATGCATAAGAATCCGTACAAACAACTTTTTATCGCTGGTTCCTCAAAATGTTCTACCAAATCTGTATCGATCTTACTCAACAAAGTTTTATCTGAAAACAAATCTGGGCTTCAAAAAAATTGTTCGACAGTATATTCTCGCAGTGGTATATCAAGCAGATGTGGATTTTGAAGAATTCGAAGGAACTTTTAGAACATCTGAAATCCACTCATTTTAGCAAAGTCCATTCGATCAAAGCCTTTGATTTTTCGACACATTACACTACAATTCCACATTCTAAATTGATAGAAAGACTCGCAAAAAAGCTAAGTAATGCGTTTACAAGTAAGAACGGTAATCGCAAATACAAAGGGGTAGGGGCAAAATCTGTCGTTTTTGGCCCCATGTTTTGCTATTTTCAAAACTTGTTTTCATACTATTTTTTAAACTTTCAAATAAGAATAGATATATTGTTGTTTATTGAAACTGAATCGAAAAATATATAATCAACTAATATAAGTGTTATTTCCCGCCAAAATTGCCCACTTCCAAACAACCAGATTTTAACAGAATAGTTTATAGTATATATAGAGCAAGCGCATGTAACAAACTTATACTTTCCATGTATATTCAGAATATAAAAAGGAATGTCCCATATGAGTATGAGCCTGTTACACGCCCTTGCTCTAGGGCTTATACCTGTAGGTATGTGTGTCCCTTGCCAAAAATCAGAATTTCTAATGAGAAGACATAGTGCTAAACTTTAAATAATTTTGCCCTGACAGGCACGGTTTTTAAAAAATCACACAAAATTTGTCATTTTTTGTTTAGAAGAAGCATAATGAATAAGAAAATATAACTTTTTAGAAAATTCTGATTGGGACCAAAAATGGTCATTTTTGCCCCTACCCCTTTATTGTTGTGAACTATGACAAAACCTACTTTGTAAAAGAAAAGTCTGAAAATAAGTACACTGAAACAGATCTTATTCAGATATTTAACTTTCTGATCGACAACATTTTTGTGGTGCTTGGAGGAAAGGTCTTCCATAAATTGTCGGAATTCCAATGGGGACCAATTGCAATTGCGCCCCACTCCTTGCCGACATTTCCCTTTACTCGTACGAAGCTGAATTTATTAATCTTTGGTCTCTGAAGGGAAAAGATACTTAGCTTCTGACTTCAACTTCATTTACAGATACATAGACGTTGTGTTGTCCATCAATAATCCAAAATTCGCGGATTACCTGAGCAGTATCTATCCTTCGGAGCTTGAAGTCAAAGAAACTACAGAGACAAATAATTCAGCATCCTATTTGGACATAATGTTGTCCTACGACACTGATGGTCACATGAACATCTCACTCTATGACAAACGTGACGACTTCAATTCAGCATTACAAACTTCCCTTTTCTGAGTAGCAACATCCCTTCATCGCCAGCTTATGGCGTGTTCATATCTCTGTTGATTCGCTATGCCAGAGTAAGTACCAAATATACGGATTTGTTCTGAGAGCTAGGCGTCTTTCAGATAAATTTCTCATTAAGGGATATGTTTGTGACCGACTAACATCGTCACCGAGGAAGTTCTACGGTCGATATGGGGAACTCGTCATACACTTTGATGTCCCACTCTCCAGAATGGTGGATGATATTCTGTCATAGACCATTTGAACCATTCAACCAAAGATTGTACTTCCGAAATGGAAGTAACCGGATGTGACAGTTCTACCGAATTGAAGCGGCAGGTGTTGCATGCAAGCAGGAGATACTTACTCTTCCTGGGCACCTGGTCTCACTCCCATATCGGGAGTTCGCTTCTTTTCATGTGGTGGAGGTTTTTGTTTGTTTGCTTTGGTTCCTGTTTTATCCTGATTTTGTATGCCTTCGGTTTCTGATTTTCTGAATTATCGATTTTGTGATGTATACAGGGATATGGTCATTATCCATATTTGTCATCCTAGTAGTCAAGGGCTCGAAACAATTGCCAGGTGCACGATTAGACCTAAAGAAAAGTACGTGTATAATTCAAAAAGAATTAATTTGCTATTTCTACTAGTTACAGAGGAGTTGAGAGTACAAATTTACATAGAATTGCGTGCGAGAAAATAATCAAACCTTTTTTTCTAAAACCCTAGGGTTCAGTTACAGGTAGACAACAGAAAAGAAAAATGCAAAAAGAGAATTAATATTCTATCTCAAAACAATACAAAGGAGTTGAGCTCACAAGATAACATAAAATGAGAAAATGACCACACCCTTTTTCGAATAGCTTCGTGGTCAGGAAGTGAAACCAAATGTCAGATGAACAACTAGACCAAAAGCAAATTATTATACTTGAAATATGCAATAATGCAAATAGAATTTATACTCTATCTCAAATAGTTACAGAGGAGTTGAGGTAACAAGATAACATTATATAGAGTTATATAGGAGAAAATGACCACACCCCTTTTTCAAAACCCTTGGGGTCAGGTGCAGAAACAAAATGTCATGTCACAAACTGCACCACAGACCAATTATAATGCAAAAAGAATAGATATTTTATCTCAAACAGGTATTGGGGAGTTTAGGTAACAAAATTACATAGTTATATAGAAAAATGACCACACCCTTTTTCCAAGACCGTGGAGGTCAGGGACTGAATAAATATTCTATGTCAAAAAGACATAGAGGAGTTGAGTTCACAAGATTACATAGAGTAATCTAGGAGAAAATGACCACACCGTTTTTCCAAAATCTTGGGGGTACGGGACTGAAACCAAATAAATATTCTATGTCAAAAAGACCTTTCCAAAACCTTGGGTGTCAGGGACTGTAACGTAATGTCAGGTAAATAACTGTACCACAGACTAAGTTTAATGCAAAAAGAATAAATATAATATCTCAAATAGTTGCGGAGGAGTTGAGGTCGAGAGATTGCATAAGAGAAAGGAGGGGATCTCCAACAACACCTAGTTGCAGCATCAACAACAACCTCCCAAAACACCCACTGTAAAACACAAAAATGACACGCACAGAAAGAGACGCAGTAGTACAATGAACGTCAAATCACAGAAAAACATAAAACACAAATGACTACACATAAACCAACGAGACCAATGGGCAAACGGTGCCGACTTAGGACATAGTGCATACGCATAGTGCTATATGGGGGAAAATGACCACACCCTTGTTCCAAAACCCTTGGGGTCAGGAACTGAAACAAAATGTCAGGTACAAACCTGCACCAAAGACCAAGTATAACGCAAAAAGAATTAATATTTTATTAATGTAACCATAACCATACCTTCTGCTATTTCCGTGGCAGATGGCCGTCCAAAGTCGGCACCGGTTGCCCATTGGTCTCGTTGGTTTATGTGTAGTCCTTTGTGTTTGATGTTTCTGTGTTGTGCGTTGACGTTCCTTGTCCCTTGCGCGTCTCTTTTTGTGCTTGTCTGCATTGTGTTTTTGCATTGGGTGTTTTGCGGATTTGCTGCGGGTGCTACAACCTGGTGTTGTTGGAGATCCCCTCCTTTGTTTTATCTGAAATAGGTATTCATGGGGAGTTTAGGTAACAAAATTACATAGAGTTATATAGGAGAATGACCACACCATTTTTCCAAGACCCTGGGGGTCAGGGATTGAAACCAAATATCAGGTACACAACTGTACGACAGACCAAGTTTAATGCAACAAATCAAAGTCATGTTTGTAAAACATTAATGCCCCCTACCCCTTCTGTGATTCAAAATCTGTCTCAATTTCATTGGTATTTTTTGAAATGCAAGGTTTTTTTTTTCATTTCAGTATGTTAATCCATTCTAGTAATATTAAACGGAAACCCTGAAACTTTTGTATTTTCCTAAGTACAAGGGGCATAACTCTGTCAATTTTTTTTCAATTAGACCCAAGTATGAACTCGACCTAGATTTTCATTTGATGTGTCTGTTTGCAAAATTTCATATCAAAATGTGAGTCTATTCCAGAGATATTGAACAGAAATCTTAAAATTTCAGTAGTTTTCCTAAGTGCAAGGGGCATAACTCTGACCAAAAAGTTCGATTGAACCCAAACTTGAACTTGACCTTGATTTTCATTTGATGTGCCTGTGTACGAAATTACATTCAATATGTGAATCCATTTCACATATATTGAACAGAAACCCTGAAATTTTGGTATTTTTCTAAATGCAAGGGGTATAACTCTGTCAACATTTTTTCGATTGGACCCAAATATGAACTTGACCTAGATTTTCATTTGATTCGTCTGTATACAAAATTTCATTTCAATATGTGATGCCATTTCAAATACATGTATATTGAACGGAAACCCTTAAATTTTCATTTTAATTTGTTGATCCAGTCAAGAGATATTGAGCGGAAACTGTTGTTGCGGACCGACCGACAGACCAACAGACCGACCGACAGACCGACAGACAGCGGCAAACCTATATGTCCCCTCTTCTTCCAAGGGGGGGGGGGCATAAAAAGAATACATATTCTATCTCAAATCAATACAGAAGGGTTGAGGTCACAAGATTGCATATAATTATGTAGTAGAAAATGACCACACCCTTTTTCCAAGCTGGGGGTAAGGAACTGAAACCAAGAGTCAAGTGTACAACTACATCACAGATCAAGTATAATGCAAAAAGAATAACTATGATATCTCAAATAGTTACGGAGGAGTTGAGGTCACGAGATTAGACAGACTTAAATAGGAGAAAATGACCACATCCTTTTTCCAAGACTCTAGGGGTCATGGACTGAAACCAAATGTCAGGTACAAAGCTGTACCACAGACCAAGTATAATGCAAAAAGAATTGATATTCTATCTCAAATAGTTATGGGGTA
Source organism: Pinctada imbricata (assembly GCA_033119305.1). Taxonomy (NCBI): domain Eukaryota; kingdom Metazoa; phylum Mollusca; class Bivalvia; order Pterioida; family Pteriidae; genus Pinctada; species Pinctada imbricata. The sequence goes on along the minus strand of VSWD01000005.1, from coordinate 38,158,096 downwards.
GTTGAGGTCATAAAAAATACATACAGTAATATAGGAAGAAATGACCACACCCTTTTCCCAATACCCTGGAGATCATGGACTGAAACCAAATGTCAGGTACACAACTGTACCACAGACCAAGTTTAATGTAAAAAGAAAAAGAATAAATGTTCTATCTCTAATCAATACAGAGGAGTATTGAGGTCACAAGATTACATAGAGTTGTATAGGAGAAAATAACCACACCCTTTTTCCAAGACTGGGGGATCAGGGACTGAAACCAAAAGATAGGTTCACACCTGGAACACAGACCAAGTATAATGCAAAAGGAATTAAAATTCTATCTAAATTTGTTATTGGGGAGTAGAGGTAAAAGATATTACTTAGAGTTATATAGGAGAAAATGATCACACCCTTTTTCCAAGACCCAGAGGGTCAAGGACTGTAACCAAATGTCAGGTGCACACCTAGAACACAGACAAAGTATAATGCAAAAAGAATTAATATTCTATCGTGAATTGTTATGGAGGAGTTGAGGTCACAAAATTACATAGACTTGTATAGGAGAAAATGACCACACCCTTTTCCCAAGACCCATGGGGTCAGGTACTGAGACTTAATGTCAAGTACACAACTGTACCACAGATCAGGTTTAACGCAGAAAGAATAAATATTCTATCTCACATCAATACAGAAGGGTTGAGGTCACAAGATTACATAGAGTTATATAGGAGAAATTGACCACACCCAGGGGATCAGGGACTGAGACCAAATGTCAGGTGAACACCTAGACCACAGGCTAAGTATAATGTAAAAAGAATTAATATTCTATCTCTTATAGTTTCAGAGGAGTGGCGGGCACAAGAATTGTTTACGGACGGACCGACAGACGAACGGACGGACAGAGGGATGGACGCCGGATGAAGGGTGATGGCATAAGCTCGACTGGTCTTTGTCCAGTAGAGCTTATGACCTCAGGAATCTTAAGCTCCTGTCATCACCACTGTGTATACATTACTATATGTCACTGGTCAGATACCAGATACTTACTCCTAACATAATCATCGTGTAAACATCACTACATGTCACTGGTCAAAGAGCAGATACTTACTCCTGATATCACCACCGTGTATATATCACTACATGTCACTGGTCAGATAGCAGATACTTACTCCTGACATCACCACCGTGTATACATCACTACATATCACTGGTCAGTTACTAGATACTTACTCCTGACATCCCCATCGTGTAAACATCACTACATGTCAGTGGTCAAAAAGCAGATACTTATTCCTGACATAAACACCGTGAATACATCACTACATGTCAATGGCGCGATAGCAGATATTTACTCCTGATATCACCATCGTGTATACATCACTACATGTCACTGGTCAAATACTAGATACTTACTCCTGACATCACCATCGTGTAAGCATTACTACATGTCACTGGTCAGATAGCAGATACTTACTCCAGATATCACCACCATGTAAACATCACTACATGTCAATGGCCAGATAGCAGATACTTACTCCTGACATCACCATCGTGTAAACATCACTACATGTAACTGGTCAAATAGCAGATACTTACTCCTGACATTACTACCGGGTATACATCACTACATGTCACTAGTCGGATAGCAATTACTTACTCCTGATATCACCATCGTGTATACATCACTTCAAGTCACTGGTCATATAGCAGATACTTACTCCTGACATCACCATCGTGTATACATCACTACATGTCACTGGTTATATAGCAAATACTTACTCCTGACATCACCACCATGTATACATCACTACATGTCACTAGTCAGACAGAAGATACTTACTCCTGTCATCACCACTGTGTATACATCACTACATGTCACTGAGCAGATAGCAAATACTTACTCCTGACATCACCATCGTGTAAACATGACTACATGTCACTCGTCAGATAGCAGATACTTACTCCTGACATCACCACCGTGTAAACATCACTACATGTCACTCGTCAGACAGCAGATACCTACTCCTGACATCACTACCGTGTATACATCATTAGATGTTACTGGTCAAAAAGCAGATACTTACTCCTGACATCACCACTGTGTATACATCACTACATACCACTGGTCAGATAGCAGATACTTACTCCTGACATCTCCAACAAAAAAAAACCACTACATGTCACTGATCAGATAGTAGATACTTACTCCAGAAATCACAACTGTTAATACATCACTACATATCACTGGTCACATATTAGATACTTACCCCTAACATCACCACCATGTAAACATCACTACATGTCATTGGTCAGATAGCAGATACTTACTCCTGACATCACCACTGTGTATACATCACTACATGTCACTGGTCAGATAGCAGATACTTACTCCTGACATCACCACCATGCATACATCACTACATGTCACTGGTCAGATAGCAGATACTTACTCCTGACATCACCACCATGTATACATCACTACATGTCACTGGTCAGATACCAGATACTTACTCCTGACATCACCATCGTGTATATATCACTATATGTCACTAGTCAGATACTAGATACTTACTCCTGACATCACCACTGTGTATACATCACTACATGTCACTGGTCAGATAGCAGATACTTACTCCTGACATCGTCATCGTGTAAACATCACTACATGTCTCTGGTCAGAAATGAGATACTTACTCCTGTCATTTTCCCCGTCTATATATCACTACCTGTCATTAGTCAGATAGCAGATACTTACTCCTGACGTCGTCATCGTGTAAACACCACTAAATGTCTCTGGTCAGATAGCAGATACTTACTTCTGACATCACCATCGTGAATACATCACCACATGTCATTGGTCAATTAACAGAAACTTACTCCTGGCATCACTACCGGGTAAACATCACTATATCTCACTGGTCGGATAGCAGATACTTGCTTCTGACATCACCATCGTGTATACATCACTACAGGTCACTTGTCAGACAGCAGATACTTACTCCTGACATTACCATTGTGTATACATCACTACATGTCATTGGTCAGATTGCAAATACTTACTCCTGACATCACCATCGTGTAAACATGACTACATGTCACTGGTCAGAAAGCAGATACTTACTCCTGACATCAACACCGTGTATACATCACTACATGTCACTCGTCAGACAACAGATACTTACTCCTGACATCACTTCCGTCAATACATCATTACATGTCACTCGTCAAAAAGCAGATACTTACTACTGACATCACCAACTTGTATACATCACTACATACCACTGGTCATATAGCAGATACTTACTCCTGACATCACAACTGTGTATAAATCCCTACATGTCACTGGTCAGATACCAGATACTTACTCCTGAGATTGCAACCGTGTATACATCAATACATGTCACTGGTCAGATATTTGATACTTACTCCTGACATCACCACTGTGTATACAACACTACATGTCACTGGTCAGATAGCAGATACTTTCTCCTGACAACATCACAATGTATACATCACAACATGTCAGTTGTCAGATAGCAGATACTTACTCCTGACATCTCCAACATGTAAAACCACTACATGTCACTAATCAGATAGCAGATACTTACTCCAGATATCACAACTGGTTATACATCACTACATATCACTGGTCACACATTAGATACTTACCCCTAACATCACCACCATGTATATATCACTACATGTCATTGGTCAGATAGCAGATACTTACTCCTGACATCAACACTGTGTATACATCACTACATGTCACTGGCCAGATAGTAGATACTTACTCCTGACATCACCACCATGCATACATCACTACATGTCACTGGTCAGATAGCAGATACTTACTCCTGACAGCACCACCATGTATACACCACTACATATCACTGGTCAGATTGCAGATACTTACTCCTGACATCATCACCATGTATACATCACTACATATCACTGGTCAGATACCAGATACTTACTCCTGACATCACCATCGTGTATATATCACTACATGTCACTAGTCAGATAGCAGATACTTACTCCTGACATCATCACTGTGTATACATCACTACATGTCACTGGTCAGATAGCAGATACTTACTCCTGACATCGTCATAGTGTAAACATCACTACATGTCTCTGGTCAGATATGAGATACTTACTCCTGACATCACCCCCGTGTATACATCACAACCTGTCATTAGTCAAATAGCAGATACTTACTCCTGACATCGTCATCGTGAATACATCACCACATGTCATTGGTCAAATAACAGAAACTTACTCCTGACATCACTACCGGGTAAACATCACAATATCTCACTGGTCGGATAGCAGATACTTACTACTGACATCACCATCGTGTATACATCACTACAAGTCACTTGTCAGACAGCAGATACTTACTCCTGACATTACCATTGTGTATACATCACTACATGTCAGTGGTCAGATAGCAGATACTTACTCCTGATATCACCAGCGTGTGTACATCACTACATGTCACTGGTCATATACCAGATACTTACTCCTGACATCATCAGCGTGTATACATCACTACATGTCACTAGTCAGATACTTACTCCTTTCATCACCACTGTGAATACATCACTACATGTCATTGGTCAGACAGCAGATACTTACTCCTGACATCACCAGCGTGTAAACATCGTTACATGTCACTGGTCAGATAGCAGATACTTAATTAATCCTTATATCACCACCGTGTAAACATCACTACATGTCACTGGTCAGATAGCAGATACTTACTCCTGACATCACCGCCGTGAATACATCACTACATGTCATTATTCAGACAGCAGATACTTACTCCTGCCATTACCATCGTGTATAAATCACTACATGTCACTGGTCAGATATTAGATACTAACTCCTGACATCGCCACCGTTCATACATCACTATATTTAACTGGTCAGACAGAAGCTTAGATAAATACTCCTGACATTACCACTGCATGAGATAAAGACAATCCTGTCATGACAATCTCAACAGCACTCACAATAGACAATTGAACATTAATAGACCCCTGACAAGCTACAGGTGAGACCAGTTGCATAGGAGGAGTAAACATCTGTTTGGCTAGTCATGTGAATATTCCCAGAAAATGTTAACTGGTTCGAGCACACCCGAGTTGATTTCGTGCGAATATTCTCAAAGTGAGAATTAGTACCTGTTCGAAACAAACAATGATCAATGGCGGTCAGGGAAGACCTAGCTTATGAATGTGAATTAAGCGTTCCTCAATCTGCATCTAAATGGACAAGAGAGAACTTAGAGAATATAGGAATGTTTTACTCTGAAAAATCTTGGTCTGTTGAAGATTTAATTTCCCGATTGAAAAGTCGAGCAAGCAGGAGATCATTTGCAGAATTGCCTGCCTTATGTCCGGCAATTTTAAAGTTTATGAAAGACTTTTGGAATTTTACAATAGAATTAGATTCTGTGAAAACAGATGTACTCAAATTAAAGGAGGTTCGAGAAGTGATTAGAACAAAATTAAGAATTTTTTCTATGCAACAAGGCTTATTTATAGAGGAAAGGGAACACAAAGAATTGCTAAGGGACACACATAATGCTAGGTAAGCATGCTGGCAAAGCTGGAGCTGTACCAGGGCCTCTGGTAGTTTCGCCCTTTTCCCCGTTCTCCCTTGCGTTGTTTCACCCTTGCATTGTCTTGCCCTTGTGTTGTTTCGCCCTTAATGCAGGATCGTTTCACCCTAATCACAGGGTCGTTTCGATCTTATTAGAGATACGTCATAAATGTGTATCCAATGGGTCGTTTCGCCATCCTTTGAATAATTATAATTACAGATAATTATTGGCTTGTGTTGTGACAGGTGCAGGTATGGCTATTCATTGGCTTCTGTGAATGATAAACTTGAATGCTTGTAGAATGCTTGAACAATCAAGTTGGGGAAAACTTCAAATCGAGCTATTATAGCTTGATCAGGCTATAATAGCTAGAACAAGCTATTGCCTAATAGCATTTTTCAATACAAAATTTAACTAAAATCAAAATTTTTGAAAAATATTCACTGATTCCATTTGTACTCGATATATATCAAAATTTTTAACAAGACACATATATTCAAATATGGACCGATGATGAGCAACAAGATTTTGAAAAAACAAAAAATTTGAGGTTCCTTATCTCCTTATCTGTTGGTATTTCAATAGGGGTTTCTATACAAAAGTTGTAGTATTTTATCAGTACTAGTGCGACTTGTAAACAAAATTTAATTAATATCAATTTTTAGCTCGACTGCACTTTAGTGCAAAAGAGCTATTGCAATACCCCCGGCGTCGGCGTCCGCGTCGGCGTCCGCGTCGGCGTCGGCGTCGTCCGAACTAGATGATAAGGTAAATGTTAAGATTACACATTTACCTTTCCTATATTCATATTCTGTTGGTTTTTTTTGTTGCAAATGTTTCATTATACATCATTTAATATATCCAGATGAGGATATAGCCCCTGGGGTTTGGATTTTTAAAATTATTTCAAATGATAAGGCAAATGTTGAGATGATAAGGTAAATGTTAAGATAGCAATAAAGTCTTTAAAAGCCAATATTGAGCAAAGTATAAGTGCTACATGTACCAAACTTACATATTTGATTATCTTTGATCAAACTTTCAAAAAATGACTTTGACCTACTTTTTTCCGCTTGAATGATTTTGCCTTTTAAAGCCAATATTGAGCAAAGTATAAGTGCTACATGTACCAAACTTGCATATTGGATTATCTTTGATCAAACTTTCATAAAATGACCTTTAGTCTGGGATGTATCACTGGGTTGGGTGCACCCCCCCCTTGATCCTCCAAAACCGGCCTAACTTTGTAGCATTTTTTGCGCTCTTTCAGATAAAAATTTGTCTCATGGAAATTTCCATTGCAAAAGTGGTGTTTTTTGGGAAAAACATGTTTTTTTAGTCAAAAATCACTGAAAATAGGAAAAAAATTATAACTTTTGTATGATTGATGTTTTTAAAAATTGAAAAGTGTAAATATATAGTATTTTTGATGCTCTTTCAGATGAAATAAGTTGCAAGTTCCAATTCCTATTTTTACTGTGTGTTTTGGGGTAAAAAAGTCAAAATTTTGCCAAAATTCATAGAAATTTGAGGAAATTTTAATTTATTTCTGCTTCTCAGCTCCTCAATATTGCATATGATCGTTCAATGATGATTTAAAAAACATCTTTAAAGTCTCCTCTTTCTAATGACATATATTTTATACTCTTATTTTTTTGCAAAATCCTCGAAATTAATTATTTTATACAGAAACCTGTATTTTCAATCAGAAATCTCAGATTTCTGTATATTTATTTAAAGAACCCTTATTTGTTATGAAAGCAATGATTGAAAGCTATTTTCTAGTGTAACTTTTCACACTCTATCAGATTATATATGTTTTACTAACATTTCGTTCAAAATCAACGTGTTTTTGGGGAAAAACTTATTTTTTCATTTAAAAATAGCTGATTTCTGGAGAAAATTTATTGAATCTATAGAAGTTCTTGAAATGATAGCAGGAATGTGTTTTGAACTGTAATTATTTAGGTTCACTCATAAATTACATGTATGAAACATAAAAGGTATATTTTCTACTTAATTTTGGGGCAAAATGCCTGTTTTTTGTCTAAAAATTACAGATTTCTGGAAAAATGTTATTAATTCATTTTCTTTGCTAAAACTATACATTTAAAGCTATTATCATTATAGAAAGTAATCATCTTGTCAGATGATTGTGAAATTAAATGTAATAATTAATTAAAACCATCATTTTTGGGTAAAATATGCATTTTTTATGCAAAAACCACTTATTTTGAGAAAATAAGTACTAGGTCTTTTAATTTGCCTAAATTGATATGTTTTAGCTTTGATATTATGCTTTTTCTTATTATAAATGGATAGAAATGTTATTTCATAACTGAAATTTAATTTATATCTTATTTTGGGGCAAAAAACCTTATTTATGTGAAAAATTCACTTATTTCTGTTAATATTTTTTAAAATTTATATTTCTTATTTCATCAACAATGGAGAGGTTTCATATAATTGGGTGGCATAAATGTGATCAAGTTAAATGAGTTAGAAGAGATTTCTTCGATTATCTTGCTATTTTGGGTGGAAAATCTCGATTTTTATTTAAATATCGCTAATTTCTGGAAAATCCTTATTACTATGAAATTAGACCTTATTATTTATATTCAAAAGAGTTCCTGGGTATATCATAGCTTGTTCTTGTAAGTCATATGCATTTGAAATATCCTCTGTTAATTCAATTGATATTTTGGGGCAAAAAACCTAATTTAAGTGCAAAATTCACTTATTTCTGTGAAAAATGTTTTAAATCTATATTTTTCATTCAATCAAAGCTGGAGAGGTTTCATATAATTGGATGGCATAAAAGTGATCAATTTTAAAGAGTTAGAAGAGATTTCTTTGATAATCTTGCTTTTTTGGGGTGGAAAATCTCAATTTTATTTAAAAACCGCTGATTTCTGGAAAATCCTTATTACTATGAAATGTGTCGTTATTATTTATATTCTAAAGTGTTCCTGGGTATATCATAGTTTGTCCTTGTACGTCATATGTATTTGAAGTATCCTCTGTAAATTTAATTGGTTTTTTGGGGCAAAATATGTTTTATATGAATAAATAGCCTATATCAAGAAACTTACTATTGAAAGTCTTATATTTCAGTTGAATAGGAAATACAGAGGATAATAATCATAGTTTGAAATATGAGACTTTCTATAGTAAGTTTCTTGATATAGGCTATATATAATTCATAAAAAACATATTTTTTTGCCCCAAAATACCTATTGAATTAACAGAGGATACTTCAAATACCTATGACATACAAGGACAAACTATGATATACCCAGGAACACTTTAGAATATAAATAATAACGACACATTTCATAGTAATAAGGATTTTCCAGAAATCAGCGGTTTTTAAATAAAATTGAGATTTTCCACCCCAAAAAAGCAAGATTATCAAAGAAATCTCTTCTAACTCTTTAAAATTGATCACTTTTATGCCATCCAATTATATAAAACCTCTCCAGCTTTGATTGAATGAAAAATATAGATTTAAAACATTTTTCACAGAAATAAGTGAATTTTGCACTTAAATTAGGTTTTTTGCCCCAAAATATCAATTGAATTAACAGAGGATATTTCAAATGCATATGACTTACAAGAACAAGCTATGATATACCCAGGAACTCTTTTGAATATAAATAATAAGGTCTAATTTCATAGTAATAAGGATTTTCCAGAAATTAGCGATATTTAAATAAAAATCGAGATTTTCCACCCAAAATAGCAAGATAATCGAAGAAATCTCTTCTAACTCATTTAACTTGATCACATTTATGCCACCCAATTATATGAAACCTCTCCATTGTTGATGAAATAAGAAATATAAATTTTAAAAAATATTAACAGAAATAAGTGAATTATTCACATAAATAAGGTTTTTTTGCCCCAAAATAAGATATAAATTAAATTTCAGTTATGAAATAACATTTCTATCCATTTATAATAAGAAAAAGCATAATATCAAAGCTAAAACATATCAATTTAGGCAAATTAAAAGACCTAGTACTTATTTTCTCAAAATAAGTGGTTTTTGCATAAAAAATGCATATTTTACCCAAAAATGATGGTTTTAATTAATTATTACATTTAATTTCACAATCATCTGACAAGATGATTACTTTCTATAATGATAATAGCTTTAAATGTATAGTTTTAGCAAAGAAAATGAATTAATAACATTTTTCCAGAAATCTGTAATTTTTAGACAAAAAACAGGCATTTTGCCCCAAAATTAAGTAGAAAATATACCTTTTATGTTTCATACATGTAATTTATGAGTGAACCTAAATAATTACAGTTCAAAACACATTCCTGCTATCATTTCAAGAACTTCTATAGATTCAATAAATATTCTCCAGAAATCAGCTATTTTTAAATGAAAAAATAAGTTTTTCCCCAAAAACACGTTGATTTTGAACGAAATGTTAGTAAAACATATATAATCTGATAGAGTGTGAAAAGTTACACTAGAAAATAGCTTTAAATCATTGCTTTCATAACAAATAAGGGTTCTTTAAATAGATATACAGAAATCTGAGATTTCTGATTGAAAATACAGGTTTCTGTATAAAATAATTAATTTCGAGGATTTTGCAAAAAATAAGAGTATAAAATATATGTCATTAGAAAGAGGAGACTTTAAAGATGTTTTTTAAATCATCATTGAACGATCATATGCAATATTGAGGAGCTGAGAAGCAGAAATAAATTAAAATTTCCTCAAATTTCTGTGAATTTTGGCAAAATTTTGACTTTTTTACCCCAAAACACACAGTAAAAATAGGAATTGGAACTTGCAACTTATTTCATCTGAAAGAGCATCAAAAATACTATATATTTACACTTTTCAATTTTTAAAAACATCAATCATATAAAAGTTATAATTTTTTTCCTATTTTCAGTGATTTTTGACTAAAAAAACATGTTTTTCCCAAAAAACACCACTTTTGCAATGGAAATTTCCATGAGACAAATTTTTATCTGAAAGAGCGCAAAAAATGCTACAAAGTTAGGCCGGTTTTGGAGGATCAAGGGGGGGGTGCACCCAACCCAGTGATACATCCCAGACTACTTGACCTACTTTTTTCCGCTTGAATGATTTTACCTTTAAAAGCCAATATTGAGCAAAGTATAAGTGCTACATGTACCAAACTTGCATATTGGATGTATCTTTGATCAAACTTTCATAAAATGACCTTGACCTACTTTTTTCCGCTTGAATGATTTTGCCTTTAAAAGCCAATATTGAGCAAAGTATAAGTGCTACATGAACCAAACTTACACATTTGATGTATCTTTGATCAAACTTTCAAAAAATGACCTTGACCTACTTTTTTCCGCTTGAATGATTTTGCCTTTAAAAGCCAATATTGAGCAAAGTATAAGTGCTACATGAACCAAACTTACATATTTGATGTATCTTTGATCAAACTTTCAAAAAGTGACCTTGACCTACTTTTTCCGCTTGAATGATTTTGCCTTTAAAAGCCAATATTGAGCAAAGTATAAGTGCTACATGTACCAAACTTGCATATTGGATGTATCTCTGATCAAACTTTCATAAAATGACCTTGACCTACTTTTTCCGCTTGAATTATTTTACCTTTAAAAGCCAATATTGAGAAAAGTATAAGTGCTACATGCACCAGACTTGCATATTGGATGCATCTTGGGTTAGACTATTGAAATATGACCTTGACCTACTTTTTCCGCTTCAGTGATTTTGCTTTAAATTGGCAATATTGAGCTAACTATAAGTGCTAATGCACCAGACTTGCATATTGGATGCATCTTGGGTTTGACTATTGAAATCTGACCTTGACCTACTTTTTCTGCTTCAGTGATTTATGATGAGATATATGTTGTTGCCTGAGAAAGGGAGTTTAAATAAATTGGCTGTCATGAGAGATATTATGCTATGCAGTCGAGCATTAGGTGACTCTGGCAACTATTTTTAATTTTTTTCTTAAGAAAAAAATAGTTTTATGATAGCTACATGGAGCTATTATAGCCCGATCGAACTATTATAGCTCGATCTGAAGTTTTCCCCAACCTGACAATAGGGATTGATAGATTAGTGATGTGACGATAGTTGGCGACTTTCGATTGTTGATCGCCGAAACCATTAATAAAACAATAATCAATAGTCAATTGTCACTATTGATTGTCGCTACATTAATAAAGGAGGGGAAGAAAATTTTAGTGAAAGAACACGCGCGTCCCTGTATCATTGTCATAAGGTTTCAGTCTTTTTATACAACTTTCTGACGTCCGTATTTATACCTGAGTTGACGTTGGCGGACAATAGGTTGTTTTTATCAAATACACAATAGATAACTTGGTGGTTTCAGGTATTTACAACAGCATTTTAATGTTTCTGAAAGCTGTTCTCAATTCCAAGAACAAAAATAAAATCTTCCTCTCCCGATCTTAGATACCAGAGAGTAAATAAACACAAAAGAGAGGTTGAGATTTCCGACGTGTAACTTGTACATGTACCATTATTCTGGTCCGCTATTGTGACGCAGGGATCATTTTGGGGCGCGATTTTGCGAGATTCTCGCATCTTTTTCTCAAAAATCGCATTGATTTTACTTGGATGCGAGAATTTTCGCACACATCAACATCTCAAGTCTTTTTTTGTCCCAAGGTTTTTCTATGCATTTTATGTCGGCGAGATCGAAAATAAAATGACAGTGTCTTGTCTGCAAAAACAAATTTACCCATTGACTGACCACTTTTAAAGTTAAAATGACATGATGCACACACTAGTAGGTGTAACTACAGGAAATCATTTTAGCAGGGAATCCCTTCCCTTTTGACTGGTGAACCGGGCTGAATAAAAGGTGTCACCTCATTGGTCAAAACTATTGAAAATTTAAAAATAGCACATGAAATCGATGTATGATTCCCTGCTGTCTGGAGAAATTGAGTTTTGAACATAGTTTTGCCTTTTATGTAATCAATAGATCGATTTGAAAATGTATAAAAATTAGCAAATTTTCAATTCGGAAGGAGGGGTCATGTAAAAAAGTGAATTTTGCAGAAAAAAGGTATGCATGACCCCCCTTTTTTATTTCGTTTTTATGCGTGCCAAAGATGTCCTATGCCAAAAAGACCAAATTTATAAGCTTTGAAGCATTTGAAGTCACCGAAATCGAGCTAAATGATTAATCATACAAAGAAGGTTTTTTTTTCCTGTAGTTACACCTATAGGGGAAAATGGGCCAAAACCAGTAATTCGGTGTTTGCTGCAGTTTATTACATGAATTGCAATGTAAAGTTGATATATGTTACTCAAACTAATAATGTATCACCTTGGTGACATTTTTGAAACGTTATCGATAAATGATCAAAATAAACGGTCATACTAATTAAAGAACAACAATGTTCTAGCATGTACATTCAATACATGCTAAATATCGAACATCAAAATGAGACAATTTCTCGGAAGAGGACTTACATACTTCCATTCATTTCTCTGCAGGTATTTCTGTAAGTGTTAATCTTATTAAGAGCCCCGCTGTGCAGATAAACACAGATAAACACGTAAAGAGCTAGTACAATCAAGTATCAGGATGCAACTTCTGTATGCATTTTAACGCCATATAAGAGTTTGATTGGCTTATAACATGATCTAATTATTGGTCAATCTTTGTTCATCTCTGCAAAAGTGCATTTTGGTATTTTGTTCATTAAAATTCATTCCATTGAAACGATTTCTCATCAAATTAGCAGGAATCTAAACATTTTACCATATATGGTCTTTTGTCTCCTAGAATAAGACAAGTATGAGTCTTTCGTGATTTTTCTTCGTGTATAATGATAGAAAACGTTTCTTTCTCTCTGATTCAATCAAATTTATGCCTTGTTTTAAAAGAAATGAAGTTTAATTCAATACAATCACATGTTTCTTAAAGAAATGAAGGCAACAGAAATAAGAAGTTTTGTATAAATAGGGCTTTCACAAAAAGGCCAATTTCTCCTCGGAACATGGTCCAATCATAACAAAAACTGTTGGTGCGGATGTAAAATGCTTTATTTCAGATTTTTATGGTTTGAAATTATTATGAAAGTATGAATTTGAAGAATCTATAGGTGTAACTACAGGAAATCATTTTAGCAGGGAATCCCTTCCCTTTTGACTGGTGAACCGGGCTGAATAAAAGGTGTCTTCTCATTGGTCAAAACTATTGAAAATTTAAAAATAGCACATGAAATCGATGTATGATTCCCTGCTGTCTGGAGAAATTGAGCTTTGAACATAGTTTTGCCTTTTATGTAATCAATAGATCGATTTGAAAATGTATAAAAATTAGCAAATTTTCAATTCGGAAGGAGGGGTCATGTAAAAAAGTGAATTTTGCAGAAAAAAGGAATGCATGACCCCCCTTTTTTATTTCGTTTTTATGCGTGCCAAAGATGTCCTAAGCCAAAAAGACCAAATTTATAAGCTTTGAAGCATTTGAAGTCACCGAAATCGAGCTAAAGGATTAATCATACAAAGAAGGTTTTTTTTTCCTGTAGTAACACCTAGTACCTGTGCGTAAATAAGATACGTAAGTGGACGTTGGAGATTTAAATGAGGCGCAGAAAAGGATAAAAAAAAAAGGCATGTCGGATAAAAATCAATATTGTATCATAATAGAAAAGAACCTCTCAGATGAGCAGATTCCTACGGTACAACGTAAATATGAGAGATAGATTTAAAAGCCGAAAATGGACACGGTCACCATAGAATAATATTAAACATGTTAAATGTGCAAAAGGGCGCAGTGAGTTGCCGATTTGATCGGAATGGGACTGTCGCATGGCCTTCCCTGTCCTGTCCAACTGATGAGTTCAACTTCTTTCCCCTTTTAAGAGAATTATTACTGAACGATATCCTACTACGCTCTGTCTAAGACATGCTAACGTCCACGAGGCAGACGAATACCCATGACAGTGTATGTCCAGCAATATACGTGTCACCTGTATAATTAGCATTGATTTTGCATTTCATCAAGAGAAATCTGGAGGATTTTCGTTTACGTCGGGAGGACTATTTTCGATCAGGGGGATCCTTGTTTCGTCAAGAAATTTTGTCCTTCCGCTGGGAGGACTATTCACATGCAGTAATACCTTATTATCATTATATTATATTTAATTTACTAGTATATAGATAAAAGAATAGAATATTGATGACGTCTTCGAGGCGTCTTATTTTTACAAATCAAACTCATTCCTAAATACCACAGAGAATGACCCTTGATGCAAAGTAACTAAAACAGGCCAGGGTATACAGTGTACTTTAAGAACTGTACATACATGTACTTTAATTAGAACATATTTTAGATACTCTCTCATTGCTTTTCAAATTCTCTCATTCAATTAAAACGAGTGAGAGAATTCTCTCATGCATAGCAGCAGTCAGAATAATCCCTGGTGACGTCATCATTTATGGTGTTTGACGTCATTTGCGTTACAAGTTACACGTCGCCAGTGAATGTGTAAAGTGGGATTTACACGTAGGACTTTACTTCAAGATATTTCATCCGCTTAATTTTATGAAATGATATGAGATGGATGGCAATCAATTTAGAATGTATCCAAGTTTCTGTTTCAATAAAAAAAATACCGAATTTAACCCTTCGTTTTGAATCTAACCAGGCCAAAAGTCAACCCAAGTTCGCTAAGTTTTTACAAGTACGCGTAGTCATCTTTGAAAAGAAATCTCAACTACAATGACATGTAGTTCAACTTGTACACTAGACGTACATGTACCCGTACAAGTTACACGTAGGAAATCTCAACCTCTCTAATAAATAAAAAATAAATCTTTTTAGATTCAGTTTTTTACACATAAGCATAAATGAATTAATTGTTTCGTATATTCTCTGTTATTTCATTTTACGACATGATGCAGACGTTTGAGATGCGTACATCTCTTTCATTTTAGAAGAAATACCGATCGAATGCACTTTAAACACTCATTTCATGACAATTCATATCGTATTTTGTTATTATTTAAAGGTCCGATACTGTAAGCTTATACCTCAGCATCAGCTATAAAAGATTTATTTACAAAGCTTAAAGCTTCTTAAATATGATAATTAGACCAATCGACGTGCTATACATCATTAATCTGCTTCACAGGTAAATCCAGAATAACTACTGCTACTACTACGGCTAAACACCAAGCTGAAGTTAACTTGTTTTGTATTCAACAGGGAGTTCATTATTAGGCTATTATAGCGGATGAATGTACACTTTTACATTTACACGTTCAAATATGAATATAAAATAAAATATAGCGTGCTGTGGTGTGTTACGCCATAGTCTTAAAACACGATAGCGTGGTGCAAGCACCATGGCATGCTTATACGACCTAGGGAGAACAACGAGTATTGGATTGAATTGTTGTGAAAGAGAAATCAGCTGAAAGCAAAATATACATGATACTTATTATTGAGTCAAAAACTGATTAAAATCATTTAAGCATACATGGTGATAGGTGGCATAATGTCATATTTGATGAAAAGAAACCCTGCATCAAGAACCAAATAGCCTCATGTTGTAAATTTATTCAGATTCATTATGATTTCGATAGTTTTTGGATTTAATCGATAGTGAGCCTCCGATAGTGTCCGGTTAGTGATAGTGAAAATTTGTCTGATTGCTCATCACTATGATAGAT
Organism: Pinctada imbricata; assembly: GCA_033119305.1. Taxonomy (NCBI): domain Eukaryota; kingdom Metazoa; phylum Mollusca; class Bivalvia; order Pterioida; family Pteriidae; genus Pinctada; species Pinctada imbricata. Next base: position 38,141,813 of record VSWD01000005.1, on the reverse strand, counting down.
AGCTATATTGGTTTTCCTTTTTAGCTCACCGGGACGAAAAAGTCCGGAGAGCTAATGCCATACCCTCTGTGTCGTCGTTGTCGTCGTCCATAGACAAAACTTTATCCTGGACTATATCTCTTGAACTATAAGGGGTAGGGCTTTGATATTTCACATGTAGATACCTTGTGATGAGACCTTTCATTTGAGACCATGACCTTTGACCTAGTGACCTTGACCTTGGACCCAGGAATGGGGTAATTAAAATGTAATTGTAATTAATTACAATTAATTACATTTTTTCAAGTAATTGAATGTAATGTGTAATTGAAGATTTTTTCAATTACATGTAATTGTAATTTAATTAATTACAGGCAAAAACTGCATGTAATTCCAATTACATTTCAATTACTTTTCAATTACATTTGCAACTAAAAACAATGAATACACAGATTGATCTGAGAAAAAAAAACTTGTTGTGTAATCAATTATCATTGAGGTTAGCCACAGATAATGGTTAAATAAACAGTTTTACCTGAATGACCACAAGACCTAATGTGACTTATAGTTATCAAAACAATGTCTGGTTATGTGTTTCTGTTCTAATTAACTTGTTTGTCACTTCTGAAAGGACCTCCATTATATATTTGAAGTCTTAGAGATAATGCATTTTTACCTGGTTGTCCACAATGGAAAGAATGCATGAAGCATAAATAAAATTGTCAAAGGTCACTGTTTACAAAATTTAATGTGTTTTGATCCTAATGTAACAAAATTCAGTTGGAAAGTCTTAAACTTATCAAAGACAAGGACAAAATGGGTAGTACTTTTAAGGGCCAAGAATTCTGGGGGAAATTTCAAGGCAATGTACATTAATGGTTTCTGTGTGAATGTTGAAATACATTGGACTGTTGAGCAAATTTTGTCCTGCACTTTCTTGCATTTTATCAGAGACTTGAAATTACCAATCCGGCATTGTTAAAAAATTGATATGATAAAAATAAATTCATTAAATAAAATGTAATGTGTAATTTAATTAATTACATTTGCAATGTAATTGTAATTTAATTAATTACATTGCTAAAAATTACAATGTAATTTGTAATTTAATTAATTACATTTCAATGTAATTGACCCCATCCCTGACTTTGACCTACTTTTCAAAAACTTTAACCTGGGCTGTATCTCTTCAACTGTAAGGGGTAGGGCTTTCATATTTCACATGTAGATACCTTGTGATGAGACCTTTCATTTGAGACCATGACCTTTGACCTAGTGACCTTGACCTTGGACTTTGACCTACTTTTCAAAAACTTTAACCTGGGCTTTATCTCTTCAACCGTAAGGGGTAGGGCTTACATATTTTACATGTAGATACCTTGTGACGAGACCTTTCATTTGAGACCATGACCTTTGACCTAGTGACCTTGACCTTGAACTTTGACCTACTTTTCAAAAATTTTAACCTGGGCTGTAACATTTGAATGGTAAGAGATAAGGCTTTTATATTTCACATGTAGATCCCTTGTGAGTTGTGACGAGACCTTTCCATGGATACCAAAAATTTTGACCTTGTTACCTTGACCTTAAAATATGAAACTGTTTTTCAGCAGTTTTACTGTCAAAGATTCCAATTATTTTTCATGCATATATTTACTAAAACCAAGACCTTTCATTTGAGACATTATGGGGTACCTGTAAAGTGCGAAACGAAACAAAAACGAAACGAAACGAAACGTTTTGTTTCGTTTCGATTTGTTTCGTTTCGTTTCGATTTGTTTCGTTTCGCACTTTACAGGGACCCCGACATTATGACCATTAACCAACTTCTTTTATTCAAAATTACTTAAACTTTGGCTCTATCTTTAGCTCTCTAAGGGATATGACTAATGTTAGATGCATAGACTCTTCATGACAATGAACAATTTCTGGAAAATATAATTCATAAGCAGATAATTGAATTCACCAAATAATTTATTAGAAATTAGTTTCCTGACGGGTGTATCTTGCAGCATAGCCGTTGCTATTTTTGTACTTGCTTTTCTATAGGCTTTAATGCTAGGAATATTAGCTATAGATGTAGGTTTAATATGTCCAGACAAAGAAATCTTTTGATTATCAAGGTCAGAGGTCAAAGGTCAATATCACTTTGAGAGTTAAACAAAGTGTTTTAAGGTCTGTGTGCAAATTATATATTTTTTCATAAAATTGATAAGGTTGCTTTGATAACTTTATCATATTTATTGGTTACACAGAATAGTAATTTGACTGTAATTGAATTTGCTGTAATGGTTCAATGTTGCCATGAAGTGAGCTTAGTAATTTTGATTATCCTTTGTTTAAATACATATTAAAACCACATATTAATTTCTTGATTGATTCTTGTTTTTCAGCCTTTTTAGAAATTGGTGCGCTTACATGGAAAATTTCCTCAAAATTTTGGATATATTTTTAAGGAGCTACAGTCTGGCTCAAGGAGATGATCAGGAGGGAAATTTTGAGGATTTGTATTCCAAGTTTACCATGACATGTTTTCTTTTACCACAGTGAGTGCTTGTATTTTATGAATTTGAATTCAATATTTTCAATTATTTATAAGGCTAGGAAGTTTTTAACATGTTACTACAGTTAACGGTACGATTTCAGTTACAGGCAGTAAAAGTTTAGCAAACCATTGAAAAAGTAAATTAAGAAATTATGCTAAATTTTGCATATTTTGCAAGTCTGCAAATGAAATAGTGAAGTCTGTCCATCTGTCTTTCAGTCTGTTGTTTGCACCAACTATTTGGTTTAGGTGTTACGTTTAGGTTAGTTGTGAAATAATTATAAGGGGACTTACTTTCCACTTGAGTGATTTTGCTTTTAAATGCAAATGCTGAACATATTTTACATGTTTCAGTATCAAAGTTGCACGTAGGACACTTGTAGGATGCATCCTTTGTCAACCTTGACATACTTTTTACACTTGAGTGATTTTACTTTTACATTCACATATTGAAGGAAATAAAGCGGTGCATGCAAATCTGTTTGTAGATTTTGTATTTTTTCATATCAATTTTAAGACTGCCTTAAGGTGGGTCCCTACCCGACCAACAAAGGTTCCTCATTTCCTAGTAGTTTTAAGGCTTGAGTCCAAATATTTTACAATAAACATTCACTACTTCAAAATTTTGAAGCCTCTTTTTTCAGGAAATTCCCCAATCACACTGTCATGAACTGTTGTTACACATGTACGTCAATGTACATGTAATATGACATTAATACAGATCTTCAACCTAAGGGCTGAAGACATCGCTAACCAATGAAACTGTCGTATTTCTGTACACACCTTCTGAGGGTTTTCTGTAAAATCCTACAGGCTTTGTGCGATACAAGCTAAAATCAGTGTGGGGTACCGATGTAGGATTTTATGCACTCAAGTGCTGCACGTTTGTAACATTTAAGTTACTAAATGCCTTGATATATGTTTTATGCTTATTATGCCCGCGGTCTTTAAACCAAGGGGGCATAAAGTTTTTGGTTTGTCTGTCATTCCGTCCTTCTTTCAATGAAAAGGTATAGAATTGTAAGTAGAGATGATAGGGCATTCATATTTAGCGTGTGTATGTATTTTAAGAAAACACATCTATTAAAACCAATTTTTTTAACATTTGACATTGACCTTGACCTTTAACCTATTTTCATTTTTTTTAGGGAAAATACTATGAAATTCATATAAAGTCTATTTCTCCTTTTAATGCTTTAAAATTTTGCTTAGTTCACATGTTGATTCCTCTTGACCAGAGCTTTCATTTGATATCACAACTTTTGACCTAGTGATCTTGACCTTTGACCTACTTAAACAATAAGGAATATGGCATTGATATTTCACGTATAAATTTCTCATGACCAATGCTTTCATTTGATACCATGACTTTTGACCTTATGAACTTGACCTGTATTTCCTATCATTAACTTGCTGGGTTGGTCAAGCTTTATAAAGCTTAACATCTGATGAGGGTAAGGGCCAAGTCACCTTTAATGTCAGGATTACAATGTAGCATACAATAGACAACACACCTGCTCTTGGACTGTCTTAAAACAAGCAGCCTGATATTTCAGTCATTTGAGATAGCATTCTATTACTATGTGTACAAATTTTAATGAATTCTTTAGCCAATGATGGTTGTCTGTTATACATAGTTTCTTATTTTAGAGCTGGAAGTGCATTCAAAGGGGAAATGAATATCAAGGGAGTAGATGTTTCCAGCATACCAGATGTCCGTTTTCCAAAATTACTTGAAGATGGTGATGAAACAGTTCAAGTAATTTCAATGACAAAGGTGAGGATGGCTTTCATTTTGAAACTCAAATAAAAGTTAAGATCTGTCCAACACTAAGTACATGAACTTTGAAGGACTTGTTCATATGGCTTTCATGTTCTATAAGTGTAAACCTTGTAACATGACCTTTTCGTTGGTACCAAAATATTTCACCTTATGACCTTAACCTTCTTTCAAAAAAAGTGCCTTGGACATAATATTTGAATGGAGGATGATATGCCTATCAAATTTCAAATATGTATTTCTTGTGGCAAGACCTTTTCATTAAGATAAAGTTTTGACCTTACTACCTTGACCTTGGGAGTTTGACCTAGTTTATAAATCAACCTTAGGTGTAACTGCCTTGTGCCCTAAGCCTCAGGTTTCAGGCTTAATATTACAATTATTCTTTTCAAGTTATACGTGTATATTACAAGAGATCAGGGTAGGGGAAGAGATCAACAAAGGGGATTGGGGCTCAAAACAAACTTTTTGAAACACTAGTCAAGCAAACTAATATACTTCAAAATTAATTAATCTGCAAGGAATGGACAAGTCCATTGCATTTTTTTAAGGGGAAAGGGAAGAGGGGTGTTACATATTTGTATAATATGATATAAAAAAGAACATTGCTATATTGAGGCCTTAAAATAATCTTGTTTTCCCCATTTTGTCGATGCTCTTCTGCTTTATCAATGGTCGTACATCCTTTGATTATCTCCTTTGCAACTCTGTTGCGGAGGGGATATAGCAGCTGCCATGTGTATGTGTGTGGGTATGTGTTTGTGTGTGTCCAGATCCTTGTGAACAGCATAGTAGATCAAGGTCACAGTGGACTAAGGTTTCCAATCTTTTGCCTGATACCATCAAACATGCTGTTGAGAGGGGATGCTATGCTTTGCATTGTCTTTATTTCTCATACTCTTTGACTTTGCAGTTCCCTATAATATTTGGTCCTTGCTTTATGCTGATGTTGGTGGCCGAGATGCTTCACCATGGATTAAGTAAAGGTCACACAAACAATGTACGCCCTGTCTGGGTTTAACTGATGAAAATTTTAATTTGTCAGGTGGACTAATGTGAGTGAAATATTATTAGATTGGACTTAATTACAGACACATGTTAGTTTCACGGTAAGTCCTGTCTGTAAGGAGTAAGCATTTCTTTAAAAGCGATTTGAATTTTCTTATTCGTCTTTCACCTATTTATTTTCAACTTTTCTCATCATCAGCTTCAACTATGCACAACTATTCTAATCATTTGCAGTTCTACTTTAGGAACAATATTCAGAAAGATTTAAAGAAGTCGATTTCGACATCAACCAAATTCCAAGCAAAGTTCTGGGTCGACATGGAGCAGAGCTTCTCATAGAGATGTCAAGATCATACTTCAGTCCAGTGGTAACAGGAATGATATGTATTGGAACTAAGGTAATCTTAAGATAACTGTTTGACTTATTATTTCAACATGATATTAGGTATTAGCATCAAAGTACATGTATCTAGATAGAACAACTTGGTATATTGTCTTAAAAATAATTCATTTTCCACATGGGCGAGAAGATGGTAATTTTTTATCACCCATAGGAAAAAATACTTGTCTTTGGAGAGTGGGTGGGCATTAAGTTCATACCCTGTTGAATTATGAAAATCCTATCACATACTGTTCAAAAGTAAAGCCCAAGGTTAAAATTTTTGAAAAGTAGGTCAAACTACAAGGTAAAGGTCAAGGTAAACAAATTTGGTACCAATTGCAAGGCCTTGCCACAAAAAATAAAATATGACAGCCCTAACACTTGCCATTCAAAGTTATGTCCAAGGTTGAAGTTTTTGTGAACCACAGACAGACAGACGGACAGACTGACAAATAGGTTTTAATGTTCCTTGCTTTTGTAAGACTGGGGGACAACTACATATCAATGTCTCATATAATTCACTCTTGCAAAAGCTAAAGTAAAAAAGGGGGGATTAAATGTTACCATGGCAACAATTCAAAAACAAAGTTGATTTTTTAGAAAATTATTGTTGTTTTTAGCTCTACTGGTCAAAGACCAGTCGAGCTTATGCAGTCGCCCTGTGTCCGGCGTCCGGCCGTCTGTCTGTCCGTCCGTCAGTTAAACTTTTTTTTTGAGCGCGAATCCTCTGAATCTGTGAATAGTACAAAATAAATTCTTTTTGCATTATAATGGGCCTGTGGTCTAGTTGTGCACCTGATATTTTGTTTTAGCCCCTGACCCCCAGGGTCTTGGAAAATGGATGTGGTCATTTTCTCCTTATAATGTAACTATGTAATCTCGTGAGCACCAATTCTCAGAAAGTATAATTGATAGAGAGATAATTGTTTTTGCTTTATTCTCAGTTTGTGGTCTAGGTGTGCACCTGATATTTTATTTGAGCCCCTGACCCCCAGGGTCTTGGAAAATGGGTGTTGTCATTTTCTCCTATAGAACTCTATGTAATCTTGTGAGCACCAATTCTCAGAAAGTATAATTGATAGAAAGATAATTGTTTTTGCATTATTCTCAGTCTGTGGTCTAGACGTGCATCTGATATTTTGTTTGAGCCCCTGACCCCTAGGGTCTTGGGAAATGGGTTTGGACATTTTCTCCTATATAACTCTATGTAATCTTGTGAGCACCAATTCTCAGAAAGTACAATTGATAGAAAGATAATTGTTTTTGCATTATTCTCAGTCTGTGGTATAGTTGTGCACCTGATATTTTGTTTTATCCCCTGACCCCCATGGTCGTGGGAAATGGGTGTGGTCATTTTCTCCTGTATAACTCTGTAATCTTGTGAGCACCTATTCTCAGAAAGTATAATTGATAGAAAGATAATTGTTTTTGCTTTATTCTCAGTCTGTGTTCTAGATGTGCACCTGATATTTTGTTTGAGCCCCTGACCCCCAGGGTCTTGGAAAATGGGTGTGGTCATTTTCTCCTATATAACTCTGTAATCTTATGAGCACCAATTCGCAAAAAGTATAATTGATACAAAGATTATTTTTGCATTATTCTCAGTCAATGGTCTAGATGTGCTCCTGATATTTTGTTTGAGCCCCTGACCCCCAGGGTCTTGGAAAATGGGTGTGTTCATTTTCTCCTGTATAACTCTGTAATCTTGTGAGCACCTATTCTCTGAAAGTATAATTGATAGAAAGATAATTGTTTTTGCATTATTCTCAGTAAGTGGTCTAGATGTGCTCCTGATATTTTGTTTGAGCCATTGACCCCCAGGGTCTTGGAAAATGGGTGTGGTCATTTTCTCCTATACTTGTGAGCACCAATTCTCAGAAAGTATAATTGGTAGAAAGATAATTGTTTTTGCTTTATTCTCAGTCTGTGGTCTAGATGTGCACATGATATTTTGTTTGAGCCCTGACCCCCAGGGTCTTGGAAAATGGATGTGGTCATTTTCTCCTATATAACTTACTCTATGTAATCTTGTGAGCACCTATTCTCAGAAAGTATTATTGGTAGAAAGATAATTGTTTTTGCATTATTCTCAGTCTGTGGTCTAGATGTGCTCCTGATATTTTGTTTGAGCCATTGACCTCCAGGGTCTTGGAAAATGGATGTGGTCATTTTCTCCTTTACTTGTGAGCACCAATTCTCAGAAAGTATAATTGGTAGAAAGATAATTGTTTTTGCTTTATTCTCAGTCTGTGGTCTAGATGTGCACATGATATTTTGTTTGAGCCCCGACCCCCAGGGTCTTGGGAAATGGATGTGGTCATTTTCTCCTATATAACTTACTCTATGTAATCTTGTGAGCACCTATTCTCAAAAAGTATAATTGATAGAAAGATAATTGTTTTTGCATTATTCTCAGTCAGTGATCAAGATGTGCTCCTGATATTTTGTTTGAGCCATTGACCCCCAGGGTCTTGGAAAATGGGTGTGGTCATTTTCTCCTATACTTGTGATCACCTATTCTCAGAAAGTATAATTGATAGAAAGATAATTGTTTTTGCTTTATTCTCAGTCTGTGGTCTAGATGTGCATCTGATATTTTGTTTGAGCCCCTGACCCCCAGGGTCTTGGAAAATGGATGTGGTCATTTTCTCTTATATAACTCTGTAATCTTGTGAGCACCTATTATCAGAAAGTATAATTGATAGAAAGATAATTGTTTTTACATTATTCTCAGTCAGTGGTCTAGATGTGCTCCTGGTATTTTGTTTGAGCCATTGACCCCCAGGGTCTTGGAAAATGGGTATGGTCATTTTCTAATATATATTTATGTAATCTTGTTAGCATCAATTCTCAGAAAGTATAATTGATAGAAAGATAATTGTTTTTGTGTTATTCTCAGTCAGTGGTCTAGATGTGCACCTTTTATTGTTTGAACCCCTGACCCCAAGGTTCATGGAAAATGGGTGTGGTAATTTTTGTATATGCATGTATAACTCTATCATGTAATCTTGTGAACACCAATTCTCAGAAAGTATAATTTATATAGAGTTAATTCTTTTACCATTATATTAATCATTCTCAGGTGTTGTATTTGTTTGAGCCCCTGATCTCAGGGTCTTGGAAAATGAGTGTTGCACTTAGATTAATTTAAGCAAACAACCAGGAGAGCTTCAGTCTCATCAGAGACTTCTGGTTTTATTAATATAGGCACAATCATTATTCCCTGAGATGAAACTATTGAAATATATATATATATATATATATGTTTCATTTTATTGAAATGAAACTGTGACATCACAATGCATTCACGCCATAGAAACATTCCACAGCAGCTGTTCTAACCAGCAAACTGAACCCGCTGTGATCTTCATTTCTTCATCTTTTGACAAGGAAATTGACATTAATTTCAGAAATCAAGAATCAATTGCATTTATCGTATGTAATGCGCTAAAGCACATTACCTGTATAATTCATGCACTTGCTTTGTGTTGCATACCTGTAACAAAACACAAATTAAGACACTTAATATATTATTCTATAAATAATATCATAATTCTTATCCTAAAAGGAATAACTTTCAAACACAGGATCAATTTCGATCAAAACTGGACATTTTTTCATCTTTACTGTGGAAATAAGAACACAAAATACCTTTGACTTTTGAATATTTTTAAGCTTTTGAAAGTAATCTACATTCTAGGCTAGAATGAAAATTTCTATTTGATATGAAAGTGTATTGCCTTAACTTTATAATTGCAAAAGAAATTAATTCTTAAATATAAAGTTTAAATGGTCTAATCCAGTAGTTTAAAACACAGAAAAGATGTCTATTATTATGTTTCAAGAGCAATATTGTAATCAAATTGTTACTAATTGCAACATTTTTCCATAATTTGAAACCAAAAATTTGCATATGATATGCATGTTATGTAATTAATTCAGTATTTAACATATTCTCAAGTTTCAAATCTAAAAAGTGTTTATTTAAATTGTAAATGTTTGTAGGTGTTATTTTGGACTTGGACATTTTGGTTACGGACCCTACATAACACATAACGCAATACACAGTTATAGAATTTTACATAATTTAGACCTAAAAACCTAAAATTCTTTATGAAAACATCTTAGGGTGTAAATAAATAAATTGATTTGACACCAGACATTAAATCTGCTATCCTTATCAAATCATTGACAAGCTGCTGAAAACAGAATTTTTTGCCTTTAGTTACAAGGAGCTGATGATATTTTCTAAATGTCTGCATCATCAACCTTTCTTGAAATAAAATGCTCTGATCTATATATTGAAGATTTGATAAGAAATTTTGGACTTTTTTCTTTAGGATGTATGAAACAGATTTTTAAAGCTTGTTCTAAAATTTGAGTTACGGACACTACAGGTTTTTTGTAGTGTCCGTAACCACATTTGTCATCATATTTCAAAAATAAAGAAGAAATTTATCAAAACAAAAGTTGACTTCAGCTTATATATGTGTTCTTTATATACATTTCAAGTATGATATATGAGAAGATGCTACGAGTTAAAAAATCAGACAGGGGAAAATACTGGTTACGGACATTACACATTTTTTTACTTAAAATTTTAAGACCAAAAAAGTTCATTAAAAATAATCAATCTAAATGATCAACCCAGAATTCTTTTCCAATGAATATACAATACTTAATTAGTATTTTAGTGTAATATGACATAAAATGAAGTACCTAAAAGGCTTCATTCAGATATACAAAAATATTAAGATATTTTTTATGTAAAATGTATAACAAATAGAACCTTTCTTATCTTAGACAATATATTGACTAATTCTCAGTCAATGTCTATGAATTTGGTATCAAAATGTTAAAAAAAGAATTCTCTATCTTTATAAACCAAAGGAATATAACATTCTTTTTTATTTTTGTTAAGATATTAGAGTGAAACAGCGTAACGCTAAAAATGGGTATATTTTGGACACTATATTTGGAATAATTAAAAAAGTAATGATGCTAGAAACTTGAAATTTGGAACAAAAGTCAACCATGCTGTGTTTCATAGCATGATATCAAAACCTAGTGGATAAACATGCATGTATTTTTAAGATCAGCGTATAACACAAGGCTAACTGAAAATCGCTCATTATTGTGATTCAGCCGTTAATAAGGATCGTGATACTTCAAAAAAAGCTAAAAACTTATATTTTTACACTGGACAGCCAGTTTCCATTGCAACCAGCATGCATGAGATTAAATTTTTTTTGTCAGTTTTTAGCTCACCTGAGGAAAAGACTCAAAGTGAGCTTTTGTCATACCGGTTTGTCCGGTGTCCATCGTCTGTCCATTTGTTATTTTTTCACATTTTCGACTTCTCCTCTGAAACCCCATTGATGATTTTGATGAAACTTGGTATGCATGAAGTACCAAAGGTCCTCTACCAAGTTTGTTCATTTCTACCTGATCCCTTCAGGGATGGATCCAGGGTGGGATCAAACAGGCCCCAGAGGGTACCCCTCTTCAAAAATCTTCTCCAGTTCCATATTCAATTCAATGTATTCTTGTGAACGTTCTTGTGTTCATTCTTTTTGCTCTGTCATTAGTCCATGGTCTAGATGTACAACTAATATTTTGTTTGAGTGCCTTTAGTCCCCTAGGGTCATTTGCTTTTATACAAGTCTTTTTAATCACGTGAACACCAATTCTCAGAACCTATATTTAGTTTAGCCAGATAGAAAGTTAATTCTTTTTGCTTTGTTATTGTGCACCTGTTATTATGCTAGAGCTGCAGATTCCTAAGGTCACATCTCTTTATATCCTTATACTTGCATTTTCATTTGGATTAGTAGACAAATACAACAAGGAGAGCTTCAGTCTCGACAGAGACTTCTGGTATATGTCATATACCTGAATATTGTTTTGTTCAGTCTGTGTGCTTTGTTTCATTATATGTTATTTATTTTGGTCACCCTTATGAAACAAACTTATACTTCAAGTATACTTGGAGGATACTCCAAGCACTATACAGAAGTATACTTGAAGTATAATTCAAGTATACTTGAAGTATTCTGATTTTATATGCAAATGAGCAAGTGTATACTTCATCACAGTATATTTGGAGTATACTTTAAGTATACTTTTATCAAGTATACATTTTCTCATTTGCATATAAATCAGAATACTTCAAGTATACTTGGATTATACTTGGAGTATACTTGAAGAATACTTGAAGTATACTTGGATTTTGGATGCTAGTTCGGTTAAGTATACTTTAAGTATATGTGGAATATGCAAATTACATTGATAAAATTATTTTTTTAACATCAGTTTGCATAACAAGAATTCTAGCTAAGTATAAGTGGGTTAGACAATGAACAATCATTCCTGATCACAAATACATCTTATTCATTTCACAAAGTCTGTAAGCAGTAGTTTTGCAGAAAGTTTAAAGTCATGGATTTAAAAGTACTCATCCACAAATCCTGCCTTCAGAATGTGCAATCTTTAAACATGACAAAAACATGACCTATAATGTAACACTAAAATCAGCAATAACACTATGTTTTTGCACAAACTTGTAATCATATAACAGTAGTTAAAGAATCAGAAAAAAAGTCTACTTGTAAGCACAGTAATTTGATTCAACAAACATCATTTTGATTTAAAAGAAATATATGTATTTAGCCTGAATTTCCTCAATGCAGTCATCAATAGAGTATAGACCAAGACTTCAAAATTATGTACTAATGACATTTCCTTAGTAAATTTTGTGATAAGAGGGAAACCTTACCTTTAACGGTCCTCAACAACTAAAATCTATTTGAGATTGTTATGCTCATTTCAAAATCTCAATGCAAACTGCTTAGCTTCTTCTTATTTTTAGCTCACCTCACAAGGTGAGAGGGAGCTTATGCTATCACCCTATCGTCGGCATCGGCGTCCTTGTTTGCACTAGTATGTTAAGAAGTTTTATTTCTCTATTATAATGTAACGTGTCTTGTTTTCGTGGGATGGCATGTTCTTAAAGCATAGCTTAGTGTTAGTGTGTATTGTAAAATCCGAGCGGTATGATTCAAAGTATATTCCAGGGTAAAACTGTGATTTCCATATAATCCATGTGAAATGAGACATAAATCATGAATCTAGTTCACTACTTTAATATTTACATATGTACATGCGCGCAAACATAAGTAATATCCAGGAAATATAAAATCAAGGCATTTTGTAAAAACAAGTCACAACAATATCAATCTACTCTATATAGTCTGGCCAAGTCTGCCCAGAGTATCTCAAAAGTCTGTCATATATATAGTAAGTTCTCAGTACTCATCATGGGTATTATCAGTCATGTGACATATGAGTACTCGCTTTGAGTAATAGTACCCACGGTGGGTAATCATAAATTATGAAATAAACCTTCAACAATGAAGCAAAGATAATTCAAACAAACAAATAAATCATAACATAAAAATCTGAACGTCACAATAAGTGCTAGGAAGTTCAAACTTGCACAGATGATGCGTCTTTAAGAGTAGATCACGAATCTACGTTCAAATGTAGGTCATGACCTATATTTTCCACTCGAGTGCACATGTTAGGAAGATTTCGGTATCAATGTTAAGAAGTTTTATTTCTCTATTATAAGTGCTAGGAAGTTCAAACTTGCACAGATGATGCATCTTTATGAGTAGATCACAAAACTATGTTCAAATGTAGGTCATGACCTACAATTTCCACTTGAGTGCATATGTTAGGGAGATTTTGGTATCAATAGGGTACACCCATTCAGGCAAAATTTGGGTCAATAAATGAAACACTCTACTTCCCTTTTCTATTTTGTTTTTGTGTGGTATCATTTTTGTTGGTTCTCAGTAGGACAGGCTTTCAAATTCAAAACTGTGTATTCTTTGACTCCTGCCATGATAGAATGCTGCCATGAGGTGAGCTTTGTAATTTTTGGTTACACTATGTTTGAATGTCAGAGAACATAAAACAATAGCACACTTGGTTCTTTATTCTAATAATTCACCAAAAAATTCACATCTGCCAAATTCAATCATGTTTTTCAAGTGTAAAATGCACTGAGATTAATTCCTCCCAACTCTTTGTTTGGCTCAAGGCATCAAGTTGAAATACTTTACTATGATTGGCTGAAAGTGTTTTCATCTGCTTCAAACTTTCAATATAAAGGATATTATATGTAAGAGAAAAAATTTCTAAGTCCACAAGTATACCTCAAGTATAGATTCTTATACACCAAATATAGTTGAAGTATATGTCAAGTATATGTCAAGCATACATGACTCTGAAGAATCAAAGTATACTTGTAGTATACGTGAAGTATACTTCGAGTATACTTCAATTATACTTCACATATACTTGTAGTAAGTTTGTTCTGTAAGGGTTAGAAGCTTGTGTGTTAACCTGTTTTCATAAATGCCAACTGTAAATAAATATTGTCTTGACAAACCCAGGGTTTTCAGGTGAGCGATGTAGCCCATGGGCCTCTTGTTTAGAAATACTATCATTATAGCCTTTCATTTGCGTAAATAACATAAGGATCTGTGACATAGCAATTCTAGACACATATAGAAAAGCTGTGGTGCTTACAGAGAATTGCTGTTAAGTTTCTATTTCATTTCTGTGCACACTTGGTTCTAATGTTTCAGATCATCTTCACATACCTTGACATGGATGTTACACACTCTAAGAAAATACGCATGAATGATGATGTGGAAAGATGCAGATCTATTATTTCTTACACAAAGCCCTATGATTTTTTGAATGCTGTTGACCGAGAGGAAATACTTGAACCTCTTATGTGGTTAGGGTACATACAGTGTATAGTGGAGATGTAGATTGCAGGATAAAACAAGTTAGTGCTTGAGTGAAAGCTATATTTTGTAAGTTAAGGCAGTTTAAATTAGTGTTGTAACGATTATCGCCGACATCGGCGACATCATCGCTAATACCCTTCGATTTCGATTAATCGATTATGTTTTTAAGAATCGATTATAATCGGAAATATTCAACGTGGAAAAAAATGACATAGTTTTCGGTCGAATTCGCGTATGACAAGTACGAAATTAATCGCGTATGACAAGTACGAATAAAACGAAAGTAGATTAATGATCGTTTCTATGAGTTAAAGTTCCGGGCGTAGCATAAATAATTTGAGAAGGATACACTCTCGCTTTAGGCATACAATGGATTCTCATTGAATTTAACAGCAATGACAAGTACTCTTATCGAAAACTTCAACGTCAGATGCGATACGGGCCCTGCGATACGTCAATATCTTCTCGACTAAAAAAAACTTTTTAATTTTTACGCCGAACTCCTGTGCTTTGTAAGAAGGACAATATTGCTTGATTTGTTGAATGAGCAAAATCTTATATTAACTCTTGGGTCGTATGGAACCCCCCCCCCCCCCCCCCCCCCCCACACCCCACCCCCATCCCTGCATATGCTGTTTTAAATCGAAGTCGACTATTACAATCACATATTTGTTTTGACTCCATTACTGCTGTGATCTTGACAAAATATTTCATTTACTAGACAGGATTTTATCATTCTTTGGTTTGAGTTCTTTCTAGACATTTTGCTATGTAAATTAGCACAATATTGAGTGAAGTTTATTCATTACTTGTCATATTTCTGTCTGTAAAAACAAGAAAGAATTATTTCCGATTAAATCGAAATAATCGATTAAAATCCTCTCCGATTATAAACCGATAATCGATTATGAAATTGTTCCGATTATACAACACTAGTTTGAATTAAATCTTAAGTTTTACAGATCCTCCAAACCTAGTATTTTTTCCAGAATTGGAAAAATATTAAAAAAACATTTTTTTTTTTTAATTTCCCAATATTTCTCTCTGAAACTAAAGAAAAGGGAAGATTTCCAACAGATATTGAGTAGTTCTTCCTCATCATACTAACCCTAACCCTAACCCTAACCCTTCCTCATCATACTATCAAACTGGTATCAAATGTCTGAAGTATCTGTAGAGAAAAGCCTGAAAAATTTTAGATGTCAAAATAGCTAAAGAATAAGTGAGTATGAAAGAATTTCTTATTTTAGTTTTATTTTTTACCCTCCACTGACTCAAATTTAACAAAATAAAATCTGTAGAACTAAACATTATATATAAAAGGCCTAAGATGCATATTAATTGTACATAATTTATTGTCTTTTATTCAAAATTAAGAATTTTATTCTCTTGCTGGTTCATATGCTCTCAAATTTTTAAATCAAGTCAAAAAAGAATAAAATCAAGAAATGTCCTTGTACTTAAATTATGCTGAAAATGTTAGTGTTTCAACTCTCTTCCTCCTTGAGCAAAAGTTTCAAAACAATCTTCAAGCACCTGACACGTCTCGGATAGGAAATCCTCATCACTTGTACTTTATAAAATGCCGAAGTGATTTTCAGAAACAGTCAAATTTATTTCTGTAGCGCCCTTTTGTTTTATTTTTGGAATTTACATTTGTTCATTTTCTTCGCGAAGAGTGCGCGGCTTCAAAAATTCTGTTAAGTCGATTAAGTAATCAAATAAGACATTTGACCAAAATAGCATTGAGGAGTGGCGCCAGGATTTTAACCTCCGTTAATAAATTTTGTTTTTGGATAAATGCAAGTCTCGAAAATAGCAAGATAATATAAGATGTCATTTTGATATAGGGTCGCAACAGAGCCTATTTCAGGCGAAGGAGCTGGAAAGAATTATTTATAACACATTCAATCACGGGGAATTTTTGAACTGCAAATGAAAATAATTCGATTTCAAAATCAAAACCGTAAAAGTATATGTAAAACAATTTTTGTGTGGATTTGTCGTAAACTATCCCTACATTTTTGCTAAACGGAAACTAGGGAATTCCCGTGCATGATGAATCAAAAGATTTTGGACATTTAGAATACAAACTTTTGTTCTTTTTCAGGCCAGATGGTAGAAACTTCTTCGTTGCAAGTGTTGTTGAGACATCAAGTTCAATTGATAAGAATAATACCAAACAAATGTTAACAGATGTACCAACCACAAAATGTAAGAAACATTGGTGGGGAGACAAGATATGCCGTGACCTAAATGCAAAGGAAATATACGATGAGTTGCCAGCAGAGCTAAGGAAAGGATGCGATTACCCTTCCGTTAGAGTAATAGAACGGGAAGCAGAACCTATCTATGTTACAGATTTTCTTCCAGATGCTAAATGTCTTGTCACTTTTACCACCGTCAAATTCAAGATTCATGCATTTCGATGAATTGTAACTCTCCATGTTACCGAATGTTCGTGATTACATAACACTTTATGAGTTGCATACTTGTAAATATGAAGCATTACCCTAGAGATTGAGTTTGAATTAAAGAAAAATATTAGCTTAAATTTTCTGGTTTAAAAGATAAAATGACAAATATGGATAATGACCATATCCTTGTATACAGCACAAAATGGATAATTCAGAAAATCAGAAACTGAAGGCATACAAAATCAGGATAAAACAGGAACCAAAGCAAACAAAAAAACCTCCACCACATGAAAAGAAGCGAACTCCCGATATGAGAGTGAGACCGAGGGTGCGTTCCATTTGCAGAATCGATCCGGTTGTTCCGGCTGTTTCTGGTAATGGAACACGCCGATCCAGCGGATCGGATCATCTGGCACGTCTAGGACCGACGTTCCAGGCTGTTCCAACATGGCGGACAATGTTACAATCTCATTACAGTGCTGGAAATTTTTATTGTAATTGGAAATTTTGGTATGGATGCCACTAGAAATTATCAATATTTGATAAAAGAAGTAAAAATAGAACTATTTCAACATTGATTTCAACTTTATTTTTGGATTTGTGAATATCGAGGTTTTCATCTGTCCATTGTTGCTATGGTGAAGTCATTCTGAAATCATTTCCGTTCCATTATCAGAATGGGATAGTTCTGGAATGGTCCGACAAATGATTCGCAGCCCAGGTGCTCAGGAAGAGTAAGCATCTCCTGCTTGCATGCAACACCGCCGCTTCAATTCGGTAGAACTGTCACATCTGGTTACTTCCATTTCGGAAGACATAGAGTACAATCTTTGGTTGGATGGTTCAAATGGTCAAAAATATGATTGCACATAAGCACTTAAACGTTGTATAATTTAGCAATGACAATGAAGGTGTCGTTCTCACTTTGGGGTTATGTGTCCTCAAAGAAATGTGCACCTGTCAGAGAGTCTATTTAGAGGACTTTTAAGAGATAAAGAAGATCCTGACGATAATCTCAACAGCACTCATAATAGAGCACCATATTGAGCATCCACGGACCCCTAGCAAGCTAGAGGTGGGACCAGGTGCCCGGGAGGAGTAAGCATCCCCTGTTTGGCTAGCCGCAGCCGCAGTTGATTTTAATGAATATATACAAAACATGCACTGTCTGAGGTTATATCTATATGAAAGTGCTATGGCGACCATATCAGGGAAAAGCATTCAAAACACTTACTGTTTAACCAGTAGACCTTTTTCGAGTGTTAGTCATTTTATCTTAATTTTTGCCCTTAACGTTAAAACGTTATAAACACATCGACAATATCCTAATACACTATCTATACGAACTCATAATTATACTTATACATGTATAAGAATAGAAAATTAGAAATACAGGTAGCCTTAATCGATTTCTGCCGCTATCGTCCGATTTATGTTATTTATTATGTAACATTAGAATTAATCACCATAATGTTACATTTTCCCAAAATATTCACCTTTTCTCTTCTGCGACGTTATTTGATCGACAGCTACCTATTAAGTAGTGGATGGACCAAATTTACAGTGATATGAATATTGCCAAAAATTTAAAGATATTCAGTAGGAGCATGTTTCAGATGCAACACGTGCGTATAATCGCAATCAACATCAAATTTGAAGACTTTTAACATTCAACATATACATTGTATACACCACACTGAGAACCAGCAGAAGACATCAAGAAACAAGAGATGACAGCACAATGGACAATCTTCAACGAGATAAGGAAAAGACAACATTGAATCCTCTAGCAAAACATAAGGGAAGTGAGACCCATATGCATTTTGCCCATTAAGTTTGTTGTTATATGTGTATTTTTGTGTTTGATTTTGTGTATTTGTTGTTTCTTGTCCCTTCTGCATTTTGCTTGGGCTGTTTTAGTATTTTATGTGGATGGTGCGAGGTTCCGACTATTGTAGGGGATCTCTTCCTTTCGTTTATTTAAAATTTCCATGGTGCGTAATTCCGGATAATATGTTTAAAACGCTCCAATATACCCATGTCGCTTAAAATGTACAACAGTCACTGTTGTTGAAGTACAACGACATTACTCCATAAAAACACGATAAGATTCATCGGCGCTTTGTAACATAAAAGTTCTGTCAGTTAATGAAAACATTTGGAACACGAAATATGTCCATGATCTGATGGCAAGCTCATGATCAATCACATGAGGACTGATATACATTCTGATATACATTCTGTCTTTATAGATGAGATGTGCACATATCCTGTCATGGAATCAATTCGCCATTCACGATGCAAATCGTCTTCAAATTCATTAGTATTATTTAAAAGCTGACAGCATTGACCAGGCATGCACGTTTCGGGTATTTAATCATCATCAGTGATCCTCAATCCAAACAATGAATATGGCCAATATCTGTGTAAATCATGTCCAAAATAAACCGAAAGACAAAACAAGATGGCTGGGATCCTAGATCAAAACAGTAGATATATGGTATGGTATCTATATTTCACAGCTCATCCGGTATGCTAGAGTATGTACTGATGTTTTGGATTTTCATAGTAGAAATTTACAAATTACTAAGAAACTTTTAGGACAAGGTTTTCGCTTTCACAAACTAGTAAAGAGTCTCTGGAATTTTTACAAAAATTATTGTCAACTTCTTCTGAAATTCGGACCAATACAGGCAACAGAGTATATTACTTTGGGTATTTCACAACCTGCATTTTATGGTGACATTATTAACAAGATAAGAAGGATCAAAAATAGACAACATCACTATCGAAAATGCGTCAGAATCATCAAACGCCTTTTATACCGTGGATATGATCCTAATGTCACCAGACGGACTCTAGGCTTGGTACTTGACCAATCTACAGTCTTGTACGAGCGCATTCTTAAAACTTGCACTCTGACTGACTGTGACGACGGGACTCCATGACGGGCCCTGTCCAAACCTCTTAAGAGAATACAGGGCCCCGACCACCTGTCCACTCTGAATGTCAGTCGGACTCCTCGGGTGATAACATACATCAGCTCGCGGCGACAGAGCACGGATTGTATTACGTACGCCCTCTTTTTATATCCATTTATATATTCATCTGTGTTGCTTAGGCCCCTGCGTTTTGCGGTCTTGTTTGTGTGTGGTCATCTGACAGTGAGGAGGTTGTTTTACACCACAATTGTACGTTCTTCGAGAGATCTGGGTAATTGGAGAAGTGAGAGGGTTGTGCGTACGTAATCCAGGATAACCACACCTGCTATTTCCGTGGCAGATGGCCGTCCTTAGTCGTCACCGGTTGCCCATTGGTCTCGTTGGTTTATGTGTAGTCCTTTGTGTTTGATATTTCTGTGTTGTACGTTGACGTTCCTTGTCCCTTATGCGTCTCTTTCTGTGCTTGTCTGCTTTGTGTTTTTGCATTGGGTATTTTGGGGTTTTGCTGTGGGTGCTGCAACCTGGTGTTGTTGGAGATCCCCTTTTTGTGTCGCCTGCGAAGCATAGCGACACTTAGGGATCACTTTGTCCGTTGTCCGTCTGTCCGTCCGTCCGTCTGTCTGTCTGTCACACTTTGGGTGTCACAGCCCATAACTTTTGATTGGTAAGTGATAGGGCTTTGATATTTCACATGTGTATTCCTTGTGACAAGACCTTCCTACACATACCATAATTTTTGACCTAGTGACCTTGACCTACATATTTGACCTACTTTTCAAAAAAATTACAAATGGATATATCTTTTGATTTGTAAGTGTTAGGACTTTAATATTTCACATGTGCAATCCTTGTGGCAAGACCTTTCAACACATACCATAATTTTTGACCTTGTGACCTTGACCTCGATATTTGACCTACTTTTGAAAAAAAAGATAAGATTCACTATATCTTTTGATTGGTAAGTGATAGGGCTTTAATATTTCACATGTGTATTCCTTGTGACAAGACCTTCCTACATATACCATAACTTTTGACCTATTGACCTTGACCTTTATTTTTGACCTACTTTTCAAAAAAAATTAAGAATGGATATATCTTTTGATTGGTAAGTGAAAGGGCTTTGGTATTTCACATGTGTATTCCTTGTGACAAGACCTTCCTACACATACCATAATTTTTGACCTAGTGACCTTGACCTACATATTTGACCTACTTTTCAAAAAAATTACAAATGGTTATATCTTTTGATTTGTAAGTGTTAGGACTTTAATATTTCACATGTGCAATCCTTGTGGCAAGATCTTTCAACAAATACCATAATTTTTGACCTTGTGACCTTGACCTCGATATTTGACCTACTTTTGAAAAAAAGATAAGATTCACTATATCTTTTGATTGGTAAGTGATAGGGCTTTGATATTTCACATGTGTATACCTTGTGTCAAGATCTTCCTACACATACCATAATTTTTTTACCTGTTGACCTTGACCTTTATTTTTGACCTACTTTTCAAAAAAATTAAGAATGGATATATCTTTTGATTGGTAAGTGAAAGGGCTTTGGTATTTCACATGTGTATTCCTTGTGACAAGACCTTTCTACACAGACCATAATATTTGACCTTTTGACCTTGATCTAGATATTTGATCTACTTTACAAGAACAGTAATATTAGCTATATCTTTTGATTGGTAGGTAATAGGGCTTTGATATTTCACATGTATTTTCCTTGTAACAATGCCATTCTATACATACTATAATTTTGTACCTTTTGACCTTGACCTAGCTATTTGACCTTCTAAGGTTTTATATATCTTTTAATTGGTAGGTGATAGGTCTTTAATATTTCTTATGATGAGACCTTTTTGTTACCAATTTTTACGTAGTGACCTTGACCTACTAGTAGATGATTGACACTCTGTTCTGAAAATTTGAGAATGACCATAACTTTTAATTTGTAATTAAGAGGTCTGATATTTCAAATGAATTTCATTTGACAAGACTTTTCTACTGATACCAATAATTTAATCCACTTTCTAGAATAATTATGAAACCGCTTCGCAGGCGACACAAGCATTCCTTGGATTGCTATTTTTTGTTATATAATCGTGCATGATGTTGGTTAGAGGAATTCATTGTCAACTTTCTTAACAAAGTTTATAATTTTATTCTTTTCTCTTTTGTAAAATCAAAATTGCGCATATTTGATACTTTCACAAAAGTATTACAAGCGAAAATTTAAAATATGCTTTCGTCAAAATATACATCACACATACATGACATTACTCACTTCAAGAGTACTGTTTACACATATATGGTGTGCAGACTACATACATTGGGATGCTGAAATTTCAGACAATATTAGATAAATGTTAATTAGTTTTTTTTTTCAATTTTCTGTTTTTCGTCTGAGATCTAAAAACCTACCATACAGCGAAGAAACCCAAACAAGTAAAAGAAAACAAAATTTATATGAAGCCAGAATTTGAAAGTTCAATTGTTCCAAATATGAATGGACGGTGTCGATATCCGGATTACGTGCGCACAACACTCCAACTTTTCCGATTACCCAGAGGTCTCGAAGAACGCATAATTGTGGTTTAAAATGATTTCCTCGCTGTAAAATGAACATACAAACATACAGCATGACGCAAGGGCCCAAGAAACACGCAGATGGATACGTAAATGGATATGAAAAACAGAAGGAACACGAAATACAATCCGTGCTCTGCCGGCTGTAGCCCGAGGAGTCCGACAGAGATTCAGAGAGGACAGGTGGTCGGGACCCTGTCTTTTCGTAAAAGGTATGGAACAGGCCCGTCATGGAGTCCTGTCGTAACAGTCAGTCAGAGTGCAATTCTTTAAGAAAGCGCTGGAACAACGCTGTAGATTGGTCAAGTACCAAGCCTAGTATCCGTCTGGTGACATTAGGATCATATCCACGGTATAAAAGGCGTTTGATGATTCTAACACAATTTTGATGGTAATTCTGTCAGCCTTTGATCCCTCACATTTTGTTAATAATGTCACCATAAAATGCAGGTTGTGAAATACCCAAAGTAATATACTCTGTTGCCTCTATTGGTCCGAATTTCAGAAGAAGTTGACAATAATTTTTGTAAAACTTCCAGAAATTTTTTACTAGTTTGTAAAAGCGACACTCCTGACTAAAAAATTTCTTTGTAATTTGTAAATTTCTACTATGAAAATCCAAAACAGCAATACATGCTCTAGCATACCGGGTTAGCTGTGAAGTGTTGATACCGTATGACGGTAATCTTGGAACATCACCGTCAAGCCAGGGAAAATTTACTAAGTTGAATCCAAAATCATTTCGTTTTTCGTACACACTTGTATGAATATCTCCATTAACAATTTGGATATTTAGGTCCAAAGATGCGTTTTCGGTGCTTGTAACGTTTGCCTTGTTTAGAGTAAATTCTTTTGGATATATAACATTTTTATACTTTTCAAAAATAGAATTGTCGATAGTAAGAATATCATCCAGGTATCTAGAAGTACCAATGAAACATTTCATCATGTTTTCTTTGCTTTTGGAGATTTTGGATAAATTCTTTTTCATCATGTAGCGAAATAAATTTGCAACAAGAGGCACACAGTTGGTACCCATAGGGATTCCTACAATCCGCTTGTAGAGTTTCAAACCAAATCTTACATGCATGTTGTCCAAGACGAAGGACAAGGCAAAACACAAGTCACTACATGTTTATTATTGCATGATTTGTATTCTGTAGCGGAAACGAAACCCTTTGATTCAGATGTACTAATATAAGTTTCCCCTCTCGATCAAAACACCATGTAAGGAGTTTGGACAATCGATCATTAATTTTGTCGTGGGGAAGCAAGGTGTACATATTAGAAAAGTCGTATGAAGAAATAGTATTTGCTGGAAATGTTTTTTGATTTCATTTTGTCAATCACATCCCCTGAATTTTTAATAGACTTAAAGAAGTTTATACCATTCCTGTTTAGAACAATTTCACAATATTTTGCCACGTGTTCCTTTATAGCCGCGAGTGCTGACGTCAGATTTCTAGACAAAATCGTAGTTGAGCTGTCGCTAGAATTAGCAATAAATTCTAGCGACCGCGCAACGACGATTTTTTCTAGAAATCTAACATCAGCACTCACGGTTATAAAGAGTTAGCAATGAAGTTTGGACAATCGATAATTAATTTTGTCGTGGGGAAGCAAGGTGTACATATTAGAAAAGTCGTATGAAGAAATAGTATTTGATGGAAATGTTTTTTGATTTCATTTTGTCAATCACATCCCCTGAATTTTTAATAGACTTAAAGAAGTTTATACCATTCCTGTTTAGAACAGTTTCACAATATTTTGCCACGTGTTCCTTTATAGCCGCGAGTGCTGACGTCAGATTTCTAGACAAAATCGTAGTTGAGCTGTCGCTAGAATTAGCAATAAATTCTAGCGACCGCGCAACGACGATTTTTTCTAGAAATCTAACATCAGCACTCACGGTTATAAAGAGTTAGCAATGAAAATTTATCTCTTCCATCACCTAACGCTGATACAATAAAAAAGATTATTTTTTTGTACCCGAGGGCACATGTAGCCAAGTTCGATCAATTTCGGTTGATCGTTTCTTCAACGCAATCTAAATTTCTGTTATCAAATTTCTTGAAATTTCTAAAAAGTGGGTCCTGTAGCATCATATCCCACCCATCCTGCTACGTCTTTCGGTACCCTTTTTCGACATAGTAACTTTCATACTTTTTTGCATATTACATTGTTTAGATTTAGGATTAAGGATCACTGATGAGGGTTAAGTACCCGAAACGTGCATGTCTAGTCCACGTTGCCAATTTATTTGTTCTTAAATGATGCTATTCAATTTGAAGACGTTTACATTAATGAAATATTATTTAATTTTTAACGGGATTCTAAAGATAGAATATGATATTTCTAAAACGTGGGTCCTGTAGCATCATATCCCACCCTTCCTTCTACGTTTTCGGTACATTTTTGGACATAACATTTTTCACACTCTTTGGCCATATTTCATTGTTAAGATTGAGGATCACCGACGAGGGTTATGTACCCGAAACATGCATGTCTGTTCCTTGCTGAAATTTAATCTGTTCTTAAATGATGATATTGAATATGAAGACGTTTAACATAAAAAGAAAAACAATTATTGGAAATATTAGTAAAGGAGGAATAGGAGGGGATCTCCAACAACACCAGGTTGTAGCAACCACAGCAAAACCCCAAAACACCCAATGCAAAAACACACAGCAGACAAGCACGGAAAGAGACGCATAAGGGACAAGGAACGTCGCACAACACAGAAACATCAAACACAAAGGACTACACATAAACCAACGAGGCCAATGTGCAACCAGTGCCGATTTAGGACGGCCATCTGCCGCGGAATAAGCAGAAGGTGTGGTTATCATGGATTACATGCGCACAACCCTCCCACTTACAGATATTGACTCAAAATTCAAAGCATTAAAAGCAACATTGCTTGTTAGATTGGTTAAAGAATAAAATATTGAAATCCTACAATGTTGATTTTGACTATGTTATAAAAATGAATATAACTGATATTAAAGAATTAGAAAGTTTAAGAAAGGGGTAGGGCCACGAAATCCCTAAATCGGCCCTCAATTTTTCTCTAGAATTAAATTTTATAAGATTGATAGCTCTGATATCTCTCATGATAACAAATGAATGTATACCTCTTTTAATGAAAAAAATGTCTCCAAACTAAAAGAAGGGAGGAGATCTAGTGTCATTAGACTGTGATGACGTCATGAAGTGACGTCATTTTGACGTTATTGACAAAATATGCCAGAAATTGCTGAAAATATGTCTTTTATGGAAGAATTTGATGTGGCCGCATGCGTTAACTAAGATAAAACGGTCATGACAAAAAGACATAATGAAAATCTGATGCATATACATTTTGCATCTTAGTTAATGCATGCGGTCATTGCTGATCTAATAAAACTATGTAATTTTTGCAGCAATTTCAAGGAATATTTCCGACTTTGATGTTTTTAGAGGGCTTAAAACTATTGATAAACACCTTATTTACAAAAAAATAGATTTGTTATTCAGTAGAGGACCTATTTAAGTGTCAATTGTTAAATTTCTTCAGATTCAATAGCATCATTTAAGAACAGATCAATTTGCAGCATTACTGTTGCAACTTACTCTTCCTGGGCACCTGGTCTCACTCCCATATCGGGAGTTCGCTTCTTTTCATATGGTGGAGGTTTTTGTTTGTTTGCTTTGGTTCCTGTTTTGTCCTGATTTTGTATGCCTTCGGTTTCTGATTTTTGAATTATCGATTTTGTGCTGTATACAGGGATATGGTCATTATCCATATTTGTCATGGACAAGATATGCACGTTGCGGGTACTTAACCCTAGTCAGTGGTCCTAAATCTAAACAATGTAATATGGCCAAAGAATGTGAAAATCAATATGTCTAAAAATGTACCGAAAAATGTAGCAGGACGGTTGGGATATGATGCTACAGGACCCACTGTTTAGAAATTTCAAGATTTTCTGATAACAATCACAGTCAAAAATTCGATGAAGTTCAACGTTCAAAATTAGAGCCAATATCGGGCTTCGTGGCCCTACCCCTTACCGATATTTTACAAAGACGTTTTTATGATTTTTAATTTATGTAAACATCCTATATCTATTGATAAAATGGATTCAAAAGATATTCTCCAGGAACATATTTGGAACAATAAATATTTCAAAAACAAAAGAAAAACAATTTACTTTAAATCTTGGATTAATTTTGAGCGGAATAAGATATATAAAGGACATTTTTGATAAAGACGTACTAAAGGATTTAAAAAAAAAGGAGAAGACAATAATGTAATAAAACAAATTGACTTTGTTAATATGCAATAATTAAAAATAAAAATTAGAAATTTGATAAAACACAAAATCATCCGAAGTGAAATACATAAATATAGAAAATAAAAGATTTTTTACTTTCATGATAAATTCTCTTACATCGAAGACTAAAAATGTAAATTCTTTGATGAAATATTATTAAGTGATAAATTTGAATCCCCTAGATGCCATAAATATCATGATCAAAAATTCGAAATATATCAGAGTTATTTGAAAAATATATACAATCATAAGATCAAATTAACAACTTAGATAAAAATATTGCAGAATTTAATTATAAACTGTTACAAAATATGTTTGTAACATATTTTGTAACATATGTTGACTGAATGACGGTTAGGTACTTCTTTGATGTTTATTTGTATAAAACAAACGTGAAAGTGGAAGAAAGAAAGTACAGAAAATTGCATGCATTGAAAGAGAAGATATTCAACATCTATTTTTATTTATGTAAAAATGTTAAAAATATATGGCTTGCTCTAGGACTAATTTTGCAGATGAACATAAGATGGAAACATATTTTAATTGGTATTTATTTGGAAGAGAAAAAAATAAAGTTATATCGTATGTTGCATTGAAAATTTATAAGTACAAAATGTTTTGCAGATTGAACTATTTAGATGAAGAAGAATACAATATCAAAAATAATTTGAAACATTCTTTGATTTTTTGGCAAAAAGTTTTGGCATATTCTAAAATTGATTTGAAACTAGACGTGATAAACAATTTAAAAAAAAAATCCGTAACCTTACATATCCTTATATTCTTGTATACAAATGATTTTTTTCACTGTTTATATTCATATATGTATGCTGTATTATGGTTATGATATAGAATAAATTAAAAAAAAAAAAGAATTAGCAATTAATCGAAATTTGTAAGGAGACTTGTACAGTTTTGGTATGCAGTATATTGTAGGGAGATCCAATTTAGAGATAGGGATGTTGAATGAAGAAACTGTTATGTTTGCTCAAAATGTTGGGGACACTTTCATTGCTTTCGATATAAGTATTTGTAGACGAAAGTTCTGAAATAAAGTTGATATGCAGTAACGATTATGGTGTTATTGGCTGCTATGTCTGAAGGCGCGAAGACATATTTTTTTATGTAAAATGTGTGACTTGGATTAGAAATATATTTCAGATTAAGAACTTGGATTCTTAAAAAGATGAGAATTCTTGTGGAAGTTTTGTCGTGTATTTTTGTTGTTTGTAGTTTTTTCTAAAGTCATTTACGTATCACTTTCTTGTGGGTTTGTTTCGCTGGGTGGGTGCAGGGTGGTCATGCTGAAAAACATACCCTTTTCTTTATCTATTCGAATATCGGTAATATCCAAAATGAGGTTTTTCCAGTCATTCAGCGCATGCGATTCGACTCCTTCCGATTTTCACCATCGTTTGGTATAGTTATCTAAGGCTTCCTTTAGCACTCTCTTAGATGGGATTCTATACTTGGTCCTTTTTTAGAAGACCATGGAGCTGCATGTCTTGAAAAGTCACCCGTAACAATGTGACCAGCTGGTTTATATAGATATTCAGATGTTGCTTATTCTCAAAAAGCAGGACGTGATTCAAGTATTTAAGGATCTGATGTAACTTTGTCGTAGTTCAAAACGAAATTTCGAAAAGGTCACTTATATTTGTAACAAATAAGAGGAGTTTTTGAAATCTCTAAATATTGAGGAATGGCACTAAGTACGCGATGATCCTGAAAAATATTAGAGATGTTCAGAAGATCAAAACCTTTGTTTATAAATGGAATTTTATGAATCGTCTCTTAGGGGAGGCGTTTTTGATAACATGATATAGCTTATTCTGTGCGAATGCAACAATGATGTTTAGTCTAAATCAATCAATGTTTCTTAAGAATGCAACCTGTGCTTCGTCCAAGATATATTTCAAGTGAACTGCTGGAACCGATGAGAGAGCATGTAGCAGTACATGTCTGCCGTCGCTGCGTGCTATGTACTCAAGCTCTTCTTCTGAGTTTTTGGTTTCTTCTGGATGTTTGTCAAGTGTATTAATTACTTCTTCCCAGCTCTGTCGCCTGACAGAAGCTTTGTTTTGCCCCTTTATCAATGGACATCACATATAATTTTGGCTATTTTGGAAACTTGCCATTTCACCGAAATTATCATCGAAATTTAAGGAGGTTAACATCTTAGCACCATCCTTCCAATGCTATTTTGAACATAGATTTTATTTGGATATGCAACTGAATCGACCCTACAGGAATTTGCTGCCGCGCACTCTCTATAGAATAAATGCAGAAATTTAAATTCTAAAAATGACACAAGTGGGCGCTTATGAAATTAATTTTGACTGCTTATCAAAAAGTACTGTGGCTGGAAGCATCACTGATTTAATATTCGAAACACGTGTCTGGTGCATGAAAATTGGTTGGAAATTTTCTACAAGAAGGTATAGAGTTGGAACCCTTCCGAATTATTCTTTTACCATGAGACCTATGCTTCCGTTTAGTGTTAAGGCGGATTGAGAAGACATTTATATTTGTGGAAGTCGAGGAATGTTTCCTTGTCAATAAAATTGATCATTTAAACCTAGGGTTTCCCCGTTTGACATTAAGGCATCAAGGCGGCGTTTCTTGATCTCAGGTTTACGTTTAGAAAACAAGATTTTAAGGCCTTGCCTGTTTCTCCGATATATTGGGCGCCACACCCCCTGGCGTTTCAAGTAATGACATAAATGACATCTTGATACGATTAATCGATGTCATTATCGATGTCGATTTAAAAGTCTGCCTATTAACACTAGATTTAATTGTGGAATTGCAATTGATGAACGGACACCTTTCACTTCTTTTAGAAGTTTGGAATCGATATGGTCGTCTGGTTTTCCTCGATGTAATATCCGAATGGGAAGAAAACTACATTCATTATGTTTTATCCTGATTTGTATGCCTTCGGTTTATGATTTTCTGAATTATCGATTTTATGCTGTATATAGGGATATGGTCATTATCCATATTTGTCATTCATTATGATCTAGGGATACACAAAGAAAGAAGGGGATCTCCAACAAGACTCGGCTGCAGCACCAACATCAACACACCAAACACCCCAAAGGTAAGAGTTATCGTTCATTACACCCATCCTCGACCCCTCAGATGTAAAATGAGGGACCTTACTCCCATCCTAACTTAAACATCTCCTCCGTGTCTTAATAGGCGTCTTTGGTGTCTTGTTGCACTCAGGTCAAAGTGAACCAGGTGTTTACATTTTTCACAGCTCATCCTGTACGCTAAAGCTTCTGCTAATGCTTTGGATTTTCATAGCAGAAATTTACAAATTACAAAGAAAAAGGAAATATCTCTGGCATAACCACCCTGCAATTACTCAGCGGAACAAACTAACAAAAAAAGCAACACATAAATGATTCTAATGAATTGAGCAGTTTTCAATTGTTCTAAAAAATTCTTTCGCATTCTTTAAAATCCATTGTTAACTATGACAAAACCTACTTTGTAAAAGAAAAGTCCGATTCTGAAAATAAATAGACCGGAACAGATATATTTCAGATGTTTATACCAATTCTCTGTAAGGTCAAAAATTGGCTGACCACGGCATGTCATGGATTTTGGTGATTTTTCTACAAATGGTACCTTTGGTACATTGACAAGAAAATTGACTTTTTCGGACAATGTAATTTACGGTTCCCATGGAAACGAGGTCAGTCTATTTTTAGCCCTCACAAGACTACGGAGTAAGCTATATTTGGACAATGTATTGCCATGGAAACCACTTTAATAGCTTAACGACTTTGACATATATTACTCTTTGAAACTTCTATTCTAAGAAAATCTTAGAACCAAAAAGTAAGAAATTATTATATTCTACACCTTTTTTACTCAAATGTATGCATCGTAAAAATCACACTATTTTTGTAAAATTAGGTCATTTACAAAACAGTGACCTTGACACAAGGTCGAATAACCTTGAAATGTTTTTAAGGTCAATTCTTATTGAAAAGTCTATTATTGACACATGCTTTGTTTTCAATATTTTAAAAATTCTGAAAAATTCAGATATGGTTACCATGGCAACGGAAACTTAAATTGAAGCCAATTTTCATCGTACTCAGTCATACCTATGTCCTTTACAAAAAATCTTTAAAATCGGTGACATGCCGTGCCACGGTCCTGTGGAAATTTTTTGGTCCTTTGAAAGAATTAATATTAAACTTCCTGATTGACAACATTTTTGTAATGTCGGAGGAAAGGTCTTCCTGCAAATTGTCGGAATTCCAATGGGGACCATTTGCGCCCCACTTCTTGCCGACATTTTTCTTAACTCTTGCGAAGCTGAATACATTCATTCATTATCTTCAATTACAGAAACATAGACGATGTGTTGTCCATTTATAATCCAAAATTCGCGGATTACCTCAGCTGAATCTATCCTTCGGAGCTTGAAGTCAAAGTAACTACAGAGACAAATAATTCAGCATCCTATGTGGACATAGTGTTGTCCTACGACACTGATGGTCACATGAACATCTCACTCAATGACAAACATTACTTCAATTTCAGCATCACAA
This sequence comes from Pinctada imbricata, assembly GCA_033119305.1. Classification (NCBI taxonomy): domain Eukaryota; kingdom Metazoa; phylum Mollusca; class Bivalvia; order Pterioida; family Pteriidae; genus Pinctada; species Pinctada imbricata. The sequence continues at coordinate 38,110,456 of VSWD01000005.1, read as the reverse complement.
ACTTTCCTTGTCTGAGTAGCAATATCCCTTCATCGCCTGCTTATGGCATGTTCATATCTCAGTTGATACGCTATGCCAGAGCAAGAGCCAAATATACAGATTTTATTCTGAGAGCTAGTCGTATTTCAGATAAGCTTCTCAGTCGGGGATACGTTTTACGGGGATACGATTTTGTGCTGTATACAGGGTAGGGCTGGGACGATTCAAGTATCCTTCGGTTCGGTTCGGTTTCGAATCACAAGGCCTCGGTTCGGTTAATTTCGATTCGATTCATTAGAATGAGAAAAAATACAAAAGAATTTGTTAAATGGACAAAATTAACAAAAATAAAAAGATACAAATTGATTTGACCAACTTATCACTTCAATCTAACATTGTGGAGCATTAATTTACATATATCTGAAGAATATGAGGGTATATACCATTATTAAAAAAATTACTAGTTTTACATCCCACATGTGCTCGAACAGTATGTATACTGTGAGACATTAAATATAAATACCAAGTTAAACACCTCATTTTTCAATACTGACAGGTCTCATAGGACTTTCACAGTAAATATTCTAGTGGACATTGCTTTCCTTACATGATATTTGGCGACTACAATCCCCGTTATTCTTGTTGCTGCTTGCACTAGAGTTCACGGAAAGCGAAAGTAGATCTACTTTAACTTTCCATTTCATGAGAGGCCTGACACGTGTTCAAGATACGAGAGCGCTCCTCTTTACAAAAAATACGATCGCACATAGTAACTGAACGCGGGCGAGTTCTCGCCTCGTCATCTCAGCAAAACAATATGGCGAACTCAAGTGACCGTCAAAAATTGAAAATTCAAAATACAAATTAAATGAAAATTTCAAAACAAAATACTCTCGAAACACTCAATCAAATATCTAAGTTGCATTAAATTTTTTAAGAATTATGAAAAATAATTTAGAGACATAGTGTCAGAATTTTTATGAAACTTTAGTCATTGCTCCTTTTCTATATCGTCTTGTGTATATTTTTGTAGTATTTTCATAAATAAGATCAAGACTTTCCGTTTCATGACATTCGTCGCCATTTTGAAACAATAGATTACAGAGACGAACTACCTCCCAAGAGTGCACGCGAGTGCTAGCGAGCGCTATCCCGTCCGCGTCCGTTCAGAAGTTAGCGCGCGCAAACATTTGCGAGCGCTCTCTTTCTTGAACACGCTACAGCATGATGAAAGTGGTGGGACCTACACGTACATCGGCGCGATAAATGAATGTAAGCTTTTTTAATTACTGTCTGGCTTTCTTTAAGGTAATTTCTAAGCTATTTCAAACATTTTCTGGTCACTATTTGGCTTCAGTTTACTCTGATTATTTACGTCTGAACCGAATCAAAATCTGCAATTCTACGTCGGTGCATCGAATTGACATTGCTAATTTCGAAGCATCGAAATTTTCGGTGCACCGCCCAGCCCTAATACAGGGATATGGTCATTATCCATATTTGTCATTGCGACCGACTAACACCGTTACTGAGGAAGTTCTACTGTCGATATGGGGAACTCGTTATACACTATGATGTCCCACTCTCAAGAATGGTGGATGATATTCTGTCATAGACCATTTTTACCGTCCAACCAAAGATTATACTTTATTTCTTCCAGAATGGAAGTAACCGGTTTTGACAAATCTACCGAATTAAAGCGACAGTTGTTGCATGCAAACAGGAGATGCTGACTCTTCCTGGGCAAGTGGTCTTACTCCCATATTAGGTAATTCGCTTCTTTTCATGTGGTGGAGGTATTGTTTGTTTGCTTTGGTTCCTGTTTTATCCTGATTTTGTATGCCTTCGGTTTATGATTTTCTGATTTATCGATTTTGTGCTTTAAATAGGGATATGGTCGTTATCCATATTTGTCTTTTAGTTAATACAGCTTCGAGAATATACTGTCGAGCAATATGTTTTAAGTTCAGATTTGATTTCAGATAAAAGTTGGTAAGATCGATACAGATTTGGTAGAACATTTAGAGGAACAAGCGATGAAACGTTGTTTGTCCGTATTTTTAATCATTTTAGGTATACACCATAAGTATGGTAAATCAAAATGTAAATTGTTTGATTGAATGTTTGTTAAGTTATAAATTGCTTTATTCCAGCTCTGTCGCCTGAAAACAGCTTTGTTTTGGCCCTTTATCAATCTGACATCATATATATTATTTTGTTATTTCGCAAACTTGTCATTTCATCCAAAAATATCATCGAAATTTAAGGAAATTAACATCTGAGCACCATCCCTCCAATACTATTTTGAACATAGATTATATTTGGATATGCCACTGAATCGATCCTACAGGAAAAAAACCACTTCGGCTGGAAGCATCACTGATGAGGATTTTATATCTGAAACACATGTCTGGTGCATAATAAATTGGTTTGAAATTTTCTTCAAGAAGTTATAGCGTTGAAACACTTCCTTATTATTTCAAAGCCAAAGGAAGAGAGAGCTGATTTATGATTATCTATTATTTCAAAGACGGAAAGATTTAATGGCGGTGTAAGTAGGATTTCCCAAGTCTTCAGTAAGGCTGTCGAAATAGTACTTTTTGCAAGTAGGTGTGTTATTAATTGAGGTTTTGTATGTCCTTTCTGACTAGCAGTTCATCAGCAGAAATACCAACCTAGTGATTAAAATTATCAATATGAAATTTCAAATAAGTTCTTTCGTAAAAATTTAGAGCACCATACGATGTTCATCATACGATATTAACATTTCTTTTTAAAACTCATCAGAAACTTTTAAGTACAGGTCCAAGGAAGGATCAGGCAGTTTTTGAAAAACCTCATTTTTTTGCAAAACGTTTTTCTCTTGAAATGTGTTAAGATAACCGTCCATATGAATGTTCTCAAGGGATTCTCCTCATACTTGGATAGTGAAGAAAGTTAGGAGTAGCAAATTTGGTTGAATTACATAGATAAATTTTCCCCGCCACTTTTCCCTTCATAATCCTTTATATATATTGAGGTGAATATTTCGCTTCACCATCGCTACCTTGAGAAATTATTATATGTTTGATTTGTAACACATATATGTCTCAAAATAGAAATCAAAAGTTTTGCAAAAAAAAAAAATCATGTATCACCCCTGCCTGATTCATACATGGACATATACTTTCAAACTTTCGAACTTTCATATTGAAAATAAACGGATAAGTATAAGATATTTTGGTAAAGGCTTTCGATTTCACACGTTTTTGAAAACTTTCTTGAAATATGTCGGGAGTCATTCAGCATTTCACTCAGAATTTCAAAGAAATGGGTAGATACAAAGCAGTAATCTATTATCTGGGTTAACAATTCCAGTCTCAAGTCTATATCGTCTTCATGTTAAGGTGTTTGGATAAATAGGAGGCCCTCGTAGAATAGAAGGATAAGAAACGATCGCTTCCTTTGCCATGGGTATAACATAGATCATGGCACGTGGCCACCTACAGTTTTGTACAAATTCTTTTCAGGCATTGTAGACCGACTTACCGTGATGACAGAAATCCTTGATCCCCTCCTTTCCTTGATGAGCTCAATCCAAATCTCGGAATAGACGACTCGGTTCTGGACTATTTCGAGTCTTTTTTCTCGGGTGAAGTATAATGGCTCTTTTCACCAAGCAGAACCGAATTGTATTTTATATATATATTATATATATACTACAAACGGTCGAATTAACCTATCCTCCACCGCAACGAAGAGGAGAGAGATAAATGGTGTGATATGAAGAGATTGCATATGATATGCCAATGTGAATTTGGTAATTGTTTAGTAGGAATAAATCTAATTAGCGTGTAATCATAACTTATAAATACTTGTATTCAGGATCTTCTTTTACTCTTTTATGTCTTTTAACGGTCAAAAACCTTTAACTTCATACCTCCCACTGATTTATGGTCCCTTTCTAATTCTCGACTTTTGAAGAAAAGGCATGAATATCCAGCATGACCGTCCTGCACTCATCCACAACCCCACATGTAAGCGAAACATAAACGACATCAGACAAAACTATAAAGTCAAAAGGACACAACAATATGCAATAGAGCATCATACGAAACAGTAAAAACAGACGTACAGAAACATCAAATATTAATGACAACACATAAATAGATGGAGACCAATGTGCACCCGGTGCCGACTATGGACGGCCATCTGCTATCAGCAAATGGTGTTGTAATCCGGATTATGTCCGCACAACCCTCCTATTTATCCAGATAAACAGATGTCTCCATAAACACACAATAACTGTTTTCATTTCACTTCTCACTGTGAGGTGACATCACAAACGAGATTGTTAAACGCAGCGGCCTCTGTCATTGTCTCTGTCTTTGTCCCATTTTTCTCTCGCCTGAGAAAGTTCTGTTTTGCATTTTCCCTATAACTCGTAAGCCTTTCGATTGTATTTTTGGAATCTGTTCTCTGCTTTTTTGTTTGACTTTCATTCAATCGTGAAATGTGGTGCTAGGGAACAAACAACGATTGGAGATACGAGGGAAAACAATTTTTCTTCCAGACACGAAGGATCCTCCAACATAATCCGGCGTTCTCACCGTTTTAAATAAAAAGTTTTCTCCCCGTTGCAGCCAGAGGGAAATTAACAATAGTATACCGATACCTCGCTGGGTGACGAATTTGACCTGCCGGTTTCTTCTTCTATGCCAAGTTAGAAAGGTCTTACTTCCGCCTACAAGGTAGGAAAAGTCCATACTTATCCCCTCCCTTCTTTTACTTCTAACTTGATTTTCACAGATTTTGAAGAAACGACCAACCGAAATTGATTGAAATTGGCTACATGTGCCCTCGGGGACTCCTGGTCCACCGGCAGTGACATTGCCAAAATCTGTGAAAATTATGTCCTAATCATACCGAAAGACGACGCAAGATGGCTGAGATATGATGCTACAGGACCCAGGTTTTAGAAATTTGAGACAACTTTGTAAACAGAAATTTTCAGGGTTAAATACGTTTGAAGAAACGACCAACCGAAATTGATCGAACTTGGCTACATGTGCCCTTGGGGACTCCTGGTCCACCAACAGTGACACTCCGCAAGTGATACAAATGTTTAGCGTCTTCAAATTCATTAGCATCATTTTAGAGCAGATAAATTTACAGCCTGACCAGACATGCACGTTTCGGGTATCTAACAATCGTCTCGTCAGTAATCCTCAATCTTAAAAATGCAATATTGCCAAAATCTGTGAAAATTATATCCTAAATATACCGAAAGACGTAGAAAAATGGCTGGGATATGATGCTACAGGACCCAGGTTTTTAGAAATTTGAGACAATTTTTTAAACAGAAATTTTCAAATGCGTTTGAAGAAACGACCAACCGAAATGGATTGAACTTGGCTAAATGTGCCCTCGGGGACTCCTGGTCCACCAGCAGTAACACTCACCAAGTGGTGCAAATGTTCATTAACATCATTTTAGAGCAGATAAATTTACATACTAACTTTCGAAATTTTTCTAAAGAAACGAATCTTATACATTAGTATCATCCGAAAGCCTGGACTGAAAACTGCATCAATTCTCGAAGCATAATATTTCTCATCATCTTATATTCTCTTGTTATGAGGAACAAACATTTATTTATTCCAATTAATTCCCGAAGTATATTTCGTAAGTTCGGGGGCTGCGCAGTGATACAACTGCCTTCCAAGACGGAGACAAGTAATGGCAGCCGCCATGATTCAAATAGCGAACAATTGCTCTGTTTATCAGTTGAATGAGAATCAGTTTGGGAAACCCTACATCAATAGAAAGGAGAAGGGCCACTTACCATTAAAATAAGCCCTCTTGCCGTTTTTGAAGAAAATTTACATATATATAATACAACATTTCTAGTTTCTAAAAATGTAAGCATTATGAAAATCTGACAAAAGGTAAGCATTGTGAAACGTCAAAATGCGCTTTCTTTCCCCATGACGTCATGACGTAAATTGATAATTTACAACAACATATTTTAACCTAAAACTCTACACTAACAGAATAACTGTTCTATTTTATTGAAGTCAAATTAATTCAGAGGATAAAGTTGATACATATAATGTTTTTAAAGAATATATTTGGATTTTCATTGTTAAATAAATCGGGGAAAAGATCTCCGAGATATATCAGAAGCATCTGAATCGCAATGAAACTGTATCTTCGCTCTCAAATGACGTCGCGTCAAATAATTCATCTTTGAATTCTAGATTCTTATGGAAGACGGTTACATATATACACGTTTAATACATGCATTTTTTTGTAGGGGTTGGGGCAGGGATCTCAATAAACTTTAAAGTAGGTGGAAACTCTGAAGGAAGATACATAGAAAAAGAAAATTCTTGATTTTGAATTTTTTTATGCCTTTACAACAGAAAATTGGCGACGGCTTTTATAATCTTACAGTGGGTGGTGACTCTTCGTCAGCTTCCAGCTTATGAGGGGGAGGGGGGTCATTATTCACGTTTCAGAAAAAGCAAGTTAGAATTTTCTCTGACTTTAATGAAGAAGGGAGGAGATCAGGTTACATGTCCAAATCAGATTCAGGAGCGGATCCAGAAACTCAAATGCCGGATGCACATACAACTTTTTATTGAGATGAATTGCAACACAATGCAGAAGGACTGAGAGTCCGGACGGGAACTTATATCATCAATGTGTTTGTATAGACTGCTCTTACAATATCTAAAAACGCAATAATTATCTGAAAATTTCAAAACAGTGCAATTTAGGACAAATGAGAGGATAAGGTTCATAACGCATTCGCGTAACCAAATTTTGAAAAAAAGGGAAAGGGCAAGCTGTAAGCGACTGTGATCGTTATTTTTTTTTTTGCCGAGAGGGCATCACAGGAAGTTGAGAGAGAGGGATAGAGATCCATCTCATAAGAATTATTCTGTATACATCTTTTCCGTTAAGTTGTTCAAATTCAAAATATATGATACCCTTATCAAAAGATAAAAAGAAACCGGATTATAATGTCTTACGTTTGTCTCAAATCCCCTTCCTCCTTTAATTACCTCATTTACACCCATCCTAAAATACTAAATGACCTGGATGTACATGTAGCTAGGGTGTTTTCGATGTCGACACCTAGTCGCCAACGACAGGAGCGGACCCAGAACCTCAAATACAAGGGACACATTCTTTTTTATGATTATGACTTGTAAAGTCCGAGTAAAGGACAATATGGAAGAAAGTTTCCCTCTCTCATTGTTGGGGGCGATAGGGGATCGGTCGGAGAAAATTTTGAGAAAGTGAAGCAAATTGGTGGCTCTTGAGCGTATTTGAGCCGCATTTTAAAAAAGGGATCAAGAGCACGAAACGTATCTAAGATAAAGGAAATGTCATTCACGTACGCTTCATTGTTAGCGCGAATTTCTACGCCTAAGAAAATTTTGAAAAAATTCAGAACAATCATTATTGAGTGTTTTTGGCAATATCACTGATATCACTTTTATTATTACGTCCTTTATGTAGACCCCACATTTTTGGGGAACTGGCGGGGTCTCTTTATCTCTTCTCCCTTCTTTTTTGCGAAAATATGTGGACGTTTTTGTGCACAAATGTATGCCTGGCTACGCCCGTGAAATCTCCGTCTTCACAAATCTGTAGAATTTATATATTCTTTATTGTTTTTATCTATAACATGGCATTTTTTTTAAATTAAAGTGTCGGTATGAACAATTATAATATTTGTCAGTGACAAGCATATTTAGTTTGAATTTCGTCTTTATGTTGTCGGTTACCGAAGTAAGTTACTCTGCATTCAGAAAGTATATATCCTTTATTTATTATGACCTTTCACTGTCCTCACTTCTCACTATCAAATTCTGAATTTCATGTCTACATGATATATTCTCTACGAAAGCAAACAGGAAATAAGTTTAATAGGAGCTTGAAACACCCCCCCCAATAAAAACAAACAAACAAAACGCCAAAAAAATAAATAAATTAAGTAATTAATAATGAAAAGATATGAAATAAAACTAGTAACTCCGTGTCGAGCGAGAAAACCCTTTTTCCACCCAGAATTCGACTTGGTACACGGAAGATTAATCCCATGATTCGTTTATTTTCATTTGTTCTTTTTTTTTTACACACCTGTGAAATCATCGAAATAAAATTCAAATAAATAAGGAAGTTTACAAAATAATTTGCAGAAAAAGATCAACAATGTAACATTATTGTGTAATGGTCAAGCATTATTCATCAACCTTTTTTTTCATGTCGCCTGAAACGCAAGAGCGACATAGAGAGATCACCTTGCACGTCGTCCGTCTGTCTGTAGGTCACGATTTCATATACATGTATTTCGCTAGAACAAATTAAATTGATACACATCAGGCATCTTTTAAATTTTGCAGGAATTGTATAGCATAATGAAACTCGGCAATCAATGAAGGTCAAGGTCACTTTAAAGTTCAAGTTCACGTACATGTACTTAGGGAGAGGGCGTCTGTAATGTTGGTATAACTTCTGCCCAATCCCACTTTCATGTTTTGGAAAATAAAACATGTTTAAACTAAATTTAGGATCAAACATACAACAAGCAACATACCTGTTCGTGAACAATACTTGCTAGTATATAGACTGACCTGTCATGCTTTACTGGTAACAGTTTTGCCCCCCTCCCCTCCCCATTGTGCTTTTACGCAAATATTCATTTCTAGTTCCATGTCCGTTAATGCAAATCAGAGGGAAGGAAAAACGTAAACGGCGTGTTTAAAAACCAAAAGGCCAACTTTTTTTGGACTTTATGTGTACATTGTAATTTATGATATAAACATAATTCCCTATGGGGAGGATTCATTCCGTAAACGGAGGTGTTTAAAATTTTGACGTTCAAGTTCAATAATGCATAATGTATGAAGTATTCTATATATAATGGATAAATCTTTGAACAAAGCAGGGTTGAAACTAAAATTAACTCGTTCAAAAATTCCAAGTAAAGACATTTTGTTTGATATTAACATTTCGCTGCAAAGTACGAAAGTTTAGAAAAAAAAACAAATGGAGAAAAATCCTTATAATCAAAGATAATTTAAGATACCAAACTTTTGACATATCTTACCCAATACATTGTTTAATCGTTTAACTTAAATTTTCTTTCCCGGTTTCATCAATACAAAACTTGTCAAAATCCGCAAAGAAACAAATTAGAGAAATTACAGAAGGACACACAGCAGTCGGTAAAACGACTCCTGTGACCCCTACTGCAACCAGAGGGTTAAAAGTAAAATAACGTAACATTTAAAAGGTTTTCATAGAGCACAAGTGGGTACGTAGATGAAAATTCGTTTATATTGAGAATATGTCAAAACTGTTAATCTGAAATAAAAATTAGGAACGTACCCGCCTGTGTTGTTAGCGAAAAACTGCAAAGAATGTATGAAAATTAACGAAAAATACGGATTTTACCGTACCGTCACCAGTTTCTGACGTCATAAATGACGTCATGGAACGCACAGGTTCCCAAACTTTTTACCGTTGACAAATACCGATGTTGATAGATAGATTTACATCAAACTGATTCAAAATTATATCTTTATAATTACCAAACGTGTTTGTTTATCTGATTCTAAGCATTTTGATTGGTCGATCGCATTTATTGTGACTTCCGTTATGAGATGATAAAATGTCAAAATTGACCGAACTACTTTCACACTAACGTAACAGAAATCAAGAATTGTCTAACGCATGAAATAAACAATACAAATGGTCTCAAATAATCCATTAAAACTAGAGACAGTTCCATTTGTCGACTCATAAACATCACAACATAGTTCTGTGAATGTTTGCAGAGATTACATCGGTTGCTACGCGCATGATTTGAAAACTGCAACAAGTGAACATGAACGGCAGTTTGTTGACGGATTTCTTGTGTTTCTACGGAAATTTTGATTGACCTATATAGAAATGCATGAAAAACTTGTCCTTTATTTTTCTAAAATCATCGTAATTAATCTAATACACATGGATATACAACATGTAAGATGGATAAATTTGAAAGTACTGAACAAAAGCTACGCAATCGCGACTTACCAAACTTGTCATGCCGATTTCGTTCTGATTCCTAAGAAATAATTTACAGCTGATATTCCAATACCTGTAGATCTTAACAACGTGTTTTTTCTTCACACATAAGATCTGCAGGTACAAGAAATGCTGTCTGAGAGTCCGTATAAATCCCAATACAAATCGCTTCATGTTCTTCTTTCAACTGTCGTGTCTGCTGCCTTCGATAAACAACGCGTCACAAATTACGTCATAACAGTACAGCAGTAAGTGCAAATAGGTAAAACATGCTGAGGTTCTGAAGGGGGAATTGCTTTTTTTCCAGTGTTTTTTTTTTCCTCTCGAACTTTTTTGTTGTTAGGGAACTAGTTCGTACCAGTTTAATATTTTCATACGCCACGTACTCAATCGTTCATTTTCCTTAGAATTTGTACGAATTCAGAATAAATTCATATGTTTGGTAATTATAAGTATTGAATGTTTATTTTTGCCATTTTATTGGATGATGAAATGTCAGTTGTCGTATCACAAATTTTGCGTAAAACCGCTTCGCTACGCTACGCGGTTTTACACAATTTGTGATACGACAACTGACATTTCATCATCCAATAAAATGGCAAAAATAAACATTCAATTCTTAAATTAAAAGTCACCAAATACAGGGCCGTAAATCATGGTTAGTGGACCTTCTCCTTAGTAAGTGTAAAAGATATGGTACCCTTGAAATTTTAAGCAATATCTTCAGCTTCGTGTTGATACCCGGGGAATCCTCGGTTCCAAAAGTAGTGTTGCTCGATGGTTTTCCACCTAGAAATTTGCTTACCTATGCTAGCTCGCCGAAGCTTCATCGAAGGATACTTTTGATTGGTTGTTAATTTCAACCCACTCACTTGTAACAAAGACAGTAGAATGACACCAGACTGAACGGTGAATTCAACTCAGTGCAAATGAAAAACACAACCACGTGTCGATGTCGTGTGCACAAAATCTACCTACCCTTATGATATTTAGAATTTGATATCGCGATAATATTTTTAATTGAGGAGAGTCGTATTTTGATTTTAATTTTAACAATGCTTTATGTTCTCTGTTATGTGATAATATCAATTTCGATGGAGACTGGGGGTAATAATAGTATATACCAGATGCGTAAGTAAGGTGAATTCGATCAGTACGCCTAAAGAATGGGAGGAACCAGAATCTCAACCTTTAAGCGGGGTGTACACTTTTTTTATGGGAATTTCTTGCGAGGCCGGAAAGATCGAGTGAGGGAAGGTATGGAGAAGGGTTCATTCTTTAGGGGCACGGGGGCCTCCCGAGAAAATTTTTGAAAAAAGTCCTGGAACGGAATTTGAAATGAATTTAGATCGGATCATGCGAATTACTCATTGTCAGCAAACCATGAGCTGCATCTAAGATGAAGAAAATTTATGATATGAACATGAAATGCTGTAGCTTTTTTAAAATGTACATCCGCGCACAGATATTGGACATGACAGACCTGCAAGTTTCCCAAACGATCGTTTGCGATCCATGCTGTAAATTTATCAGTTCTTAAATGATGCTAATAAATTTGAAGACGTTCAACATTTGTACCACTTGGTGAGTGTCACTGCTGGTGGACCAAGATTCCCGAGGGCACATGTAGCCAATTTCGATCAACTTCGGTTGATCGTTTCTTCAACGCATTCGAAAATCTGTTATCAAAATTTCTTGAAATCAAAACGTGGGTCCTGTAGCATTATATCCTACCCATCCTGTTACGTTTTTCGGTACATGTTTAGACATAATTACTTTCACACTCTTTGGCCATATCATATTATTTAGATTGAAGATCACTGACGAGGGTTAAGTATCCGAAATGTGCATGTCTTGTCCATGCTGCAAAGTTATCAGTTCTTAAATGATGCTATTCAAGGGGAAGGTTTCAATCCGTTCGGTTATAGTCATGTGACCTTATATGGGCATGCCTGTATACCTGGTCTTACCAGGTGTGATGACATCGCCTCTCCCCGTGCATGGGATGATTGTTATAAGGTAGAAGCGCATGGTAACTGAAAACGTGTGAACAACTTGTGAAGCGTCGTTTGTAGATTTGTTTTTGGTTTGGCGTTCGCTGGTTTACTTTTGGAATTCAGTGTAAAAAAAGGGGGGGGGTGTTTTATTGTATTACGTTTGTTTTCATTTTAGGCTATCCTCATAAGAGCCATGTAGTTTTTATTTTGTTAACAGTTTTTGGGTTTTTTTTATTTGCTTGTTTTGGGGTTTGTTGTTTGTGTGTTTTTGGTCTTTGATGTTTAAATGTCGTGTGTCTCTTTTCCGTCTCGTGCTGTACTCGTCTTTTGTGTTTTTGCATCGGGTGTTTTGGTGCTTTACTGTTGATGCTGCAACGGGGTCTTGTTGGAGATCTCCTCCCTTCTTTTTGTTTATTTGTTTTGCTTTTCTTTGTTGCCGGTCGTTTTTCTTCTTACTTTTTTTACATGATTCATCTTTGGCTGGATACGCGTCCTTGATCAATCGATTTGTTTTGTTTGGAACCGTTTGAAGTACCAGAACAAGGAGCTTGCATTAAATATCTTTCTTTTTTGGCATTATCGGATGGTCTTTGGTTTTCTCTGAAAGTCTAATCGCGATCACATGACTTCATAGGCAAGATACTAGTCAAGAAGCCACATTTATACTGTAGTTTTGGTAGCTAGGAGAGGAGCTATAAAATTTCTTGAAATGTTGACTTGAACTCATTTTTATAAGAAATTTTGATTGAAATATTTACTTGAGACTTAATTCTGTTAGTATGCTTGTTTGTTTGTTTGAAAGAAAGAAAGAAAGAAAGAAAGAAAGCTTGTATAAAAATGACAAAATTAGAAACTAATTCATGAACCCATGCACACACAAACAGTTTACAAAACAATCTACTATTCAAATTACTGAAATTAATGGGAAATGTCGTTATATTCAAAAGAGTCAACCGATCGAACTTTTGTTATTCGGCTTCCTAGCTGTTTTGCCAATATATGCACGACCAGAGAGAGCGAGAGAGAGAGAGAAATTCATTTTCGATGTACATAAAAATATTTCATTACAAGGTACATCATACATTTTAAATAGACACATTTATACAATCAAATAAAATGTTCAAGTTCGATAAAGCATTTTTTGGATTATGAATTTCTTCCGTTTTGTTTTGACTGTCAAAATGCGTGTATTTCCGATGTTGGCTGAAGTAAGTCGTTTGGAGGGGGACATAAGTTTTCCCATAATCAATTTCAAACTTAAGTTTTTCTTTGATCTCAGTAATTTGCTAACTATCAATTATGAGATTTTTTTATCTTCTAAACAATAACGTATTAATGAACATATAAATTCCCTAAATTCCCGAAATTAAAGAAAACTCAAACATATACGCAATATCAGTTCTGAAATGATTCTATTCAATTTGAAGACGTTTTACATATAAACAATTTTGAAAAACGATGAAGAGTTTTTCGCTTATTGCCGACTAATGTCACGAAACAGTAGTTTGCTTCATATTATGTCATAATATTTTGTCCCCCCCCCCCTTACCTCTTAATTTATACACTGCTCCCGACTGCACCAGCCACTGTGAGGAGACAGGGGAATCGGGATAGCTGATGGATTCTAGGCAAGTCGGAAGCAAATTTTCCGCACTCCGGTGCTCTATTTTACTTTTTCCGTAGTAATATTTTTCCTTTTAAGACGATGAGACGAGTTCATTTTTAAACCTAAATACATCGTTCATTTTTCAAATGAAAAGATATTTGTCCCAGAGTTATGTAGCTTTGTTAATGATGTTGTGTATTTTCATTTAGAATTTTCGGGCATTTTTTTTACGAAAACAATGTGGATGTTTTTGCGTACAGATGTACGGCTGGCAACGCTCCTGTTATACCATCAGTACGAGGATCCCCTCCCAGGTCCATTTCCGCTTACTTGCTTTTATCGCACAGTGAGAAAAAAATCACACGCGAGAATCCATTCACTTTATGATGAAAAAAAGAAGATCACATAAATTATTATTTTTCATATAAAATGTACATCGAGACAATCACCGAATTTGACAGGTTTCAATGGATCTGTTGCGACGGATTTTGCATGCAATCAGGAGACGCTGACTCTCCCCGGGCACCTGGTCTCACTCCGGAGTGTTGTTCATTCCGAGTCCGATGGGAATTCTCACGATTTGATCTCGCCTTCTCGCCTTCGAGACTGAATAACTGTTAGGTACTTCTTTGATGTTTATTTTAAAATACCTCTGTCATGAAATATAGCCGTTCAGCAACCAGCATTCAGTTTTCTTATAGCTTAATACCTTCCCCTTCCTTAAAATGCATTTCTAATCGGTACACATGATAATTTTATCGTTAGATTTGATAATAATTGCCTATAGTATTGATTAAATTAACGAATACTCGATATAAATTGTAAAGACTTTGTCGCTTGACCAATCAGGAAGACGGATACAAAACATTCACGAGTACATGTAAATTGTAGTACGCAGTGACCTAGCAAATTCCAAGGTGGAAAAAAAGTTGAAAAAAGTCACGAGATTAATTATTCGACATTAACTCACATATAGTGATGACGCCAGTGTTGTTCTTACTTTGTAATAATAATAGGGAAGTGTTCCAACTCTATACCTTCATGAAGAAAATTCCAAACCATTTTTTTCTGCACCAGAATCGTGTTTCGAATATTAAATTCTCATCAGTGATGCTTCCAGCGGAGCAACCAAAATTCATTTCAGTAGCGTCCTCTTTAATGTTTTGAATTTAGATTTGTACATTTACTTTAAAGAGAGTGCGCGGCTCCAAATTTCCTGTAGGGTCGATTCAGTAGCATATCCAAATAAAATATATGTTCAAAATAGCATATAAAGTATGGTGCTAAGAAGTTTATAATTGAATGACAAGTTTTCGAAATAGCAAAATAAATTCTATGATGTCAAATCGATAAAGGGCCAAAACAAAGTTTTTTCAGGCGACAGAGCTGGAAAGAAGTAATGAATACACTTCTAAACATCAGGTCATGGGGAACGATTTTAACTGCTCTACATTGCAGCATGAAATAAGTGTTTATAATAATCATAGTGAAGCGTTCCAACTCTATACCTTCATGAAGAAAATTCCAAACCAATACAAATTTTCCTGCACCAGACACGTGTTTCGAATATTAAATTCTAATAAGTGATGCTTCCAGCGGAGCCACCAAAACTCATTTCAGTAGCGCCCTCTTTAATCTTTTGAATTTAGATTTGTACATTTACTTTATTACATCTTTCTATTGTGTTATCTACAATTAAGCTGATGCCATAATCGAGGCATATTTACTGGTGTATAAAGATCACATATTGAAATATAAAAGCTTACTGCAGAAGACAAATTGATAGAGTATAGCTCTCCCAAAATGATAATAAAGACGTCGTATTCAAAAGATAAAAAAAAACCATCAGCCACGGTTTGTAAGGTAAATGCCCTGTATGGAAAAGCACAATCAATGTAGTTTATTTAAAAATCAAGGGAACAAAACACCAGTACAAAATGGACCCGCTAATCTCATGACTCTCGTGACTCGAAACTAAAGAAGGGTAACATCTTAGCACCGTCCCTCCAATGCTATTTTTGGTGATATTTTCATTGCAAAGGAATCGACCCCAAAACAAAATTTAGAGCCACAATCTTATTGTAAAGATTAGGGTTAGGAAATGCACAAGTTTGAATTAAAAACATAAAACAGAGGATTCTACTGAAATGCATTTGGTTGTGACAGAATATCACTTCAACTTTTAATAAGTGCTTCTGATCCAAAGCACGTGTATGGTGCGTCGAAATTGGTTTGAAAATTTCTTCAAGAAGGTTAAGATTTAGAGCATCTCCGAATTATCATCATAAATACTTACCGTATTTCCTATTGCAGAGTGGAGCAGCTAAACTTGTTCCTCGTGACTAGAGATGTAAAATGTCATAGTTACTTCTTTATAGTTCTGTCGCCTTAAAAAAGCTTTGCTTTGGCCCTTAATCAATGAGATCAACAGCGCTCAAAAAAGAGCACCAAATTGAGAATCAACGGACCCTTAGCAAGCTAGACGTGGGATCAGGTACACAGGAGGAGTAAGAATCCAAAGTTTCTGATCCATCATATATATTATTTAGCTATTTCGGACACTTTTCATTCTATTCAAAAAATATTAAAATATCATCACAATTCAAGAGGGTAAATATCTTAGAACGATGTTTACAGTGACAATATGGATAATGACCATATCCCTGTATACAGCACAAAATCGATAATTCAGAAAATCAGAAACCGAAGGCATACAAAATCAGGATAAAACGGAAACCAAAGCAAATAAACAAAAACATCCACCACATGAAAAGAAGCGAACTCCCGATATAGGAGTGAGACCAGGTGCCCAGAAAGAGTAAGCATCTCCTGCTTGCATGCAACACCCGCCGCTTCAATTCGGTAGAACTGTCACATACGGTTACTTCCATTTCGGAAGACATAGAGTACAATAATTGGTTGGATGGTTCAAATGGTCTATGACAGAATATCATCCACCATTCTGGAGAGTGGGACATCATAGTGTATGACGAGTTCCTCATATCGACCGTGGAACTTCCTCAGTGACGATGTTAGTCGGTTACAAACATATCCCTGACTGAGAAGCTTATCTGAAAGACGCCTAGCTCTCAGAACAAAATCCGTATATTTGGTACTTGCTCTGGCATAGCGTATCAACTGAGATATGAACACACCATAAGCTGGCGATGAAGGGATGTTGCTACTCAGAAAAGGAAAGTTTGTAATGCTGAAATTGAAGTCGTCACGTTTGTCAAAGAGTGAGGTGTTCATGTGACCATCAGTGTTGTAGGACAACATTATGTCCAAATAGGATGATGAATTATTTGTCTCTGTAGTTTCTTTGACATCAAGCTCCGAAGGATAGATACTGCTCAGGTAATCCGCGAATTTTGGATTATTGATGGACAACACATCGTCTATGTATCTGTAAGTGAAGTTGAAGTCAGAAGCTAAGTATCTTTTCCCTTCAGAGACCAAAGATTGAATGAATTCAGCTTTGTACGAGTAAAGGAAAATGTAGGCAAGGAGTGGGGCACAATTGGTCCCCATTGGAATCCGACAATTTGCTGGAAGACCTTTCCTCCAAACACCACAAAAATGTTGTCGATCAGAAAATTTAACATCTGAATAATATCTGTTTCAGTGTACTTATTT
This sequence comes from Pinctada imbricata, assembly GCA_033119305.1. Lineage (NCBI taxonomy): Eukaryota > Metazoa > Mollusca > Bivalvia > Pterioida > Pteriidae > Pinctada > Pinctada imbricata. The sequence continues at coordinate 38,093,173 of VSWD01000005.1, read as the reverse complement.
TCAGAATCGGACTTTTCTTTTACAAAGTAGGTTTTGTCATAGTTAACAACAATAAATTTGTATTTGCGATTACTGTTCTTACTTGTAAACGCATTACTTATAATTTTTGCGAGTCTTTCTTTCAATTTAGAATGTGGAATTGTAGGGTAAAGTGTCGAAACATCAAAGGCTTTGATCGAATGGACTCTACTAAAATGAGTGGATTTCAAATGCTCTAAAAGTTCCTTCGAATTCTTTAAAATCCACATCTGGTTGATACCACTGCGAGAATATACTGTCGAACAATATTTTTGAAGCCCAGATTTGATTTCAGATAAAACTTTGGTGAGTAAGATCGATACAGATTAGGTAGAACATTTTGAGGAACCAGCGATGAAACGTTGTTTGTACGGATTCTTATGCATTTTAGGTATGCAGTATAAGTATGGTAAATCTAAATCTAAATTGCTAGTGTCGAAGCCAAAGGAAGCAAGAGCTGATTTGTGGTTATCTATTATTTCAGTGGCAGAAAGGTGTGTTGGGGTGTAAGTGGGATTTCCATGTGTCGAATTTAAACCCAACTCTTTGACTAGACTGTCGAAATAGTACTTTTGGCAAGTAAATGTGTAATTATTTGAGGCTTTGTCCGCTTGTGTGATGACATAATATTCTTAGAGGTAGGTAAGCTCTGTGATAACTTGGTGCTATTTTGGTCAAAGCGTTCATTAAATCATGCTACATATACCGAATCGACCCTTCATGAAATTTGGAGCCACGCGCTCTCTGAAAAGTAAATGCACAAATCTAAATTCAAAACATAAGACCAGAGGGGACTACTGAAATGCATTTGGTGTTGTAAGAATATCATTTCGGCAATTCATAAGAGCCACTGATGAGTATTTACTATCCGAAAAACGTGTCTGGTCCAATGACTGGATGTTTAAAGTGTAATATTTTCTTTTTTACATCTCCGTGTCTTAAGGAAGCTTTGTTTTGCTCCATTATCAATTTGACAACATATACATCATTATGCTATTTCAAAAACTTGTAATGTCATCCAAAAATATCATTGAAAGTAAAGGAGGCTAACATCTTAGCACCATCCCTCCAATACTATTTTAGTCATAGATATACTGTGTCTGATGCATTAAAATTGGTTTCAATCTTTTTTTCAAGACAGTGAAGAGTTGGAACACTTCCGTACGTCCTAATTTCCGAAAATCTCTCATTCTCTCTGTCTGTGATTCTTTTCACATTGTAAGAAGGACAACTTTTCGAATTTAGATATTTCAATACTTTTCGACGCTTTTGTGAGCGCAATCTATTTATGTGATAAGAGATGATTTTCCTATTTCTATTTCTACACTTTAGCTAATCACTCATTGCAAAATCGAAGATGCTTCGACTGCATTTGGTTTCGTAATTTACAACTACTACTATAGTCCGAAGTGGGTAGAGCAATCAGACATTTAAGTCCCTCCCGAAATAAAACGTATTTTGTAGTTTTGTTGAATTCTATTAAAATAATGAATTTTCAGATGGAAGAGATGTCGGAACATACGGGTCTGCCATGGAATATAACGAATACAAATCATGCCGGTTCAAAAGGCCAATCGACCATGAGGCATGGTTCGTATCAATTTCGATAGGAATTACAAATATGGATAATGACCATATCCCTGTATACAGCACAAAATCGATAATTCAGAAAATCAGAAACCAAAGGCATACAAAATCAGGACAAAACAGAAACAAAAGCAAACAAACAAAAACCTCCACCACATGAAAAGAAGCAAACTCCCGATATAGGAGTGAGACCAGGTGCCCAGGAAGAGTAAGCATCTCCTGCTTGCATGCAACAGCCGCCGCTTCAATTCGGTAGAACTGTCACATCCGGTTACTTCCATTTCGGAAGACATAGAGTACAATCTTTGGTTGGATGGTCCAAATGGTCTATGACAAAATATCATCCACCATTCTGGAGAGTGGGACATCATAGTGTATGACGAGTTCCCCATATCGACCGTAGAACTTCCTCAGTGACGATGTTAGTCGGTCACAAACATATCCCTGACTGAGAAGCTCATCTGCAAGACGCCTAGCTCTCAGAACAAAATCCATACATTTGGTACTTGCTCTGGCATAGCGTATTAATTGAGATATGAATACGCCATAAGCTGGAGATGAAGGGATGTTGCTATCGGGTGTTTTGGTGTTTTACTGTTGATGCTGCAACGGGGCCTTGTTGGAGATCTCCTCCCTTCTCAGAAAAGGAAAGTTTGTAATGCTGAAATTGAAGTCGTCACGTTTGTCATAGAGTGAGGTGTTCATGTGACCATCAGTGTTGTAGGACAACATTATGTCCAAATAGGATGCTGAATTATTTGTCTCAGTAGTTTCTTTGACTTCAAGCTCAGAAGGATAGATACTGCTCAGGTAATCCGCGAATTTTGGATTATTGATGAACAACACATCGTCTATGTATCTGTAAGTGAAGTTGAAGTAAGAAGCTAAGTATCTTTTCCCTTCAGAGACCAAAGATTGAATGAATTCAGCTTCGTACGAGTAAAGTAAAATACTACTACTCAGGAAAAGAAGATTTGTAATATTGAAGTTGATGTCGTCGCGTTTATCATATTATATGCTGCAAATTTATCTGTTCTAAAATTATGCTATTGAATTTGAAGAAGTTTAAAATTTGTGCCACTTCGTGAGTGTTACTTCTGGTGGACCAGGAGTCCCCGAGAGCACATGTAGCCAAATCCTTTCTTTACATTTTTGGACATATTTATCACACTCTTTGGCCATATTACATTATTCAGATTGAGGACTACTGACGAGGGTTCAGTACCCGAAACGTGCATGTCTGGTCCACGCTGCATATTTATCTGTTCTTAAATGGTGTTATTGAATTTGAAGACGTTTAACATATTGAAGTATTTAAAGGTGACCTTTTTCCACAATCAAACAAAACTTGTTTATTTGCTTATCATTTTCTTCTATTCTTATTTATCTATTTTATTTATTCATGTACAGCCCCGACCAGTCGAAAGTTAAATATTCGCTTTCAATTCGCAAACGAATTGAAAGCTTTTTGAAAGCTTAGCTTTCAAAATTTTCGTCAGCGATAGCTTTCAAAAATTTTGAAAGCTATAGTTAACGAAATTTCGTCAGCGATTAGCTTTAAAAAAATTTGAAAGCTATAGTTAACGAAATTCCGTCAGCTATAGCTTCCAAAATTTTTGAAAGCTAATCGCTGACGAAAATTTCGTTAACTAGCTTTCAAAATTTTTGAAAGTTCTTTTCGTAAGCCATTTTGTATTGAGAAAACCAAGATGGCCGAAATCAAAGCAATCGTCTTCATAATTTGCTTGATGAAATAGTATTTATTATGATGTTTATTCAGATTAAATTATGAAAATAAATATTTCTGGATTAAGTTAAATATTGTATCTTGATTATTTTTATAACTTTATTTAAAGAATCCGTGTTTCCCAGATCGGTGTGTTCCCCATACACCTACTTGGTCAAAATAACATTATGTTAATTGGGGGTGAATGGGGCCATCAAAAGGGTATGCTTTGCACTAATTAGTTACCTAAATTTACCTGTATTTGTATTACCTGTAAAGGTATTCCATCTTTAAGTGTATATATGAACAACTTCCATTTCATCTTAAATCTAAATGTATACTGTATATATACCAGAAAATTTACATCTGATCGGCCAAATTCTGACTAAATGAGGGAAAGATATTTCACAATAGGTTGATTTTTAAAGTGCCACGCCGATAAAGAGACGGCTTCTTTCATCCTCTAAACTGTGCAGAGAAATTCGCCCGAGGCGTGCTGCAGCCATTGCAAAAACAATGTGGCACCCGAGCTTTCAAAAAGCTTTCAAAATTTTCGTCAGCGATAGCCTTCAAAATTTTCGTCAGCGATAGCTTTCAAAACTTTCGTCAGCGATAGCTTTCAAAATTTTCGTCAGCGATTGCTTTCAAAATTTTCGTCAGCGATTGCTTTCAAAATTTCGTTAGCGATTGCTTTCAAATATTTTGAAAGCTCCGAGATGACGAAAATTTGAAAGCTCATAGCTTTCAAATTTTTCGTAAACAAAGATTACTTAACGAAATTTTCGTCAGCGATTTTTCAAAAGCTTTTTAGGAGCTTTCAAAATTTCGTCATCTCAGTAGCTTTCTAAAAATTGCTGACGAATAGTTAACGAAACTTTCGAATTTAGCTTTCAAAATTTCGTCATCTCGGCGTTAAACTATCGACTGTTCGGGGCTGTATGTATCTACCTATTTATCTGAAATAGCGTACGTTAGAAAAATTTAACAGTCCGGCTGAATCGTGCAAATACTTGCATGAATTGTGCAAAATTTCAGGAAAGAATGAAACTTGGCACATTCATTCATTATGCCATTCTTTACAATATTAGCTATGAACCAAACGTGAAAAATCAAAATGACTGTATTTTCAAGATGGCCGCCATTTAAAGGACAATATTTTCATTTTTCACTTTTTACCGTTTATGGTTGGATCAATCGTATATTATTCATGAAAATGTTAATTTCTTCATTTCTGATATTTTCAATCACCCAGAGGTCGACATGAACCGTGATATTAGATGAATTACGTCAAATGAAGTTACGTTACTTTTCCCTGTACAAAGATGTTTTCTATCTTTGTTGTGCCAACTCGTAGAAAATTAAGATTTGTATCAAATGAAAGTTTATGAAATGCTCTATTTTTGTGTTTTTACTCTAAAATAATCATATTAGTTAGTTGCAATGATGTTTTTTTAAATTTACGTGCTCAACAACCATATTCGCAAGTTATTCATTTCACTTGTTTCTATATTCTTATTCCTTGTAAAAAATTTAAGTGAGTGATATCTTTTTGAATAATAATGAAATAACCGATTTCCATGGACATTGACTACAATATCCCTTCTTTAAACTCTAATTGCTCAGGCACTATATTTGTTATTAAACATATTTGTATGATTATCGGTATCTCTGTATCATGAAGTGAGAAATGTTTCAAATAATTATCAAAGCTATCAGTTATTCAGTCTCAAAGTCGAGAGGGAATTGGGACGGATGCTAATCTCTGAATGAATAACAATCCGAAGTGAGACAAAGAGTCAGCGTCTCCTGATTGGAACACCCGTCGCAACAGCTCCATATAAACTTGTCAAATTCGGTGATTGTCTCGATGTATATATTGATGTACATTTCAGGTAAATATTTCTTGTTTGGTGATGTTGACAGCTATTCAATCACAATCCAGAATGTCACTGAACATTCTGAAAAGGTGGATCTGATATGCTTTTATCATATCCCCGAAGAGACCGAAGAACTTCCTCAATTATGATATCAGTCATTGTGTGAGAAAACTCTGAACAAGTAGCTTACTTGCAAACCGTCTGGCTCTAACGATGGAACAAGGACGGAATGCTGCTACCAAGGGCGGATTTAGGGGGGTTTGGGGGGGGGGGGGGGGGGGTTCGGGAAACCCCCCCCCCCCGGTTTCCCAATTTTTTTTTTTGGGGGGGGGGGTAAAATTAGAACTCGGAAAAAACCCTGCAAACTGAGTGATAAAAAAATTGCTTAATGTCCACCAGAATTCACTATTTTGAAACAAAATTTACAAAAATTTCTGATACATTCTATCGCATATCGATTCGATACCGTATCAATTGGCGTATTTGTGGATTCGTACAGACAATCGCGAAGTTTTTGTAATGTACGTCGCAGAGGGTTTTTTCTGTTTATTTTACGAAAATTAACATTAACAAATACTATACTGTGAACAAGTTCAAATAATTTGCAAAACATGTACGTGTGTCGAACAATCAATGTAAATGGTACGGTGATCGAAACCTACACGTTTCTGTCCTCAAATACCCGATTTGAGTATTTTTGTCATCTACAAATTTTGTTAAAAACATACTTTTAAATAACTGGAAAAATGGGCAAATATTTAACATTGTATATAGCTTGAATATGCTCCGGGGCCTATAACAAAGCATTCAATTTTTCAAAGCCAAAACCCAATGATACTCAACATATTTACCGATATCGTACCAATATTCTAAGTACATGTTACAGCAAGGACAAATCAACAAGCCAGGCGTACATTTGTACGCAAAAACGTCCACATCGTCTCGCGAAAAAAAAAGGGAGAGCGCCTCCCCCAGTAGCCAATAAGAAGGGGGAGGGTCTTTTGAAATAGAATTTAAAGCAAGCTACTGTTCAGAAATAGATCATAGACACTCCAGAAACCACCGATTTAAACGCATTTTTCGTAATTTTCTCGTGTTTCATTAGAACTCAATACAACCATGCGCGGATCCAGAGGGGGGACGGGGGTCTGGAAAGACCCCCCCCCCCCCTTAAGATTTTCGGAGGTGGGGTCCAGCTTTGGCCCATTTCTAATTGCAATGGGTCTAAAATGCATGAAATAAAGGGCTTTGAAACCTAAAATTTCGGCTCGCTTCGCTCGCCATTTACGAATACAAAACTATTTTTTTTTGCAAAATTCCTTAATTATTATCAATTGTTCATACTAAGTAATTTTATATAATTGTCTTGGGTCTCACGAAGTCTTATTTTGAACAGTCCCTTACTTCATAGGATGTACATTGTAACTTCCTTCATCTTTTTCAAGGTTTTGTCATTTTAAGATGTCTGATTATTTGGAAAATGACACATCTCTTATCTATTTATTCTCATGAAATTCGCTCCGCTAGCTATAAGGAGTGAAATATTCAATGTTATAAATAATCATCTCGATCGAATCAAGACAAATTAATATTTCATATATCTAAAAAAAATTTCTGGCTCGCTACGCTCGCCAATTCTTCATAGAAATAAACGTGAAAGGAAAACTAACAAATCTGCCCCCCCCCCTCCCCATCATGTGCACCGATATATATGTACCTACATGATAAGTAGACTTCCTTAAATTTTGGACCCCCTCTGACCAATAATGTTGTATCCGCGCATGATACAACGATCGAGCGGTCGATCGGAAAGACTTTGTGTGGACGTACATACATGTATATAAGTATTTAGGGAATCTCATGTTCACATCTCAAGTTTTCTTCGTCTTAGTTACGGTTCTTCGTCTCTTGACATCGAATCATATACGTTATCCCATCTAAATTCAGCTCAGATACGCTCCAGAGGTCAGCAATATGCTTCATTTTTTTTCAAAATTTTCACGGGGGACCCCCTTCAAGGGGATGGGTAACATATTTCCATACTCTCCCCACTTGACACTTCTGGCATCGCAAGTCATCCCCCCAAATAGTGTCTGTGCCCCCGGACAGCTGAAGTTCTTGGTCCAACCCTTCTTTATAGACGTCCACATCGAAAACACCCTGGCTACGTCCCTGCCAGCAGTTTAGGAGAAATTATTTATTTAGAAATCTTTATTAACCACATAAATTGAGTGGAAAAAATGGTCTGAATATTCGAGAGGGTAAGGAGAAAATGTGCTCCAGAATGCACCATTTTATTCTATTTTTTCAAAAATTTTCCGGGGGAGGCCCCCCGTACCCCCACCTACAGGAGGGGGCAACCCCCTCCCGTACCCTCCCCCGCTCGGCACTTCGTGCCTCGAATCGACCCTTTGGGTCGATACAAACCCCCCCGCTTGCCACTCTGGATCCGCCACTGTGCTACTCATGAAAGGGAAATTAGTTATATGGAAACTGAAACCATCATGCTTGTCACACAGTGAAGTGTTCAAATGGCCGTTTGTGTCGAAAGATAGGAGTATATACATTTACGAAGCAGATCTTTCGCTCTCGGTTGATTCTATGAGGATAGAATTCATGTAGATGGTCCTCTAAGTTCGGATTGATGATGGACAACACGTCATCTATGTATCTGAAGGTAAAATTGAACTTAGATGCGAGGTGCTAGGTATGGATGACGTCAGCTTCGTATGATTATAAAAATAAGTCTGCAAGCAGTGGGGCGTAATTGGTACCCATGAGGATGCAAACTATATATTTGCTGCAATACGGTTCCTCCAAACCACCAAAATGTTGTCAATCAAAAGCTCAAGCATCCGGATGCTATCGTCTTCGGTATGATTTTTGTTTGAACCAGAGTATTCCTTCACGAAATAAGTATCCTCTCGCCCTGTGACAAGGTATTGTTATCTCCTGTCCCAAGTTTTTGAAAGAAAGGTGTTGCGAATAATATAGGCCATTCTTTTGTGAGCTTTTGGTGTTGAATGTTATATAGTGTAGAGCGTGGAGAAGTCGAAAGACTTTATGAACATTTTCGCTCAATATTTTAATCCATTGTAAAAAAGTTGAATCTCGATAACCAAACCGATTCTTAATGACATAGCGGATGACCGTCCTCATAGTTGGCATTGATTGACAATTGATTTCATTGGCTGATATGTATTTTTTCGTGTTTAGTATTTAATTGTTTTCGGATATCTTATGTTCCTTGTCATATTTGCGTTTCTTTTTTTTTTTGGAATTTGGAGCTGCACACTCTCTGTAAAGTAAATGTACAAATCTAAATTCAAAAATTAAAGAGGGCGCTACTGAAATGAATTTTGGTGGCTCCGCTGGAAGCATCACTGATTTGAATTTAATATTCGAAACACGTGTCTTGTGCATGGAAATTGGTTTGGAATTTTCTTCAAGAAGGTATAGAGTTGGAACCCTTCGACATTATTAATATAAACACTTATTTCACGTTGCAGTGTGGAGCAGTTAAAATCGTTCCCCGTGGCCTGATGTTTGTCAAGTGTATAAGTTACTTCTTTCCAGCTCTGTCACCTGAAAGAAGCTTTGTTTTGGACTTTTATCAATGTGGCATTATTTATATATTTTTTGCTATTTCGGAAACTAGCCATTTTACCGATAAATATCATCGAAATTTAAGGAGTTTAACATCTTAGCACCATCCCTCCAATGCTATTTTGAACATATATTTCATTTGGATATGCTACTGAATCGACCCTACAGGAAATTTGGAGCCGCGCACTCTATGTAAAGTAAATGTAAAAATCTAAATTCAAAAATTAAAGAGGGCGCTACTGAAATGAATTTTGGTGGCTCCGCTGGAAGCATCACTGATGATAATCTAATATTCGAACCACGTGTCTGGTGCATGGAAATTGGTTTGGAATTTTCTTCAAGAAGGTATAGAGTTGGAACCCTTCGACATTATTGTATTACGAATATTTCCGTGCTTTGCTGTAGGAGACAACTCGTTTATTTTATCAAGCCAGAAGATGTATGCTGAGCTAAGGACCACTCCGAACAACCCAATATATCCGCCGTTTTAAAAGGGGCATCAACATTACATCTTTAATTTAGATAATCTCATACAAGGACTATGGACCCGATATTTTCATTTTTGTGTATCGAGCATATCAATTAAATATACAGTACCACATATTCCACTTTCATACAAATATGGTTATTCGGGGCTTAACTATACCTCATTACAACTAACGCAATAATAGTAATGAATTCCTTTAGGGTTAGTTTACTAGTCGGAAACACATACAAATAAGTATTTTATGAGCTTTCATTTGATAACAATTTTAATTTTCTACGATTTGTAACGGTCATGAAAAAAAAAAAAAAAAAAAACATCTTTGTACAGAAAAAGTTAACGTAACGTCATATGGTGTAATAATTTATTCGAGATCATAGTTCAAGTTCAATTCTGTATTATCAAACACATCATAAATTGAAGATACATTTTCATGAAATTTGAAGAAAGCCTCATTGTACAGGGAAAAGTAACGTAACGTCATATGACGTACTTCGTGTAATATCACGGTTCATGGTGACCTCTGAATTATTGAAAATATCAGATATGAAAAACGTAATATTTTCATGAATAATTTTTGATTAATCAAAACATAGATGGTCAAAATAATTAATTATCAAGTGAAAACTGATTATTTTGCCCTATAAATGGCCGCCATCTTGAAAATAGCGGGAATTTTGATTTTCTATGGTGGGTCCATAGCTTATTTTGTAAAATGATTGTGCCAAGTTTCATGCTTCCCTGAAAATTTGCACAATCATTTCACCATACAGCTTTGGATGGAAAGAGCTTTGGATGGAAAGACGAACGGACGCATATGATAAAGTATGAATGAAGTGGCTGGGACAAACGTACGGATGGATTTTTGCGTTGAGTTGTGTATTCGGCGTACTTCTAGTATACTAGTATTGTGATTAATATAAGAATTTCTATAAAGTTTGACCTGCTTGTCTGATATGACAGGATATACATAATTTTGTTAGTAAACGACAATACAATATTTTGTACCGTACGCATTCAAAGTTCGATAACTCTCCCTTACTAGACGCAAGAACACCTTTGATTTGTTTTTTTCAGACGAACACTGAATGACCTTCAAATATGGAAATAATAAAAGTGATAATTTTCGATGAGAATAAGGTATCATAAAATACGATTGAAAAACACGGAATCAAACTTGTGAAGAGGTTTTTGCTGTTATGCTTTTTTTAATCCTAACGGCAACCTCGTTTAGAAAATTTAGATTCTGAAATATTGGATCACAAAAGTTTCTTGGTGTCCTTAGTCATTGCCAGAAAAAATATCTGGCAACTTAGAATATTTTGTTCATTTGTCAGCCACATCTACGTACTTAATTTAATATTTCGTGAGGTTTTTTTTTTTTTGGCAGTACTTTAAAGTAAGGTCGGTTATTAACTTATTATATTTTATTTTATAATTTCGATATTTTATTTCTTTGTCGCATTTATACTTTTCTTAGCCTATTCATGTTCAACTATTCGTTTAAAAAAAAAACTCGTTTTTCAATCGATACATACATGTTCAAATCATGGTAACTTGTTTAATCTTTAATCTTTAATATATTTTTTAAATAGTATTTTTGATATATCTTTTTATTATCATTATGTACATATACCATTACCCTTTATCCATATTCATTTATATATATTTTTTTCTTCTTTTTTTTTCATTTCGTTTAAATTCATTAGCTTATAAATTAATTTGTTTATTGTACTCTAAATTATTATTATTTATTTCATCTTATTTTCTATTCATTTAATCATTCATTTAACTTTTTTTTTTAGATTTATTGATTCTTTATTTATTCGTTTATTACTTTTTTTTTTTATTAATTAATTAATCTATTTATTCATTATCATTTCATTTATTTATTGACTCATTATTATTAATTCTTTTTTTTTTTTTTTTTTTTTTTTTTTTTTGCTTTTCCCCCGGAGTATCTGTTCTTAAATTCATTTCATTTCTGAACAAAAATGTATTTATATCATGGAACGTAATGAAATCAATATATAACGTATCCATGACAATGAGTACTTTAAAATACAGTCATACCGTGTATATAAGGGGGAGGGGAACTTAAATGATTACAACGGTTAGAAACATAGTATTCTTTTTAAAAACCGGTATATATCTTTCCTCTCCTTAGTGCCTATGATATTAGTTTGAACTTATATATCAGTCCTTTATGTTCTTTTATCAGATACAGATTTTTCAAGATTTTTAGAATCTTAGTTTTGATTTATTTCCTCGGAAGTAGGAAATAATATCTTTTGGTTGAGAGCAGTAGCTAACTAATATAATGAAATTATAAATTATTTTTAATGCACTTTTATGATGTTTTGTACGCTTCTGATTTCCCTTTTCCATGCCAATACGCCTACGCTTTTCTATAACATACTCCATTATTTCTTTAATCTAAAAAAGTTTTGGCTAGTCTTAGTAAATCGATTATAATAGGTACACCTATGCCTAATGGATAAGAAGTTTTACAATTATATTATTTTTGAGACTTTGTACAAGTATTCATCCTTAGTAGAAGGTCCAGCTGGCAGAAAAAATGGGGCCGAAAAATAATGAGATGACTTGATTGTGTCACTATCTTCAAACTTACAACATTGATAATTTATTCTCCGTAAACTAAGAATTGACATTGTCCTTGATTATATTTTGAGCAGTATACCCTTTCCGTCTTTACGTATTTGTCACTTTCATTATCAATGATATTATCTTCCGCTTATTTATCGACGAAATTTATACAAGGGGATTTTTCTTTTTCTATTTCTCTTATTTGATTCGATCGTCTTTTTCTTTTTTTTTTTTTTTTAATTTTTGTTACTTCACTGTTTCGTCGATGAACCTATAAAATTATCTTTGAAAACTAACGTTTTATTGATTTTACACACACACTTTATATACTACTTCTATCTTATATTGACTGTAGATCGTTACCGTAATTTCACAGCGTTCGATCACATACCACATACCCACTTTCCTCGCCAACTTTTTATATTTTCATGTCTGGCACCTGTAATAAAACAATTAAACGACAAAGACTTTTTATTTGATTTATTATAAATGAACAGCACAAAAATCTATATACTTAAACATTATGGAAAATTACACTGTAAAAGGGCTTGAAGTGCGATTTTATCGTCCGCAACTGTTGTATTAAATAACAAAGGTAATTTCATGAAAATGACTGAGCTCAGGTAAAAATCTAGGTTTATTTAAATGCACACAATTGTCATTCATGAAGCGTAGATAAATCAAAGGGCGAGCATTGACTGATGGGCATATCTGACTATTTTTTATTGCTAATTTACGATTATATTTCGAATTTAATTACCACTGTGCTCAAGGTCCTTGGAAATTTTCTCTTTTTTTATTTATCATCTGTGATTTCAGCTAAAATATGACTTCTTTTTTACTTAATGTGAAAGTAATAATTTCAGGACTTAGTAATTATCTAATTGAATAAAAATGTACATGTGTATATTTCTGTGAGGGGATTCTGGCAAGGGATGGAAACCACAGCAAATCTTCGATCATTGAATTATTATCAATCAGGGGAATAAAATCAAAGTAATTCGCAAAAAAAAAAAAAAAAAAAAAAAAAAAAAAAAAAAAAATCGGAAGAAAGAAAAATCACAGCAATCAACTGAGAATATATAAACAAGGCTCAGACGGTTCTTTCGTATTTTTTTGTTTTTTGTTTCATTATTATTGTTTTTTTTTTCTATTTATTTGTATTGTACGATATTATAAGTATATTTCATTTATTTAATTCTTTCTTCTGTATTTCATGTTTCATTTTCTTTGGGGGAGGCGAGGGGAGGGCATGTTTATTCTCAGATCTTATTTCTTCTTCTCTCATCGAAATTTCATTTAATGTTCACACTCTTGAACCATCCTTTTCAGTCCAAGATCTGTGCAGGTCAGTACCCTTTTCCGTTTGTGTAGATTTTAGAAAAAGTTTTTCGGGGTTTTTTTTTTTGAGAAAAATTTTCTTCAATTTTGATTTTCAGTTTTTGTTTGGAAATTTCGATTTTGTTTAATATTAAATCCAAAGATCAACAGCTTTATACTTCATTTTCTCTCTCTCTCCTCTTTCAAACCTTATTAATTGAAAAAAAAGCAGCAACGATTTTGACCTGGAAAGCGTCCGGATAGCATCGTGTCATTTGGACTTCCAGTCGTATAAAATGAATAGAGAAACTGTGAATATTAATACAGTCAGATGATCAAAGATGAATAGAATAAGAAAAATGCTTAGCACCGAACATGAATTTATTTGTATTACTAATTCTGTTTCCTGGATGGCAATTACATGTAGCTTTTTTGAGATTTTGCCTCGCAGTGTAGAACATTAACTAATAAATTCAGAACGGAAGCAAAATGTGTGCGCGAGTTTTTGTACATTACGTAAACCAAGCAAAAGCTGCTGAATATTATTTTTGCAAAAAAAAAAAAAAAAAAAAAAAAAGTCTTCTTCTTCTACTTCTATTACTTCATATTCTTCTTTACACAGATTTCGAATGTTATGAAAGATGCAAAGTTTTTCTTGATATTACTTTGCAAATATGAATAAATAGCAGAAGTTCCGTGTATTCTAAAATATGCACTTTAGCTTAAAAGTTAGTTTTATCTAGGCACTTCTCAGTGCAACATTTCCTTACTTTTTCAAATCCTTTCTGAAAATAGCTGGCAGTTTATTCTACATATTCTTTTGCATTTATTCTAAGCTTAGTAACAGGGAAGGATAATTTGAGTAAAGTGCAGAAAAAATAAGCCGGCAAACTGCACGTGAATTTGCACGGCAAACACTCTTTCTCTCACAATGCCGTAAGAAGTGCACACTTAACATAGTTTCGTTTTTATGTACTGAATTATGTACCAAAAAAAGATCATGTGTTCAATAAAAACCTCTTTATCAAAACACTTAAGTTGTTCAGAAATTACGTCTCTCTAACTTCCATGTTTCAAGATAACGTCTTTCCGTGCTCTCGAATTCCAAACATTAAAAACTTTCCTAAGTGTTTATAAGCAGTGTATAATTTTTCACGTCTTAACAATGGAGGTATTATATATTACAGTTTTAATGTACACAACTACTCCATACATCATTCAAAAGGAGGAATATTAAAATTTTGTGTATGCCATTTAAATACATGTTCCTATGAGCTCCAGGTATTCAGATATTTTTCTTTAAAACTAATTTATTTTTTCTTCAATGGTCTCGATTGCTTTTTCATACTCTGTAAGTTTAACCCCAAGTCACCGACTGTGAACAATAAACCTGCAAGTAAATTCTCGTATAATAATATCACACAAAAATCGGCCGCCCTGACTGTAATCACCCTACATTTCTCCTTCTCCTTGTCTCGCCAAGCAAAACCACAGATCACGTGACCTCAAGTCTAATCTATTACTCTGAATCCATTTGGACCGACCGCAACGAGAGGATTGTTTACAGTAAGTGTTTACGGATTCCTCACGGATTGTTACAGACAGACTTTGTAAGTAAATTTTACATTATATTTTCTGTAAAATTGTTATTTATTTACCCTGACAATAGGAGAGAGTATGACATATTTTCTCTGTGTTTCTTCTCTGCGAAGTTTGTATTTTCACATCAAGTACACAACCAAAATGGCGGCCGTGGACGTAGCAGAGATATTTAGGTAGGATTAATGCCGGGTTTGTAGCGATTGAACGAGCGAGTGCAGGAGTTCTTACAAATATTTATTAGATAATTATTATACTTTTATATAAGCCTTTTGAAGTTTCGCATCTTTCAGTCTATAAAATACAAATTGTTAATTAATTTATCGTTATATGTAAATGAACTGGCATTGTGCCATATCTAGGCTCCGCCCACTTTGCTAGCAGACGATACGTTGATATTTCACGCACTTTGGTCACCATGACACGTACGATCTCGCCTGGGGTATGATAAATGACGACATGGTAGATGCACATGTGCAAAATTTGATAACGCAGTAATTCATATAAACAGAAAAGCCTCCGATAGCAAGATTGCAAGGTCGCGGAACATCAAAGACATATGTGTATTCTGCTCTCGCACAAGGGTATACATTTCTTTTCTACTATAGACGTTCGATACCTGTATTCATATCGCATACTGCATTAGAAAAAAAACATTTCACAATTTTTAAAAATACAAAAAATATATTTTAAGTGGATTAATGAATTTACACTTTGATGCATGCCTTGTTACAGAGATTGCATGTAGTTTAGTTTTTTTTTTAGTTTCCGCCTTTTTTTATCGACGATTATTTCCTGATACGCAACATTTTTATTGATGCAGATAAAAATGCAGTAAAGAGTATAGAGGTTTTTTGAGGGGATGGGGTTTTGTTTGAACAGGGGGATTGATTTCTTTACCAGAGTACTATCATGAATAATGCATCTAAAACTCTACTGTTCTAATAAATACGTGAGCTTGTTATCCGGCCCATATTAATGTGTACATCGTCATGTTGTCGACATGCCTGAAACAGCTTGCCTATGCAAACGTTTGGGGGAGTAATACATTTTGCTTAATTTCCCTCAGTTTATTTTGCATGCATGTGTGTGCCTATTATTACTATAGCTAAAACATTGCATCGTGCTTGGGGGTAAAGTTGGGTCATTACTTGGAGATCGATAGAAATTAGATTACCCCTCCAATGTTTTCTACATCACAAGGAGAGCTTTCAGGAAATTTGCCACTGACAAAAATCGTTGATTGCTGCATGTTTTCTGCAAAATGAAAGAACAGCATGCAATTAAAACTTTTCTGGAAGCTTTATTAATTCATCCTTGGATCCTCTAGTTGTCGTGTTCTGATTGGCTGGGTTAATTACAATTCTTTATGCATGCCAACATACCACTCTACAGAACCATCTGAGAATAGTGACAAACTGGATTTTCATGCTTCGGCATAGAGTCATTAAGTGAAAAAATACCCCGACACGAAATACTTGCAAATTAAGAAGCATTTCTCCGATGGGAATTGAAAGGAACATTTTATCTTCGCAATATCTCTGCTGCGATCGATAAAGGCAGAGATTAAAGTATTTTCTCTGTTCTGAAAATATGTCGATGACTCGTTGAAAATATGGCCGAGGATCAATGCCAAGAATCAGATAAAACTGATCTGATCAAGATAAACGAGAATTGTTCATAGTTTAAATTACGAGAAAAAATGTGTTATATTGGAAACGACACGAGTCGATTATATATGTATAGCTAATATAAGTAATAATTCATGTAGCATTTATTTCTCGCTCTTAGTATTATACATTGGTGGATCTAGAAATCTTTTCCGGGGGGGGGTGGTTGGTTTAACTCGTCAAGAAGGAGAGGGGGAGTGTACGATTTTGGGGATAAAATCTACGTAATAACAGGATAAATCAGCCAATATTAATTCTATAAAGTCTAGGAGGGGGACCATCCCTTCTAAATCCCCCCTATAATGTGTACTTTATGTACATGAGCTTGCATAGCAGATCTTGAATGTTTGTACATGTATATGTACACGTGGAAAACAAAAACTGAAAGGAAACTAAGCGAAGTTTTTTTCCGGAATTTGCGCACGACCGGGGAAGAAAAATGTGACTTGACATTTCCCTATCACTTGACTCACGTGCACGCTAACTTAGAGCTGTAAGTTACAAATTCACTATTATATGTAAAGTGGATATCACATTGATATGACTAAAAGCAACGAGACGATTACAAAAAGGAATTTCTTATTTTCGAAACAAAATTTTAAAAAGGAAAGAAGAAATTCGTTGAAAACAGATTTGTTGTTTTGCCTCGGAAAAACAGACAAAAACCGGTTTATTCTAACTTGAAAAAATGAAATTGACCCCACCCCTTCTGCAACCCCACACTGATGTTTACAGTCATATGGAATTTGATATCACTTCTAAGGCTTTGTCACATGGAGTAGAATAATTGTCATATGGAAAGCGCATGCAAATAGAATTTTCATTATCAAATCAACTTTAAAAACGAAGGTCAATATTTCCTTAGAGGGGTCAAGGACAAAGGTCAAAGGTAAGTAAAATTAGATAACTTTGAAAAAAAAAGTTAACATAATGAAGGTTTAAAAAAGGGAGAGGAGGGGATATGTATGGGTAAAATGTATGGGTAAAAGTACCCTGCTTACGGCTCGTAATTAGATATGTAAATATGATCATTCAAATACAGTGAAGGATAAGCATGATTTACCATACAAATGATACTTATGTGACGGACAGACTAAAGACACGACAACGGTCAGTTTCATATTCTGGGGAGGGGAAAAGGAGGGGTACCTTTAATTTATTAAAAAAAATTAAAACGCACATAAATCATGAATTGTCAGATAAAAATCATTGATCCAACTTTGCTAAAAAATTATTTGCCTTGGTCCGGTACGAAAAAAAGGACACCCCATCTTGCCTTGCCTACCCCCTCCCCCAATCCGCTTACACTATCAAATCGGAATTGTTGCTGCCTAAGCATGATTTGGCGGTATCGAAGGGTTGGGTGATCAGACTGAAAAGGAAAAAGTCCCAAAATCCGACCAAGCGTACACAGATCTATTGAGGGGGGGGGGGGGGGTGGGGGGGGGGGGGGGTGGGGGGGGGGGGCGAAACACCCCCTCCTAGAATTGGTTATGCTTTTCCGGTTTTCACGTATAATTTTTCTTCAAAACCATATATATAGGCTTGACCCCCACTCCTTGACGGGATGAAACACCCCTCCCCCCTAGACACATTTCCTACATCCGCCAATGGTCTGCCAAATTTACCTTAATAGTTAACACTCGGATACAGCGTCAATCTGAAGCTTCTATATCAGAACAATGTCAGTGCCGATAGAGACATTGTCAGAGAGTTTTGGAATTTTCAGTATCAGAATGAAATGATATCGATTGACAATGGTACTGAAATATGAAACAGTGCGACATCTTCATCCCTGTCAGCTAGGCCCATGGATTCATATGGCCAGCTAGGCCCATGGATTCAATTCCTTTCTAATTCTGTTGTGAGGACCCGGAAATTTTGTTAGCAGACATTAGCAGTAGAGAGACAAGAATGGTAATGAGACAAGGCGGGAAAGAGAGCGCGATGAAGCGCGCGCTGTGATCGATACAAACCGGGGGCTAAGTTAGAGCAGGATCCACGTTGTTGTAGATTCCATATAGCATGGTTAATTCAGTCTTTCTCGTAAAATAACATATTAAACTTTGTAAAACTGATCATTAGTGCCACGGAAAGAGATAACGAACGCATCACTATATTGGTGTTTTTATCGTTTTGTTGGGCGAAACGATCGAGAACGAACTATCCAAAATTCCACTGGCTGTCATTGCCCGCGAGCAAATATTTTTACCACGATCTTTTTATTTCCAACATTTTTTTTCTCATATTTTCCTATTTAATTATTATTTTAACCATATTTTTTAGCTTTTATAATTATTATTTTCATGTTTGTATTAATCTATGTAACATTAGATCGGTATTTATCATGAATATATTTATTATAATGAATTTTTTGGTCACCTTGAAATAACATGAGAAAAATAACACACTGTAGTTTGCCTTTGATCGACTCACTATTTTATCTTGTTATTGTTTGTCCGATTTATTTGTGTTTATGTTTTTGTTTACACATTGTTTATTTTTCTAATATCTCGTAGTACAAGTGACGGTTGTTTTGATGATTGTAGATGAATAAATATCAAATATTCTTTCATGGCATTTTATGTAAATTCAATCCCTAGGATTTTTTTGGTATTCTTTAATATCATCGACATCCAGGGAATAAAGGAACGAAAATGATTGAACTCCCACGATGTCGTCATATCAATGAAAATAAATCTTGACTGAAAACATGGATATTCCTAAAATGACGTCAGTGGCTGTTTATGGTAAAATCACATATCACGTCATGTTAAACCAATGATCAATGCAATGCTTCTTAGGTTCAGGCGGGAAGGTAACATTCGGCAGATGATTTTCATAAATGTTGGCTGAGTGGCGGATCCAGCCCTCCCTTTGCCGGGGGGTGGCAAGGGGCGAATTTTCCGATTTTTACTGAAAATGGGCAAAAATATACCTGTTTTTGGAAAATTTGGGGTCAGTGCCGGGCCGGGCGCCCCCTCCGCACCCCCCCCCCCCTGAATCCGCCACTGGACTTGCATATATCAGAGTACTAGTATTTCAAACAATTTTTGTGGAAAAAGTCGGGGTGTTCCAATCCCTTCTAGATCTGTGCATGATCTGAACGTAATGTAATTTAGTTTCCATGGTAATTAATTACGTGATTGAGGTATTGCGTTGATCGGTACCTCCTCATCCAGATTATATTAGCTTTGTTTAATGTTATAAAAAAGAAGGAATAAAATAGAAATAAAAACAAAACAAAGAAGAGGAAAATTATTTTACTATGAATTATGATACATAATGCGACAGTCTATGAAGGACTCGTAGCCAGCGTCCACTAAAATTATTTCCTTAAATACATGTATTGATAATTTTACCAACTTCGAAGTATTTAGAACTTTTCATAATGATTAATTTCAATTTCGATCGTTTTCAAATATATTAATTTTGTGTTAATGTATGATTTGATAACATGGTAGTTTTGGCGTAATACTTCTATTTTGACGTAAGGCCGCTAAAAAATTAATAAGTAATTAAATATTATGTTTTTGCGTCCGCAGGCGGGTACGCACGTTTGAGGGAAATCTCTCAGGGAGAAAAATAAACCTCCACACACAAGCATGCATTTTCCAACTCCAGATATATCAAGACGATCATTATATCATCAAACTACATCTCTCTGCTTTTGAATGTCATAGAATGTCTATAGCAGCGTAGTAGTATAAGAGTAGTGAGTAGTCGTCGAGGTAGACGGACGTACTTTTAAAGCGCTCCGTAACTCCATTGTTTTTTCACCAAATTTTTGCGTAACTCTAGTTTTTCATGATGGATTCTTATGTTTTATACGTCTCTTGGACATCTGAAACAGTTTCTACCTCGTAATGGGACGTATACGTAAAAACAAACGTAAAAAGATGAATATGAGTGATAGCATGGAGAGAAGTAGGGACGCATGTAACGGTACTACTACAGTGGACAATAACAACTCAGGTAGTACAGGTAACAATTCCTTTGTGGGTTCTATATTACGATCTGCTAGCCAGGCGATATACGGAACGCCAGCAGGGACAAAATCCACAAATAGCGATGCGAACATGACAGGACCCAGTACATCGACACCGAAACCTGTAGGATCAGTCAATGAAAGTGAAATATTAGCAAAACTGGCCGAACAAAATGAAAAACTTACGACTATCATGCAGCGGTTATCTAAACTTGACAAAATCGATGTGGTTGAGAAGAATGTTTCCGACATGAATGAAATGATGGTACGTTTCGAGGGAAAAGTGACGGCTCTTGAAGAAAGGGAAAGAATAAAAGAGCGTGAAATGATAAGTGCCAAAGAAAAAATAAAAAATTTGGAAGAAAAGTGTTTGAGCATAGAGAGCAGATATACTAAAGAGCTTAAGCGTCATGAAATTATGATCGAAGGAATGTCTCGCAGTATGGAAAAAATGAGGAAGCAAGAGAAGGAAGCAGATGCGAAAATAACAGATTTACAGTGTCGCTCAATGAAAGCTAATCTTATTTTCACTGGGTTGGAAGGGGAGTCAAGGAATGAGGATACAGAATCAAAACTGAAGATATTCATACGTCGAGAATTGGGAATCACTACAGATGTTACATTCGGAAACGTTCACCGGTTTGGACGTTTTGTGAGTGGGCAATCCCGCCCAATTGTCGCCCGCTTTATTTTCCAAAGAGATCTGCAGCTTGTCAAATCTCAGGCGTACAAACTGAAAGGCAGTCAATTTGGTATCCGGGAGCAATATCCGACAGATGTAGCAGAGCGTAGGAGAATACTTTATCCGGTGATGCGCGATGCTAGGAATGACGGAAACAGAGTTCGGTTGGTGCGGGACCGTCTGTACATTAACGGTCGCTACTATGACCCAGACATGAGGTGTGACTTTGAAGACGATGACGTGTTCTGTGATGCGCGCGATACTGTTATTGGTGTGAATGACGATGATGATGATGATGAGGCCACTGTGTCGGTGAGCATGGACGATGAAGCATCTGAGGGACCTGGTCCGTCCGAGGACTAGGGACGCGCGGAGGTAGGACCCGATCAATCTTCCATATGTGGACTCAGAATAGCGTCGTGGAATGTAAATAGAAGTTTGCATAAGAAACTTACGGATCCTGAATTCTGTAAACTTTTGAATGATTTTGATATTATTTTTCTATCTGAATGTTGGCTCTCGAAAGATCTAGAATTAGAAATAGGAAATCTGTCAGCAAATTTTTCATTCTTCACATTTCCTAGAAAAAAGGGAAGGGGAGGTGGTCTAGTAATATTGTACAAGTCATTTTTGTCCAGATTTATTAGCATTGAGAAAACAGTGTTTGATACTATTGTTTGGTTAAGAATAACCGATCTATCAGACAAGGATTTTTATGTTTGTAATGCGTATGTACCACATGAAAACAATACTTATTACGAGGTATATGATGTAGATCTTTACAATGAGCTATTAGATGATATTGCATACTACATGTGTAGAGGTATCACTATTTTAACTGGTGATTTGAATAGTCGAGTTGGTGTAGGTAATGATTTTGTTGAAAACGACATACTTACAGAGTCTGTTTCAGAATTTATATCCAATATTTTTGATTACGTAGAGGACGATGCTCTTGAATTTATAGGTAGACAATCTGAAGATAAAACGGTAAATAGTTTTGGGAGAAAATTGTTAGAATTATGCAGAGCTTCTGGGTTAAGAATTTGTAATGGAAGAAAAACAGGTG
This sequence comes from Pinctada imbricata, assembly GCA_033119305.1. Classification (NCBI taxonomy): domain Eukaryota; kingdom Metazoa; phylum Mollusca; class Bivalvia; order Pterioida; family Pteriidae; genus Pinctada; species Pinctada imbricata. The sequence goes on along the minus strand of VSWD01000005.1, from coordinate 38,070,940 downwards.
ATGTAATGGGGAAGTACACCTTTTATAATCATTTAGGTTCTAGCGTAATTGATTATCTTCTTATTGATAAACAGTATTTTGATATTGTCACTACGTTTAAAGTACATGACTTTAACATTTGGTCAGATCATGCCCCAATAGAATTTACTCTCTCTTTTAACAATAGATCTCCTGAACGCTCCAATGATTACGGTGTTAATAATCAGCTCACGGACGACTCTAGGTCAGTAAGATATGTATGGGAAAATGATGAGAATATCAATACGATCAAACAACAATTATCCGAAAAACTAGGAAATTTAGATAATATTGTATGTAATATAGAAAACTCAGTTATTTCTGTTGATAGCGGAGTAGAAGGTATAACCGAAATATTGAGAAAGGTATTTGACCCACATTGTTGCGTTGAAACGAAGTATCATCCCAAGAAAGTATCGAGCAATTCAATAAAAGATCAACCATGGTTTGATAGTAAATGTAAATCCCTGTATTCAGATTATCGCAGTGCATTGAGAATATTTAACAAAAACAGAAGTCAATTCAACCGAGTAAATTTAGTGGAAAGTAAAAGATTTTATAAGAAATATTCAATAAAAACCAAGAGAATGTATATGAGGCATGAAGGAAATAAATTAAGTTTTATGAGGAAGAAAAATCCTAAACAATTTTATAAGATATTCAAGAAAAAGAAGAACGTTACAAATAGTTCACTAAATGTTAAAGACTTTGCGGAACATTTTGAACGAGTCTGTCAAGGCGTCACTGATTCGGTAAATAGTCACAATGTAAATAATGATACTGGTCAAGTCGATACACCTTATTTTGAGGAACTAGACAAAAATATTGAAGTTAATGAAATTATTGACGTGCTTAAAAAACTAAAAGGGGGTAAGGCTACTGGAATAGATAACCTATTGAATGAATATTTCTTTAAGTTTAAGAACGAGTTATCTCCCGTGTTAACTAAGCTGTTTAATGTTATTCTTAGCACCGGCGTGTTTCCAAAGAGTTGGTCGACAGGCATTATCATTCCGATACATAAGAAAGGAGATATCAACGACACTGATAATTACAGGGGAATAACACTGGTTAGCAATCTGTCGAAAATTTTCACTTCAGTTTTAAATCAGAGATTATTGACTTGGTCTGAGAATTACAATATCATATCGGATGCGCAATTTGGTTTTAAGCCCGGTTTTGGTACTACTGATGCAATATTTGCCCTTCAGAATTTAATATCCTTATATCTTAGAGACAAAAAGAAACTCTATTGTTGTTTTATTGACTACAGGAAAGCATTCGATAGTATCAACAGAAATAAGTTATTCATGAAGTTAGCAAAAAATGGTATTTCAGGGAAACTCCTCAACATAATTAAGAATCTGTATAAAGATATCAAATCATGTGTTAGGCTTAATTCTGAGACTTCTTCTTTCTTCCATTATGCAAATGGTCTTATGCAAGGGGAGGCATTATCCCCCTTCCTGTTTTCTTTGTATATTAATGACTTCGAAAATCATTTTATTCATTCTTCATGCGAACCCGTAAATTTGAGAGAATTATCTTTATTCCTCTTGATGTATGCCGACGATACAGTTATTTTCTCCGAGACGAAATCAGGTTTACAATCTATGTTGGATAATTTGAGCGATTATAGTAATATTTGGAATATTGATGTTAATATCAGTAAAACAAAAATAGTTATATTTAGATCAGGGGGAAGAGTAGGTAAAAACGACATTTTTTCATATCGCGGAGAGACTATAGAGATTTTAAATTCATTCAATTACTTAGGTCTTACTCTCAACTTTAATGGTAAATTCACAAAAGCCCAAAATGTACTAGCCATGCAGGGAAGAAAATGTATGTTCAAAGTAATGAATATTTGTAATGATAACCATTTAAATGTAGAAACTAAATTGCATGTATTTGATATATACGTCACAAGTATATTGCATTATGCCAGTGAAATCTGGGGTTTCCATCCAGCAAAGGACATAGAAAAGGTCCATACTTTGTTTTGTAAACGGATTTTAGGAGTTAAAAACAGCACACCAAATTTTTTCATTTATTCAGAATTGGGTCGATTACCATTGTCTATAATCAGAAAAATACGAATAGTGAAATATTGGCTGAAAGTAATAAAAAGTGACAATTGTATAATAAGAAGCTTGTATGACGAAATGTATTTACATCCGTATCAAAATAGTTGGGTCACAATGGTTAAAGAGTTATTATGTTCCTTAGGATATAATTATATATGGATATCACAACACGTTGTAAACGAGAAAGCATTTTTATTTGAATTAAAAGAGAAATTGACAGATCATTTTTTGCAAGAAAGAAACGATTTTTTTGATAATTCATCCAAAAGTCTTTTGTACAAACATTTACCTGATACCTTTGGATTACAGTTTTATCTACAAAAACATATCCCAGAATATCTTGCTAAATCAATTTCTAAATATAGGCTATCTTCTCATCAACTTAATATTGAACAAGGTAGATATAACAATACTGAAAGGTCACAGCGCTTATGCAATAAATGTTCATTGAATACAATTGAAGACGAATATCATTTTACCCTTGTTTGCCCTAAATACTCAAATTTAAGACGTAAATTCATCAAGAGTTATTACTGGTCACATCCTTCTATGTTTAAATTAGTACAACTTTTTAGCATAACAAATAAAAAACAACTTTGTAATTTGGGAAAATTTCTGAAATTAGCAACCACTGTGAGAAATACCAGAGACCCTTCTTAAACCATGTTTAAATAACATTCTTATGTCCCTCCTCCTTTTCATGCTTACATGTACCGTAACCTTTAAAGATTTTTTCATCATCTTAAGTATCTTTAAATGATAAACGATACACTTTTTCTCATTATCATATATACTTTTCTTATACATATTATCATTATCAATATTATTAACCAATGTTAACTGTCTGTAAATTTTCACTTTGCCATATGAATGTGCATTGCATTGTTGTCTTTTTGTAACGCATATAAACTATGTGGTTTTTTGCAAATAAACTATGAACTATGAACTAGTGGGATTTCTAGAAATAAGTAAGAATAAAGAACCTTTCTCGAAGAAATAAGTTTTTCCATTTTTTTTTTACTATCTTCCTTTCCCAATTCAGTCATAATGATCATGTGTTTCTGACGGGGAGGTACCTTTCGGAAAACAGAATAATAAATAATTATGGCCTGATATGAAAATATGTGGATCTGAGTCTAATTGTCATATGTTGAAATGCGCATGCTGTGTACGTTACATGTATAAAGAATTTTTTTTTAAAAGTAATATCATTTGAGGTATATCATTATATTTAAGGTTTTAAATCAAAATATAAATACGATACTACTATTTTTAGTTCCTGGAAGTTTATTTGTTTAGCTGATTTTGTTTGATATAAATTATTGAAAATAGATTACAAATATGTGAAGATGTTGGCTTTTGGCAAATTATTAAGAAACCGGGAAGGGGAGGTTTGAAATCATTTATTCCTACCCTTAATGGCCAATCACTCGGTATCTGTATTTCGTAAAATTATTTTGTGTGTTGTGTTCGCTGTGACTTGTTATAGAATTATTAAAGAATTACAATTGATTTACGACTTTTATAGTGCGCCTTCCCAAAGGGGTGGGGTGGGGGGTGGGGGGTTTAAGAGAAAATGTATTCTTATCACAGGAGAAAAGATACTAATTGAATCGAAATATGAAGTGATTTCTGTGTCAACTACCATTTAATCAGTGCATATTACCCACATACTTCTTTTATATAAAGAAATGAATAGGGGTGTTTTCATATTAAGTTTATTAAAAGGAGCGTACATCCCCCTTCCCTCTGAACGTTACCCCTGATTATTTGAATTTAACAAGAGGACCATGGGGGCAACATCGCTCACCAGATTTGCAGACGAAAGAACATTTGACATTTTGGCGGAGGCCCTTGAGTATACTTGCTACCTGTAAGGTTTTGGTGGAGACCCTTGAGTATACTAGCTACCTGTAAGGTTTTGGTGGAGACCCTTGAGTATACTAGCTACCTGTAAGGTTTTGGTGGAGACCCTTGAGTATACTTGCTACCTGTAAGGTTTGGAGATATTCTGTGCATCAGTTTCCGAGATGTACAGCGGTTGCGGAGGAAAAATGGAAAATGCATCAAACAATAAGCGCCCTCGACGGCCATATTTGTTGAACGATCAGCACAAAAAAAAACTGATCCCCCCCAAAACAAACAAACAAACAAACAAAAACAAAACACAAAAAAAAAAAAACGCCCCCCCCCCCCCCAAAAAAAAAAAAAAAAAAAAAAAAAAAAAAAAAAAAAAACCAACAAAAACAAACAAACTTGGTTGAGGACATTGCGTACTTGTTTCTTGTATGGTTTCGTGAATTCTGTTAAGCAGTTGCAGATGAGAAGTCGAAATACGTCAGCCAATCTGAGCCCTCGGCAGCCATATTTGTTGACCGATCGGCACGAAAAACATAAACTTGGTAGAGGACCTCGAGTACATGCTTCCTGTAAGGTTTTATGAAATTATGTGCAGAGGAGATGTCGAAAATGGAAAAAGTTAACGACGTACGGACGGACGGACAGACATTGGACGGACGATCACGACGGATATTGTGATATAGTCAATACATGTAGAGAAACAAAACACTATATTGAATACCCTATCGTTCGCAAGGAGAGGACAAGCTCAAAAAACAGATTAAGAAAGAAACTGATGATGAAGATACACGCTCCCCGACCCTTGGAGGACCAGAGGAAAACCAGGTGCACAATACGATTATATTCCTTATTAGTTATAAGCACTGTTCTGCAGAAAGAAAACATTTATCTATTCTGTCTATGGAGATAGTGACAACCTGAAACATTTTTGATTTGCATATCAAAAATATTTATTTTGATATGCAAATCACAAATATTTTAGGTTTTTGCTTACTGGATTTTTTCAGAGCCAGATAATTTTTTTTCCGAGGTCCTTCGGACCATTTTTTTCTATTAAACCATGAACACCCCCCCCCCCCCCGCACTGGGTTAGGATTAGGATTTTCGATTTTGATTTCGTCATAAAGACGATCCGGATATTATTTTGCCGTGAAAAAAATATCCCCCGCCCCTTATAAAAATCAAAGTGTTGCTCCCTTGCAAAAATGTGTATAACAAGATCATCTTGCTGATGAGATATGAATTCTTTATTGTAATTTGGGTTTGGTTTATACTTTCTTAAAGAGGTCATACATCGTATGACGTCTGTAAATCTTTAGATGACGTCATTAGAGCAAGCAGAAAATCAACGTTATATTTGAAACAAGAATACGTAATTATTTTCAGCCAATGAGATTTCGAGAATATTGTCACATGCATGTTTGGTATAATGTTTTATGTCGCCATGTTGTATGTACATCACTTTGACAAACGAACAAACAAACAAACAAACAAACAGAAACTGCAATAAATAAAGCCGCGGATAATCTTAATCTAATCTAAAAAAATGGCGATGGTAATTATCTACAAAATCAAAATTTAGGAGAAAAAGGCAGGGGGTCGTACGTTCTTCTCTCTCCCAGGCCCTAAGCTATAGCTAGATGTCCTACATAATTTACTGACCTACATTGAAGAAGATATGCATTAATGGGCAGCTTAATTATTGTTCTATGTCCCATTGTTTTATTAAGGTACTTGAAATTATCGATAAGATCTTTCCAAACGGATATTTATACCTTGACATTCCGGAAACAATAGCGTGAAGGTGAGGCGATAATAAAGGACCCGGAACGGAGCGAGGAAGTCCTTTGTTTTCGGCTATATGAATCGAGTTGTGCACTCTTAAAAAAAAACCTATATAAGTAAATTATAATGAAGAGTTTGATGGAATTAAAGGTCAAACGATCTGAGAAGAATTTTAATCGTCCACATGTAATAAATCATCATATGCACATTCTCCATCATCTTCAATATTCCTTTACTTAATTTACTGTCGGTAACGATTTGTTCTGAGTTGATATAATATTTTGTTTCGATCAGGAAATCGGACTAAGGAATGTAAATACCTGTAAGCATGTTTGACATATGAGAAGCTGAATATCGCAAGGTAGTAGGAGAAAGGGGGGGGGGGGGGGGGCAGCGGGGACACATCACCCCACCTTGAAAAGTGTGTGCGTGGGGGGGGGGGGGGCACAACCATGTTTTTGCCCCCCCCCCTCCAACTATTCAATCACAAAATTTTATGATGCATTAACATTGTTTAAAATAACAACATTTTGTACCATAAATCTACAAATTTTCGGTCAATTATCAAAATTTTTCTTTGGCTCGCTACCGCTCGCTAGTTATTTATAGACTTTCTAAATTATTTAGTTATTGTGATCCATCCTTTATACATATTACTTTATCAATGTACATGAAGACATTTAACTCAAACGATACAGAATATTATTACATGTAATTGTTAATGATAGAGGGTATAGAAAGTATTTTCTGATAAGTCAATATTTTGCTTAAAAAATTTCCTGGCTCGCTACCGCTCGCCAGACATTTATTCATATACTTAGAATTTAGAATTGCACCAGAAATGTTCGATTTTGTGCATACAGAACATGAAACCCACAGATATTTTTAATCTCTTCGTCTCCACCCCCCCTTTTTTTTTGCTTGTTAAAAATTTTGGGAAGTTGTGCCCCTCCACTTTTTCAGGTAGAGCTACGTCATTGTATCGTTTATATGATCTTGTCGTTCGTCCATCTGTCTGTGTGCCTTGATATGTGATATTGATACCAATAGGTGTCACCGTGATGTTGTTACGATAGCGTGACACATCGATCCTTTCATATGGAGGTTGTTATGGAAACAACCTCGCGGTGTCACATGTTTGACCTGTTTGACCTGTTAGACCTGACGCATGAATGTAAACTTACAATATGGCGCTTGAATTCGAAATGACGAAGCGGAAGCAAGTGGAATTCCGGTCGTATCATTGATATTAAAGCTTAACAAGGTAAAATATGATTGCCAATCGTTTAGTTTTGCTTTATTAGAGTCAGACATAGTCAGTAATCCCCTGGAAAACTTGCCGATTCGTGCCGGTCATATCCTAAATTAAGGTTCCGGATCTGTCATATATAGAAGACATTGCGGCCAACACAACCAAACCAAACAAATAGCCAAGTTTCGTTAGCCGTTCCTGCGGCTATAACAACATGTAATCCGGATAAATACTCCACATCAAATGTAGAAAATAAATGGCCATTCTCAACCTGCTCGGCTAGCTCTTTGGTCGATCACTTCGGTTTGTGTGTTAATTGTAATTCTAATGCAATGTCGCTATAACGTCGAATTTCATTGGTTGTTTGATCCTTAGTTACGGCAGTAAAACGAGAACATACTAGGCTTTGACGTTGCTAACGTCATATTTCACCTTATTTTCACAAAAATATAGATTGCATTAGAATGGGAATACTAGATACTGAAATAGGAACACGGCACCTCTTTCCGTGAATTTTGACAAAACTGCCAACCCTCCCCCAAAGCCTCATTCCCTTCCAATCGCCGGGGTGGAGATTGTTTCATATTAGAGAGAAGTGACTTTAACAGGACTCCGTTACTTGAACACTCCCAACACACAGTAAGGCAAGTACAAATACACACAAAACACTCCCAACAAACAGTACGGCAAGTACAAATACACACAAAACACTCCCAACACACAGTAAGGCAAGTACAAATACACACAAAACACTCCCAACACTCAGAAAGGCAAGTACAAATACACACAAAACACTCCCAACACACAGTAAGGCAAGTACAAATACACACAAAACACCCCAAACACAGAAAGGCAAGTACAAATACACACAAAACACTCCCAACGCACAGTAAGGCAAGTACAAATACACACAAAACACTCCCAACACACAGTAAGGCAAGTACAAATACACACAAAACACTCCCAACGCACAGTAAGGCAAGTACAAATACACACAAAACACTCCCAACACACAGTAAGGCAAGTACAAATACACACAAAACACCCCAAACACAGAAAGGCAAGTACAAATACATACAAAACACTCCAAACACAGAAAGGCAAGTACAAATACACACAAAACACTCCCAACACACAGTAAGGCAAGTACAAATACACACAAAACACTCCCAACACAGAAAGGCAAGTACAAATACACACAAAACGCTCCCAACACACAGTAAGGCAAGTACAAATACACACAAAACACCGCCAACACACAGTAAGGCAAGTACAAATACACACAAAACACTCCAAACACAGAAAGGCAAGTACAAATACACACAAAACACCGCCAAGACATAATTCAAACTCAAACATTCATCAGAAAGGAAAGAGGGGGCCTGTATAGTAATAGTGCATGCTTTCCCAGTGTTTTGGGGACATCTATGTCTTCTTCGCTCAGTCGTGTTTTTTTTTATATTGGATAATGACGTCATTCTGCCTTGAGAAAGATTACACAATTAAGTCATCACGTATATAAATATCATTGTGAAGTCAGACAAAATTTATCTATTCTTGCTAACACAGTATAATTGTTAAAATCGTGTAGCTGTACTTCATGCGAAAATCGATACAGCGTTGTGAGGAGGACTGTTAAATACGTTGTTACATTAAGATTTCAGTAAGTTGACGCCTACTTGTGTGATGTGACAATGCTGATGATAAAACAGATTAGAAAGTTTTAGTTTATCTGTATGTGAAAAAGGAATAAATATTAATGTAGTTTGTTCAATTAAAAAAGAAATTCTAGTCCTAGCGAAAACGAAGGACTATAGGGCTAAAAACAAATGAAAGATAAAATGGTTCATTACAAATCTAGAAATTGATTGATTTGGACAAAATACTTGAATTTTTTTTCTTCACACTACGTTTTATCTTCATGCATGTACATGCAACTTAAGGAAGAATTAAAAACTGACTTTTTTGTATTTATAAACAGTGCCTCCTCCCCTTTCCCCCTTGAAAAAAATGGTACCACATATACCACGGTAACGATTTGTTCAGGACATTACAATTCTGAAACTCGTTTTTGTACTGACTCTGAATGAGTTATTGATATTTTTTTTGTAATTAGTGTTAAGTAAAGAATGTAAAGTTTATATTTCACGACTGATGTTCAAATATAAATTAAGTTAATGTAATGTAATGCCATATTTTAATTTTCAAATTCGTTTCATATAAATCTTGTAATTTTGCCAATTCAGAGGGAAATAGAAGAGAAACGTAGAGCCCTCTGTGTAAGTGACTGATAAAAAAAGATAGAAAATGGACAAATAGAATAAGACGGAAGAAAATTTTATCATTCATCAGAATTAAGTCACTATGTTTTAGTAAGGACAATTAAGAAACCACCAAATACATGTACATGAATATTAAAATATGTTGACCCAGCGCACCTGTACAAAAATCTGCAAGAATTATCAGATTTTTATGCCCCCGGAATCGAAGATTCGGAGGCATATAGTTTTTTTGCCTGCCTCTGTTTGTCTGTTTGTGTGTATGTCCGTAACAAAATCTTTAACATTGGGCATAACTTTTGAATGGTAAGTGATAGGGCTTTGATATTTCACACGTGTATTCCTTGTGACAAGACCTTTCTGTTAATACCAAAGTGTTTGACCTCGTGACCTTGTCCTTGACCTTTAACCTACTTTTCAAAAACTTAAACATAGGGCATAACGTTTTGATTGGTAAGTGATAGGGCTTTGATATTCCACATATGTATTCCTTGTGACAAGACCTTTGTATTGATACCAAAATATTTGACTCGTGACCTTGACCTTTGATCTACTTTTCAAAAACGTTAACATTTAGATTGGCTTTTGAATGGTAAGTGATAGGGCTTTGATATTTCACATGTGTAATCCTTGTGACGAGAACTTTCTTTTGATACCAAAATGTTTGACGTCGTGACCTTGTCCTTGACCTTTGACCCCCTTTTCAAAAACTTATACATTTGGCATAACTTTTGATTGGTAAGTGATAGGGCTTTGATATTTCACATGTGTATTCCTTGTGACAATACCAAAATATTTGACCTCGTGACCTTGACGTCGACCTTTGACCTACTTTTCAAAAACTTTAACTTGTCCTTGATACATGTCAGCTTACCAGGGAGGTATCACAGTGTATGTCCTTGATATTAAAGCCGTGCTTCCACTGTCGCGAATGTAGAGGAGAATGAGCTACGATCAGAGGCGAATGAACAATCGTGTCACATTCTTGTCTGTTCTCATGAAGTATTTCTTGGCGCGATAGGCACACGATAGCGCCGCGAATGCAACAAGAATATGCTACGCGTCCGCTACGATAGTGAGGCGAGTGTGATAAGAATAGAGGAGAATGCGACACGAATGTGCCACGATAAAAAGACACTGAGGCGAATGAGAGGCGAATGCAGGAGATTGAGACACGACTTTAACCCGATAGCGCTGCGATGCAGGAGATTGAGACACGACTTTAACCCGATAGCGCTGCGATCATGACAAGAATGTGACAAGAGCAAAATCAAAATCATTTGACATATCCAGGAGCATCAATACCCTTTGTTGACTTTGACCTCTTTCCATGTTGTTTTCTCTTGAAAGGCATTGTCAAAGTTTTCAAAACATTGATCTGGCACACTTTTACATCAACTCTGAGATAATTATTATTGTCACTGTCGTGTGTGTATGTAGTACTATCGTGGCAATATCGTGTCGAGATCGTGGCTGAATCGCGTTGATTTTTTTCATTCGCGTCACATTCTCGGCGCATTCGCATCACATTCGCGTCAGATTCTTTCTTGTCGGGGCTCTATCGGGGCTCTATCGTGGCTCTGTCGTGGCTCTATCGTGGCTCATTCTCCTCCACCTTTGGATCAAGAATGCACGCGAATGTGAGGAGAACGCGCCGCGAATGGAGGAGAATGCAAGGCGAATGCGCTGCGCATGTGCCGCGAGTGTGAGGCGAATAAGAATTCAGACGCGAACAGAGGGGAATGCAGGAGAACATGACACGATAGTGACTGAGAGGAGAATGCGCTACGATTAAACAAAATCACCTTATCGTAGCTCTATCGCCTCTGCATTCGCGATAGTGGAAGCCCGGCTTTAGGATTTACATTTTATTATTACTGTATACTTGAATAGACTCATCTACGAATGTGTTCAGGAACAGATATAAGTTTGAAAAATACAACACTAAAGCATATATAAATAATACATGTTATGATATTTAAGCTTTTCGCACTCAGTGCCTTCAGTGCTTTGATCTATGGACAGAAATACAACCGGACAGACAAGCAAAAAAAAAAAAAAAAAAATTCTAGTTACAGGGCCCTGCATAAAATAAAGCTTTGTTGATAAATTTTAGGGAAACTAGGACTATGACGTTGAAGAATCCGATTCGACAAGAGATTACTAGAATAATTCTTCCGTATACCTTGTCCCTGATCCATTGCTGTCAGCCACAGTATCTAAATTCATCACGACCAAAATCGCATAATGTAGAAAAAAGGAAACCTTATATTGCTTTCTGGTTATTGGACGGCCCGTGTAGAATGTATTTAGAAGTAATTGACTAAGCGGATCGATTCTATCACCGAGCATAAACCAATTACTAAAATGTTTGAGAAATTGATTTGGCAAGCCCCAAAAAATTCACTAGTTTCCTCTTGACATGTTCGCTAGCAGACACAGGAAATGTTGAAAGAGATATTTCAATTTTAAATTATATTTTTTCAATATTTCTACCTTCCTCTCTCACACCACTCTTCACAATCATTGCTCACTGCCCTCCCGCCTCCTGAAAGACATATTTCAAATCATATTTTATTCCCTGGATGAGGTCCAATTAGGCCAGAGTAATGCTTCGGTCTATTGTAAAAATCGGAAAGTAAGCATTAATGAATTATTTTCATCATATTCCAACTTAATCTCCTGCGCATGCGTCCAGTTTCACTTCCGCTTTTCTGAAATCTTGCAAGCCTGTGCCACCTATGACCTTGTTTGCAAGTTGATTCCAACTGATTAAAAGGAAATTTGGAGGTTCCTGGAAAACATCTTATTATACATGTAGTAGTAAAAGCACTTTATACAGAGCTATAAGATTGTACATGATAGATAGGGAAGGGTTATACAGAGTTATATTAGACTGTGTTAGGCTTTACAGCTAGTATTGATTTTCCGCTGTCCTCGCCGTCAAATGTTGTCCACAAGGCTTTCGTTGTCCTGATGTCTGCATTCTGGCTCATCCTGTCTACACCAACGCTGAATTTGTCAACAGATTATGGCGAAAATGATAGCCAAGCGTACATTATAGGGACATTCCGTTTCTCCACGTCAAATATTTTCCACAAGGCATTCCTTGCTCTGTTATGTGCATCCTGCTCATTTTGTCTGAATTTGTCAACGGATTATAGCTAGTGAAGGTTTTCGGCTGTCAATCGGGTATTCTCGTGCATTTCCGTCTGTTGACGTGAAATGTTTTGCATTGTCTACAGCTCACAGCGAGGATTGCCTAGTGACAATCGTATATTTTCGGGTCATTCCGTCATGCGCTCGGGAAAAAAATCCGAATTTGCGACGGCCGATTGCTACGCCTTTACCTAGCCTATTCTGTGTTAAAAAGATAAGTGCTCAAATAAATCAAGTTAAACATCAAGATCGCAAGGTCAATAATTCTGATACCTTTAAAAAGTTAAGGGTCAGATCTCTAAATTAATCTGTGTTCTTTTTCCATAAGTTATTACTTTTCATAACACATTTTATAAGGTCCCTGGTCTGTAAATCACACAACGGAAATTTGCCGGTTGTGATAAGATTTTAAAGGAAGAAAGCAGCAAAACGAAGAATCACCCTACATCCTTTCAGTGGTTGAAGGAATATGATTAATCCAATTTAACCCGCCAAAAAAAGAAAGATGGTATGTACAAGTACGTGACACATTTTCCTTTTTAATTCAGAGTAAATCGGTCGTCTTTTACAAGCTTACACGAGCCGTCATCATCCTTTTTTTTACCTGGGGACCAATAATGGTCCGGGAGGGGTGGGTCCAGTGAATAATTTTGAGAAAATAAGCACTTTTGGCAAATCTTCATGGTTCCTGACCCTGTTGCCACTCTAGATCCGCGCACGTGAAGTGAAGTGGCGGGAAACTGTCCATCATCTCGAAGTGAATATCACGTGACGCCGAGTGTTATGTTCAGGGAAAATAAATGTAATTGTCTTACAACAAATTCACAAAACGATGACGAAAAACTGCCCACATGCAAACAAAATCTTTAAGAACGTAAATGAGGTAATAAAAAACCGAAATATTTCGCCCGAGTTTGCACATGCGCAGTGCCTATAATTTTATATTTTCTTCACAAGATTGTTCAAAACAAGAATACCTTAGTTTCACCTTTCGTTTTAAATACCATTGCATTCATGCATTACACGTCTGCTCATCGTTTATCAGTATTTTGGGTAAAAATCTTTTTATACCGAGCAAAATTGTTCACAATTCTCACGTTAGTGCATTTCCGGTAATCTACACCGGTTTGACTTTTACACTGCACGGTAATAAATCGTTGAAATAACATTTGCTACTTGTGTGATTGTTTGCTATCATGTATTATCATTAAGGTGAAGGATGACGGTACAGACTGGTTAAAACGTAGAGATAAAATCATTTATTGGTGGGCTATTACATAGTATTGTACAAAACGATATCTAGATTCACACTAATCTTACTGAACACTTTCTCCGTACAGCTTGCTTTGATATTTTCCTGGTGGAGATAAAGTCGTTGTAGGTGGTTTTTTTACGATATGAAGTGCATTTAATTTATCACGTATCTAAATTATTTATTTATCCATGTCTGTTTGATTGATTGATTTTCATGCACATAATATGATCTCATCACGATTTTTTTGGTAAAATCTTCATTTGCCCTATACATTTTATTTCATTTCACGAGTCCCAGCTTTCCATTGTTTGAAATGTTTCATCAGCACCAGAAATCCTCCCGAGTAGTTTTCTCTCTCTTTCCCTGTAAAATGCGATTGTGTATTTATTTAAGAAACTTGCCAATTTTCTTCTTGTGAGAGCGATTCAGCGGAGATGTGGTATTTTTGAAAATGGATTTTTGCCAAAACGAAAAAAAATTACTCCCCTATCATATGCTGATACGCTTTGATTCGTGCATTTTATTGGATGAAAATAAAACACGTGTAAAGGCTATTGTTATCTGTTATCGTATTCTGACAGAATCGGTCCTATAATTAATTTATCAGAAATCAATTGAACGTTTAGTTTTTGTTTTTTATACGTTTAGTATTTAAATTTCCTGTTATTCTCAACGTGGTCTATATATCGTGAAAACCCCTCATGTAAAGCATGAAATTCTCTTTCTACTCAGATTTACAAAATTCCAAATACAGAGAAAATATTCGTGTTGAATTTTGTAATTGTTTTTTTTTCAAGGGAAGATATAACAAGATCATACACGGAGATCGTTTATGTTTGAAAAAAAAAAAAAGAAAAAGAAAGTTAGAGGAAAAGAGATAGTTTTTTATTTGACTAAAAAATCGACAGGGAGGGAGAAAGTGACGTCAAATTGTGAGGAATCTTAGAAATCGAATTTTAAGAAAAGAAGTTTTTGTTTTTCTTTCATCTTGTATTTCAAAAATTTTAATGACCATGCAATGTCAAGGATTTATTTCAAATTAGAAACAAAATTGTCCTTATTTCGATTTTATTACACAAAAATGTCTCTTTATCGTGTATTAACTGTGCACTATTTTACGTTCTTTTTTACAAGTGATACGTTAAACTGGGGTTATTCCAGAACAAACGGCGGTACAAACTGTCGGGGTGATTCGGTAAAAGGTGGATGTGTTCTAATCGTCAGAATACACAAAAATCAAGTCGTTTCCGATCAAAGCGATAAAAGTTGACGTATTTGTTAACTTTGGGGTAGGTACATACCATGGGGAGCATTCTTCGGAGCACTTAATTTCAGTGTTTGAAATATCAAATAACAATGTCGGTAAAATGTATTCGTACATCGAACAAAACGCGACATGACGCACGGTCGAGTCGGCTTATACGGCGCAATGAGTCCTTTGAAAATTGAAAAAAAAGCTTGTTTTACAAGATGTTTTGAAAAAAGTTAAGAATTAATTTATAACAGAATTGCGCTAATTTAAAAAGTTAAAACGTGAAATACCTAAGCAGTTTTGACTAAATATCAATTTTAAATGGGGGTGGCTTTAGTTTTCTTTCAATAAGAAGTGGTGTGTTTATCTAGTTGAATTTATCGTGTTAAAAATCTCTACAATGAATTTGAGAGGGTGGTGTGCATATCGTATTTAAAAGAAACCTGAGCTATAAGACAGAGTTGATCCGATTTGATATTTTTGTTTAGTTCTAAACGAGAAATTATGTTAATGGGCGCTCTTTTCCTGCTTGGCAATGCTACAAAAAGAGGAAACTATCTAGAGAAGCCTGAGTGCACATTACTGAATTGACAAGGAAAACGAAATGTGACGTAAGTGCAATGTATATAACATGTAGATTACACACGCTCTAAGTTTATCTTTACTAAGTGAACTAATCAGGTCGCTCGGTAAAGTATTGTAGTACTTGATACTATAGGAAATTATTATTAGGTCATGGGAAACCAGAGATATGTTGTGAAAATTTATGAGAGAAAAAACTTTTATTGGTTTGTTTATGTCGGACTGAGTTTAAAACTAAATTTGGAACCATAAGCAATTAATTTTCATCGATCTTAAAACATTGAAATTGATATATTGAAAAGTTATGAAAAAAAAAAAAACCCACCGTATGAACGAAAATTTCTTTTCAGGTTTTTCGACGTTCAAGAATCAAGTATTATTTGTAAAGATGTTGATTAATAATGAGTTGTTGAAAATTATCATTCAAGTCGAAAACGTAAAAAAGAGGTTATTAGACCGTTTATTTTATTCAAAACTTGAACGAATAGATAATAAAAAGATTGGTCATATAAATATGGCGTGATGTCGTCTCTTGCATTAAGCGGTACAGGCGCTCTGAGTGACATGGTAATTAACATTGTTTTTCTCCTGATGAATTATTGCCCCTGTATTTCATTTGAATTTTAATGTTATAAAGAATTTGACAGAATCTGTCTTTACTCTCATTTTAGTGTGATATTAACGTCACAAACAGCTGAGCTTTCAAATGTGCTTTGTATATATAAAACTTACTCGCGTCATCGTTAAATTTCCCATTGATGATTTTCTATAAATTTGTACCTTGTTTTGAAAATGAACGAATAAAAAATGAGAAAAGCAGTTACTCTTGTAATATATGTAGATCATTTTTGAGTAACTTGCACGTTTAATTCATTTAAGGGTTGATTGAATGTACACAATGTTTTTATATACCCTGAAATTCGTCTATGAGCATTTTCTTCAATTTTCATGCATGATGCCTGAGAAAGATAGTCGTCCTCTACTTGGTCCCCCTTCCGGTAAAATCTGTTAAATCGTGTATAAGTTAAACTAACTAAGGCTATAAACATAAGTACATGTATGACAAGTTTTGAAAAACATCCTTCCAAGCTTCTTCTCCTTGTGAAACATATACCCACGAAAAAAATAATTCTTTGGATTATAGACACCATTAATTTGTAATTTTAACGTTATTTGCTATTACATACATATGATTTGGAGTATACATGAAGATAAGTCATACATGTTCAATCTCTCTCTATGGGTTTAACCCCCCCCCTCATTCTCCAATCTTGACCCCTCCTTATTCTCTGATTTTCAATTGGCACGTAATAAAAAAATAAATATTTCTTTATGCAGCAATTTTTCACCAGACAAACATGTCGTTAAAGTTTGATTGAAATCCGACAAGGGGGCGATCGATATGAGAGCATGGCTATAGTTTATCTGATCTGCAGATCTTAACGTTAATAAATGTCGCCTCTCTGTAACATTAATCATAATACTTGACTAGCTATAAGGATATCATTAGGTGTATGTAAATAGAACATGCCCTTGTTATTGTCCGGATTTCCTTTATAGTTAAAAACAGCAGAAATTCTTTGTAAGGCCAGGCAGTTATTGGATTCGTTTCTTATATTATAATTTCATCCTTTTAAAGTTTTAGGGAAATTTAATCAATCCGATTGTAGACCTCCCCCACCCCCTTTCCCAACTAGATTTTAAATTCTTTTATGTATTTTACCTTATTCAATCGTACTTTTATATGATATTTTTCTTCAAGCAAAAGGTATATTGTTTTATTTAGTTCTATAAAGATTAAAAAAGAAAGATTATTAATCACCCCCCCCCCCCCCCAAAAAAAGGAAAGAAAGAAATAAAATTAGAAATAAATAAAGAGAAAGTTAATGTGATGAGGTTTACGTCCTCTTTTTCTGATTTTGAAATTAATTGAGACGTCCAAAAGAAGCACACGTATCATAAATATGTTGATGAATGATTTATTTGGGCTGACCCGTTACTCGGAATGATTTATTTGGGCTGACCCGTTACTCGAAATAAAACTAAAACCACGTACAGAAAGTTCCATAGTAAGAACTTTTTCAGAATACATTTAGTTGGAAGTGTAATGAAATTCCCATGTTTATACAAATTTAATTATAAGCTTCCAAAAAACAAAACTTTGTAAAGAATTTGTGTCGTTTTCTGTATAAAATTACATTCTATTTGATAATGTTTTGTCCTTTGACCACCATATCAAGCTATTTGAAATTATGTGGCATAATGAATTGTGAGAAAATTATGGAACAAACAATCTATGTGAGGACATTTTGGCTGAGTAGTAAATCTACAATTATTTTCCAAGAATTTTCTTCTCATTCTCAAGAAGCTGTAATGTTCTACATGGAATATAGGAATTAATCGTCTACGCTTCCAATTAATTTGAAATAAAAATCTTATGATTTTTTAAAAAAATCATTTGCATTTTCATTTAGCTATGCTAGAAATCGTGTTTTATTCTATCAACAATTGGAATATGAATTTTCTCAGATACGGAAACAATTGGTCGATTCTAATATGCCGACTCGAAACCGTAGCGACAGAGACGGAATTTTAGGCGGGAATATCTATCTGTGTTTTGATTGTAGGAAGTGATATGCTTTGTTGCACGTGTACGTAACAGGAAAATATTTAAACAAAGTACATTGTACTTAAGACTATGGAATATACTTTGAATATATATAGGTTAGTTTTTGTGTGATTTTGTGAAATTTCATTTTCCTTTTTGTCGATCAATCTTTAAGGGTCGTGATGACATGAAACAAAATTTAAGGAAGACGAACATTCTCGAATGTGTATATGTTAAAGTTGTTAATGTTTAAGTATATATAATCATTTATTATATATACCAAAGCAATTTTGTATTTTCATCGAATTCCACTTGATCATTCAAGTCTTTAAACGAGCGTGAATTTTAGATTATGTTCGAACATTCATGCTTTCGTTTTGATTAAAACTTATGTCTTTTTTTCAATCTATTTCGTATCGGAATAGTTTCTTTTTCCCATTCGCCAAGAAGATGAAAGTAATAGTACTGTCATTTCTAGCCTTCAATTCCGAATCATGAAAAGTGAGCACATGCCTACTTCACTTTTAATGATTCAGAACTGAAAGTTAGAAAATTAAAATACAGTCATCGAAATATTTTTCATTAGAAAATCCTTTCTTTTTTAAGTCTATATTATAATACTGGTATAACAATTTCAATTCAAGGAATGGTGCTTCGTGTGGTAATATTATTAATCGTGACCTTTGGCATTGACCTGAGGGGAACCAATCTATTTAATGGATACGAATTCAACATGTCGAAGTTAAGGTATAATTACTAATTACTTTTTTGTACCTGCATTCTCGTGGCAACATATAGTGTCATATATATACCAGCAAAAAGTAGAAATGAGGAGAAAGAAGCTAAAAATATCCATACATTGTCATACATCGAGGAACACATAATAATTATATATTTAAATTTTGTGAATTCGTAAAAATATGTGAGATCTGTCCTATCGTATTTATTATAACTTTTTTCTATTAAAACTGAGATTAAAATTTCCTTCTGAGGGCCCCATGGTATAAAACATTGAATTCATAACAAGTTTTTTCCGTTGATGAAAGGCGCATATTTTATCGTGAAGTGAATAAACATTAAACTTGATGTATGTTACATAATTAAAGCACCAACCATTCGTTTTTTGTTATGTTTGTGTTAGAATGTACATATGGTCTAAGTAGAGCATGTAGTATGGTGTAGTTTGGGATTTGTTAAGGAACGTGTATTGTTAAGGTATTTACTCAGCCTATATTTTATTTCATTTCTCTGCTGATATGCTTGATATGCATACGTAAACGACCTTACATTTAACTAGGGAAATTTGTCATTGTGATTTTTAACTAAACTATGTTCTACTTTCAGAAAATGCATGTAGACAAGTTTAGTTCCTTGTTTCTGCAGTAATAATTGCACATCGCAGATTACATCTTCAGTTACAATGATATAATCTTCTTTTCATAGAATTCAAATGTCTAAAATAAAGGTAAAAACAAAACACATCATCAAGGAAGATTCTTTTTCCGGATTCTTTCAATTAGGCTTAAACCTTGAACGGAGATTAGTTCAAGTCTATGATTTTTTAAGGATAAAAACCAAAGAATTCACAAAGGACATTTTGGTTTTAAGGTGAGAAGGGGATCTTGGGGTTCAAAAATGATTCCCGTTCTTTTTATATCCAAACACGGATTCGATTACACCTTTCTCTCTCTCTCTCTCTCTCTCTCTCTCTCTGCTATCTTGGCAATTTCGACAATCCACTACTTCGTGTCAACGTCCGTTTAATATGGGTCGTTGTAAGACAAGTCGAGGGGAAAATAATTCTATCTGAAGTATATTACACAAGATAAACATGCGGGCTCAGAAATAAACACGTTTCTGGGCACTTGACATCTCCCCCTATTATGATGTACAAAGGCGAAAAAAGCCTGGATTTTTCGGACAATTTTTGCTTTTATTTGATTTACTGCGAATAAAACATTATATAGATTTTTGATCGGATTTACAGAGTCTTCTGAATATTTCGATGGTTACATAAAAAAGAAGGCAACAGGAAAATAAAAATGAATGAAAAAGAATGATGATCAAGAAAAAAAAAAAGTAAAAAGAAGAAAGGCATAACAGAAAATACCTTCCTGTTTCCATTATTTCGGGCATATGACAGGGCAATAAAATCACTGCTTTTCTCTTTGGTTTAAAAATGGTATGCACATCTACTAAGCTACAAACCGTTACAACTAGATGACCCCATTTGTCTAACCCTGGATCTGCAATTGTTCCGGAAATGAAATTCAAGGAAGTAATGACGTATATTTGATTCACATTTTATAATATTCACTATATCAAGTCATAATTCATATTTTCATATCTTAAACCTACGTCTTGACTTCTTGTATTTGACAACTATTTATAACTAACGCGCATGAATACACGTTCCTTATATTACGATAAAGCTTCTCCGTTTTCTTATATTCATGTTTTAGATTATTTATGATAATGACCCATTTCTACACCTTGATTTTTCATTCATGTATTTTAATATGTTAAATATTCTTAGAAACACGACAGTAACTGGCCTTCAAGAACGTAAAAACTTGAAGGAAATTTGGTTTACATAAATTTCTATTTTTATTTGATTTATATTTCAAGTATGATATCTTTGTATCTTGTTTTTGTTGATTTGGAAGCATGCAGATTCAAAATACTGTTTTCATTGATCGAAGCCTTCAACCAGGAATATATATATGTATATACCCTTGCTGTCTAGATGTTATGTGCTAAATAAAACATTCATCGTGCATATCAGAGAACAGAGACATTCATCAAGGGGAATAGAGAAAAAAAAAAACTATCTTCTATGAATAACAGAAAAAAGACATTATTTTGGATAAAATCTAGAGATTTTGGATAACAGTGAAAAAGCATAATATGAAAAAAGGACTTTCTTTTGGAGAACAGAGAAAAACGTATCTTCTTTAATAACAGATATTCTTTTTGGATAACAGAAAAAAGACATTATTTAGGATAAGAGATTTAGGATAACAGTGAAAAAGGATAACATGAAAGAAAGACTTTCTTTTGGAAAACAGAGAAAACGATTCTTCTTGAATAATAGATATTGTTTTGGTTATAACAGAAAAAAAACAACATTATTTTGGATAAAATCTTAAGAGATTTAGGATAAAAGTGAAAAAAAGATAACTTGGGTAAAAGATGTAGGATTACAGTGAAAACTACTATTTTCATGGATAACACGGAAAAAGGACTTTCTATTGGAGAACGGAGAAAAAAAAAGTATCTTCGTGAATAACCGAGAAGCAAGAGCGTTCTTCTAGGATAATAGAGAAAAAAAATCAGTTTTGATGACATAAAAAAGAGCATTCTTTCGGATAACCGTGAAAAAACCTTTTTCTCCTATGTTAATGATGACAGAGAAAAAAGACTTTCTTCTTTGATAATACGAAAAAAGAATTTCTTCTTGTATG
This sequence comes from Pinctada imbricata, assembly GCA_033119305.1. Lineage (NCBI taxonomy): Eukaryota > Metazoa > Mollusca > Bivalvia > Pterioida > Pteriidae > Pinctada > Pinctada imbricata. The sequence goes on along the minus strand of VSWD01000005.1, from coordinate 38,049,339 downwards.
ACAGAGAAAATGACGATGTTCTTAGAAATCCAACATGAAAAAGAATTTCTTCTTGGATGACTATGAAAAAAGAATCATTCTTGGATGATAGAGAAAAAAGTCATTCTTTAAGAATTACAGAAAAAAAGACATATCTCCTTGGATAACATAGAGAAAAAAAATCTTATTTGATAACAGCTTTCAGAATAACAGAGAAAAATAGGATGACCAAAAAATATATATACATCTTGGATAACAGAAATAAAGACATTCTTGTTGGATGACAAAAAAAAATCGTTTTGAATAACAGAGAAAAACTCCCAATGTTTTAGAATAACAGAAAAAAAGACTTTCTTCTTGCCAATGGGTAAATGAGAAAAGTTAATAGAAAAAGTAATCGATCATTCCATGTATTCAAAACTAGTTCGCTTGGTTTCCATTCCTACGCGTTTTTAATATAAACAAACAAATCATATATATTTTACAAAACTATAGAATCTTAGACTGATGTATCAAATCATCGTGATGGCTTGATTGGGAAAAAAGCAAATTGTAATCAGACGGATTACTTGTTATCCTTAAATAGGAAACGACTTCACCGGTTACAGACCTTTAATATGAATCCAATCAGGATCGAATTATACAAATCAGTTCTAGATTGATGTTTTAAACGTGGAAAAAAATTAAGGATATAATTTTAACCTAGTTAGTGTGTGTATGTATGGTACGGAACGGAAATGTATAATGCAAGCCTGCATGCAGATGAAAGTGAAATAGGATTTAACTCAATACAGCTCGTAGAGTTCCCCATTGATACCTCCACAATGGTCGTATTTTACACTCACATGCATGCAGCCTCACAACTTGATTGGTATTGTTACTGTAGATACATTGCAACGCGGGGAAATTATATGCGTCGGATGAATAACATTCCATAATGCTTGAGCGCATCCTTACGTATATAACTCTGTCTTGTTCAGTTTTATGACCTTATTCAGTTGCAGATTTATCGGAAACTTATACGAGGCCAGAGCTATTTATCTCTCCGCATTTCTTTCAATTCTGTATCCTTTTTTTTTAAATTTACATTGCAGAAGTTGTAGTTATTTAATATGTATTCTTATGTCATCGCCATCAATGAGAGAAAAAAGATATAATCCTTGAAAAGAAACAAAATTAAAACTTGTTATTCTGAAATGCCCCCTTTGTTATATTTTTCAGACACATGTTTTAGACTGGAGGGAAACCATGCATCGCGCAACCAAGGTTAAGATTAATCCGGATCTCCATCCGCACTTGGTTTGCGTTTTATGCAGCGGCTACCTTATCGACGCAACAACCATAGTGGAATGCCTACATTCTTGTAAGTTGACGATTTACGACACATAGAACAAATGGATAAATACTTCTACATTAGAATTGTATATATGTATATATTTTTGCAATGCATGTTTTATTTTTCTTTAATTTAAAATTTTACGTAGTTGAAATACATTGGAACGACTAAAACATCGGTAACGGAAGTAAGTCTCTAAGTCAGTCCATGATTAAGATTTTTGTTCACTGTATAGAAAAGAGTAATATGGGCAATCCACATCTTAATGTACATAAATTCTGAGAACTTAAGTTCACTATCCATTTTCTGTATTCTCATTGATTTTAATTATTGAAACATAACTGTAAGAAGTAAAAGATAAATTTGATAAACAAACAAAACCCAAAATCAAAAAGAAATGAATAAACGAAATTACTTAACAAATCAAGCTGACAAAAAATAGATTATTGAAAATAAGTAAAAACAAAAAGCAAAATACAAAAAAAAAAAAAGAAGGAAAGAAACCACCATGCAGCAGAATCAAAATCCTTTAAACATGTGAAAATTCCCAAGGAAATTCTAGTCTGCATCAATCTCTATGCAGTATAACGGAACTTCAAGGTTCTTTCATCCTCTACAAAAACTGCCATTCTGAGATAAAGAAGGATGAACATTACGTAATAACCCCCAAGATTCCTTTGCTCATTTCTATGCATAATTCATCAGGTGTGCTCGTTAAGTGCTCTCTCTGCGAACCTTCATTGAATTTTATTCTATTTAATTCACCAAGACGTGCATTGATGAACTAACATTTGAAGCTATAACGGTGAATATTCCGTGCTCCCGGGCTGCGCGGACGATCGATACGCACTCATTTCCCCATGGACAGACGTGTAAATGGAACAGAAATATGCTTTAATATCTTTGCCTCTTTTCTAGGAAGATTCGACTTGAACATGTTCCGGCTCTCCGATTGTTCTATGTGCTACCAAGCCATAAACCTCTACCAGAAAAGTTGTATTAGAATTAAATGGTGTTTTGCTTCTAGGTTTGTTATCCGTGAAGTAGTTAGGATTGGCAGATAAACGTATTGTTCTGTGACCTCTTCAAATGTTTCGTTTTTATATTCCCTCTGATAATAGACATTGTTTTCCTGACTTGTACTAAGGTGATTAGGTTTATAAATCTATCATTTGGACCGAAAGTGGTTATGAAAACTCTCCAACTCAAACTCCCACATTTTCTACAAAATATGTGATAAATAGTAAAAATAGATAATTAAAGAAAGTCATCCTTGAAGTGAATGAGGTTTCCGTATTACAATTCAAATCTATTTTAGAGATGACTTTTTTTTTCTTTTTTATTCGTTATCTCTCCACGCAGTTTACTTGTTGATATTCACTTCAATGCGATGTTATTTCTTAGAAATTCCCTCTGCAAATTGTCTAGGAGTGTATTTTTCAATCCCTCTTTGGATTCATTTGATCGCATAAAAACATGCTAGACCATTTACAAATCCCTATTCCCACCTATTCTGGTAAAAACTGATATGAAAACTTGTAAACAACACAATATTTGTAAACAACTCCCAGAAAAAATTCAATTGAAAGGAAATGAATGAGCGAACGTTTTTAAGAAAACTATGGAAGCAGTAAAAATAAACCATTTCAGAGGAGTTGCTGTCACCGGTTTCTCCAAGTTATCTTCAATTTTTTTTTCAATCGCCTCTGTGCCTACTGAATCCAAAGACCATATTTATTCTATTGTAATTCTCTAATCCAAAGGAATATTCTCACATATACGCTTTCATGGTGTGTATTGATCCTTGCTGGAGCTTGCCCATTCTCTCATTATTCTCTGCTCTAACACTGCTGAGCAAATACGGATATCTTGGTCGTGTATTCATTCCATATATACTCTGCATGATGCCGTGTTCCGGTAACGACCATAAATTGGCGGCAATCACGTGGTAATTTATCGGCCAATCAAGAAAATCGATAGATTGGATACAGTAAAAGACTTTTATGACAGGGGCAACAAATTAAGTCTTTTGATTTATCATAAGGCAATATCACACTGATATTTTTTCATTTCCAAATTCTATGTACATGTACGCGGATCTGGAGCATGTATTTCTCGGTATGTCCATCTATATAGATTCACTTCAAATTCATCCGGGGATCCAATTACGGTACAGGTTGGATAAAGAGAGAAGATTATCGCCAATAATGTTAGTAATGTAAACTCTTGACGTACACTTGTTCTCGCATACATGCACGCATTGAATGTGTAATTATTTTGTCATATTTGACTTTTGGACACGTGCATGTTGATTGTTCATATTTTCAGCTGACAAGTACAACACTGGTATCGTCAACACATACATAGCTATGATCTGGGGAAAAGAAAAGACAAAACATCTAAAACTGGTTAAGTTCTCGTTATCAGTACGCCTATACCAAACTATTTTTAAAACTAATCGAGATTTTGAAATAGGAAATATTTTTTATATCATAATTTAGTCATGAACCTATATTTTCCCCATAATAAAGCTCTCGTTTCAAGAGGATTCTTAGAACTATTGTCTTGGTGTTATTGGAATAACTTTAGATGTTAGAACACAGTTATTCCACTTCATTTCCACGACTTTACAATTCTAAGTAGATTGATGACTATTTTTTATCATGCAATTACACTTGAATAGTGTTCCATGAATGCGTTCAGCACACGTGGAACTAAAAAAAAAAAAATCCCAGGGGGAGAGGGGGTATAGGGCCCAGACCTGCTGGTATGGAGGGGACTATTCCAGCCTAAGATATTCAGAAAATCGCACTCCTCTATAAAAATCAGATTACTTCGTATTATTATTTGTTAAAAACTCCAGAGGGATTCCCTCCTTTCCTCTGAGATCTGCTACTTATTCAATGAAAGTTGAGTAAAGTTGGATGATGATTATTACATGATTCTATGTATGTATTATTACATTATTACATTATTCGTCTTATCCTTATTTTGATGCATTCTTACATTGACCGTACAGTTCAATGACCTCGTGAAAAAAAGACCCGAGGTTCATAAATATGATTAATTATTGAAGAAAAAATAATAACGATCGGGGTGGACACTGAAACTGTAGATTTGTAATAGGCGATAACGCACTTTAAGATGTGTTTTTATCACGTGACTCTTCTTTTCTTGGAAATAAAGGCAAACTGCGTGATGGTACGTTATGTATGCATATTTTCCGTTAGACCATACAGCAAATATTGATTGATTACATGTTTAGTATAGACAGGTGTTTACGGGGGTAATATATAATGTAACATCGGCCAGACATGGAATTAATTTGCTGAACTTATGAACTCTTATATTGAACTACTTCCAAGTCCAGGGAACTAGCACGAGGAATGTTATAAGGCCATTGACTCGATTGTTAGAGGTCACGTGACCATGGGCGGGGCTACGCTTTATCCCTCTTATGAAGATTTATATGAATACAAGAGCATTTAAAAAAAATTATTTCAAAGACTACAAAAGAAAAGATTTTGGAACAACGAGGTTTGTCCTTGCTGTGAAACACAGCTAGATCTGTAACGAAAAACAAATACTACCTTAAATAAGTCAACCTTGCAAAATCAATGTTATACATGTACAAGATACATAAATAAGCAGAAATAAATATGTCACGGGGTCTGACCACATTGGTTATGAGGGTTTGTGGTCTGTTATAGGATAATAGAGGGGCGAGGATTTTTGTATCCCTGCGGTTACGATCTACACAATGCTATCTGAATGAACCAAGCTAAATTCTGAGTACTTAGTGCCTATCAGACCGTACATTTATATTGCCCATTTAATTTATCTCTTTTCCAAATATGTTTAACTTCACGTCTGTAATGAAGACTGGATTGGTGTTTTTCTTTTTTAAATGCGCAACCTGAAGAAAAAACATCTCGTGCAGATTTCATTCTTTATCGGTCTACTCGTTAATAAGATTTTCTTAATATCGTGGATTGTCGATACTATTTTAATTTTGTACCTTGATTATTCATTAACATATTTTTTATCCAAACAAAGCCTATATTTTTCACTTTCAACGAAAACATGCGACGACATTAAAAGTTCACAAGAATCCTCTGTAGCAAGAAAGTTCTAGTACATTGTGTATTAATTACTGCCTTCGTTTTTTTTTCAATTTCACCTTTTTTCTTTTTTTTTTCGTTGTACTTTTAATCAGTCCATATATAATTCAACTGCATTATTTACCTATTTCTTTGAAAACGCACATAAAGACACTCGATTCTTTCTTGGAAATTTATTCAATCTTCCAAGTAATTCGTCCTCATTAAAACTTCTCAGATTTTTCTTTTTCACGAAAGACGCTGCTATTTCAATCTTAACTGCCAATTTACTCATCTTTAAGCACGCCATATTTTCACGTTTATTAGAAAAGCACATGATTAGGTACGCAGAAAACCATCTGGAACCTGTTAAATGACGTAAACTGTTTTCTGCGCGTGCAGTTTGACGTCGTATTTCATAGATAATATGTCCGACTGTGCTTTGATTTCTTATCTGATTTGTATTCTTGAATTAAAGAAACCAATAACGATATAGTTAATTCCAGATTGCACTGGTACTCGAAAGCATTTGAGATGATTATTATAGGTCCTCTATAATGTATAAAACATATTAAATGTAAAAAGAAACTTAATGAAATTAATACGAGGGAAAAAATCGTTTTGAAAACGGAGAACAAGAAGACAAAAAATAGGAGCCAAATATTTTAACGTAACAGAGAGAATCACGATTAATCGATGGTATTATCAACGTTTCCGAGACAATAACCGATATAAAAATGAGAAATAAACTCACAACAAAAGCAAAGCAAACTTTTGCTATATCGACATTTGTAAGAAATTTGACTAATACAAAACAATTATTTATTTATCATTTCTGTCTTTCTGTGTTGTATTCTCAATATAGCATCTTCACTTTATAGCATCTTCACTTTTACGTCATATCCTATCAAAACACATGCTAGATTTCTATAATCATTTTTATTTTGCGGATGACGTCTGATAATTTGATTCAATCAATAAGCAATTTTATGCTCATAGAAAAGAAATTCGATAAAAAGAAGACAAATTTGAAAAAAAAAAAAAAATCGTGAACTAGAATTGTGTTTACGTTAAGTTAGAGTTAGGTTTTCGAAATTTTTAAGTTTTAAGATTCGACCCCCCCCCCCCCCCCACACACACACACACACTCATACGTAAATATGCACTTTTCATTTCCAAGTAATTTAAGATTTTGGGGACTATTTATATTTTTTAGGGTCTATCGGTGTATCTGTCTGCTGTCTGAAATGTACCCCCCCCCCCAAAAAAAAAACTCTGGTCAGAACTTTTAATAGTAAGCGGAAGGGTTTATCATTTTTATTTTGCGGATGACGTCTGATAATTTGATTCAATCAATAAGCAATTTTATGCTCATAGAAAAGAAATTCGATAAAAAGAAGACAAATTTGAAAAAAAAAAAATAATCGTGAACTAGAATTGTGTTTACGTTAAGTTAGAGTTAGGTTTTCGAAATTTTTAAGTTTTAAGATTCGACCCCCCCCCCCCCCCCCCCACACACACACACACCCTTACGTAAATATGCACTTTTCATTTCCAAGTAATTTAAGATTTTGGGGACTATTTATATTTTTTAGGGTCTATCGGTGTATCTGTCTGCTGTCTGAAATGTACCCCCCCCCCCCAAAAAAAAAACTCTGGTCAGAACTTTTAATAGTAAGCGGAAGGGTTTTCATATTTCATATGTGTATTCCTTGTGACAAGGTTCTTCCATTAAATGCCATAATTTATGACCTCGACACCTTGATCTTGATATTCATATATCCTACTTTAAAATTTCAAGTTACAGCGATTTCGCCGAAAAAGATACCAAAAGAGGCCGTACGTGTTTCACAAATTTTATATGCAGAACTTGTCAATTTGGCGTAACACATCCTTCATATTGGCTAGATTTATTTTACAATCGTCTCGGACTTTATTCATCTCTGCCATGTTAGAATTGTTCTGCTTTAATTTTCTGATGTTTTCACATCGTATTCATCAATGTCTTGATGAGAATTACAAACAACAAGATATATTTTCAAAGAATGGTCAGAAGGTTATAGTTACGAAAATCTATTCTTATATGAAAATATAAATTTTTCAATGTCAACGTTTTTGCAAGGTAGAGATGGATAAAGTCTGAGAGTTGTAATTCAATATGGCGGTTCATTCTTGGATGCGACTTCATCACGGACAATCACTATTCATAACATTGTGTTTGCGGAAGGTGTATAGAAAGAGACGAATTTCAAGAATGTGGCAAAGAAATTATTATTCTTACGCCTTTAATTGTTTCGCCTTTGAAAGAAATTCTTACGAGGAAAATTAAATTTTCTATATTTGATTTATTTATATTTCTATTCAATTAATTTATTTCATTATTCATATGTTAATTTCTTCATCGATAGTGCTTTTTATTGAATTTTGAATTAGAAGAAAAATGAGTAAACCAAAATTTATTTAAAGAGAAAGAAAGCAAAGATAAAAAAATCAGATTAAAAAAAAAAAAAAAAAAAAAAAAAAAACTGGATGTATAAGTAAATTCATAGTCATCATACAATTTTCAAACTCAGAATATTTTGTAGAATATGCTTTTCAAACAATATCATTATCAGAAATATTTCTGACTTAGAGTCAGTTAGATTTAATTCCGAAACTTTCACAATTCCCCATCATTTCTTCTCAGATATTTACAACTTATCCATTAACGTTTCTTAGGGAGCATCTATTTGATTTCGGGGGGGGGGGGGGGGGGGGGGGGGGGGGGCAGGAACACTTTTGCCAGTCGGAAATTTTTTTCGGCCATTTTAAGAGCCGGAAAATTTTGTCGCCGGCCCTTCGCGCCGGATTATTTATATATTATTTTTTTTTTGTAATTTTCCAATGTTGATAATTACTCTAAAGCTTAGATAATTCAGCGTTTTCGGCCATATTAAACATCAAACACAGAAAGAGTTCATCTCTTGCCAGCAGATCACTTCATTATAATTTCTTGAATGGCATATGACACCTATAATCTGTTCACTTAGAGAAAGGCGATATGGTGCTAATGACTTTTGAATTTGATTTATTCCCTCCAAATTGCATAAAGTTTGTTCCGTTTTTATTTATTCTTACTTTATGACACATAAAAAAAAGTGTTTACTGGGCATGTGGAAAGAGAGGGAGGAGGGGCAATTTCATGATATGGAAATTTTTTTTGGCTGGCCCTTCGGACCGGAAAATTTTTTTCCCTAAAATTTCTATCCGGATTTTTTTTTTTGCAAAGTCTTCCTGTCCCCCCGTAAAAATCAAATGGTTGCTCCCTTACACAAAGTCATGCTTAATATTTGCATCAGTATGTACTATAATTAACGTGCGAAGTATGAAAAATAAATAATGAATAAATCAATGAAATAAGATAGAATAGATAAATAAATAAATAAATAATAGTTTTATATAATAATAAAGGTTCAATCCGAGGCAGCGGAGCATGACCAGCGGACGCTCATATAGATGGGGATATTATATACAAAGTTGGTAAACTCCGTACGGCGGCGTCACCAAGTACGGGGTACATGTAAAATGTAGGCTGCTCATACCGCAACGTCACGTTGACAGCCCTAAAAGGAATATTGTTAATATGACGTCCATATGTATACGGCCTGCTTAGCACACACCGGAAGTGAAGTAATCGTTATCAATTGAATTTTCAAAATGAGCTCAAGAGAGCTCCGGCCGTCATAACATTTTCGACATCTTCTCTGATGCTGCGCATGCACATTTTAACGAAACTCTACAGGAAGCAAGTACCCAAGGTCCTCTGCAAAGTTTGTGTTTTTTGAGCCGATCGGTCAACAAATATGGCCGTCGAGAGATCTGTTTGACGGACGCATTTTTTGACATCTCCTACGCAACTGCTGCAAAAATTTTAACGAAACTGTCACGTTATGTTCCAGCGACAAATTAGACATTTTTATTTTCAAATTGATTTTCGTTTAATTCATTTATAATCCTCTATTTATTCTTAGTTTTCAAAGGAATGTTACAATTCGGACTATACTCAGACACTTTCCTATCAGTCAAATAAGTCAAAAGTAATTTGTTTGTCTACGTTTTCTTCAAAATGTTTATTTAATCATTTGCTCAAGCAAATCTCTCATTGATGTCATTTTCTTTATAATGCCGCTTGCCTTCATTTACTTTGTTATTTGTTACTTTTAATCCTTTAATTGTTTGTATTGACACTTTCTTTGTTCTTGTATGTGTCGCATTGAGTGAAAGTGATTCGTGGGAGAGAACGAGAGATCTCGGGAGTTAGTTGACCGCCACGGAGCTGACCGGGCGTGATTTGCAGTTGTTCCGGAATTTCCGACTTCTGAAAATTAACTGTTTTTACGTACTGCGGACTTTCCAAGTACAATCAAAATACTTGCATTTTATTTTATGGAGTGAATGTGTGCGTGGATGCGGATTTTATGTTATTTCATATTTCGGACCATAATAAACTAAATTAACTGTCATTGATTGCACCTTCATCGTTTCAAATTTTTGAACAATCACACGCAAAAAAACGTCGTTGTGATAAAACTTTACACTATAAGTAAGTACTCAAGGACCGCGACAAAGTTTGTGTTTTTGTGGCTTTTTGGGTCTATATCAGTCAACAAATACAGCCAACAAGAGCTCTGATTTGCTGAAATATTTTCGAAATCTCATCTGCAACCGCCTGTGAATTAAACGAAACTTTACAGAAAGCACGTAATCAAGGTCCTTTTTAAAGTTTGTGATTTTTGTGACGATTGTTAATCAAATATGGGTTTTTTTGTGACGACTGGTCATCAAATATGGTCGCAGAGGGCTCTGATTTGCTAGCTGACACATTTTCGACATCTCCTATGCATTCGCTGCACAGGCTTTCACGAAATAATACAGGAAGCAAGTACTCATAATCATCTACCAAGTTTGTGTTTTTTTGTGCGGATCGGTCAAGAAATATGGCCGCCGAGGGCTCTGAATGGATGACGCATTTTCGAAATCTCCTCTCCACCACTGCACAGAACTTCACGGAATCTTACAGGAAGCATGAAATCAAGGTCTTTATCACGATTCTGTTTTTGTTGCCGATCTGTCAACGATTATTGATGCCGAGAGCTCTGATTGGCTGACGCATGTTCTACATCTCTGCAACTGCTGCACATAATTTAACGAAACTTTACGGGAAACAAGTACTCAAGACCTGTCTTCTACAAAGTTTGTGAGTTTTTTTGTGTGTCTACATCGGTCAACGACACCTCACAGGAAGCAAGGACTCAAGGTCCTCTGCGAAGTTTGTGTTTTTCGTAATGATCGGTCGACAAATATGACCGCCAAGGGCTTTGATTGGCTGACACATTTTCGACATTGCCTCTGCAATCGCTGAACCCTTCAAGAAACCTTACAGAATGCAAAGAATCAGTGTCCTTAGCTTTGCTTTTTGGGCGGATTGGTCAACAAATATCTTCGCCGAGGGCTCCGATTGGCTGACGCATTTCCGACATCTCCTCTGCACAGAATAAATGAAACCTTACAAAATGCAAGGACTCAAGGTCCTCTTCCAAGTGTGTGTGTGTGAGGGTGTGTGTGCATGTGGTTTTTTCCGACTGGTCAAAATATATGAACGCCGAGTGTTCTGACTGTATGGCTTACATATTTTCGACATCTCCTCTGCAACCGCTGCACAGAATTTCACGAAACCTGACAGAAAGCAAGGACTCAGTGTCCTTTGTTTTTAGGGCGGATTTGTCAACAATTTTTGCCGCCGAGGGCTCTGGTTTGCTGATGCATTTGCGTTATCTCCTCGGAATCGCTGCACAAAATTTCACGAAACCTTACAGGAGGCAAGTAATTTTTAAAGTTAGTTTTACAAGCAGCATGCATGGCCATCGATGGCTCTGATTGGCTGTAGAATTTATTTTTTACTTCTCCTCCATAACTGCTGCAAAGAATTTCACAAAACCTTATAGGAAGGTTCTCTACCAAACTGGCCACTTGCAGCCTTTGTCTGCAAATCAGATGAGCGATGTGCCCTCCCCCTTGGGCCTCTTGTTAGACAATTATGAGCTGATTTAAAAAGTAAGCATTTTCTAAATGTTTGTTTACTAAGGTATTGTGATTTTGCCCTACTCGACTCCTGATTGAAAACCCTTGAATGTTAATAGCCTCAAATGAACTTTCTCGTATCTTCACATAACTGACCGCCTTACAGATAATTTTATTTATTAGGGGTCTTTGAACGACTGTATAACGTTATCTATCTGCATGCCCTAATTTATGGTTAGAGGAAAATATTTGTGTCAGATTTCAAAACCTCTTACGATTATGACATTGTATTATTTCGAACCGAAAACTACGGTTTATATACTGTGGAGGTGTTAAAGAAACAAATTTCTGATGATAAATCGGCTGCTTTAGATAATTTGAATGTGAAAAATGAATTGATAAAATTCATATTCTGGCAAAATAAATGACTTTCAGAAATTTAAAAGTTCTATTCCTTATAAATAAGCACAAATTGACTCATAAAAGCATTCGAAAAAAATATATCGCGAATTTTAAGAGGGGTGTGTGGCTAAGGACTTTAGATTCCATAGTCATTGTCCATAGTTTACATTATCTTTTACAATGTAATATTCTCTTTGTTATGGATATAACGTGTCATCTGTTTCAATATGCAATGGATTAACAATTGTTCAAATGCTTTCGTTAGCTCGGTTAGTATAATGTATCACGAAGTCAATATGACAGCATATTGACCGAGTTTCAAGCCTATACATATCAATCTATATGACATTTCCTGTTATAACCTTCGCCCGTCTGAAGTAAAGAATGATATAATACGTCTAACTTCTAAGAATCGTCTTTTGTGGACATGCAACCACGGAAACATTAATATTTGATACTTGGAGCAAATATTGTTATCTATACAAAAGAATGATGCCTGGATAATGAAATAAGTCCCATAAAAGACACACCGTATCTTCTATGTGTCGCCAGATGATCTTTCAGACATTCTTTGTAACTACGTTCTCCGGAGATTCCTCTCTCTACTGTATGTACTCTGTGTCTAATGGAAGCTCCATGTCGATCGATCCATTAGAGCCGCTGAAAGCGGGGCTTGATTGACGAAGGCACTGTATTGTCTGCAAGAACTGGTAAACTCTCAGATAAGAGGCTTATTCTTATGGCTGAGAGGCGCGAAATTCATTAAGGTTGTCTCAGGGTCACCTAGTGCGCATGTTCCTTGAAAAATCAGTCTCAGATCTATACAAAAAAGCAGAATCTAGGTATTTATGCCGTAAAGTAATCTACCATGAGCACCTGTATGCAATGATATTTAAAACAGAAATAAATACAAAAAATCAAAGACACATGATTAATTATTCCATGGCCAGACATGCGTGTGTCAACATATCCTTAGAGAGGAAATGGAAATGTAAATTGTAAAAGACAGAACCATGACGGCGCCTCTTCCGATGATCATTTTTTTTTTTTGCTGATTATTGATTTTCATCTTGTTGTATCTTTGATTTCAGTTTGTAAGACGTGCATCGTACGTTACCTAGAGACCAGCAAGTTTTGCCCTATATGTGATGTCCAGGTTCACAAGACCAAACCGTTCACCAATATCAGGTAAAAACATTACTCTTCACAGAATTACAAAAAAAAAAAGAAAAGAAAGAAAGAAAATTGTATCGTGTCTTTTTGCAAAAGTTCACCAAATTATTATTCCTGGTAAAGAAATCGGTGTTCTCGAACGATGCAAGTTTTTAACTCAGAGCGAAGAATGTAAATTATACAATAAAAAATTATGCATTTATGTATTGACATTGCACTTCAGTGGCGTAAATAGGGCAAAATTAAGTTGATGTTTTCGTGGTGAAGGGCATCCAGAATTCCCAATGCACTGATAGGGTAACAGGAAAAGACGCCCTCTTAAACTCCACAAAAGATTCTGATAGGGTAACAGGGAAAGAAGCCCTCTTAAACTCCGCAAAAGATTCTGATAGGGTAACAGGGAAAGAAGCCCTCTTAAACTCCGCAAAAGATTCTGATAGGGTAACAGGGAAAGAAGTCCTCTTAAACTCCACAGAAGATTCTGATAGGGTAACAGGGAAAGATGCCCTCTTAAATTCCTCAGAAGATTCTGATAGGGTAACAGGGAAAGAAGCCCTCTTAAACTCCACAGAAGATTCTGATAGGGTAACAGGGAAAGAAGCCCTCTTAAACTCCACAGAAGATTCTGATTGGGTAACAGGGAAAGAAGCCCTCTTAAGCTCCACAAAAGATTCTGATAGGGTAACAGGGAAAGAAGCCCTCGTAAACTCCACAAAAGATTCTGATAGGGTAACAGGGACAGAAGCCCTCTTAAACTCCAAAAAAGATTCTGATAGGGTAACAGGGAAAGAAGCCCTCTTAAACTCCACAAAAGATTCTGATAGGGAAACAGGGAAAGAAGCCCTCTTAAACTCCGCAAAAGATTCTGATAGGGTAACAGGGAAAGAAGCCCTCTTAAACTCCATAGAAGATTCTGATAGGGTAACAGGGAAAGAAGCCCTCTTAAACTCCACAAAAGATTATGATAGGGTAACAGGGAAAGAAGCCCTCTTAAACTCCACAGAAGATTCTGATAGGGTAACAGGGAAAGATGCCCTTTTATACTCCACAGAAGATTTTGATAGGGTAACAGGGGAAGAAGCCCTCTTAAGCTCCACAGAGGATTCTGATAGGGAAACGGCAAAAGAAGCCCTCTTAAGCTCCACAAAAGATTCTGATAGGGTGACAGGGAAAGAAGCCCTCTTAAACTCAGCAAAAGATTCTGATAGGGTAACAGGGAAAGAAGCCCTCTTAAACTCCGCAAAAGATTCTGATAGGGTAACAGGGAAAGAAGCCCTCTTAAACTCCGCAGAAGATTCTGATAGGGTAACAGGGAAAGAAGTCCTCTTAAACTCCATAGAAGATTCTGATAGGGTAACAGGGAAAGAAGCCCTCTTAAACTCCACAAATGATTCTGATAGGGTAACAGGGAAAGAAGCACTCTTAAATTCCGCAAAAGATTCTGATAGGGTAACAGGGAAAGAAGCCCTCTTAAACTTCGCAAAAGATTCTGATAGGGTAACAGGGAAAGAAGCCCTCTTAAACTCCATAGAAGATTCTGATAGGGTAACAGGGAAAGAAGCCCTCTTAAACTCCACAAAAGATTCTGATAGGGTAACAGGGAAAGAAGCCCTCTTAAACTCCACAGAAGATTCTGATAAGGTAACAGGGAAAGATGCCCTTTTATACTCCACAGAAGATTTTGATAGGGTAACAGGGAAAGAAGCCCTCTTAAACTCCACAGAAGATTCTGATAGGGTAACAGGGAAAGAAGCCCTCTTGAACTCCACAAAAGATTCTGATAGGGTAACAGGGAAAGAAGCCCTCTTAAACTCCGCAAAAGATTCTGATAGGGTAACAGGGAAAGAAGCCCTCTTAAACTCCGCAAAAGATTCTGATAGGGTAACAGGGAAAGAAGCCCTCTTAAACTCCGCAAAAGATTCTGATAGGGTAACAGGGAAAGAAGCCCTCTTAAGCTCCACGAAAGATTCTGATAGGGTAACAGGGAAAGAAGCCCTCTTAAACTCCACAAAAGATTCTGACAGGGTAACAGGGAAAGAAGCCCTCTTAAGCTCCTCAAAAGATTCTGATAGGGTAACAGGGAAAGAAGCCCTCTTAAGCTCCAAAAAAGACTCTGATAGGGTAACAGGGAAAGAAGCCCTCTTAAGCTCCCAAAAGATTCTTATAGGGTAACAGGAAAAGATGCCCTCTTAAGCACCACAAAAGACTCTGATAGGGTAACAGGGAAAGAAGCCCTCTTAAACTCCACAAAAGATTCTGACAGGGTAACAGGGAAAGAAGCCCTCTTTAGCTCCACAAAAGACTCTGATAGGGTAACAGGGAAAGAAGCCCTCTTAAACTCCACAAAAGATTCTGATAGGGTAACAGGGAAAGAAGCCCTCTTGAACTCCACAAAAGATTCTGATAGGATAACAGGGAAAGAAGCCCTCTTAAGCTCCACAAAAGACTCTGATAGGGTAACAGGGAAAGAAGCCCTCTTAAACTCCACAAAAGATTCTGATAGGGTAACAGGGAAAGAAGCCCTCTTAAGCTCCACAAAAGACTCTGATAGGGTAACAGGGAAAGAAGCCCTCTTAAACTCCACAAAAGATTCTGATAGGGTAACAGGGAAAGAAGCCCTCTTAAACTCCACAAAAGACTCTGATAGGGTAACAGGGAAAGAAGCCCTCTTAAACTCCACAAAAGATTCTGACAGGGTAACAGGGAAAGAAGCCCTCTTAAGCTCCACAAAAGACTCTGATAGGGTAACAGGGAAAGAAGCCCTCTTAAGCTCCACAAAAGACTCTGATAGGGTAACAGGGAAAGAAGCCCTCTTAAACTCCACAAAAGATTCTGATAGGGAAACAGGGAAAGAAGCCCTCTTAAACTCCACAAAAGATTCTGATAGGGTAACAGGGAAAGAAGCCCTCTTAAACTCCACAAAAGATTCTGACAGGGTAACAGGGAAAGAAGCCCTCTTTAGCTCTACAAAAGACTCTGACAGGGTAACAGGGAAAGAAGCCCTCTTAAACTCCACAAAAGACTCTGACAGGGTAACAGGGAAAGAAGCCCTCTTAAACTCCACAAAAACGTATATCGGCGAATGTTCTGACAACTTAAATGGAAAGATGTGTTTATTTTGAATTTTGAAAAAATAAAATGTGGATGTTTTAGCATAAAATCATACATAATAGCTACGCCACTGCACTTGGAAAATCACTGTTTCTTCTGTTGAAAAAAATGTTTTGGAAAATATAATTTATGATTATAATGAAGACGAGAATTTAAGTGATAACATAAAGAAAAAAAAAAACAAACAAACGAAACATACGAAACAGAACAAACATGTAGATGTACGAAAACAAAATCGAAATGAAAGATTTTTTTTTTTTGTAATATGCAAAAAGAAAACAAGGGAGGTGATCTCCAACAATCTGCAGCACCCAAAAAGAAACGTTAAGATAATGAGTAACCGGTACAATATCTTCTCCATATAGCGCGTGTAATAATTATATATCACGGAATGTTTGGAGTATATGAGCGACAATACAGAGTGAATTTGGGTGGTCAAACTTGACAGAAATGCTATTTCTCCAATTTTCATTATTTTATAATAAAGCGATCAAAATCATCGGGAACACATCACTCCTCCAAAATTCTTACGATGCTGAAAACCCTCCCCAGAAAAGAATCTTAGATCCTCACATATTTTATGTGAATAACATGTGTACATGTATATACATGCTTCCATACATATGAGAGGCATGGCGATTCGTTTGCATCACCAGGCTGTGATGACGTTAACAGAATGACAAATTACGGCTTGCCTGCTAGAGACGTATAAATATTTAGATTTTCATTTGAAATGACGAGTTTCATTCAACAAGGCTACTTATCATATAACTTATCGATGATCAAATATTAGAAAAAAAAACCTTCAAATTGTGACATTTTGTCATATATTCTGAGAACGAAATAGTGAGAAAGAAAAAATAACCCTGAATAAAATCTCAAGTATAGATGAAAACGTAAAATATTTGCGACATTGCTTATATTATTAGTTACACGGTTAGTTAGTGACCTGATACGGAAAAATACATGGTGTGAAAAGAAAACCCGTATCGGGCGAGGCGAAAGCCGAGCCCGATACGGGTTTTCTTTTCACACCATGTATTTTTCCGTATCAGGTCACTAACTAACCGTGTAACGAATTTATCACGTCGAAGACCTCTAACTGTATGTGTGGGGGTCTCTGAATCATACAATTCACGACGTCATTATAAACTACTCGCCCGATACGGCTTTTTTCACGGCGTCATGTGACCATGATCTGACCAATCAGATTCCAAGATTTTTGTCTGAGGCGTGATAAATTCTCGTATATATATGATGAACATTACATTTTGACCTATTATTATTAAACTGATCTCTCTTAAAAGTCCCATAACTCTTTATGTGGATGAGGTCTACATGTATCATGATTACATTTTTGATTCACCTAGGGGCTTAACCAAAAATGTAATCATGATACATATATGAACATTTCATTTTTGGTCGGATTACATTACAGATATATATAACGGTTTGATCTAGTGATGTTGGCCTTGTACTTTTGATCTACCGTAGTTTGAAAAAGAAAAAAGAAATCTTAGGTAGACTATATCTTTGGATCAGAGAGGAATTCAAAAAAGAAATGTTTATGAATTGACATTTCCGAAGTACATTGTATATAATCAGACCTTTGATTTGCTATCTTTTTAATATTGCTGAAGATATGCTTCATTAAAGTGTGGTCATAACGTCTTTAATTGTCTTCAATGATTTCTTGATTCCATAGTAGTGGCCATAGAATCATGGAAAGGAACCCCTCGGACTCCACACCCCTCCCGTAACTCCTGAATCATATATTCCTCTCTATTTCTTCATGTGCTGTTTCTATTTTTTCCTCTCTGTAAAATGTGAAACCAAATATTTTGGTCTGATATTTCAATCATTCTCCGTTATAAGCTGGTTATCACTACACTGTAATAGCCCTAATCATCAATCCAGACCGTCTGTGTGAAGCGACCTCACTCTCGTGCACGTGTATGCACGTGTCTGCAGCAAAAAGTAATTAAGCGCCTACTGAGATGTGATAGTTACTTTTTTTATGTGTCAAAATGTCCATTACTTGTGAACGAATGCATCTGACGCATGCGCAATCAATGGCAGCTAATTGCTGCTCAAACGTGAAGCTATGCTGAGTTTAGTACCGCATGCTCCGACACAGCTTCAATTTATCAATACAATTTTACCCGACTTCAAATGATGCATATGTTCACACAGACTTTGATCTTTTCTTAGAAATTTACAGCTCTCTACGGATGTTATATATTGGTTTATTTGATTAATGTATCAGGACGTGTGCATATATACCGGTATATTTATTGAATTTTCTTTTCAATTGCTGAAACGTTTGAAATATTAAAAAAAATTAATATCTAAATAATGCAATTGAACAACAAGTTTCCTTAAAAACTAATCAATACATTGATATTAAAGATGGACTAATGATTATACTTTCATGATTATAATTATTATTAATTTTATTAATTTTTTTTATTCAAATTGTTTGTTTGTTCTAGTTTTTTTTTCTTTTAATTCTAAAGAAGGACATTTTTCACAAGGGACCGAGATCCAAATCCGATCTAGAATGAATGATAGATTTTTTTTTCTTTTCTAGGTTGGACCATACCCTACAGGACATCGTGTACAAGCTTGTCCCCGGTCTTTTCAAAGGTAGGAAGGTGTATAATTATTTATATAGCGCTCCCTCATTTCTAACACCAGCTGTCTTAGACCTCACCGATTTCTCTTGCGAACAAAGATACTTGAAATGAAGAAAGATTTTAAAAATGTCGAGCAGCTGTAACATTAAGGGAGATCATCCACTAAAATTGGCGTCACGGTTTGATGAACTTACAACTCAAATTCCTACACTGCCAAATACACATGTTCAAAATAAAAAATAATAGCGAGCTCGATTTTTTTTTTGTTCTGTGTTACGATTGAGGGATTTTTACACTACAACCTTCCCCATGTCAATCAGAAATATTCCCCCGGGCAATACACGGGTAATCCATTTGTCGATAGCTGCATCAATAATAGATATGCTCTGATATTGTCAATGCTCGCCCTAATTGAGCGCCATTGGTAAAAATTAGTTCCGCCTCGGCGCAGACCGTAATATTGAAATTTTATGAAAAGCTGCCAGGCCCTGGTCGGGCATGGAACCGGAAAAAGGTCAACAATGCCGGGTCTTTATTTACCTTCCATGGTTTGATCCTTTGATTTTAAAGTTTTAAGTACATGCATAGTCATGATCCGAATTTACTCTGATTCAAATTGGGGATTATTTCATCTCCCTCACAGCACGACATTATGCTACAAAATAAACTATTTACAGCATCACACTCTGAATATGAAAATAAAACTTTCCATCCAAGTCATAAGATAAGAAGAATATAAGTAAAAATGTTATACGTATGTTTCTCTCTAAAATTAAGGATCTGAATAGCGATCTATCAATTTATATAGTATAACAAAAGTACAAAAACTAATATCAAATTGTCTTGACAGTTCATCATTTATGACAAACTAGTACAATAAAATGCATTTCATAGATATACATGCATTGAAAAAATTTAATGACGGATGGTTCTTACGTCTATGACTTTATCATATGCTTTTCAAAAATAATTCGTTTCCTTGGCGCCACCTATACAATGATCGAATGAGTATTCCCTCTTAAAAATGTTTTTCTAACATGCAATATATAAGTGAAGCTTTTCAGAGTCTGTATTTTGTTATTGAAGATATTGTATTTTTATAGAATATCTCATGCCAACCTCCGTTACATCTCTCCCGATTCTCCTTTTGCCATCCAAGATAAAAAAAGATTAAACCTTAAAGCAATTTGGCAATAGTTTAATCTCGTAATATGTACATTATATATACAATCATGAAATAGAAAAAAAAAATATATATATAAAAACAACAAACAAAAATGGTATCAAGGATTTCTACATTGACTTATTTAGGGAGAAGTACCGAGTGATTTATTATTCCCGTAGACCACTTAGAACGCCAAACCTGCTATAGTAATCAGAGCCATCGGACTGCCGTATTATCCTATCTGTATAGTCTTTGATCTAGCGTATGAAATAGAATGATATATTCTTATTTATCTTAAATATCATTTTTATTATTTCAGAGGAAATGAAGCGTCGTCGAGATTTCTACAGGGAGCATCACGGAGAAGGTAGGGGATTTATTATTAGGTCGTTACATGTATATATTCAGGCGTGGATCTAGGGGTGGGAATCATAGGGTGATCACGAAGGTACCACCAATCCCTCTCTGTGACATATGTCCAAAATGATTTCTCTTCGATAGATGTAGTTGTCGTTTATTGGTGAATTTCATAAGATGATCCCTTTTGCAGACTGGAAACCCCCCCCCCCCTTCCAATGGAAAAAAGTTATGTATCGCACATGCAATTTTCTGTTAATTTCAAATTACATGTGTTTAATTGTATCATCCGTGTATGCCTTATTTACTTATATTCTCTGTTTATTGTAATCCGAGTGTAAGTGATTTAATAATGCATTGTTATTGGACAACTATAGAGAAAATACTTGTACTAGAACGTCATGCAATCTTATTGAAACTGGATTCCATAGAGTTGAAAAAAATGTATTATTGAAAGATGACGATGTGCGAAAAAAAAATTTTTTCTACTTACATGTATATACGTACGTGTAATTTGAATTTCATCGATAAAAGCTGGCGATGTTTGATGGAAAATTGCACAAAACAAATTCGATCAATATCTTTTCAAAAAAGACAAAAAGCAAACATTGAGTTTTGAAAAATATATTTCGTTACCGTTACGGTGGAAAATAGTCAACTTAAACGGAGAAGAACAAAGTTCAGTATTGCAAAATCCTATCTGAAGATAAATTGTCATTGACTCATGCTTGCTCATATTGTATGGGTTAAGGAAAAAAATAAATCTATTTATCTGTTTTATTTTTAGCTAAGATCCTTAGCAATAGCTGAAATTTATTTGTAAAATCGGAAAACTTTATAAGAAAGGACATCATTGATAAAGCAAAATGGAAAAAAAAGAATTCATGTTTAAAAATTCCAGATAGATTAAAAAAGACGTTAGAGTAATTTAGCTATAACATGCAAGATTTCCTGTCTCAGGTTTCTTTAAAAAAATATTTGAAAAAGGCAAAAATAACGAGGTTAATGTTCGCCTAATTAAATTCACAAAAAGATCATATATTTATTCGTCGCCATATTATCATTTGTTGAAGATATCAAACCTGCACCATGAACTGTGTTAGGAACCAAAGGCCACCTAAAATTGGTCAAATAAGTTAAAATTCATTTCTTTTAAATTTTTTTTTTTTGCGTAACGTAGAAGTTTCCTTTAGTACATTTTAACGGGCGATGGAAGGGGCCACCTGATAAAAGAAATTAAAACCTGTGTATTTCGTATGGTAGTAATGTGACTGTCATAATGGCCTAAAATTAAGCGTCCATATTTCATATCACATTATTCTGAATATTTGTATTATTTCCCCTACGGTGTATGTAGTGTTTTATAGCCCAAGGTGAGAACCTATTTCTGTACGCATGCGCATTACCGATACAATATGACCTCGTTTTGGAGGGTGGCGCAATATGTTACTCACAAGTCTACTTTCATCACGTAAAACGTAAAATTTTGACCTTCGTGGTTTTGAAGTTGTTGAAAATGTCGTGAAAGTTTCTCAAAGTGATATTTACACAAACTACATCGTAATTAACAACAGACATTAATTAATATACGACACTTAAGTCCTACGAGCGGCAGGCACTATGCCCAGATCGTATTTACGCTTGCAGTTCATAAGTTTTATATAATATCGAGTATATTTATTATTGATTATATGAAAATCCTTGATAAAAATTGTTGGTAAGGAATTGAGAATTCTGAACAATCTTCTTCATTGGTCCTGTGAAATTACTATGTAGATTTGAAAGTATAGAAATTTTGGAGTCAAAGTTTTGGAAAATATCGGGTACGATTTTATATTGAATAAAAATTAAAGTTATGAAAACGTTATCAAACGTTAATGTTTAAAATTCTCTGAACATTGATGTATGAAGGACTTATAAAACAGATATTTAAGTCTTTATATTTATCTATCAGAATACGTGTAATTGCATGGTCAATAATATTGGAGATCATAATTAACACCTTGTGGAAATTTTCGTAGAAATCAGTCGTACAAATGGTACAATTGTCAAAATGTTTCAAATTGGCCATTTTCGTTGGCAACCTCTCTTGCTCCAAGCGGTAATGCATCCTTTGGTTTAAACTGTATATTATCGTATTTTGAACAGGTATGGTAGAGGAATAAGATTTTAGTAATTCCTTTAGAGTATTGATGTAACATATTGCTAAAAGAGTACAGTCATATATATTGAAAATTGCAACAACAAACATGCCTTCGTCTATTTACATGTATTACTCTTTTAAAACACCAAAAGAGAAATCATATTTTGGATAACTTGTGTAGTTATATATCTATGTATTTTGATTTGGACTATTTTCAGACACGGATGCTTATTTGAATGACATCAACAGACCTGAATATTATATAGATGAGGATGGTGAGATTCAAAGAGAGCGGGTTATATTCTCTGAAGATGAAGAAATCAGTTTGGCTCTGGAACTGAGTACAGAGTACGTAATTTAGAGATTAAGAAGTTCAACAAATAGAATTAATTTCAAAGGGAGAAAGTGAAACTTCTGCTTTCTCACTAATTCCCTGTATAGCCATGTTGAGTGTTCATTATTGCATCAGTACAATTATATCAATTTCATCTTGTGCAGCGCTTTTCCAATATAGATAAAAGTTTGTTCTTGCCCATTTTCTATCTTGCTTATGATACGATATTCTATTCTATTTTACAGTGGGCGACCACCGGCTGCCGAAAAAGAACTGCCTGTAGAAAACAAAAAGGTACGTTATATATTTCTAAAAAACATATAAAATATCAAATATTAAAAAAAAGTTTCTCAATAATGTCACCGTTCGGTCAAATCCTACTTCAAAAAAAAGCGGAATCCTTTTCACTGGATCACGTATTGTTTTTGTTTGTGATCTAGTGATACGAAACATTGAAACTAAGCAATTTATTTACTGCTGTTATGATATGATTTCTTAATTATGGTATAAAAGACAATGTTAAACATATTTGCCAGGACTCTGAAAGTCCTAATTTTACGCTGCGACTTTCCATTGTTGATTGATTTTCAGAAGGAATTTCGAATAAGGATCCATTTTTTCGGCATTATCTAAAATTATAACAGATCGAAACTCTCGAAATGTTACTTTTGTTTCTCCTCAGAGGTCAATTTTGTCACGTTTTGACGTCACATCTTTTTTGGATGTTATCACGGTTTGTGGTTCGTCTTCTTTGTTCGTCCAGCATTTCTTTTTCATATTTACTGAATCGATCGATGGAAAAGGAGGAGTTATGTTAGAGATCATCACATCTTTACTCTGTCGGAAAACAAACCAACAAACCAACAAACAAACCAACAAACAAACAAACAAACGTAATAGCAATGTAGCGTATTACATTATAACTTAAACCATACCACATTACATGCAAAATGAAGTCATATATATCAGAGGTATAATTTTTTTATGCTGCATATTGCTTAATTTCGTAAATTCAGTAAGGAGTGTAAATAAAAAATTAATTGATAACGAAGTCCTCTTGGTTCTCTAACGATGAGTATTTGATACAGGACAATTCAGAGACCAGTCCTCAAATAAGTATAGATTTTAATACCCCCCCCCCCCCCCTCACCCACCCAAATCATGGATAATTGTAAGCGACATAAAAGTGTGAATTATATTCATAAACCATCAAATATGTTTTATGAATTACGAATTACCAAGAACCATTATATTTTTTTCCTTTATAACATTTTCGTTGTGCTCGATATGAAAACTTGAAAACGCGCATTAATAATTCATTTATGTATATATACACCAAATCTTATCAGAGAAAATCACGGCGTAGCCAGGTAGCGCGTAGAAAATCAATAAAGAAGGATTTCTGAACATTTTTAAAGCATCTCTCACTGTACAAATGAACACACGATGTCAGGTTTAATTCGTACAATACTAAATCTTCGCTAGTTTATATGAGCAACATATTGTCTTGCTTATAGAGAGTCACTAGGTTCACGTGCGGAGGTTTTTAATGAAGAGAGCCTAAGTACAATGCCCTCTTACGTTAAACATCTGTCTTACCTATCAGATCTTGTGGAAGAATTGAGCAGATTTATTACATCAACATCTGCCATTTGTAAAAATGTTGTGCGGTTATGAGCCATATTTTAATTTTTCGAACTTTTTCTGCGTTTCAAATTTAAGTCAAATTTCATCTTAGAGATTCTTACACTGAAAGATGTCGCCACTTGTCGTACCGTTCAAAATAAATGGATGACAATACTTTCCATATTCTTTATGTCGCCACCTATAATATGCCTGATTGTAATATAGATGGCGCCACTTGTCCCGTGTATAATTATGTAGATGTCGCCACCCACCACATTCTCAGTTATAATTCACGTGGTGTTCTGTAGTTTTCATATTGTATACATCACTGTCTTGATAAGGATTAAAAACAATAAGATATTTTCTGCAAATTTATTAGATTTTTTTATGTCAACGCTTTGCATGGAAGAATTGTAGATGTCGCCACATATTGCGACACTTGTAATATTCTTGATTCTGATATAGATATCAATATTTCTTGTACGCTTGATTTCGTAAAAATACACACGTTGTTATTGTATTTCATCAGGTGATATTGCTCTTGGAGTGATTATCCGCATATTTTTGATTCTCATAATCTTTGTTATCGCTAACTGATCGGTGTAATGTTTTTTTTTTTTTTCAGAACAGAGACTGTAGATATTTGTTGTGTCCGGCAGCAGTGACCATTGGTCATCTCAAGAAGTTCATCCGCCTCAAGTTCAATCTCTGCGATGCATATCAGGTAAGAAATCCCCCTCCGCCCTTTTTATTACAAAGAAAGATGTAGGGAATTTAAATATAGAAATCTAAATTATGTATTTCATTTTTATAAAATTTTACTGCTGCAAAGAAAAAAATCAGATAGTGTTTTAAAATGCAGATCGAAATATCATCTATATATATGTACAAAATCCAATGCCCTGCTTGATAGTACAGGCATTTATTTCAGATTGAGATTTACCATACAGACGAGCAGTTGAAGGACGAGTACACACTGATGGACGTAGCTTATATCTATATGTGGAGAAGGGTACGGCATCTAACACATAAATCATTCAAATATAACTATGATATATAAAAAATGAGTCAAAGAATTACTTGCTCTGGGAACCTGTTAATGTTTGCTCCCTCATGTTAGTATGTGTGTGTGTATTCCTTTATTCTATCCTATTGTTTTACATCTGCTAGGATACCAAAGTTGAACAGAAGATGCCTACTGATTTTGTCAAAGAAGTCAAAGGTCAAGGTCACTATGAGGAAAATTATACTTCAAATATTGGTTTCATCTGTAGGAAAACTTATTAGACAGAAACCTTTGCAAATCAAATTTAGCAACATGCATGGATTATGAGATGAATGTTTTATTAATCTTTTGGTCAATGACCGGGTCAATAGATCAAAAATAAAGTCCACGCTTCCCTTTCATTGACTGTTGTTGCCAGAGTAAACTTTAAAAGCGATGACATATGTTCCACAATAATGTTCATGGATCATAGGTTTAAAATAACAAAAAAAAAAAAAATGATTTGAAAGAAATTTCATCAAATTTTATTATAATTTCAGAAGGGACCACTTCGCCTGTATTACACAGTGTTCACGAACGCTGCAAAACGCTTCAAGAAGTCCTTGACCTGTACCGAAACGAAAGAGCTCAATGATTACAGTCACAAAGAAATGAGCCCCATTAAGGACTCGGACTCGTCAAGCTCAGAATCAGATCAAAACTCTGATGACTCATCCAATGGATTATCGAGATCACGTGGGAATTCTACTGGCGGGAAAATGAGCGATACGGAGGACCACTCGACCGAGGGCGACACGTCATCGTCAAGCGACGACGACACGTGGAAGTACGAAACGGAAAAGAAAAGTGAAGCTCATCTTATCAAAATTAGTGCTACTAAAGCGGAATCAATCCCGACCATTACAGGTTCTACCAAAGCGGAAATAAGTGTTTCGTCACCGGTAACCATTCGGAATACTCCAACTAAGGTAGATACCAAAGAAATTCCGAAAGAAACAGAAACTGTGAAAAAGAAACTTCCAATAAATGTCGCTATAGATCGTGAATCTGAAAAGAAAGTCACGATTAAAACCAATAACGAGTGTGAGACGGAGAAGAAACTCACGATTAGTATAAGTAATGATCGTGAAAACGAAAAAAGGAAGTCGGATGATGTAGATGGATGTGTTAAACGAAATTGCACCGAACATTCAGTCACGTCAACAAAGTCTCCAAATAACAAAATGAAATCGTTCGGTGACAAGTTTACAGAATTTCTGAAAGGCAGTAGTATGGATAAGAAAGTCCGTGATGACAGCAAAAGCATTGCGAAGGGTGAAAGTACTTCGCCGATTATACACAAAATAAGCGGTGAAAGCAAAGGTGATTCTGAAGGCAAATCCGCAAATGGCAGCAAAGATGATCATAGGAAAAGCCCGAGTGTTCCGAAAGATTTAGGAAAGGAGCTTGCTCTGGCGAAAGATTTAGGAAAGGAGCTTGCTCTGGCGAAAGCAAAGGAACTTAAGGTGAAACAGATACCTGTTACTTCGAAAACGGAGAAATTCGGTTCCATACCTACTTCGCCTAACAAATTGAAGATTTATCGTGAAACAAACTCAACTTACAATGGAAATATAAATTCTACGGAGAAGAAAATCAGCGAAGGAGGTAACGGTAAACTGGACAAGGCAAACTCCCACGACCGTAAGAGGATTCTCGATACGTCGGAGAAATCTAGTTCTGGTAATGACGCCGTCGGTTCGCCTTCTTGCAGCAAAATTCCGAAAATTGCTACGGACGAAATTAAGATTAAGAATGACGAAAACTCAAACCGACATAGCTTACACTCGATAAAGAAAGTCGAGAACAAGGTTAATGGAAGCGACTCGCTATCTAAAAGTAAAAGTAACGGAGGCAACATAACTGACTCGGAAAAAGCTAATAATGCGAATGTTGTGATAAGACAGGCATCAGTTACTCCGGGTTCAAGCGAGGTCAACCCTGACAAATCAAAGGCATCTCTGGGGCTTAAAAGCAATTCGCCTCCAACAAAGCTAAACATACCAAAATGTATCATCACAAACAACAACGGCAAGATGGAAATCAGAGAATCACCGTCAGTGCCAACGACGGAATCGGAACAGAAGTGTATATCAAATGGCTCAAAACCGTCACCTGATTCCGGAAAATCAGAAAGTGCTAATAACGAGAACGTATCTAAAACCAGTATTGTATGTCAAAAGAGCATTAGCTGTACTGCTGACTTTGTCAAGAAGATCGTTAAAACGACCGGGAATAAATGCACGACAAGCAGTACACAGACTGTATCCTCTACTTTAATGAGACAAAACCAAAAGGCAAGCGCAAATAAAGTTCAGAATCACAAACCCCCAGTGTCGTCAACGAATGTGTCTCAGAGACATTCGCCGGTCAGTTCAAACATATCCGCGCCCCGTTCCCCTGGGGTCGCGGTCCCGATCGTGCCAAAACCACCACAAATAACTCTAACAAAACCTCCCGCGCTGATGTCATCATACTCCAAACAGAAGCAGACGACAAGTACGTCATCACAGTCTACTGTCACATTGTCCATTCCATCGATTGTTAGCAGCCATAATTCTATCACTCCATCTGTTCGGGCGTTCACAACATCCCCTCTTACACGAACAATCTCGTCGTCACCTACTCGCAGAAAAATGACACAACCTGCCAGACGTATTACGTCACTGCCATTGTCATCACAGTCCAATGGTCGTCCTGCATCTACGTCATCAATATCGCCTACCGGATTTCCTCTGTCTGTTTCGCCGACAGAACGCGCGTTTCATCACACCCCTACTGCGTACTCGTTTTCGTCAACCGGAAGAACCATTGCGTCATCTCCGCTTGCCCTCCCCAATAGAATTTTTACGTTTGCAAACCCAAGATTAGAAAGGTCGGTATCTGCAATTGAGAACCGCGCAATTCATAATATGACATTAAATGTGCCCAACGCGCATGTGCATTTCCTGCCGCCCCGATTGAACGGTTCTATTCCTTTTGTTTCAAGTCACGGACATCTTAACGGCGATGTGCCGCAGGATTTAAGCATGAAGAAAAAGGGGAGCGATGCTGGGACTTCACAGCATAATACGAAATCAGAGAAAAAGACCCCATCTCCCAAATCTGTAATGCCGAATGGTGAAATCGACAAATTTGCATTTACGGACGAGGATGACACTCCCCCTCCAATTAGCCCCCGGAAGTTGCATCTCGTAAAATCTGAACCAAGCAGTGCTAACTGACGCGGATTCCAAATAAATGAAATTTGTAACAGAATCTAAAAGACATTAGAAAGAAAATGTTGAAGTAAGTGCTCGTTTCCATGGTGATAGAACGCTTGTTTTCTTGTGATCTATTCCTACATTTGAGATGGATAATTGATTCCATGGGATGTTGTCTGTACAAATCAACAATTTATCGCTGAAGTCGGGATCGGGTTACACCGAGGAAGATAGAAATGTCGGATCTGTTTACATGTACCTGTAAATCCATTTTTTCTTTGTTTTTGAAAAAAAACATGACTTGTATTTTGCTGTAGAATGATTGGGCTTACATGAAAATAGGGCAAAACGTGGAGAAATTCTCTTGACACCAAAAAAAGAATTTTAGCTATATGTGCCATAATATATGTGTTGGTTCTGAATGTATTAATATTGTTTCAAATATGTTTTTTTTTTCATTTTATTCCTCAAGGTTCTCACTATTTTATGCTTCATGTTTGATTTCGTTTACTCGGAGAAATTTTACTCTATATAGGTTCAGATTGAATATATAGTGCTTAAATCTGATAATTTCTTCTTTCTTAATTAAAGTTACTGGAAAAATTTAGATTAAAAATTAAAACAAAAAAAGTCAACTCGATATGTGGGTGTGCTACTCGACATATGGGTGTGTTACAAGATGATACTGATTTTTCACTATTTATTTCGTACTTTGCATTAGGTATAGTCAGATTTTTTTTTACTTATTTTAAATGGCATTAAAAAAAACTAGTGCAAAAACTTTATTTCGAGAAACATTTAATATTGCGTGGACGGCCTCTATATGTGATGAAATATTGCGCGCTAACACTGCCAAAAACGATTCGGGAAATTTCAAACAAGTTTTTTTCCCGTTTCGTGCATGAACTTTAGTGTCATAAATAAATGGTCGTATTTACATGAATTTGTAAACACATTGTATGTTATTTTTTGAGTGCTTTTAGAGGACATGGCGTCAAATAAAAATGTACCGTGTACATTATATAAAGTGAGCGTGTATTTTTGAATACGAGTTTAATAGTTACGTTTGATATTAAAGTAGGAAGTTTTGTTTTCTTACTGTTTTTTTTTTTCTCGATATTGTCAAATAGATATCTGGGAGAAAATTTTAGTGTCTGAAAAGTTAAGAATTTCCCGTAAAGATGGTATTTCTTCTTTCCTAAATTTTCAGTTTCAATTTTCGTCATGTACATTTTGTATCAGCATTTATCTATATGTATAAAGAAGGGAAATTTCAAGGTCAGTGGGTACATAATAACTTCTTTACTATTTTTATTATCAAGAACTTTCGCTTCAAAATTTATTCGATTTTCAAAATTTAAACAATTAACTGTTCTTTTTAGTTAAAATTTTCCTAAACTCTTAACGTAACTACTAGTATATGCAAGTTGTATATATATAGGAATGCACGAAGAGTGTACTAAGTATGTGAAAACGGTAATTGAATTTTTTCAAAGATATGAAAGAGTATTTGGGAGTATTAATTTCTGTTGTTGTTTTTGAAAGGACGAAATGTTTGTCTTTTTGTTTATTATACTTTGAATTGTCCGTGTTGAATATTTTAGTGCAGTAGTATTTATGAAGTTTTGAATATTTGTTAAAAAGTTGTTGATTTTATCACTTTGTTCGTTTCATATAAACTAACTTTTTCCTCAGTAAATTGAACTGTCAATGGTAACGTTTTCTTTTCTTTTTTAATTTTTTTTTCGAGTCTTATCAAGTTAACTATATATATGGTTTTTTTTTTTATTCTCTAGATATGTGATATGTGTAAAGCGAAAATTCTTTGACAAAAAGTTTGGGTTTATTAATTTAATTTCTTTTATTTGTTTATTTTTATTTGTTGGCGAAAACTATTGTGACTACAAATTTACAAATTTTACACAGAGAGACAATTTGAATTTCTGTCTGTCTATAGTGCTAAAATAAAGTTTTCTAAGTACAAAATAATCGTTTATTATTTTGGCTGATAGGAATAAAATTGGGTAAAAATGGAAGAGAATCGAAACATAAGAAATCAAATTTTATATTTATTTTGCGTGTGAAGATAATGACGATTATTCTCAATAAAAGGGCGTTGGACTCTTTATATTTTTCCGTTGGGTTCGTTTGCTTTATTACATACGATTTTCATTTAATTACTAGGAATTTGTTTCATGAAGAAATTTTATTCTTATTTGTTTTAGTATTTCATTGATATACTCTTTGAGAGATGTATTCATTTGTTCATTGGTAAGTTCTCGTAAGTATTGTTAGGTTTTAGAACGTTTATGGATATTGTAAAGAATTAAATAAATTCAAATGAATTCCACATATTCGTTATTTTATCAATAAAATTCAAAAAGACAACAAATTAATGTGCCGCTGGCTCGTCTAAGCGACAATGTCCTTGTATACTGAAAAGGAGAAAATTTAGGATCGGGTTCGTTATTTTTTTTTAGAGTACTCCAAATGGAAAGTAAGACCCCCTCTCTCCCTCCCCCTCCCCCGTCCCATCAACATAACAAAATGTTAAAGTAGTGCTAAGTGAATATATCTAAATGAAAAATGATAAGTTTTGATATTTTGGGACTAGTAAAAAGTTATTTTTCAGACTACTCTATATGGAAAAAGCACATATACCTATTCATTTCCCCCTGTGATTTTATCGAAATGTTATTTGAGGAATTTCTGTATATTTGAGATTTCAAGACCGAAAAAAAAGTTTTTGGTATTAAAAAAAGATGAAGATTTCATCAAAGAACATTCGAATGCAGACCCCTCCCTCCTTTTTTACAACCTGGAATTTTTTAGAAAATTTGACGATTTCGACTTATTACATGAAAATGTGTATTAGATAACATATCTTTCTCCTTAACCCCGAATCTCTTTCATCCTGCCATTTTATTGATCTATAGGCCAGTTCCTGTAGAAACGTTCAGTTTTCATTAGTTTATGGATTTTTACTATCATTTAACAGAGCTTGTCGGCTTGATTAAACAGTTCCATGCTTACAGTGGAATACGTGTATCGGCCTGTGTATGTAGAAGGCGCGTATCGATTCCACAGCGTCTTGGAGCTTTATCTCCGTGCAGAGTTTGAAGCCTTGGCTATGATAAAACAGGCTTCAAGTTTTCAACTAGGGCGGCTTTATGTAATCTGTTGTATTTTTCAGATAAACTGGGTCACGGTCGCCGTTTACGTCATGTTGAAGCATGTAATGGAGCGGATGCATGTGGTGGGGTCCATACAGGGGGAAGGAATTGTGATTTGTACGTTTGTAGAGCTGAAAAACCCATAAGAATCGTGGGTGATTATGGATCGTTGTGTTCTGAGTTGTAAAACATTTTTTCGTCTAAAAGTAAGATGAAAGATGGCGATCGTGTTACATTATGGTCCACATGTTTTATAACCACGAAACAAGTTGCAGCTATTTTAGGGGGAAGAGGGATCAAGCCAAGATTAGAACCGTCAACCGATAATTAATTTCTATGAGCTGAGACCGGTGTAAACTTTTTATTTTATTTTTAATCTTAACACCATAAACATTACATTTTCAAAGACCGACAGAATTTAGAAATACACATTGACAGATAATATCCACGTTTGATCGTACACATATCAATTAGTGCTTGCTCAACAAAGCCAATTCGCAAACCATTAATTCTGATATTTTCCTACATGCACCATTTTATAACGTGTGTGAAGTATACGTCGCGTCAGGAGGGATTAAAATAAAACAACCATAAAATAACAATCAAATAACCATCAAGAAACCATCAAATCAAAACAAGAACTGCTGTTTGCCAAATCTGACGTCTTGTTAATATTGAAAAATATTTTTTTAGAACGGAGGGGAAGTGAAATAATTACCAACCTTAAGTATTGAGATTCTGATTGGCTGATCGTATGTCGTCTTGTAACGATAGTAACCGGTAATGAAATTATGATTCGGAGTGTTGTTTGAAAGTTTTTATGACCTGAAGTTCCCTTGTGCAAATTCACAAAAATTGTAAACTATTGTTGAGTCATACGTTAAACAATTTCTGATCAAGAAAGGTAACTCTGTATCTATGGAAGAATATTACCTCGAATGACGTCACACTCGAGCGCCCCCTCCCCTCTTGTAAATCTAGAGTTACTCATGTTGTGTAATTGGGCAATTCAGTTTTATCTTCGAAATTAGTATTCATGTATTCGGCTCGCCTTTCCGGCGAAGTCGTTAATTGTACAGTTTTCCCATGAAACTAAAATTTCTACATACTAGTATTATATACTTATACCTAGATACAAAGTAAATGATTATATGAGAATTTTTCAGTGGTTAAGATAGGATGATACACGTTTATCACTTCCTTCTTTAAACTGTCATGTATGTTGAAACTGAAAAAAAAATCAAAAAGTACATGTAGCAGATGATTGATTCACAAACTTCCGAAATTTTGAGTTTCTGACTCTTGCAAATATTGATACGGTAATATCGGAATTAGAATCACAAATAGACGTAATAAGATCAATTGTAGCCGGCACATTTTTTTTTATCCCACCTCTGGCAAATTTCTTGCAATCTTATTGGATATTATTTTGATATCCTGCTTCCACTAAGACGCTTTACGATATTGACGTCACCGAGATGCTTTAAAATATGTTGACGTAACATACACAAGCCAAAAGCCATCGGTGGGATAAATTCGTTATACATTGTTTTACAGGGGGATACAAAGATATATTGGGTCGATGAAAAAAGTTGTATTGGGGTCGGCTTCGCCTCGCCCAATACAGCTTTTTTCATCGACCCAATATATTTCTGTATCCCCCTGTAAAACACTGTATAACTAATAATATCATTTATTTTACGTCATCAAGTATATATCGGTTAAAATTCATAAAACAGAAAAATACACAAAAAATAATCATTATATATTCATATACGAATATATAATTATCAATTACATTTTCGTATGCGTAGAGGTATCTTGGTTAGTATGGTGTAAACGTATTTATATGTAAACCATACTTTAATACCATAACAGAAACTGAACGAAGCATGAATTCACCCAAAAAATCAACAAAGATAGACTTATCATTTTTTTGTATCATTTTATGACAATTTTCTACGTTTTGTATTTAATGCAGTGACAAAAGAGATGAGGCAATATTTTGAACGTTTGATAAATTCAACTGACATACTTTACTATATGTTATATTGCTATACTGATTTAATAAGCGGTCAAATATATGTGTAAAGATGTAAGGATCTAGATCGAGCTAAAGGGGGGGGGGGGGGGGGGGGGCTGTAGGGACACTTCCCTCCACCCTCTTTTAATAAACTTTCAAAAGTGTTCATTTATTAGATACATGCATATATTTTTTTAAATCATCTGCCATCCCTCTCTCTCTCTCTCTCGATGTATTTTCTGGATTCGCGCATGTGATGATATAAATTCCATGCATATAGGTTTAGATTTAATCCTTTCCTGTTTTCCCGATTTTCCAATGAAACTTACAAACCTATATTATTTTAAAACCTTACTTTCATATTAGAACAAAGTTTGATTGATTTCCTTGTACAGTGATACCTATTGTAA
The DNA here is from genome assembly GCA_033119305.1 of Pinctada imbricata. Taxonomy (NCBI): domain Eukaryota; kingdom Metazoa; phylum Mollusca; class Bivalvia; order Pterioida; family Pteriidae; genus Pinctada; species Pinctada imbricata. The sequence goes on along the minus strand of VSWD01000005.1, from coordinate 38,015,063 downwards.
CAGTCAATATAGAAGAATGAATGAGAATTTATCAACTAAACCTGACTGACGTATTATATTGAACACATGAACAAACTTACAGTAGTGTTTTCAGGAAAGGAGGAGGGGAGGGGACGGTGGGTGGGGTCCAACTCGGACAGGAGGTTCTACTAAAGGTATCCATAAGCACTTGTGACAAATTCACAGGACATCATGTCAACTATATAAAAATCGATGATCGGAAAATAATCGAAAAAGGAACACCGATAATTATCGATTGAAATCGGAAAACAACGTTTCTTACAGAAAAGTATAGATGAGTTTTATTCTTTTTTTGTAAAAAGAAAAGATATAATATTATCTTTACTCAGTAACATCCAAAGAGCAAGCGCCTTATATTTAGCGACTATCGATTATGAAAAACTGAAATCGATACTGGGAATCGAGAGACACCTCCCCATCCCCGTCCTCTTCCCCTTCCTAGGCTCGTGATACTGGGAATCGAGAGACACCTCCCCATCCCCCGTCCTCTTCCCCTTCCTAGGCTCGTGATACTGAGAATCGAGAGACACCTCCCCATCCCCCGTCCTCTTCCCCTTCCTAGGCTCGTGATACTGAGAATCGAGAGACACCTCCCCATCCCCCGTCCTCTTCCCAGGCTCGTGATACTGAGAATCGAGAGACACCTCCCCATCCCCCGTCCTCTTCCCCTTCCTAGGCTCGTGATACTGGGAATCGAGAGACACCTCCCCATCCCCCGTCCTCTTCCCCTTCCTAGGCTCGTGATACTGGGAATCGAGAGACACCTCCCCATCCCCCGTCCTCTTCCCCTTCCTAGGCTCGTGATACTGAGAATCGAGAGACACCTCCCCATCCCCCGTCCTCTTCCCCTTCCTAGGCTCGTGATACTGGGAATCAAGAGACACCTCCCCATCCCCCGTCCTCTTCCCCTTCCTAGGCTCGTGATACTGGGAATCGAGAGACACCTCCCCATCCCCGTCCTCTTCCCCTTCCTAGGCTCGTGATACTGGGAATCGAGAGACACCTCCCCATCCCCCGTCCTCTTCCCAGGCTCGTGATACTGAGAATCGAGAGACACCTCCCCATCCCCCGTCCTCTTCCCCTTCCTAGGCTCGTGATACTGGGAATCGAGAGACACCTCCTCCCCATCCCCCGTCCTCTTCCCCTTCCTAGGCTCGTGAATGAACGACTATGTTATAGTCCAATATAAAGAATACAGACCAAAATGTCTGGAAATAAAGTGTAAAACACCCGATATTGACTTTGTTTCCCGCTTAATTTAGATAAGAAAGCTGATTAACTTAGGTAAATGATAAACTTCTCTACCATTCATTCAAATATTTTATATCTTGAAATATTTTAACTTAACTACCTACGTTTTAAGGTTTAGTTAGACCGTACGTGAAGTTAATATCGAGATTTATAGCTAACGTATGTCTCATTCATGTCGTCGAAATGGTTGTCAAATTTAGATGATGTCATACATAGAAGAACGAACTTTCAATTTAAAAGTTTTTTTCTGATTTTCAATGAAAAAAGAAAATCTGTCCATAAAACCAAATTATATCGGCACCTTATCAAATTCCCCATTACAGCTTTTTTTTTTTTTACTTCGGGTTTTCTATTTGATCAGAACCTCGTCAGATTTTTTTTTCAATTTATACGGGAGATAGTTTTTAATATGTATAAGTGACACATTAACGTTTGACACCTAACACCGAGATCTACATTACACTGACGGTAATAGTGTCGATGATAGATAACGCGGCAGAAAACGCGAGATCCGAGACTTGACTACGAGAACTCCGGGCGTAATAATTTATAACACGTGTAATAATTATTCATAGATAACACCTAGTTTATGACCCATCACTGAACGTAGTGGAAATGTCGAGAAACTTCAGTTTTTCCAAATGGCTGCAATGAATCCCTACTCCACCCTCAAATTTTTATCACATGAAAAACTATGAAAAGTATGCAAACTATTCCCCATCTTATCTTAATATTTTTCTTGTTTTTGTTTGTTTGTTTGTTTTTTCTTTTGCTTATATCTAATCCTGGTTTAGCCGAGCAGCATCTCCTCTTCCGTCACCGTGAGTATTTTGAAGAACTGTATCGTTTTCAAAATAAATCCCTTTCACCAGTGCACATATGTATAAATGATCTAAACAACATAGTTTTTTTTTAAAGCAAATATCTCATGCGTTTCCCTCTACCTTTTGTCATCACCTCCCTGTTCAGTTAACAATTATAATAAAAGCGATACTGAAGTTTTACATTTTACATGTTGGGGAAGCTACATTGTTTAACGGCATGTCTTTGTTGTATGGTGCATGTGAACGTACCATGGTTCTACTTCTCAAAATGAAATAAATCAGCAAAGTAAAAAGTACGATAATATGAGAAGACGAGTTTGGGGTAATTTGGTCGTATGCAGACTTTGACATTATTAAGACTTTCTTTAATATTCTTTTTGCTCTTTTTTTAAATTTGAATTTCAGCGTCCCCGCATGGAGCCCCGCCATGTGAGAGGCATTAAAATCAGTATAGAAATGTTCCTGTCATTCTTGACAGATATCCTTGGCAGTGTGCCAAATCCAATAATGCGAAACTATGCATAAAAAGAGGCGCGGCATCCTGTCAGATTAGGACGTCATTTATTCATAAGGTGTTAATTTCTTACGAAATGACACTTTCGACCAATGAGATGAATCACCTGTGAGTTGACAGTTGTATGAGAACCGGTCTATGATTGGCCGAACTCTGAGAGGTTAATTTGCATAGTAAACACAAATTACCGAAAACCCCATAAGGAGTAAATAAACCTTTTGTTTGCATGATGAATAGAAAGATATTAAATATCGGGACATTTAATGTTTCTGTATACAGATTTCATCATGATATTGGGGAAAGTTGAAAGCGCTCTTGTCTAGAAATGTAATAAATTATTCCGCTGTTTGCTCTCAATGAAAAGTTCGTCCCGCAGATTAAATAGTTGGGTCGAATCAGTGCCTGTCTCCCTCGGTATTCATTGAGCAATTTTGAGCGTTTTCTTTTCTCTCTTATCGCTCAGTTTTACTTTATTTTCCTCAATGCGTGTTGCGTTTGAGAAAACATCAATACATATTTTGATAAACCCACCCTAGATCAGAGGGATTGATAAAAAAGACCGACTTGTCCGTGAGAAAGGGAAGTAATTATACGACTTTTGTACCGAATATTTCTTAAAGCTATTAATCTTATGTCACTAAATGCACATTACATGTGTCATTGTGTTTTCTAGTATTACGCGCACTCCAACGTTTATGGGATTTTTATTTTCATTTTATTTCCTCACGCCTACATTTATTTCATTTCCTATTTCCTATTACTGCACGATGAATATATACAGCTTATGGTGTAATAAAAATAGAAACCTGATAACGGAAATATTACAAGTTACTAAATATCTCAAATCCCTTCACGGATTAAAAAGAGATCATGACCTCGTCCGACCTTTTTATGACTTTAGAAACGTTAATTTCATTATCATCTTCCTGTTTTTGTTTCTTTGGTTTACTTTTGTTTGTTTGTTTGTTTTTTTTTTAAATAATTTGTCAATGATCAAATGGCTGAATACTGTTAAAGTTTAACCAACTTCCTCAGAATTGAATCCGCACACGATTCAGAAATATCGTGAATAAATATATTTGGTATTAAACCAAAATGTAACCACGATTACAAGTTATCGTGATAATTTTTTTGACTTAACCTCTTATAGAATATAAAGATATCACCACGATAACTATCAGCAATATGATATGTGCTATATTTGATGTACATATCAATTGTATAATATATTTGTATGACATAGATATGTATGATTTATATTATATATATATTAATATATTTGACGTACATATACATTTGCATAATATAGATATATGATTAATAAATGTGCTGTATTTGATGTACATTATATATTATATTTTGTATGATTTATATATGAGCTATATTTGATCCCAAAAACTAATAATGAAGCCCGAGTGGCAAGTACATACTGGGCTTTACCAGGTGCCATTGTTATTAAACCTGAATGTATATATTTACATCGAACAAGATATCTTAAAAATATTCTTTAAGGATAAGAATGGACTGATGGAACATACAGTCAATAAAAAAAGTAAAGGTATCCTAAAAATCAAAAATTTGGGGGAAGTTCGGAAAAAAAAACCAACAAAAAAAAAAAAAAAACAAAAACAAAAACAAAAACAAAAACAAAACAAAAGCAAATGTTAAACATTTTCTCAGCCTTGACTCTTTTCGGAATGGGGAATACGTAGATCATGAATAATGAGAACCTGTATTTATATGATAAATCGCTAATACACACACACCCTCACACATACAAGAATACGAAGAATATGTTTTTGAATTTCTATGTGTTATTTGTAAAAGATGTTAACAACGCATACCAGTTGGGGTAACTTTTTTTAAAATTCTTCTTCTTAAAATTTTTCTTTCGTATGATTTTATGGACAAGATAACAGAAAAATTATTATACTAGATTTGTAGATGCTGTCAATGGGAGATTCCATGACCAGAGACAGGCATGCAGATGTCCTCGCACTTTATCCTCACAAAATAGGACATGTCGTCATGACAACGCTTTGGTATGGCAAATATTAAATATTGCAGATTAACGTAATATCTACATGATACGTATTTTTTCTTTAACAATCTTTACTTTAAGACTTAACAACAAAGAAATACGCGGTTTAAACTGAATGCGAGGGATGCCATTGGACACATTTTTGGCCTATTTTAACATTTTCGTCATTTTAGAGAATAGCACATCATAACTGTACATACCTCTGCAATGCATGAAATTTCAAAAAGTCATATATACCCTTATTTTTTTCTGAATTATTAAAGCTTAAATTGTGTATGAATTAAAGCCTATTTTGAAAATTTCTGATAAAAGAATCAGTTCTAAGGAGTGTATTTTCTTATAATTACGATTTTGCTGGTTGCCATAACAACAACTCGTTAATTTTATTAATAGCTAGAAGGTCGCCAGGTACACATTTTTTTTCTATGTATAGAGCTATGGTATTGCTTTATTCTTAAGCAGTCAAACCAATATGTACCCGAATTCGTTTTTGAGCAAAATGACTGTTTCTATAAATAGAACAATAATTTGTGCAAAAAATCAACATTTTGACCCCAAAACATAGAGATTTACTCGAAGTTCGAATTTCTTATTCTCTTATTATTAAAGAGTATAATGAATAATATATATTCTGATGTTTGAATCTTTAGAAGCAGAACTCGTTTGAAAATGACAATTTTTTTCCTATTTTAGGCGATTTTAGATTAAAAAATATGCATTTTTTCCCAAAAATACCAATTCAGCAATGAAAATTTCAAGGAGTATGATTATATTCTGAAATAATGCAACAACTGAGCTTATACCATGTATCATCCATGTCGGTTTCAAATATGACGTGATATGAAAATGGAGTTATCTCCCTGCAGTCGCAACCCTAACCTTAATGAGAACTTTTTAGAAGTTTCTCCTAATTTCCCCAAAATTCTCTCTGCTTTTCCCGTGATTGGTCAAGTTAATTTGTGTTTTAATGGAATTTTCGTACGGGTCAAACAATTGATGAATGACTATGATGATATCATGGTTAATTTTTGGCTTTCCCAGTATGGACCTCAACCAAAATAGTTATTGCAGCAGATCCCTAGGGAAGGAATGGTACAGATCCCCCAAACACTCAAGTGTACAAACTTTTGGCGTCTTGGGAGGGGACGAGGGTTCAAACTAGCATGATAGACACACGTCACAAATTTGCCGTGCAGAAAAAGTAAAAACTTGCGAATGTATCTGAAGTCGGTGTTTTGGGATGGAATTATCTTAGTATGCCTTCAAGTTCCAATATGGTGAAGAACAAGGTGTTATAGTGTTTTATATCCTTCATTGTATCGTCCAAAACATTTTTTGCAGTGACAAAGTCAGTCGCTCACCTTGTCGATTAGTCTCCGAACGAAGAGCTTGCCCTGGAATAGCGTATCGATATGAATAAACCATAGGCAGCGGACGAAGGAGTCAGGAAAAGAAAAATATAGGAATTTTGAAGTCACCACACTGTTAAAAAAGTTTGAACCTGTGCAAAATCAAAAACAAAATTCTATTCACTAATTCGTATATGAAAATGAATGTATTTGGGATAAAGTGGTGTACCAACTGTTTACCTTCTTGAACAGCATTCCATTCCAATTTTAATGCACCAGACACATGTTTCGGATAGTTAATCCCCATGTATGTACAAGCCAAAGAAGGGAGGGGATTTCAAACAACACTCCGTTGCAGCACCCTTAGCAAAACTATTTTGTCAAAAACACCCCATGAAGCTAAAACAAAGACCAGATATGCATAGCAAGAGACGCAAAAGGGAGATGGAGCACCAAATACATCATTGTCCAATGGTCAATCAGTGCCGACTAACGACGACAATCTGCCACGCCAGTAGCAAATTTCGTGGTTATCCGGACTACATGGACACAACCCTCCCACTTTTCTGGTTACCCAGAGGTGAAAAACGCACAATTGTAGTGTAAAATGATTCCCTCACTGTAAGATGACTATACAACAAAACAGCAAAACACAGAGACCCAGGCAACACACAGATTGATATGTAAATGAATATAAAAAAGAAGGCGTACGGAATACAGTCCGTGCTCTGCCGGCGATAGCGAGCTCTTGCATGTCCTACCAACATTCAGAGAGGACAGGTGGTCGGGCCCTGTCTTCTTTTACGAGGTTAGGACATGGCATGCCATGGAGTCCTGTCGTCACAGTCAGTCAATGCACAGGTACAAAGCTGTAGATTTGTCAAGTGCAATGCCTTCATTTGTCCGTATGGTGGCAGCAGGATCATATCCACGGCACAAAAGGCATTTGATAATTCTGATGCATTTCGATGGAAAGTCTGTCTACCTTTGATCCTTCTAAAGGCAGGTTGAGAAATATCCAAAGTGATATACTCTGTTGCTTGTATGGGTCCGAATTTCAAAGGAAGTTAACAGTAATTTTTGAAAAATTTCCAGTAAGTCTTACCTAGTTTATGAAAGAGGAAACCTTGACCTAAAAGTTTCTTAGTAATTTTAAATTTCTACAAGTATGAAAATCCAAAACATTAGTTCATGCTCTATCGTACCGGATGAGTTATGATATGTAAATACCGTATGACGGTAGTCTAGGAACATCACGTCAACCCAAGGGAAATTAATCCGAAATCATCTCTTATGTTAAACACACTCGTATGAATATCTCCATTTACAATTTTGATATTTAGGTCCAAAGTGATTTTCAGACACAATCGAATCTATGTTAGTAGCGCCCTCTAAAAGAAAGAAGGGGACCTCCAACAACACTCGGTTGTATCACCCACAGCAAAACTCCAAAACACATAAGACAAAAACACAGAAAGGGACACAAAAGGGACAAATGAGTTAAAGAAAATCCTGACGACAATCTCAACAGCACTCACAATAGAGCAAAAAATTAAACATAGACGGACCCCTAGCAAGCTAGAGATGGGACCAGGTGCCCGGGAGGAGTAAGCATCCCCTGTTGGCTAGCCACACCCGCCGTCGATGTTAATGAAGCATGGAATTGAAAATATATAAAATTCATGCACTGTCTGAGGTTAAGGAACACAAAATCACACCATAGAAACACAAAACATGAACCAACGAGACCAACTCACACCATACAAATATGAAACACAAAAGGTCACACATAAACCAACGAGACCAATGGGCAACCGGTGGCGACATAGTGCGGCTATCTAAAACGAAAGTAGCAGACGATGCGGTTATCCGGATTACGTGTGCACAACCCATCCACTTTTCCGATGACCCAGCAGTCTCGGAGAACGTACAATTGTGGTGTAAAATAACCCCCTCACCGTAAGATGAACATACATTCAGGCAGCATGACGCAGGGGCCCAAGAATCACACAGATGGTTCCTTTTTTCGTTGCGAATGTATTTCTCCTGTTTCCGCATAAATGCTGATAATCTGGAAACTGAAACCGGGAGATGTCCAAGATCAATGGAGTAGAGGACGAAATGCATGTTCTACGCAGATGTTAGAAATACTACCACTAGAATAAAAGAATGATGTCTTTCAAAACATACAATGCCCTTGTGGAAATTTCGACAGACGTGCTAAGAATTGGAATCAACATTTTTTTTGGAAAAATACACATGTAAATCAAAGTAAAGAAAGGGAAGAGAAAACAGCGAAACGAGAAAAAAGCGAAGAAGAGAAAGGAGGGTGATCTCCAACAACACCCGGTTGCATATTCAACAGTAAAACCCCAAACACCCACTGCAAAAACACAAAGCAGACACGCACAGAAAGAGACGCACAAATGACTACACATAAACATTTTCGATAGTTATGATATCTACCTTTGTTCCTTCTTATTTTGTTAATTATGTCACAATAAAATGCAGGTTGTGAAATACCTAAAGAAATATACTCTGTTGCTTGTATGAGTCCGAATTTCAAAAGAAGTTGTTCATAATTTTTGTAAAATTTCCAGAAAGTCTTTACTAGTTTGTGAAAGCGAAAACCTTGACTTAAAAGTTTCTTTGTAATTTGTTAATTTCTAATATGAAATCCGAAACATCAGTACATGCTCTAGCATACCGGATGATCTGTGAAATGTAGATACCGTATGACGGTAATCTAAGGACATCACCGTCAAGCCAGGGAATATTTACTATGTTGAATCCAAAATCATCACGTTTGTCATACACACTTGTATGAATTTCTCCATTGACAATTTTAATATTTGGGTCCAAAAATAGTATTTCTGTGTCTGTAAAGTTTGCCTTGTTTAGAGTCAATTCTTGTGGACATCTTTATACTTTTCAAAAACAGGATTATCGATAGTAAGAATATCCTCCAGGTACCCAGAAGTACCAATGAAACATTTCACATCATCATGTTTTCTTTGCTTTTAGAATTTTGAATAAATTCTTTTTCATATGTGTATAAAAATAAATCAGCAACAAGAGGCGCACAATTCGTACCCATAGGAATCCATACAACCTGCTTGTAGAGATTCTCACCAAATCTTACCAAAGACATTGAATTAGGTGTATTTATCCTTCAATATATTTGTGTGTCATATGATATTTTGAAAACTTTTGCACTAGCCAAGTATATAGCGAAATATGATATATTTTGAAAAGGGTCGGTTTTAGGAGCTATCTCCCTTTGATGAAAAAAATAAAGATAAACGAATTGGTAAACTTTCAATTTTTCAGCAAAATTTGACCAATCAATATTTGATGCCCCATTATTCTGTTGAAAATTTTGAGAAATGAACATTACGAAGTACCCATCAGTTATTCAGTCTCATAGTCGAGAAGGCATTGCAAAATCATTAGATTTTCCACAGGAACGGTTCCGAACCTCGGAATGAACAAAATTCCGAAGTGAGACCACTATACTTTTTTCTCATAGAGTTCAATTTTAACCATAAGGGCCCATAACTCATAAAGTAATCAATGTTTTCCATATCCAAATTGATCAAAAAATTTTAATTCATTTTCACATTACAGCTATGATGTAATTTAGGTCTCAGTATTGCATAAATTACTTCTCATTGCCAATTGAATACCTTAAGACATTCGTCAATAATGCCTTCTGCAAAATGGAATTTTGTTGTCGATTGCGATACTACCGGTAAAAAGTTAAATGAATAAATGAAGACTTGCAATAAATATTTTTCGAAAATGCAATATCAGGGATTTCAAAGCCTGTCAATCATAAAAAAACATCTTGTGGGATCTTCTATTACAGTTAATACTGAAGACTACCACACAACAGCAAAGAGTAAGAAAGAAAGTAGATAGCATAACAACAAAGAAAATTTCAACTTAAACATAATGCAAAGAAGCTGAGGTGAATTCTCGGAGAGGGCAAATCTACCGAATTGAAGTGATGGGTGTTGCATGCAAGCAGGAGATGCTTACTCTTTCTGGGCACCTGGTCTCACTCCCATTTTGGGAGCTCGCTTCTTTTCATATGGTAGAGGTTTTTCTTTGTTTGCTTTGGTTCTTGTTTATCTTCTCGAGACAAAAGTACCTTACTTCCCCTCGTCTGATGTAATACACAAAGCTGCGTCTTCTGTGAGTTTCGCGGCGGAGACTTATCAGAATTTGAGTGCTTGTTAATGTATTTGAATAAATTTACTCTCAAAATTGTGTAAAATATATAGACTCTGACCATGTCGTAATATAATATCTGCCGCGAAACTGACCGGAGACGCAGTTTTGTGTATGACATAACGTATACTTGTCTTGAGAAGATGTCTCTTTATGTATTGTCATTCATTTTTCAATGTTAAACGTCTTCAAATTCAATAGCATCATTAAAGAACAGACCAGTTTTAAACGAGAGTTTAGTACCCGAAACGTGCATGTCTGGTCCAAGCTGCTTTGTCTGTTCTTAAATGATGCAACGGTATTGAATTTGTAGACGTTTAAAATCATCTCCTGTTTGCTAGCAACATCCTTCATTTATGTCGTGCCAATAAATGTCATATCCGGTAAATCTGTCAAACTCGGTGCTCTTCCAACAAGGAGGGGGACGGAATACTAGTATTATATGATTCATATTTTCATTGAATCAAACAAAATATTGCAGTAGTTTTTCGATTAGTCTCTTTACCTTCAAAAGAATTCGTAACGGTTTGAGCTTGCTCCGGAATAACGTATCGGTTGCGATATGAATTCGATATATGACAAAAATGAAGACTTCAACTTCAAAAATTACAAATTTCTCTACTTAGGAAAGAGAAATTAATTTTTTTTCAAGTTGAAGTCTTCATTTTTGTCATATATGAATTAAGTAGTATTCAGGTTACCATTTTTACACGTCTTCAGATTCAAAGCATCATTTAAGAACATATAAATCTGCAGCATGAACCATTCGTCAAAAGATAACATATCGTCTATCTCTTCAACGCATAATAGATCGTCTGTCTCTTCAACGCATTCGAAATTTTCTGTTACCACATTTCTTGAAATTTTTAAAACGTGGGTCCTGTAGCATCATATTCCACCCATCCTGCTACGTTTTCGGTACATTTTTGACATCATAATTTTCACTCTCTTTGGCCTTATTACATTGTTTAGATAAAGGATCACTGTCGAGGGTTAAGTAACCGAAACGTGCATGTCTGGTCCATGCTGCAAATTCATCTGTTCTTAAATGATCCTATTGAATTTGATGAGGTTTAACATATATCTAAATATGAAGCAGAGTTAATGCTTCCAGTGGTTTCTTTCACCTCTAGTTCAGATGGATGGATTGTGCTGAGATAATCAGCAAAATTATGATTATTGATTGAGAGCATACCATCGATATGTCTGTATGTAGAATTGAATCGGAGTGCAAGGTTTCTTTTCCGTGAGAGAGCAAAGACTGAACAAACTCGGCTTCATATGTTGACATTTGTTGTTTAGTCTGAAGTTCGAGCGGAAACTGCTATTACACAATAGAAAAACAGTGACCACTTTATGTTTTTTCATTCTTTTTCCACTGTGGTAAGTTTATGGTGTTTTTGTTGGAAATTCTTAAAATGCATTTTTTGTTAATTTTAAAGTGTGTACAGTAAGTGAAATTCAAACACGGAATCGAAATCAGAATACAAAAATCATAATTAATGTGCATACGAAAAAAAAAAAACCCCAAAAAACCAAAAAAAAAAAACCAAACAAACAAACAAACAAAAAAAACTAAAAAAAACAAAACTAAACTAAAAAAAAAAACCCCAAAAAACAAAAACAAAAAAACAAAAACAAAAACAAAAACAAAACAAATAAACAGCCAAATCATTACGATAATCATGTAAAGTACCAGAAATGAACCCCAATTCGCATCAAATCAGATACCTTACCACATGAGAGAAAGAATTCCCTGCTTGCTAGCAACACCATCCTGTCACTTTTGTGTTACATTACGTCTTTTGATTATTCATAGATCACGCTTGATTTAAGAAGTTAATTTTAACCAAGATTTAGTTCAGTAATTAGCTAGATGGGCGGATAAAGGTGGGAAAATTCAGTAAGCTTTATTTTCTATATACTAACACACTAAGTATATTTTCTATACTCATGTAAAGTCAAGTTTTTTTAGTCGTTGCCCTCTAACGGATAGAAAATTCAATTCAACAGAAGGATTCAATGATAATGTGCTCTTAATTAATAATCAAAGTTTTGATGATAATTACCTTTGATGATCACTGACCAGGGTTAAGTACCCGAAACGTGCATGTCTGGTCCATGCTTCAAATTTATCTGTTCTTAAATGATGCTATTGAATTTGAAGACGTTTAACTTTAGTGCAATCGATTTTGGTGTACTAACGTTGAAAGAGACACTGAAAGCATTAACTCTGTTTCTTATTTAGATTACATCTTATTGGTTATCATACTTCAATGACAAAATGTAATACCATCAATTTCAAAATTACAAGGTCCCCATTTATGAGTAGAATCATTCCTTTATCCCCTGCTCATGGTTTCATATGGATTCATATCTCATTTGATACTTTTACCTCCAGAGCGAGGCAAGCTCGTCGTTCTCTCTTTGTCACTGTATGTTTGCATGTAATATAACACATCAATGTCCACGATATTGAAAGATATTTAATGTTACACCCATACATTGACATGTTTTGACCTCTTCCGGTGGATGTTGCCAGAAAGCAGGAGATGGTACCCCTTCCTGGATGCATGGCGGGACAACATTATGCACCTTTGTAGTAAATCTCGGGTTGTTTGGCGTTGTTGTTTTTGATGCATGAATGTCCATTATTTTGATTTAAGCCTTACATGTGTATTTTGTCCTTGCTGCAAATTTATCTGTTCTTAAATGATGCTATTGAATTTGAAGACGTGTAACATTAATGAGATTTGTTGATTTCCATAATACTGAATTGGAAGTGCATGGAGCCCTTTATATATAATTATATATTTAATGACAATACCTGCGTTGAAGTTGACAATTATAGACGATAGACCTTAAAAGGTTAACTCGTATCCATTAAAAGATATTAATGTACGTATACATACAGATTTTATTGTTTTGTTTGTTTTAAGACATTGTAAACATTATCTTATTGTGTTACATTGTTATCATGCTTTAAATGCGTGCGGTATTATCGACTCCGCTATTTGTGTGCATGAGATATACTTATATATGACGTATCGATTATCTTAGGTGAGATTAGGGAAGGAATTTAAACTATATTTTCCTAAAGAATGAGCATGTTGACTCCGTGGCGCAACGGTAGCGCGTCTGACTCCAGATCAGAAGGTTGCGTGTTCGAATCACGTCGGGGTCATGGTGACTTTTTTATTCTTTTCCCTCGGTAGCTTGATTCCCATCCTGGACAAACTGTCAAGACGTTATTACAGCTATTTCAGCAAAACACAAAATCAGAATCCAGATATTACTATGATCCTATGGTTAAAACGGTAAACCCTAACTCTAACACTAGGGTTAACCCTAATCACAGGGTTAACCCTAGGTCTATCCCTCACTCCAAACATTTCCATACCCCTAACCTAAACTTAATAATAAATGGACAACTAGAAAGCAAAAGTGAGTCACCGATTAAGATGAGATCAGGTACTTTAGGTGAGTAAGCAAATCCTACGTCTCTTTAGCCGTGCAGCAAAGATTAAAACCGGTGAATGTACCTAAATTGGTTCTAATGTAATTTTCTAGATGTTATTGTGCTTAATAATTCCATTGCATCGTCCAATAATTTTTTGTTATGACAATGTCAGTCGTTCACAAAAGAAGGTGAGGGATCTCCATCCAGACCCTGTTAGAGTATCAACAGCAAAACACTGGAACAACCGATGCGAAAACACAGAGAAGACGAGCACAGCAATAGACGAAAAAAAGACGTTAAAAACAAAAGACTATCGGCAATCTGCTACGCGAGTAGCAAATCGTGTGGTTATCCGAGTTACGTGCGTACAACCCTCCAACTTTTCCAGTCGACAAAAGGTCTCCAAGAACGCACAATTGTAGTGTAAAATAATCTCCTCACCGTTCGATGGCCTCACAAACAAGACAGCAAAATGCAGGGACAGATGAATATGTCAATGGATATAAGGGGGAGGGGGGCGTATGTAATACAGTCCGTGCTCTGCAGGCTGTAGTGAGCTCGTGTATGTTATCACCCGGGGAGTCCGACAGAGATTCAGAGAGGACAGGTGGTCGGGGCCCTGTCTTCTCTAAAGAGGTTGGAACAGGGCCCATCATGGAGTCCCGTCGTCAGAATGCAAGTCTTTTAAAAGAAGGCGCTGGTACAAAAATGTAGATTGGTCAAGTACCAAGCCTAAAGCGTCTGTCTGGTGACATAAATGAGTTAAAGATGATCCTGACGATAATCCCAACATCACCCACAAAAGAGCACAAAATTGAGCGTCGACGGACCCTTAGCAAGCTAGAGGTGGAACCAGGTGCCCGGGAGGAGTAAGCATCCCCTGTATGGCTAGCCGTACCCGCCGTCGATGTTCATGCACGAAAATGGAAACAATATCTAAAATGCATGCACTGTCTGACGTTATGTCTATATGGAAAGTGTTATGGCGATGATAAAAATCATATCCACGGTATAAAAGGCGTTTGATGATTCTGACGCATTTTCGCTGGTTATGCTGCCTATGCTGTCTCTGTTGATCCTTCTAATTTTGTTTATCATATAACCATAAAAGGCAGTTTGTGTAATACCCAAAGTAATACACTTTGTTGCTTGTATAGATCCGAATGTTAAAAGAAGCAGACTAATATATATATGTAAAATTTCCAGAAAGTCATAACTAGTTTATGAAAGCGGAATCCTAACTAGTTTATGAAAGCGGAATCCTAACTAGTTTATGAAAGCGGAATCCTTGACCTAAAAGTTTCTTGGTAATTTGTAAATTTCTACTGTGAAAATCCAAAATATTAGTACATGCTCTAGCGTACCGGATGAGCTGTGATATGTAAATGCCGTATGACGGTAGTCTAGGGACATCGCCGTCACGCAAGGTGAAATTTACTATGTTGAATCCAAAATTATCTTTTTTTTCATATACACTTGTATAAATCTTCCCTTTTACAATTTTGATATTTAGGTTCAAAAATGGTGTTTCTGTGTTTGTAACGTTTGCCTTGTTAATAGCCATTCTCTGTAAGGACCAAATTCGTTCGGCACGGCATGTCATGGATTTTGATGATTTTCGGTATAATGGGTATATATTAAGTACTGACCATGATTATAGCACTTTTAAGCCAATGTGACCTCTGGTTGCCATGGTGACGAGGTCATTCTATTTATAGCACTTTTGGGACCATGAAATATGCCAGCTCCGGAGACTTCGTTGCCATGGATACCACTGTAACAGCTTGTTCATCTTTATATAATCTATTCTTTCTTACTTCCATTCTTACTTAGTACACTTAGATATGTGATATTTATTACAGGAAGCTTATTGTATTAAGCCAAAATAAGTCAAAATGAAGAGAAAAATAGAGGTGAAAATAAGGGCCAATTTAGTTTGTTTTTGACCATTTTCAATCTTAATTATCACAAAAGGCACCAATAGGAGACTAGTGATTTTCATCAATGGAAATGTATGTTTATTGACAAATAACATGAACGAAAAATTGGAGTGGGTATTTAAGAATTTAACCTAAATTCTGTTGTCAAAGACCGTTGCCATGGCAACATTAGACCTTTTTGCTTATTTCATATTATCTTTGAAATTGATTTTATTCCTCTTTAGAGTTACATAAGATTGTCAAAATGTATGCATGTATA
Organism: Pinctada imbricata; assembly: GCA_033119305.1. Taxonomy (NCBI): domain Eukaryota; kingdom Metazoa; phylum Mollusca; class Bivalvia; order Pterioida; family Pteriidae; genus Pinctada; species Pinctada imbricata. The sequence continues at coordinate 37,999,171 of VSWD01000005.1, read as the reverse complement.
GATATGACATATCTTTTACATTAGAACAATTAAAATGTTCAAGGTCATTGGCTTGATGTTCAAGGACATTTATACTTTGAGACTCAAATTTTGCATAAAATATTGAATTTATATTATTTTTGTTACCGATTTTAGTGATTTTTTTATTTAAATATTTTCATAGGTCATATATATTATAAAAGCACATGAATATAAGAAAGACAAATCTTAGAATTTATTGAATTGTAGCAATTCAATAGGAAATATTTTTCCGTCAAAAAACAAGAAAAATACAGATTTCGTCCTTTTTTTTATCAAAATACTCACCAAGAATTTAGATACTCTAAGATGTGAAGAAACGTAATCAATAGTTCTAAGAAATAATTGATACATTTATCATTTTATTGCAAATAACTGTTAAGTTCAATATTTCAAGGTTTCTAAAATATTGACACAGGATTTTTCGTCAAATCTGGTCACTTAAAGTTTAATGACCTTGAAAATTCAGTGGGTGTCCTTGAAATATTTTCAAGGCCATTTTTATATCAAAACGCCTCTGATAGATGTATACATGAACTTCTGTTCCAATATCATGCGTAGATAGTTTGATAGAGGTTGTGTTTAAATTCATCGTATTGAAACCTTTCAGCCGATTGTTGCCATAGCAACTAAATTTGATGCTGCTTTGCATATAAAAGGACAAATTATCCCAATTAATTTTTTATATTCATGTAGAGTTCAAAGATGATACTAATTGGATAACTAGAATTTGGACTTCAAAAATTGGTGCTTTTATGAAATTTTCAACCTTGTAAAACAGTAAAAACATGCAAAAAAGGGTCTTTTAGTGCCCAAAACAAAGCCTTTTGATACCCTGTTTTGGCCCAATTTTTCATCTTGTATACATAAGGCATCCGAAATGAATGTAAAAAACTTTACAAATTTGCATAATAATAAGGATTAAAAGAAAACAATCAAAGCAATTTAAGATTTAAAATGTACCTGTTTCCATGGCAACCAAGCCTACAAATATGCCTTGTCCTATAGATTTTCCCGATTTTTGCAACTTCAGACACGGTTACCATGGCAACGACAACCTTTTTGAAAAAAAACTGGGGTTGATTTTCATACTAGTACTTCATATTGAACTTCCATACCAAAAATCTCAAAAATCCATGACATGCCGTGCCAAAATGTTTTGAAATTCTTTGGTTCTTACAGAGAATTGCTGTTAAGTGTTAAACCTTGTGGATAAATTTCATTCTTATATAATTCAAAAGCAGGGTTGTCAATAGTCAGAATCATCCAGGTACCTAGAAGTATTATTGAAACATTTCAAATCATCAAATTTTCTTTGCTTTTGAAGATTTGGGATACATTCTTTTTCATAAGTATATGAAAATAAATCTGCAACTAATCCCTACAACCTGCTCGTATAGATCCTTCACCAAATCTAACATTGGTGTTGTCCAAGAGGAAGGACAGGCATTACAAAGGTCACTACATGTCCATGATTTGTATGATTTGTAGTCTGTTGAGGAAAAGAAACCCTTTGACTCAGATTGTACAAATGTAGTAATACGGAAGTGTTCCAACTCTATACCTTCTTGAAGAAAATTTCAAAGCAATTTATTATGCACCAGACACGTGTTTCGGATACTAAATCCTCATCAATGATGCTTCCAGCCTCAGTGATTTTCATAAGCCGCGAAAATTCATTTCAGTAGCGCCCACTGGTCTTATTTTTTTATAATTAATTTGTGCTTTTACTTTATAGAGAGTGTTCCTGTAGGGTCAATTCAGTAGCATATCCAAATAAAATCTATGTTCAAAGTAGCATTGGAGGGATGTTGCTTGGATGTTAACCTCCTTTAATTTCGATGATATTTTTGGATGAATTGACATGTTTCCAAAAAAGCAAAATAATCTATATCATGTCAAATTGATAAAGGACCAAAACAAAGTAGGTTGAAGTTTCTCTGTTACACGCTCAGAACGAAAATTTTTATTGTTTGAGCTAGGGTAAGGCAAAGGAATGGGACATCTTGTAATTTTGAAGCTGTATTTAGTCATCATGTTTGCCAAATGTTGAGGTACATTCTAAATCTAGGCGACCATTACGTTTTAACATATATGAGAGCTGAATATGAAACGTGCATGTCTGGTCCATGCTGTAAATTTATTTGCTCTTAAATTATGCTAATGAATTTGAAGACGTTTAACATTTGTACTTCATGGTGAGTGTCACTGCTGGTGGACCAGGAGTCCCCGATGGCACATGTACATGTAGCCAAGTTCGATCAATTTCGGTCAGTCGTTTCTTCAAACGCATTCGAAAATTTCTGTTTAAAAAATGTTCTCAAATTTCTGAAATCTGGGTCCTATAGCATCATATCCCAGCCATCTTGCTACGTCTTTCGATATATTTTGAACATAATTTTCATAGATTTTGGCTATATTTCATTGTTTAGATTGAGGATCACTGAGGAGGGTTAAATACCCGAAACGTGCATGTCTTGTCCATGCTCTAACTTTATCTGCTCTTAAATGATGCTAATGAATTTGAAGACGCATACATGAAGCGGACTTGTCGTACTGTATTCAGTAGTCTATACAAGGATAGATTCAGCTTTGGTAATCCGCAAAGTATTTTACTAAGAGCAATATAATCAATATGACTGTTTTTGGAATTGAAAGGAAGTGCTGAATATTTCTTGCTGTGAGAGAGCAAGAGCTTAGAAAACAGAAAATCAGCTACAGTTTGCACATGTATAGCCAGGGGAATATTGATCATGTTTGAAGCATTAATTGTTTTCGCCGGTCAAGAATAATTTTCCATGCCTATTGCAAGATAATAGGGCTATATGACATCCCAATTCACTAACTACACGGGGATTGTACCTGCTTTACTTAGATCGTTCCTATAATTGGTGATATTGTCAACCAAAAGCAATTTAACAAAAGATTCAAAACAATCTACAGATATTATTTTCTTCATGTTTGAAGTCAAGTCATGATACATCTGTTCAACATAGTTGGGCGCCAAATCAAAACGTAATCTTTTATAAGATATGCACACATAATAGTCTTGTCTATGTGTTTAACGTCTTAAAATTCTTTTCTTTTTTTTTTCAAGTTCAAGTTCTTTATTTACCGTAAGCCACACAGCTCATAGGTTACACAATATATACAATATATATACAATATACAATAAATGAACACAGGATAATAAAGTGAGTGTGTTTGTCTAAACAATATGATGTACTAGTATGACACAGTGTGTAATATATGAAATGTATGATAAAATAGTATAATATACGATGATATGACATGGGACGTGAAAGTAGACATAATCATATTCATAATAATTCTGTCCTCATTCTACTTGCATAATAAAGATATTTACCAAGGTTACATAGTTCTGCTACATTATTAACACTAAGAAGAAGAATAAGCTTAAATACACTAGGTTTTCGGAAGTAAAATGGTTTAATATATTTGATTCTAAGGGAATGAAACTTGGGGCATATAAGAATAAAATGGAATTCATCTTCAATATCGTTTAATTCGCAACAACTACATAATCTATTTCTTCTTTCTATATTATCATATCTTCCTCTTCCTACATTTAGGTCATGAGATGAAGTTCTAACTCGGGCTATATATTTCTTATACATTGGTTTAATCGGTTTAATTAAGTAATACTGTAATGTAAAATTATCGGTCAAGTGTTGATATAATAAACCTTTAGAAGAAGATGCGATTCCGGTTATTATAGATTGTTTGAATGTATCTTTTAATCTATTTTCAATCATAATAAGTATATCTTTACTCCATATTTCTTGTACAAATAAATATGAGAGTCCTATGTTATCTAATTCTCTTTTTATATTTGCAACCCATTCATCGTTTATCTCTATTTTTTCTCTATAACATGCTTGTAATATACAATTATTAGTTTGTTTAAGTTTTGCAAAGTATTTAAAAATCTTTATTTTTCTTGCTACCATTAGAGGGTATTATTACGAAATTTTAAACGGAGGTCCGTAATTGATATATAATTACGGAAGATACTTAACTAAACGATACAGTTCTAAGTTTCTACAATTTATTCTAATTCGCGATTCCACAATATAGATGCGGCTATTCCACGCACTTACACTATACAAATCTACCAAATAACTACGATTCCGAAATAAAATGTACGTAAAAGAGTACGCTAAAAAAAAGATCCGTCTAAAAGTAAGAAGAAGTAGAGGCGAAAAAGTAGTCTAAGTTAATCTAGAAGTCAAGTACCGAAATTTGACGTGATCCCCCTTTTTATACTGGCCCTAAATTTGGAAGAAGCTACGCCCTTGATTCCGATGATCACGCCTTGATTCGAAAGATATCCCCCTTTTTGCTTGTCAATAATTTCCCAGTTCCTGAAAACCCTCCCCGGAAATACCAAATAGAGAGCGACCTGCGCGGGCGTTAAGAGGATTAACTCGTCACTCTCCCCTGTCCGATTAACCCGATAAATGTGTCCATTTTTACTAAGAATAGAACTTATCCAAACAGAAGCAGTGGGCTCGACTGCCATGCCTAACACTTATCTAAGAACTTAATCTCTTAATCCCCCAAAACAATAACAATAAAACATGTTGGAGTAGCCGTTTTCTCATGACAATGAACAACAATAGATTATTATCAAATAAAAGTAATATTTCGAATAGAATTTAAATGTATTACAAATTAACCAAAATTGAGTATTTTTGACCACCCAAAAATCGTTACACTATCTCCCACCAAGGAACAAACTCCTGGTTGTTCACAAAGGAAATATCCGACTAAAATAATATAGGAATATTAAATGAGTAGAGTTATGCATAATGATCATATATAGTTATCACAAGATTAAAGTTTGTATGGTATACGCTCTCACTTTCAATTGTCTACTTTAAATGCAAAATAAAAACTTTAAATTCCATAAGAGAAAGAAAAAAAAAAAAACATTACAGTTTGTTGCACTTAAATACACTTCGTTATTTACAGTTTTTTTTTTCTGTTGAGGTTCCACGAAACAATGTCCAAATTTTGTATTGTCCAAAGCACAAATGGAATGGCGACCTCGCTGGTAACACAGAAAACCAGGTCAACGGCCGGGTCAAGCCAAAAGGTGTGGCGACCCAAAACCTGGTGAACAAGACAAGCACCAGATTATCTTGATCACCAGTATAGTCGTTCCTTTCCTGCCGACCTACCCTCAAACGGATGCGCATGTTTGGGGTCTAAGGCCAGGTCTGATCAGCCCCTCATGTCCAAGAGACTGGTCATGGACCCGCTTACCCGATAAAACCAAGATAGGAATATATCGGTATGGCCATTAGCGTTGTTAAATTCCAAAAATGACTAAATCCAAAACACCGTAAATTCCAAATTTCAATATTTTGCTGCAGACACTGGCAATGGCTTTTAAATTTCCCAAATTCAGTTTTAAAGATATCTTCAAATTAATCGGATGTCTCCAAATAAACTCCAAAACAACGAATATAACGCTTCAAAAATTCTCCACACCGTCATCTTGAGTTACGAGAATCGCAAAACCGACGTCGATCCTATTGTGAAATCTCCTGCAGTGGCCCAGCCAATTTATCGGTGTCTGGAAAGCCTCCCATTGCTTCATCCAGTCTCTGCACACATCCGTCATAATCCAATTCAACCTCTTTGGACTTCCCATCTATCCCGCTGACGTGAGAAAAACGGACTGTGATGCTCCTCTACGGAAAAATAGAAGTATTCCCCGAAACTTCATATCCTCCAATTCCGTATCTCCTCGAGGACGAATCACACGATACGTCTGCAAATCACAATCTCCAGGAATGCGACAACGACTCCCTTTCTTCAACTCCCTAGGTACCATGAACGAATCTTCAAAAGCGTAAATCCAAATAGATTCTTCTAAATCAAACATTGATGACACCATGTTTTCATTTTTCTTGACAATTCCTCGAAACCAATCTAGTATATATTTCAATTTTCAAAAACACTTTGCCAAATCTGCGAACCAAAAAGATATACTTAACAAGAACGTTTTTGTTTTAAGATTCCAAAAAGACATGATCGAATTCCAAAATTCCAAACTAATCTGTGATAACATAATGGTACGATCGAAGTCCCATTTCTACACTACCGTCAAACACACAAATCTCCAAAGAAAAATATACACATTTCTGATTAATTGCACTTAAAATTGCAACATGAGTATGGTATGAGTTAAGTATCTCCGGTCGCAACAAGACTTTCTGTAATTCCAAATTTTCGTAATTTTAAATCCATTGTCCCATTACAAAACAGTGTGTCAAAATCCTTTCCATTATCACATGGATACCTTAAATCACTTCTTTGAGCATCATTTGCAGTTGGGCAATCCGTAATTTAATCGTTCACGTGACCAGGAACTGAAGATCCAATCAAGGAAAGAGAGGATAACAAAAACACAAAGTTCAACATTTTTACCATTTTCATACAATCCAAATTTCTATAATATAAAATCCAACGTTGAACGACAAAGGCGATTGTATAATTCCATATCAATAAAATCCACAATTTTAGACAATAAAATTAGATTTTGAACGCGACAGGCGCGTGTGTAAGTCCATATCCAACGAAATGAATTTTTTAAAATAGTTAATCCAAAAATAAAGTACAAAGGCGCGTGTGTAAGTTCATATCCAATGAAATGAATTTTTCTAAAATAGCTAGTCCAAAAATAAAGTACAAAGGCGCGTGTGTAAGTTCATATCCAATGAAATGAATTTTTCTAAAATAGCTAGTCCAAAAATAAAGTACAAAGGCGCGTGTGTAAGTTCATATCCCACCGCTGTACACCAATATTACGAATTTTTAAACGGAGGTCCGTTTAATTTGCTCCAATGTTGTAATTATTTTACCACTCCGAAGTTTACAGAGTCACACTAATTTTGCGTCTTAATCGCAGAATGAGTGTGGTCTGCGGTTTCGCTGCCACCACCGTAATTATTTTATAAATTACGGAAAACACTCAACTAAACGATAATGTTCTAAGTTTCTACAATTTATTCTAATTCGCGATTCCACAATATAGATGCGGCTATTCCACGCACTTACACTATACAAATCTACCAAATAACTACGATTCCGAAATAAAATGTACGTAAAAGAGTACGCTAAAAAAAAGATCCGTCTAAAAGTAAGAAGAAGTAGAGGCGAAAAAGTAGTCTAAGTTAATCTAGAAGTCAAGTACCGAAATTTGACGTGATCCCCCTTTTTATACTGGCCCTAAATTTGGAAGAAGCTACGCCCTTGATTCCGATGATCACGCCTTGATTCGAAAGATATCCCCCTTTTTGCTTGTCAATAATTTCCCAGTTCCTGAAAACCCTCCCCGGAAATACCAAATAGAGAGCGACCTGCGCGGGCGTTAAGAGGATTAACTCGTCACTCTCCCCTGTCCGATTAACCCGATAAATGTGTCCATTTTTACTAAGAATAGAACTTATCCAAACAGAAGCAGTGGGCTCGACTGCCATGCCTAACACTTATCTAAGAACTTAATCTCTTAATCCCCCAAAACAATAACAATAAAACATGTTGGAGTAGCCGTTTTCTCATGACAATGAACAACAATAGATTATTATCAAATAAAAGTAATATTTCGAATAGAATTTAAATGTATTACAAATTAACCAAAATTGAGTATTTTTGACCACCCAAAAATCGTTACAGTATCTACCAAGTTCGTTATAAACAAAGTTATTGGTGCAACTTTTTATTACTCCTAAAACTTTTTTGCAAAATGTTAAATGGACAGTTTCAATAGCCAATGCTTTATGAAATCCCCATACTTCTGCGGAATAGTTCAGAATACTGCTAACATAAGTATCAAAAAGGGAAAGGTTTGTATCAATATTAAATTGCAATTTTTGTAGAGATCCGTTCAAAGCAAAGACTGCTTTTCTCCCTTGTTCAGCAATTTTTTTCTGAGTTTTAAAGAATTTTCCGTTGTAGCTGAATATCATCCCCAGGTAATTAAATTCATCCACTACTTCTATTGGGCTGTCATTACATGACCAGTGTTCATTATTTCTATAAATACCATTATTTATGAATACTAGAATCTTTGTTTTATCTATGTTAACCGCTGAGTTCCATTCTTTGGTATATTCGTATAATTTGTTCAACATTAGTTGTAATCCCTCTGGAGTCTCTGCAATTAATACTGTATCGTCTGCGTACATGAGTAAATATATGTTAAGTAGTTGAATTTCTAATGAAGGACAATTGTTAGTTAAGAAGAATGATTCGAAATCATTTACATACAAAGAAAACAAGATGGGCGACATTATCTCCCCTTGAAAAAGCCCGAAAGATGAACTGAAATGATTGGTTAAGAATCCCTCAAATTTTATACAAGTTTTCACATTTTCGTATAATGATTTTATGATGCTAAAAATGTTCTCCTGTATTCCTGAACGTATCAACTTTGACCACAAACTATATCTATTTATAGAATCAAAAGCTTTTTGGTAATCTACAAAGCAGCAATATAACCTTTTTTTATTCTTTAATGTCCTATTTATTAAAGTTTGTAAAGCAAAAATAGCGTCCGTTGTTCCGTATCCAGGTTTGAATCCAAATTGTGCATCTGTTATGATTTCATTTTCTTTGTCCCATTCTAATAACCTTGTATTAAGAATTGAAGTGAAGAATATCTTTCCTAAATTCAATAGCATCATTTAAGAGCAGATAAATTTTTAGCATGGACCAGACTATGGAAGCTGTTGAAAAAAGCCTGTGCGTTGTACAATGATATAACTTCAGTTGATAGTCTCCTCAACGCATTCGAAAATTTCTGTTATCAAAATTTCTTGAAATTTCTAAAACGTTGGTCCTGTAGCATCATATCCCACCCATCCTGATACGGCCTCCGGTGTATTTTTGGACATAATAATTTTACAATCTCATTTTCATGTTTTGGAAAATAAAATATGTTTAAACTAATAATTTTCACATTCCTTGATCAAATTACATTACATCATATATGGTAAATTAATTTTCCTTTACTTATTTATCATTTATTTTATCTTCTTTTATTTTTTCTTTTTATTGATTTATTCTAATCCTTTTTTTTTTATTTTACTATTATTTATTTTATCTTATTTTATTTCATTTATCTATTTTCATTTTACTATTATTTTTATTTTACTATTATTTTTATTTTACCATTATTTTCATTCTACTATTATTTTTATTTTACTATAATTTTTATTTTACCATTATTTATTATATCTTATTCTATTCTATTCATTTATTCTATTTCATTATCATCTTTTTTCTACTATTATTTATTTTATTTTATTTTATCTATTTATTTTATTTTATTTCATCTATTTATTTATTCTATCTTATTATTATTTTGATTCTTATACCCCCCCATTTCAAGGAGAGCTTTACCGAGATATAGTATTAATTCTATTTTATCTAATTTCCTCTGGCTTCGTGGTCATAAGTTACATAGAAGTCAACCTGGTTATTCGTATGCGATGTATTTCTGTCATAAAAATGAAAATCCAAGTTTCTATTCCCTCTGTGTGCAATATTAACGAGAGAGCTTGTTTTAGGTGGCGACACTGAGTTTTATAAGCTCTGCAGCCAAAATTCAAAGTAACATAATTTTTGCAGTATTTCATGATTGTGACAATGCGTTTTGGGTATTTTATAAGGCAAACTCAATATATAATTAGGAGTTTTGTGATATCCGTTTGAAATGTTTTGCATCTTTTGAACTTCATTATCACATTTACTCTGTAGTCTCTTCCTAATACATGAGAACATTTAACAGAAATAAAATCAAGCTTGTTGTCAGTCTGTGACCTTGTTTGAAGTATACATTGTTTACTTTGTTCATCTTTTTTGTACATGTGTAATAACTAAGGCTATTTTGTCTTGTATTTTAAATTTTTCTTATATCTCTTAGTTTCCTTACCACTTGTGTACTAAGTTTATAATTGTATAATTTTCTGTTTAGAAGAAAACAGAAATAAAGTAAAATAAGAATATTTTCTTTGATATATGAATATAGTTTTTCGTTCTTTACATTTTTCTATTTCTTTATTATTATCTTCCTGCATCTTATATTGATTTTTTTTTATTTACCAAATTGATTACATATACATTTTTTATATTTTTGGGAAGGTGTCTGTGTCTGTCCCATTTAGGAAAATTTGCGTTATTTTGCTGAAATTGGGAAAAATTTTCTACAAATTCTCACAAAAGTATAACCCTTAAATATTATCTATTAACACTGCTAATTAATTGATTTGCTTGAAGTGTGGGGGGGGGGGGGGTTGAATCAAAGAATGGTTGCAATTTGATGCAGGGAGACTTATTCAATAATACAAATTTCAGACCCTTCACTTCCTCTTGATCTCCTTGTCCCTTTGTAACTAAACTGGTATTACATAAAAAAATCTTCAAACAATGATAAATCTTAATTCATTTTCCCATCATCCATAAAATGAAAGTACATACCTAATACATATAGCTTGACTGATGGCAAAAAAAACAGTATAAAGTAAAGATGTAACACTTACACTATTTGCACATTTACATGCATTGTAAATGCTTTTGTAAGTTATTGAATTGGGCAATTTTGTTTAAAGAGTAGAGTAATATGAGCAAGATTTATTAAAACAAGTCAACACACATATTCATTGGTGTAATTCGTATTCGTTTCGATCTAACAAGTTTATTCCGAATATTTGTATCGGCACGATCAAACGGTCAGTGACCCCTTGTGACCTTGACCTTTGTTGACAACTACCAGCTGTATATATAGTGTGAATCCAGACAGTATTATATATATATTTTCTATATTATTCTTTTGATAACTTTTTTCTTGAGTATTAAACATATTGCTCCAAGCACATTTTGTAAAGATATATATGCCGGTATACTAATAATTTATAATTGTGTTACATGTATTTAGATTAAATAAATTAAAATTTCAGTGTCTCAGTCTCGTTCATTTTTATGTATCTCTTTCTTTTTATTCATTCGCTCAATCATATTTTGTACGCACTTTTGATTTAATCAATAATTCCACGAATGAAGTGTTCTTTCTTTCTAATCTTTTCTTTTTTCATATTTTTGTTCATGAATGTAACCACATTTTAATGGTGACACTGTAATACGTTTTTCCCCTGTTTATATCTTTAGTATTTCCTTAATTTAAGAATTTACAGAAATCCCCTCAATGGAGCCCCAGTAAAATAATCTGAAAAATCTAGGTCGCATTAAGAGTGCTTGATGGAGGTTCCGAGTGTATCTAATGCACATCGCGGTGAATTGTCGGTTACCAGGCCACATGTGTGTCAGCTACGTGTGTGGTACATACACACTGCATCACGTGTTATGTGCATGTTATGTGCATGTTCTGTGTGTATTACAATACATATGTATTGTATTGCTTGTGCGCATACTATACACAAGTGAAAGTTGCACTTTACTTTAATAGGTTGTCTCTAAAAAGCAGATATATTGGAATATTATATGTTTCCATGGAATTTGGCTTTGACTTAACTGAGCAGATCAAGCTGACAAGAGGAAAGGGATGATAAAAAAAGGGGGGGGGGGAGTAATGAAATATGTACCTGATTAACGTATAACCAGTCTTTTCACCGTGGCAATTCCTTCCAATGTCTTATATTTTCCCTTATTCTTTTTATTATTATTTTTTTTAAACTTCTTAGTTAAAAAAATATTACCCATTCTTTAAAATTTCCTGAAATAATGAGACTTTAGAAAAAAAATACCCACAGAATTTACTGAATCAAAATTAGATTCTATTTACAAAATAGCTGTCCTTTTGTATGTAGAATTAATTCATATTTGATACAGGTAGATGATAAAATCAAACATTTTTTTAACACGAAAAAGGGGGAAAATAACTTGAGAGCAACAAAATATTTTTCTTTTCTTTATTTTCCCCTTAATTCATAACTTCATTCGGTTTTTTTTTATGTGTGTAAGGGTTAATCTCTGATCTGGCATTACTTAGTTATTTATCATTTTATCAACAAGAGGTGTTACATTTATACGAATACATATTTTAGTCCGCATGTCTTTTCTGTTGCATTGGGATGTGAGTAATACCTAAAAGGTGACGTTATTTCTTGATCAAAGAAAGCGAATAATAAGGTGAAAGATAATCATACAAAATAAACTAACTACTGTATAAGTCTCCCTCTATCTATCTAATGGACTCCCTGAAGGATTATGAACCCAAATAAACCATTATGATAAATAAATCAGCTGTACACGATGTTTCTGTTTTGACAATTAAGCTAGCATTGTGCTGCAAAAATATTCCAACATGTTAGCTTCTAAGGATCTAAAAAATATTGAATATTTTCCAGAGAATGAGGCAAATTTTGATTACATATTGTAAAGCGTACATATGTATTTGGTTAGAAAATTAAGTACTATAGCATTGTGATGTTGGTGAAAGGAAATTACTTGACACCAGCCCCCCCCCCCCCCCCCCTCCTAAAAAACAAGAAGTTTGCAATATGACCTTCTTAAATATTCAAAATATTTTTAAGACCTCTCATCTGTTTATAAAGAGATGAATTTGATAATCAAGTTTGAATTGACACCGACGCCGTGTTTTTTATACATTCCTAGGACATAGGCGGATCCAGTATTTTTTCCCGATTTTTTTTTTAAAGAAAAGCAAAAAAGAAAAAAAATCCACCACGCTGTACCGTTCCCCAGCGAGTCAGAGTTGGAATAAAAAAGGTCTGACAATAATACCATTTGTATTCTTTATTCCTGTATTTTTCAGTTAATTGCTCTTGTTTATTGACAAAGGTGTATTATATAGGGGTTGCAAAGGTAAGCATCATTTGAAATTGATATGTATGTAATAAAATCTGGCGAGCATAAGCAATCCCGTGAAATTTTTGAAATGTGGACCAAAAATTATTAAAAATTAATCTTAATGAAACATTTTCAGCACAAATTCATGTAATTTTTCAAATATTATGACAACAAAAGGGGAATCGGGACTTAATTAATCTATGAAATATGTATATTTATAAGCTCTAGCAAACTATGCTTCGAAAATTCCTGGGGGGGGGGGGGGGGGGGGTCCGGACCCCTCCCCCTTCTAGAACCGCACTTGTAGGAGTTAGTGGTGTACAACACAATCAGCAACTTGGAGTTTTCTTGACGAAAAAGTTGGGAACGTTGTTTTCAGCCTAAATCAAGTTTCACTGGAACCATCTTCTTACCATCTTTAATCATTGAATCTAGCTATTTATAGATTACATATATTTATGTGGAATTCAGATTGACTTATCGTGTAGATCATCCGTACTATGACTTGCGTTTGATAAAAATTTCAAGGATAAATCTGAATAAATGCTTCATGTATTAGTCGTAAATGTTTAATCAATTTATTGAGTTTTTTTTAAAGATGGCATTCCATTTCTTAATTGTGGGTAAGTTTATAACCCCACCAAATTGTATCAAGAACTAAATAAATGAATAATATTGAATAAATAATCAATTGTTTTTGGATACAATTAATACGTATATAAGCAATTGATACAAGTCACAAAGGTGATATAGAACATGCTTCAGGCTCTTGCGTCCTTGATTTCTGGTTCGTTCTGCTCTCTATAGCTTTTTCAGATATTTTTTTTCTATTCTTTCGTCGTTTTGGTTTTTAACGTTACATACATGTATATTTCTTTGATTTCGTTTACGTATGCATCTTGCTTTAAATAAAACCCTTTATTTTTTAATATCAAGTTAACTTTAAAATAAAGTGCAAAGACTGCATATGAATTTGGTTGTGGTTTTTTTTTTTGTCAACATATATATATACTAGTACAATGTAGACACTTTAAAGATAAGGCCATTTCTTTGTGATTTTCTGTTTTGTGTCCTCGTGCTGGTAGATTCTGAGCCCAAAGTCATTGAACAAAATTAAAACAATACGATCTTTTGCAAATTGAATGTGTTTTCTACAAAAATGAAAAGAGAATTAGTTTAATTTCATTATTTTTGTGTAAAATGTAAAAGAACTGCAGTAAATCAAGACATTGCAATATTTATCATTCTTTTGCTGTCTAAATTCTATTGATAGTGAAATGAAACAAATTTCTGTTCAATTTCACAGTCACATAATTTGTATTTGCAACTTTGTTTCATATGCTTGTTTGTTTTTCTCCCTATCTGGCTGGTGGCTTTCTCAATATCAAAAGGACGCAAAACAGAATAAAAACAAGAAATGGCCTAATACACATTCATATGGATACTCTTTTTCAATGAGCAATATACATGTATAAATAAATTTTCTAGACCAATAGATACGCTGATATCACCAATATTTCGAGATGAATCCACCTTCTGACATCCCCTCTCCTCCATTCCTCTCATATACCATCCAACAGACAACCCAGCCTGTTAGAAAAAAAAGGCTCAAAGTGGTATTTCTTAATCAATATCATGATCACTTAAAATCCGATTTAAGCCCCCAGAGTAATCAAAGGACATAAATAATAATATGTAATTTTTGGTGATGAGACAGTGAAGAAAAAATATAAAAGATTTAATCGAACAATTCAACAGATAGAAATAAAAACCAAAAATATAGATATATAAAGTTAGGGAAAATGTAGTACTGGAGATTATTTTCCACTTTTAAAAACTTTTATTAAAAATTGTAATGTTTAAACTTTATTTATTCAAAAATATGCATGAACATATAAACAGTCAATGATTTGAGTGATAGAGATTTAATTGTATATAAATCTATTTATATAAATATCATAGTGTCCATTGAATTTTCATTATCTATAGATTTTCCGGATCATTATAGGCATGATAAAAAGAAAAACAAATATTAGTACATGTAACGGATCGAACGACTTTGATGTTTGATGGAGACTTTTTTTCCCATTGAATCGTGCGTATTTAATTTACCACTATACAGAACAGAAGAGTGAAATATCAAAAAAAAAAAAAAAAAAAAAAAAAAAAAAGAAAAAAAAGAAATAATAATAATAATAAAAATAACAATAATAAAAAAGATACATGAATGAAAGAAACGAAATCTCTCATTCAAAATAATGCTAATATTTTAATTGAATATCATTATTTCAGCTTTGTGTAAAAATATTTTTGAAAATAATAAATATCTAAGCATAGAATCAAGGTAACTTCGTATTCCTTCTTTTACTTTCTCCTAGTTTTGCACCTTTTTAATTCATATTCCATGCCTCCCTTCTTTATTTCATTAATTCAGAGATGGAATTGAAATTGAAATAAACTTTCAACAAAGAAAACCCAATTATTCTTGGGTATCGAAATACCCTTCTCCACTATAAAAATAAATCGAATCGTTTTAGGAATAAATTACATCGCGCCTTCCGATTGGCCGACTGTTCACTCGATCTAAAAATAGCCAACAATGCAAGCAAAACATAGAAAGATTGACAGGTCACGTGACACAACACAACAGCGAGCTTTGGAAGGCAGTGGGGAAGAGATTTTCATATTTTGGATTATATTATGCAATATTGAACCAGAAAGTGCCTTGGAAAGGTAAGAAATTACAATTTACTTGTCCGATCTTGCTTAAATTCGTTAAATCAGTAAATGTTACGGCGTGTGTTCAGAGTTAACGTGGACGAATTCCGCTGACCCCACGCAATCGTATCCGCTGGTTTTCAAAATGGCGGCTTTCGCTTGCATTGTGAACTTCTCTTTGTGTGAATTAGTGGCCATAAGATTTCAGATATCAGATAAAGGAAAGAAGATATATCGATGGTATTTTATATACATACTCATTAACACGTTTTCCACGAGGTGTGATATATTTGGCTGATGACGAAATTTTGTTATCTTTATTACGGATTACGTTATATTTGAAATAAAAGAGATTCGAATCCCATGAGTTTGTAGAATTACTAGAAAGTGTTTATTCGCGGGATTGTAATGATTATATTTAGAATTATATCGCTATACGCCTAATCATATATCTCTAGGATATTACATTCTTTATCACCGGCAATTTGTAAAAAAAATTCTTGCATAACATCTTGTCTAATTTCTGTTACAACTTACATGTGAAAACGATTTTGACTCAAAATCTGGTTACATGCATTGCAATATTAGGTATTTCTACTTCGAAGGAGGATAATGTGAAAATCATATTGTCTTCCTTCTTATATATATATATATAATTATTGAAAATAATTATTTGCAATTTTTTTTTTATTAATTCAAGAAGTGTATGGAACATGTGGAAATATCTTCACTAAATTTGATTAATTTATAGCTTTTAGAATCCAGACAGGATTTTTTTGAAAGCGAAAAAGAGAAATGAAACCGTACGTATTTTGTGAAATTCTTTTAATATGGCATATTTTACAATATATACATGTGATTTGATGAAACGGTAAGAGCCTCTCGTCAGGTCTGGTACTAAGGTCTAATTTACGCATCGGGGTCGGGCTGTGGGGGATCGGGGTCAAAGGACAGGTGGCATAACTGGGGCATTATGGGTCTCCCGCTGTGGAGAGCTCTGCCAGGATGTCACGTGACTTTGCGATGTTTTGACATTCTGTCAGGTTGCAATCATTGTAAAAATGAAATACGATTTATTTGACAGAGATTAATTCCTTCAATTACCGTTATTCTATGAAATCTTAGAAAAATATAACAAGTAAAACTTTGTCTCAGAATTGACATCCACTGGCATTTGCGTGGATTGGAGATAAACACAATATTTCTCAAATTTCAGTCGTGAAAATTGAGTGGAATATGTTGTGAAATTTTAAATATGGTCCGATTCAAGTTCAGTGTTGACCATGTTACTATGAATAACATAGAATTTGTGGGGTTTTTGAGGAGGTTATATAAAGGTCAAATACATGTAACAGAATGACTTTATCAGATCATGCTGTGTGTGATACATGTAGATGTTTGTAAATCAATAAACAGAAACCAAATATTCCTACAATTTTTATATTAAATTCCTTCAACGTCCTCTTTTTTTATACAAGACCCCATCGCACCCGCCCTCTTTAGCTTATTTAGCTATAGGAGGGTAAATGAACTTGCAATGATCTAATTCGTTGATCATCGGCGGTCATGTTGAAGGAAATTCATAATGAACATGATGAATTGAATGGAAAAAAATTGAGTTTTTTTTTCCCAAAGTATGTTTACAATTTTGAAAAACTTTTGTGATTACTATATGCTAAGGAGGTCAAATATAGTTTATCTGTGCGAAAAGAATTTTTATATAATTAGGAGTAGAGCTAATAAATCACAATATTGTCGCCGAACATGAAAAGTACAGAGGATTCCGAGTCTGCTCCTACAGGAGGTGCTTTTATGAGCACAAAAATCCATTCATTTATTCAGAAAACTCAATATACTAAAATGAACTAATTTCAAAACATGAAGTGCTAATGCTTTGATTAAAATATTATCATGCTTTTAATAGGGAGGCGTTGCCGCTGTTGGGAGATACGGATTCATTTAAAAACACTTAGTAAATAATAGAATATGCATAAATTCATAGTAACTGTAAGACAGTAAAATACCTCACTTCTTGGTTTGAATTCGACAACTTGAGATTCAAAATGGATACAGAACACACTTTCGTCTGATTAAGGAGTAATTATTCACAGCCGAGGTGATGCATATGCAGAATAGATTAAATATATCACCGTAAATAGGACGAAAACGGGAACAGAACGAAATAATTAATACATTAGATGTTCATTATTGTGAATTAATAGGAATTGCTAATGAATAAAGCCTATAGTTTATGTCCTATTTCAGAAATAGTGATTCATAGAGATGTACATCTATATCTCTATGATTTCACAAAAAAGTCTCTGATTCATCCAAAAAATACAATTGTCATGGCAACGGAAATTCGGGAATCACCATCATACTGTTTTATTCATAGGAAAATCGTTTAGCATGGAAACAGACCCTCCCACTTTTTCAAAAATAAATCGTACTTATATCTAGTTTGAAAAGAGTCTTTTTCTAAATTTTCATTTTGAATAATATGACTACAAGTAGACTCCTCTTAATGATTCAAGGGCGGATTTAGGGGGGTTTGGGGGGTTCGGGAAAACCCCCCCGGTTTCCCAATCTTTTTTTTTTTTTTTTTTTTTTTTTGGTAGCATTAACACTCGGAAAAAAAACCCCTGCAAACTTAGTAATAAAAAAATTGCTTAATGTCCACCAGAATTCACTATTTTGAAACAAAATTTACAAAAATTTTCTGATACATTCTATCGCATATCAATTCGATACCGTATCAATTGGCGTATTTGTGGATTGGTACAGACAATCGCGAAGTTTTTGTAATGTACGTCGCAGAGGGGGTTTTCTGTTTATTTTATTCCCGAAAATTAACATTAAGAAATACTATAAAATGAACATGTTCAAATAATTTGTACGTGTATCAAACAATCAATGTAAATGGTACGGGGATCGAAACCTACAGGTTTCTGTCCTCAAATACCCGGTTTGAGTATTTTTGTCATCTACAAATTTTGTTAAAACATACTTTGAAATAACCGGAAAAATGGGCAAATATTTAACATTGTATATAGCTCGAATATGCTTCGGGGGCCTATAATTAAGCATTCAGTTTTTCAAAGCCAAAACACAATGATACTCAACATTTTTTACTCGATATCGTACCAATTACCAATATTCTTAGTACATGTTACAGCAAGGACAAATCAACAAGCCAGGGGCGAAGCCAGGCGTACATTTGTACGCAAAAACGTCCACATCGTCTCGCGAAAAAAAAGGAGAGCGCCTCCCCCAGTTGCCAAAAAGAAGGGGAGGGTCTTTTGAAATAGTATTTAAAGCAAACTACTGTTCAGAAATAGATCAAAGACACTCCAGAAACCACCGATTTGAATGCATTTTTCGTAATTTTCTCGTGTTTCATTAGAACTCAATACAACCATGCGCGATTCTAGAGGGGGACCGGGGGTCTGGAACCCCCCCCCCCCCTTGAGATTTTCGGAGGTGGGGTCCAGCTTTGGCCCATTTCTAATTGAAATGGGTCTAAAATGCATGAAAGGGCTTTGAAACATAAAATTTCGGCTCTTTTCTCTCGCCATTTACAAATTATACAAAACTATTTTTTTCTGCAAAATTCCTTAATTATTATAAATTGTTCATACTAAGTAATTTTATATAATTGTCTTGGGTCTCAGGAACTCATATTTTGAACAGTCCCTTACTTCATAGTATAACCTCCTTCATCTTTTTCAAGGTCTTGTCATTTTAAGATGTCTGATTATTCGGAAAATGACACATCTCTTATCTATTTATTCTCATGAAATTCGCTCCGCTCGCCAATATAAGCCTAAGGAGTGAAGTATTCAATGTTATAAATAATCATTTCGATCGAATCAAGACAAATTAATATTTCATATCTAAAAAAATTTCTGGCTCGCTACGCTCGCCAATTCTTCATGAAAATAAACGTGAAAGGAAAGCTAACAAAATTGCCCCCCTTCCCATCATGTGCACCGATATATATGTACCTACATGATAGGCAGACTTTTGGACCCCCTCTGACCAAAAATGCCGTATCCGCGCATGATACAACGATCGCTAACAAAGTGCGAGCGGTCGATTGGAAAGACTTTATGTGGACGTACATATATAAGTACATGTATTTAGGGAATGTCGTGTTCACATCTCAAGTTTTCTTCGTCTTAGATACGGTTCATCGTCTGCTGATATCTAAATTCAGCTTCAGAGGTCAGCAATTTGCTTCATTTTTGTCAAAATTTTCACGGGGGATCCTCTTCAAGGGGATGGGTAACATATTTCCATACTGTCCCCACTTGACCCTTCGGGCCTCGCAAGTCATCCCCCCAAAAAGTGTCTGTGCCCCCGGACAGCTGAAGTTCTTGGTCCAACCCTTTTTATAGACGTGCACATCGAAAACGCCCTGGCTACGCCCCTGCTAGCAGTAAAGGAGAAATTATTTCATTTAGAAATCTTTATTAACCACATATTTTGAGTGGAAAAAATGGTCTGAATATTCGAGAAGGTAAGGAGAAAATGTGCTCCAGAATGCACCATTTTATTCCATTTTTTCAAAAATTTTCCGGGGGAGGCCCCCCGGACCCCCACCTACAGGAGGGGACAACCCCCTCCCGTACCCTCCCCCGCTCGGCACTTCGTGCCTCGAATCGACCCTTTGGGTCGATACAAACCCCCCCCCCGCTTGCCACTCTGGATCCGCCAATGTGATTCAGAATGAAGAAGAAGATAAAACACCTTTAAAAACACTAGATAAAAAACAAAAAAATGTTTTATGAGACATGATGTGGAGAAACCCCCCCCCCCCCAAAAAAAAACAACAACAAACTAACAACAGCAAAAAATATGAATGGAATAAACATGATAAATAGGGAAATAAATTATAGATAAATAAATAGATGAATAAAATTTGTGTGTTTTGTTGGTGTAAGATGCCGTGATTGAGGACTGTGAAAACTGAATTATCGCCACCTGAATCATATTATTGTGACATGATTCAAAATCATTTTATGAATGAATAAATAAATGAATAAATAAGTAAATAAATAAATGAAATAAATATACATAAATGAATATTCATAAATGATTTTTCACTGAAGAGCCCGAAGGGCGAAAACATTTTGGGAAATAATGTGGAATTATTTCTGATTTTTTCTGTATATGTCAACTATTCCGAGAGGACTTGAGCTTTATACTACATAAATGAATATATATATAAATGAAATACATGATAAATATACCTTAATAAATATACAATAATTAATTGACGAAAAAATAAGTGAAATTTTAAAATGGCATTGAAACAAGTAGTACATTTATAATTTGACCGTAAGGGAATTAATTCATACATTTGAACTTGGGTTACAGACAAATAATTAAACGAGTGTAATAATTGCACTAGAAAACTAAAAGAAAAAATCCCAACTACGCCCACTCCAAGAAAGCTCCAAAATGAACAGTAGGACCATGAAATCAAGAAAGACAACTCGTACTATATATGTATATCTTGTGCAGCTTGAAGATTTATATCGCAGATGTTATTTTCCTACTGTGGAATAAGTACCTCAAACTGCCTTCAGAGAGGGAATTTACCAGTGGTGTAAAACCTCGTAGTCGATATTACTAGTAAAAACACAAACACTCAAATACACGAATTTTCGGCCACTTGGCCTTTATCAAGTGTAAAAACGACGATCTTTGCAATGAACACCAGTGATTCAAGTATGGAGTTTATTTAGAATCATTATAGATCATCGTTTTTACACTTGATAAAGGCTAAGGGGCCGAACATTTGTGTGTTTGGGATTTTATTTATATTTCAATCTACTTATATTACTAGTTTTATGTATCATTATTATACTGTGATATGGATAACGTGGAATGAAAAAAAAAAAAAAACCCAACAAACAAATGAGATTTTCGGGGAGGGGGTATTTTCTCTCTTCCTTGAGTGCACTGCACTTTTTCTTTGGTAACGTGGATTTATTCCTGAAAGAAAATGATAAAGTGATGTAGTACGTATTTCCAAGTATTTGTAATTAATGTACGAACAGCTTTGAAGACCGTAAAGAGACAGGAAGCTAAAAATATGAGTTACTTGCTATGATCCTATTTGCATACATGTATTCCCCTGTGTTGTTTGGGACCCTGAGTTTTGCTGTCTTGTCAGTTTCGCCATCTTACAATGAAGGAGATTATTTTACACAACAATTGTACGTTCTTCGAGACCTCTTGGTAACCGGAAAAGTGGGAGGGTTGTGTGCACGTAATCCGGATAACCACCCCCTTTTGCCACTAACGTAGCAGATGGCCGTCCTAAGTCGGTACCGACTGCCTGTTGGGCTTGTTGGTTTATGTGTGGTCTTTTGTGTTTAGTCTTTTAGTGTCGTATTCGGTGTTAGTTTATTATTGTGCTTGTCTACTGTGTGCGTTCACATAGTGGACGGATGTTTTGCTGTGGGTTCTGGAACCAGGTCTGATTGGAGATCCCCTCCTTTCTTTTGTAAGTTAGACTACGATATTTGATTAAAGTGGTTAACATTTTCGAAATTGAAACTTGTGAGACTGAACAGTGTCGTGGCGACATTCTAACTAGTTGATGATTATGTAAAGTTCAGTGCAATATAAAACACGCTGTTTCCATATAGAAATTTTAATATCATATTCGACTCGTGGGTTCTCAAATTATCACACAGATCCAAATCTCGAAAACAACGTTAAGTTGTGAGCGAGTATAAGGTAATCAAAATCCGATTTACCTCACAAGGAGCTAGCTCGCCGCTGTGTCGAGGGAATGGTACAGTCAATACAGACATAGCAAACCACCTTATTTACATAAGTAACACATTAAATGATTTCCAACACATCTGCAGGCATCTAAAAATCAAAAATTGCCAGAGTGATAAATGGCTTTACTTTGTAATCTTACAAAATCATAATTCTGGCCGCCAAGGTTACAGAACCCTGCGTCATCGGGGGTGAAATAAGGCTGGAGTTTTTCTTAGATCTTGTCGAGGACGACATTTAATAGTCTGTAGTACTTATATCTAGGTTCCTGCGTCTCGAAGCAGAAATTCTAGATTTCCCCCCTCTAAATGAACAAGAAATGAAACGGCCGTACACGAGCAACCTCTTTATTATTTTTCAATTCATCAAATATAAATTAAAAATTACTTGAATTTTAATATAAAATTGAGTATTTTTAATAATTATTAATACATGAATATAGATCTAATTGGATGTATTTATTGTCTACATATTTATTTTATTAATTGATTTATTCTGTAGATGCGCAACTCATTCATTTTTGCATAAAAATTGAAAATTTCACAAAGGGAGAATTGATAGTAGAGTTCGGCATTTCATCAATACTCCGAAAAAGAAAATATATATACAGTACACATGTCGGGTAATTTATTTAAATTTATTTCTCTTGAAAAATTATCCTAACCATGTGCGGATTTAGTGAGGATTTAACGTTAGGGGTGTCTTGAGCCCCCTCCGCCCGGGTAAAAAAAAACAACCTGTCCGTTTCATGAATATTTTACTTCAGTTATAATGTAGGCTGTGCTCTTTACAACCCTTACCGATAATTTGACCTTTCTTAAAATTAAGGTTTGAAGAATGATGATTTATAATATTGAAATAAATTGTCAATGTAATAACAATAATGAACAATTAATATAGAGTAAATCTAATATATCTTTGAGATGGGTCGATGTGCGACGGTATAGATGTATCTGCCGTAAGAGAGATTTTATTAATGAATTCTTTGTAATTAAAGATTCGTCTCCCCTTCTTTTCTCTCCTCTCTTCTCGTCCATCTCATCTTCTATAGAAGAACAGAAAGCTCCTAACTTTAGTCGATGTGACAGTACATCTATCTATGTGGTCATGACGCCGTGTGGCACGTAGATGTTAAATATAAACTCCTCGGCGCCAACGCTCTAATATTCATAACGTACTGACTAGGTCTGAATTAAAAACACATTTATCAATCCAGCATAGCTCTTTAATCATTCTGTTTTCGCCTCCGAGGTGTAGGGACCACGACATGGCTGTACATCATGTATAGGTCCCACTATAATTTATGAAGTGCATCAGCGTATCACAAACTTTTGAAAATATATAGGGTAAAAAAAATCTTCTCTCCCCGCCCTTCGTTAGGCCACAATTAAAAAATAGTTTGTTTCCCCTCCCCCCGGGTTTGTTTTTTCCAAGTGACTCGGCAGGCGGGTTATTATTTTTTTTTGGCTGCCAGAACTACATGTATCAAATATGTTTAAAGTCGTTTGAATCCAAATTACTGGACTCCTTACAGCTGCGCAGTCATACTCTGTGTTTCTAATTATAATATGATAAAGACTAAGAGCAATTTCTCGCCTCTTATTTCGGGAAAAATCGCCGCCTGCTTTCCGTAAAAAAAATCCGTTATGTCTCAATTTCTATCGCTGGTTAAGTATGAAATGTCTATTTATTTTATTGAACACGTTCAAAAGAAAATTACTTTATCCTGTAAAACCTACTCTATATAAACAAATTGTCCCAAGATACACGATAAATACTTCCGCAACAGTTGCATCAAGTGTTTCAGCGCGGCGCAACGGGTCATTTTACGGCAACGTCAAATATGCGAGAATAAAGATGCATTATACATGCGCGGATCCAACATTTTTGGTCAGAAGGGGTCCAAAATTGTAGCAAGTCTACCTATGATGTAGGTATATTTCGGTGCACATCATGGGGAGGGGGCAACGTGTGCACTAAGGATTTATTTTTTAGGGCGGGTATTGTTAGCTTCCCGTTCACGTTTATTTTTATGAAGAATTGGCGAGCTAAGCGAGATTATGAATATTAATTTGTCTTGCTTCGATTGAGATGATTATTTATAACAATGAATATTTCACTCCTAGCTTGTATCGGCGAGCGGAGCGAGCTGCGAAAATTTTGATTAATTCACATTTTGTCTATATTTCATGAGAATAAATAGATAAGTCATTTTCCCCATTAATTTGATATCTTAAAATGACAAAACCTTGAAAAAGATGAGGGAGGTTACATCCTATGAAGTAAGGGACTGTTGAAAATACGAGTTCATGAGACCCAAGATTATTTTAGTATAAAAAAAAATGAAAATGATCAAGGAATTTTGCAGAAAAAATAATTGTGCACAGTATTTGTAAATGGCGAGCGAAGCGAGCCGAAATTTTAGGTTTCAAAGCCTTTTTATGCATTTTTAAACCCCTTTCAATTAGAAATGGGTCATTTAGCTGGACCCCATCTCCGAAAATCTCGGGGGGGGGGGGGTCCAGATCCCCGGTCCCCTCCTCCCTCTGGATCCGCGCATGCTATAGAACGATTACATCTCGACTATTTTTTAAGACTTGTAAATATTGAATTTGTATAGTCTAGATACTGACCACGCGCAACCAAGAGTCACGGACTATAAAAGGCCGGTGTTTTCCAGTGCATGATAAAGGTGAAATAAGTTTGTATACTTTTCTTTCTCGGTCTGTTTATTATATGTAAACAGCGAAAGTGAAAAATAATTATACGAACAACATCAAAAACTCATTGTAATATTGAGTCTATTGATACTGACGTTCACGATGCAAGAAGTTAGCACGGACCGCCGACAACCGCTAGAGAAACGTAGGTTAATCATAACCGAATACGTACAGTACTATGATCAGGTCGTAGTTTTCTTATTCACTCGATTTTAAGCATTTAGATAATATGCCTGAATTTTGGCCCACACTCAGCGGACCCTTCAAAATGAGCGATGGGTCTTTATAGCGATCAAACGCTGAGTTGATTTACAATTCTATTTGGATATCTAGAATATTGTACCGTTACGTTGAAACTGAAAGTGGACATGGCCGTGATTCGATTTCTGGACCAAAAAAAAAAAAAAAAAAAAAAAAAATCGGACTTTTTGGCTATAAAAAAATCTGACTCGGCAGCGTTTTTCCTGACCCGGTCGGGGCGAGGGGAAACAAACAATTTTTTTATTATGGCCTTAAATCCTCAGATTGTAGCATGTGAAAATGCTTTCTCATCAATATATTCGTCTAGATTTTCTTTGATTGCCCCCTATTTTGCCCTTCATTTCTTCTCCTCCCACTATTTAGATCATAATTGCATAATATGGATAAATCTAACTTCCACCAAAAAAAAAAAAAAAAAAAAAAAAAAAAAAAGTAGAGCATACAGCAAAGCAAACAGAACGAAGCAGTATACATCGTGTGAGAAGTTAAATCCGATGCATGTCTGGACAGCTGAGTTAGTACACTTCGTTCGTCTTTAGTATGGCCCGGCAACAGTCACGTTTTCACTTGTAGTTTGTTGAAGTTGTTTTCTCTTCTGTTCAATGTTAGTTCCAATCCTGAGTATGTGTTCCGCTGTGGCCAATGCTGGGTACTTTTGCTGTCTATACCTTTATATTTATACTTTACCATTTGTACGGATTTGATTGTTTCAATTGTAGATGCATCGTACAGTCCGGATAAAGATAACTGAGCTGAATCCGAACTTGATCTGTGTTTTATGTGGAGGATACTACATAGACGCCTGTACCATCATTGAATGCTTACATTCATGTAAGTAAAAAAAAAAAAACACTTTAAATTTGTTACACGCTATCCTCATGACGCAGTAGCTAGCCAGACACGAGAATAGTAATAGAAACCTACAATGGTAAATTCATGCACACTACATCATGTCCCGACTCTTTATTAGAGTCTAGACCAACAAAGCCATGCACGTTTAACTAACGACAGCGGAGCACAACCAACATAGCCATGCACGTTTTACTTATCACAGCGGAACACAACGAACACAACCATGTACGTTTAACATACCACAGCGGAACACAACGAACACAGCCATGCACGTGTAACATACCACAGCGGAACACAACGAACACAGCCATGTACGTGTAACATACCGCAGCGGAACACAACGAACACAGCCATGCACGTGTAACTTACCACAGCGAAACACAACCAACACAGCAATGTACGTGTAACATACCACAGCGGAGCACAACCAACACAGCCATGCACTTGTAACATACCACAGCGGAACACAACGAACACAGCCATGCACGTTTAACATACCACAGCGGAGCACAACCAACACAGCCATGCACGTTTAACATACCACCGCGGAGCACAACGAACACAGCCATGCACGTTTAACTTACACAGCGGAACACAACCAACACAGCCATGCACGTTTAACTTACACAGCGGAACACAACCAACACAGCCATGCACGTTTAACATACCACAGCGGAACACAACCAACACAGCCATGCACGTTTAACATACCACCGCGGAGCACAACGAACACAGCCATGCACGTTTAACTTACACAGCGGAACACAACCAACACAGCCATGCACGTTTAACTCACACAGCGGAACACAACCAACACAGCCATGCACGTTTAACTTACACAGCGGAACACAACCAACACAGCCATGCACGTTTAACATACCACAGCGGAACACAACCAACACACTCATGTTTAACTTACCACAGCGGACCAAAACCAAGACGACCATGTACGTTTAACTTACCACAGCGGAGCACAACCAACACACTCATGTTTAACTTACCACAGTGGACCAAAACCAAGACGACCATGTACGTTTAACTTACCACAGCGGACCAAAACCAAGACGACCATGTACGTTTAACTTATCACAGCGGAAAACACAAGAACGAGACACGTTACACACATCAAGAAATGAACACTATTAGTTATAGGGTCTGTTCCTACTCAAAGTAAGCATGTTAATTTGAGGGAAGGGATGAAGCCGAATGCCGAACCCCCTACATGTTGACACATCTAATTTGAGTCAAATTGAGTGGAAGGTTTGACACGAACACACCCTGTTGTCCCTGTTGTTTGATTATCCCATCGTGTAATAAATTTGTGGTTGATGGTACCCTAAATGATATTATAAGTGTAACGAGTTATGAGCCTAGGATTATAAGCCACATGAACTGCCCTCCTAACAATCTAGATTATCGGGGACGTGGTCTTGTGTGCTTGACTTCAGACCCCTTGATCCAGCTTCACTGTCCCTTCTCATTACAATTTGGTGTCAGCAGTGGGACTGGTACTGTTATTACATCACGATGTGTTTTACAGTTTAACAAAATAGAAAAAAAATTAATCGAACATTCTCTCTGATTTTTTTATTACGATTTTATCAACCAATTCCTAGTTATGTAATGTATTTTATTACAGTCTGTAGAACCTGTATAACCAACTATCTTCAGAGCAGCAAATATTGTCCTATATGTGACGCCATGGTGCACAAGACAAAACCACTTCTCTATGTCAAGTAAGTACAGTAGTAGACAAAACCACTTCTCTATGTCAAGTAAGTACAGTGGTAGACAAAACCACTTCTCTTTGTCAAGTAAGTACAGTGGTAGACAAAACCACTTCTCTATGTCAAGTAAGTACTGTGGTAGACAAAACCACTTCTCTGTGTCAAGTAAGTACAGTGGTAGACAAAACCACTTCTCTATGTCAAGTAAGTGCCGTGGTAGACAAAACCACTTCTCTATGTCAAGTAAGTACAGTGATAGACAAAACCACTTCTCTATGTCAAGTAAGTACAGTGGTAGACAAAACTGTGACACATGTAGCGTCATTGTACAGATGTCTCCTCCATGTGAAATACATTTATCTGATGTCCTTCATGAGATGCTATAGATAGTACAAAAAAAAAAACACTATCGTATACTATGCACTTTTATCAATGGATGGCATTTGATGTCCTTATTTTTTTTTTCATTTAGCTTGTAATCATGTTTATCCGTGCTAAAAATACATTTCCCTCGACTCATTAATTTCATTGTTTTCCACCTGATTTAATGGATATGTGATACGATATTTCCGTGTACATCTCTTCTTGCATATGCATCTCCAATTGCACATGCGCGAATCCAGATAAGGTAATGAGGTCAGGACTTCACATGGAATTATTCAAATTTGTTAAATTTTCCAATTTATGTATACCTTTCTCACAATCATACACTGGAACCTCTTTCTCGACTGGGCTGGAAAACCCTCCCCCAGGATTTTTCTGGATCCGCGCATGTTTATAGTTTTGATATCATCATTTGACACATGTATTTTTATAGGTCAGAATAGATACTCACGCAACTTTGATGAAGCGGCGTGTAATTCGAGCAATTTGTATTCACAGCGAAATGTCTGTCACGAAATCAAATGTCTGGGTTATTCTAATGTTTTATTATCTAATTCCAGGTCAGACAAAACCTTGCAGGACCTTGTTTATAAGCTAGTTCCAGGCCTTTACAAAAGTATGTATGATATCAGTTATCGGTCATGTGAATTTATAAAAAAAGCAAAACAGACAATTCACATATCATAATTCTTCGAAAATTATTAGAATGCCAAATAACAAATTAAAGAAAATCAATACTTCAGTTATGAACACTTTAAAAAAAAAATCAAAGGCTTAGAAAAGTACTGGATCTTATTTCTTTCTGTTCAATTTGCATCAAATTCTCTGTAAATAGAAATTCTTCAGTCGAAAAAGTTTTGGGCTCCCTGAAATTTAAAGCAGTATGCTGAAGTGTATATATATGGCAAGATTTTTTTTTCACATTTTCCAGATGAAATGAAAAGAAGGAGAGAGTACTATGCACAGCATTCATCAGAAGGTTAGTCTTCATATTCCGCTTACGTCTCTTCCTTTCCCCAAACATCACTTCCGCTTCCTCTCATCGATATCTTCCGCTTTGAAATTCAAATAAACGTCATCGTCGAACAAAAAAGACGATAAATCATACGTTTTTAAGGGGTCTTTAAACATATTTACGTCAGATAATTGTTACATATTTTGGCTGTAAAGATGACATTGAATAAAGAACATAATAATATTTTCAAATTGCAAATCTTCTATTAATTTAGTATGTATTGATCTGTTATAATAAATTACTAAGTTAAACTTAACTTTGAATTGAGAAAGAAACATCTGTGATTTATAGCTACACCCAGACCATCCAGTAACACTGAGGAGAGAGGGATAGAGGATCCTGACAGACTGATCTATACAGCAGACGAGAAAATCAGCCTCTCTCTGGAACTACAGTCAGAGTAAGATTTTCATTTTTTCACAGCATTAATTCTTTCCGACTTTGGCAAATCTCATTCTCTATCTTGTATATATTGTTCTGTACCAAAGCGACTACTTATTTCTGATATCATTATTTTTCATTTTCTTGTAGCATGGTGCCGTCCGAAGCCTTCAAAGCCGACAGTGAGAACAATCCTGACTGTCTACAGGTAATAACCCTCTTATCCCAACTGTCTGTCTGTCCGTCCATCTGTCGTTGTCTCTGTCTGTCTGTATTCTTGTCTATGTTTCTGTCTGTCTATGGTTTTACCTGACTGACTGTCTGTTATTTTGTCCTTGAATTGTCGATTAACATAACATAATAAGCTATAGAACATATAATTTTATTTGTTAACAGAAGAAGGATGTCAGATACTTACAATGTCCGGCGGCTGTATCAATGTTTCACCTAAAGAAATTCCTCCGCTTGAAGTTCGAGCTACCAAACAAGTACAAGGTGAGTGAAGAGGCATCATGTCTGTCTGTATGTCCATCTGGTCATTTGTTCGTTTTATGGACGGAGTACAATTTCCTCCTCATTGCTTTCAAGATTTCTTTGTTTAGTTTAATAATGCTGAAAGGCATACTTCTTTACGCGATGATATTGCCTATACGATGTAATACGTATTTACAGTTTCTTCTTATCCGGTCTTGCAATTCCAATGTTTCTTTTGCATCTTTCTATCAATTTAGATTTATTCTAATCGAGGATAAAATTTGCCTTACAGATCGACATCTATCATTCAGATGAACCTTTAAAGGATTTCTTTACACTGATGGACGTTGCTTACATCTATATGTGGAGAAGGGTAGGTATTTATGTTGCCTAAAATGCACTAGATAAGAAATCAGTTTAGAAAGTCTAAGGGAGTAAGTTTAGTCATAAATGATGATGCATATAGATTAACTACTTATGGATGCATTTTCTGAAGATTTTGTGCACACAAAGGAAATTCTTCAATTTAATCTTTTGATACTCTGTCAAAGTGAAGACATTTTAAGCCATCTATCGTCTTCTCTTTTTATATAGACTGCGCCTTTGCGATTGTTGTACACGGTTTACGAGAAAGCCTCAAAGAAAAGGAAATGTGCAGGTACAGCCGAGATGGCGCGAGTACTGAAACAAGCTAGGATGACGACAGACGAGGAAGAACAGCTATCCAAATCTGCACAGTCACAACCGGAAACTGTATCACCGGAACCGGATGTGAAGAAAACTGATGAACCGAAAGAAAAAGAAAAGAAACATGGATCTGAAAAGGAAGATGATGATCATGATGATGTGCGCGATGAAAGTAAAAAAGAAGAGAATAACAAGTCTGTTAGTCTTGAAAATGACATTAGCTCAAGTGACGAAAACTTTGAGAAAAATCCGAAACCTGACGAGAATTCAACGCCTGAAATAAACGGATTATCACATTCAAATGATGAACAAACAAAAAGGAACGCTACTGATTCGCCAAAATCTTCTGAGACGAAAAACGACAAAGAATCGCCAGTCATAACTATGCAAAGTTCGCCGAAGAAAAGCAAAGTTTGTGACAAAAGTCCTTACAAGGGTGTACTGAGTAGTAAATATTCGCCGAAACTTCATCACAATGGAAAAGTATTTAGTCCCACATTCTTCAAAAAGCAAAGAACTTACTTAATGGGAAGCGACGAACCGCTAGACATGACGAAAAAGACATTGAAGGACACCAAACGACCCAACGGATACAGTCCAACAAAGACTAATTTCAGTGACAGTAACGGTGTGACCAGATCACTTTATCCGGCTTATGAATTTACGGATTGAATTTATTTGATTTTCATTCTATTTGTGTTCTTACGAAAATGGGAAAACATCCACGGTCACATACGACATAAAAATCATGTCTTTAAGAAAAAAGATGGAATAAGAGAAAAAAGGTTGAATATTAAAGATAGTAAAAATCTTGTCTTTAAGAAAAAAGATGGAATAAGAGAAAAAAGGTTGAATATTAATGATAGTAAAAATCTTGTCTTTAAGAAAAAAGATGGAATAAGCCGGAGAAAAAAGGTTGAATATTAAAGATAGTGTAACCCACGTGTCTGGAAATTGAAGTAACCGATGATTGATAATTAAATGGACTGTAAATGGTTTCATTTACATGGGTATATAAAATGATACATAGAATGTAAAATCAATATTTGGTGCTAATTTTACGATGCATGTATGTAAATGTAGATAGTTGTGAAAATATGTTAATTTTCATCATATCTTGTTATTTTAATTAAGTACATTTTTATCGATTGAAATGAAAGATTGAAATTAAAACGTATCATGCTTCTTTTAGAGGATACCTTTCAATTCGAGGGAAAAAATAACTGAATCAAAGAAGATTGTTATCTCATGTAGGACAGCTCTTAAAGAAAGATATTTTATAATTTATTGTAATTTTTCTCCGTTTAAATATTCGAAAAAGAATTTACTAGTATTTTCCAGTTTTAGTAATAAATTAGTGACGTCAAATTCACAGACGAAGGAATTTATCATTGTCTAAAATTATGTAGATTTGATATTGCAAGAAATTGTTTTTAACCACCAAATAATGATACAATTATATCGTAATTTTTCATTTTATTTTTAAGCAAAATCATGCATAGAAAGTCAAATACAGATTATTTTCCTTGGCTTTGTTTGATGCATGCATATGATGAGACTTTGCTATTGCTGTGTAGTTATAGAATGATTTCTTATGTTCCTTATGACATTGAACATATTGAAAGTCTGCTCCCTGATAACTTATAAATGTCTTGATACACATTATTTGATTGTGGACCAATAATAAACTGTTACTGTTGTCTGTTTTGTGTCAGTTTTGTGTTTCATTCTCTATTTATTGCCAGAGAAACACTGTAAGTCAGTTTGTCTGTCTGTTTGTCTCTTGCATTGATGAGACAATCAGCGTAAGTCAGTATGATGTCTGTCTGTTTGTCTCTTCCATTGATGAGACAATCAGCGTAAGTCAGTATGATGTCTGTCTGTTTGTCTCTTCCATTGATTAGACAATCAGCGTAAGTCAGTATGATGTCTGTCTGTTTGTCTCTTCCATTGATGAGACAATCAGCGTAAGTCAGTATGATGTCTGTCTGTTTGTCTCTTCCATTGACTACAGAACATTGTACAACATCTTGTTGAGACGATCGGCCTATACACTCATGATCCATGTTCATGTACATGTATAGTGAAAAAGAACGTGTAACTGTCTAAGTACAGCAAGTGTGAACAAAAGTAGTTGGTGATTTCCTTGCGATGGTTCATGATTTAGGACCAATACCCTAGACGTATATATCGGATATTTTTTTATATATATACATATATCGGATATTTAATTCTCATCAGTGGCAGCTAAAGCCAAAATAATTCAGAGAAATCGCCAAATTTAATTTTCAAGAATTCAAGATCATACAATTTTAAATATTTACATAAGTGAAAAAAATGCTTTCAACTCCCTATGAAATCGCATTAAAGAGAATGGGTTGCTATGTAATTTTAAAATAATGCAAAAAAAAAAAAATAAAAAAATAAAAAAAAAAAAATAAGAGAGAGAGAGAGAAAAGATACGAACCATCGATTGAAAGAGCGAGTTTCAACATATAAGGTTTACATGCATAATCTTATAATTAATTCAGAATCGTTATTAGCTGAAAATAGTGGTCCATAATATTCCAATAAGTAGTTATTTGAAGTGGGAAACACAGACACATAGACATTAAAAGTATCAGTAAATTGCTGTGAAGTCTCGCCTACA
Source organism: Pinctada imbricata (assembly GCA_033119305.1). Lineage (NCBI taxonomy): Eukaryota > Metazoa > Mollusca > Bivalvia > Pterioida > Pteriidae > Pinctada > Pinctada imbricata. Next base: position 37,965,625 of record VSWD01000005.1, on the reverse strand, counting down.
CTTTGAATCAAAAAAAAAAAAAAAAAAAAAGGACCACGACGGAATCATTTATTACACCAAGAACAACTACATTAAAAACACATATATCACTTTGAAAAGAACAACGTTACATTTTGCCGATTTATGTGTTTTCTATGCAGATTTTACACAGGCGGCTGGTTCCACTACATGTTGGTATGCTAATGGGCGCTGGTTATGAATATATTATTTGATGATAACGCCGTTATGTGTGGTAATCTAACGTAGGTGGCAGACCGCACGTGACGCTCATCGCCATTTTGTTTACAGGTGAAGGAAAAAACTGATGATGCTTGAATAGGTAGCTCGTCTGTATAAAATCAAGGTACGACCAGGTAAACTGAGAGCTCTAGTATAAATACCGAACTTTTTTCTTTTCCTTTAAATTATCCGTAATGAAATTCCGTGTGTGCCATACAGGGAACTACTGGGCTTAATCGCGTCAAATGATTTTCATACTGACGCAGAAAATGTTGAAAAAATCAGCTATTACTCTAGCTTTGATAGGTAATAACTGAAAAAATTGAATTAATTCAAATAAATTTATCAAATATTCTTACAAAAATACTTTAAAATATTTCAATCCTACGAGACCATTCATAAAACTAAAGATAATGGCACCATACGACTCTATTGTTTGGTGAAAACCTGCACTGGAACAGTGAGATCTGAGATGTACCTTCATATTTGATTCCACACATCCTGGATTCATTTTGGTGGTTATATTATCCTTAAATCGATACGATAACCACACTACGACATCATTTCTTTGATTATATGTATTTATTTGAACCATTTCGAATCCATGCGGCGCCACATAAATTCATTTTAGTGGCGCCCTCTATAATGAATCAGATTGTTATACTTTGCCTCTATGGGTATATTGATGTATATCACGTTATCCTTCATGATCCAATAATATGATGCTCTGTCGTTGTTTGTTCCATTTTTCTCGTGTGTGTTCCGCTGTTATCAGTGCATTGTCGTCACGTTGAAGATCTCTATCTCATCTTTTTATTGAAAAAAGAAGAAAATACTGTCCAACGATGAGAATGAGAGCTGCTTCCAGCAGAGCGGACCAAAAGTTTATTCCTTACATGTAATCTCAATAATAATTGGTGAAGACTAGTGGTAATACACTATTTTCTTTGTATCCCCTCGGAAAAAGAATATTTTTATGTCTATTCCGAGAGAGGATTTTTTTCCAAAAGTATTTCAAGGCCTCCATCATAAAGTTCAAATTGACCGTTTCTTGGTATAATAAACCATTTATATTGTAACAAAACCGTTTTGTTGTACATATGAACTATTTGCCAATCTGTTATACTAAAATAAAGGAAGTAAACGACCATATAAATTTTCTAGATCTTTGATTTATTCACGCACGAAAACATCGAATGAAACATGTATTACAAACTGAACATAACAACGCCTTTGATAATTTCTAGTGACGTCATAAAATATGTAACGCTTCAACAAGCATGGAAACAAATGCAATAAATTCTCAACGGTAAAAATACAACTAACAAGTACCTGTACAACGTCCATAGCATTCCATCATATAAACATGCATTTCCTTATTCAATTTACAGAATCTAGACATATTTTACATGTAGAATAGCAAATTAAATTAATTAATCAAAGAAATTATATAAAATTTAATTCTTTTTCCTGTATATATTTGTATATTTCTTTGCATTTCAACAAAATCACTTTGGTTATCTTATTGCCTAAATTGTTTCGTTACTGTAAAGTTTACTGCAATATAAACAGTAACAAAGAGAGTGGTCTGTCCAAGTATAATACTAATCTAAACAAGACACACTATCAAATAAATCCTACTGAAAGCACCAATTCATTATAGCACAATGATATACAATATATAATTACATTTGATAGAATTGAATGGTCTATATACACATATACATGCCCCCATTTAGTTCTGTCTCTTTTTATTTATAATACCCCAAGACTTGTTAAGAAAAAGAAAGAAACCAACACAAATAACAAAAATTACTCAGTAATGACAACGTATGATCAGAGAAAAGTTTCAAGGTTTTGCATTTGTTTATTGCTAAGTCGTGCCAATCTAATTTTATCTTATCATATGTTATATTGATCACGTGATGTCATTTGCATTCTGTTTCATTGTATTGCTTTATGTCAAAACTTAAACAACATCATTGTTGTCATTCATGTGTCACTAATTTTACATGTATAGTGAGTTTAAATGTTAGCTCCAAGTAAGATAGATGTTGTTGTAAATGATAACATTTTGTCAGAACGATGTTGTAATAAATTTTGACCCCAAGTTAGAACGATGTAGTTGTTGTTGTTAATATTAATGATGTAAATGTTAACATAAGTTAGAATGATGTTGTTGTAATTAATTTTAACGACGCTCTTGCTTTAAACGTAAACTCTTAGTTTAAACGATGTTGTTGTAAATGTAAACTATAAGTTAGAATGATGTTGATGTTGTAAATGTTAACTCTAAATCAAAACGATGTTATTGTTGTTTAAATGTTAACTCCAAATTAAAACGATGTTGTTGTTATCTAAATGTTAACTCCAAGTTAAAATGATATTGTTGTTGTGAATGTTTACTCTAAATCAGAACAATGATGTTGTTATTGTCAATATTAACTCTTAGTTTAAACGACGTTGTTGTAAATGTTTACTCTATTTAGAACGACGTTGTTGTAAATGTTAACTTTAAGTTAAACGATGTTGTTGTTGTTGTAAATGTTAACTCTAAGTTAAACGATGTTGTTGTTGTAAATGTTAACTCTAAGTAAAACGATGTTGTTGTTATTGTAAATGTTAACTTTAAGTTAAACGATGTTGTTGTTGTTGTAAATGTTAACTCTAAGTAAAACGATGTTGTTGTTGTTGTAAATGTTAACTTTAAGTTAAACGATGTTGTTGTTGTTGTAAATGTTAACTCTAAGTTAAACGATGTTGTTGTTGTTGTAAATGTTAACTCTAAGTTAAACGATGTTGTTGTTGTTGTTGTAAATGTTAACTCTAAGTTAAACGATGTTGTTGTTGTTGTAAATGTTAACTCTAAGTAAAACGATGTTGTTGTTGTTGTTGTTGTAAATGTTAACATTTAGTTAAAACGATGTTATAAATGTGTACACATCGTTCTTCGTCCTTTCATGTGTTGTACTTTGTGCTTCAATATTTATTTAGTTTCATTATTTATCCATCCTTTTGATGCTAGTGTCTTCGTTAACATTAACAAAATCACAACTAAACATATGTTTTTCAAAGTCAGATCCTCTCAACTGTTTCCTAGTAACTTTTTCTTAGAATGTTTCTCGTGTGGGAATATAACTTTCAATGACTAAGTCATCGTTGCCGTGTAGCTGTTGGAATTTCGAGATTTACTCAATTTAACGACCAGTTTTTCACTTCTTTGTGGGACAGAATGACCGTTACATACATTCGTGCATTTTCGGGACTTCTTACAGACGGTTTTCTCCACTTTAGTATTATTGCTTTTGCTCTCGTGCTTTCTCTTCCTCTTGGTAACTGCAGCTTGTCTTGGCGATTTGAACGTGGTCATAAGTTTTGATGGTGAAGGAACTATTATTTCACTACACATAGATGGTTTTGTAATAGACGTTATGGGAGAAATTGCCCTATTTACAGAAGTAACAGGAAATGATCCCGGAATTGTGATCATTGCCTTGCCCGTACTTTGTTTGAGTATTATGTTTGAGTGACGATCACGTGGTTCTAAGTTTGGCATCATGGAGTAGGAATGTTCATTTAGATCGTGTTTAGGTCTGGGGAACTCTTCATTGTGGAATGCTCGTGTTGCTTCCACCTCTTCAATTCCATCTGCGACGTAGTTATACTCTGTCACATCCTCCAGGTTGTCGTCTTCATGCCTAGGAGATTCTTCAATTTTGACATTGGGGACATTTTCGCAGTATTCAGCGTAGTGAGTATTTACAAGAAGATTGGTTTCATGATCTGTGGATGTCTCCTCTCTGTTTTTCGCTAAAATATCTCTATTTTCCATTATGCTTTCTGGTAACGGTTCTATAACGATCATTTTTGGCTTTGATAAATCTATAGCACCTTCGTTCCAAATTTCCTCTGATTCCTCAACATCAGGATCTTCTTCGTAATACGGTGAAGTCTGAGCACCCGAGTCATTAAATGAAGGACCACTATCGGCTTCCTCTTCATCCTCCAACTCGGTTTGTTCTGATTTGTCAACAGTGGAATTCCCCTTTTCTTCTTTAGCAACGTCTGTATTACTTTCTGTCGCTTTATCGTCCACTTTCTGCTCGGATTCGTCAGCAGACTGTCCCTTTTCTTCCTTTTCTGTGACGGATACTTCGTCGTTCATTTGTTCAACCTGCATATCAATAACTAACGGGGACATACCAGGAGACGAATCCGTGAGCGCATTCTCAGACTGATCGACATTTACGTCATTCATGACATCGTTATTGCTTTTGTCGATTTCAGACGAGTCACCATGGCCTTCCTCTTCAGTCGACTTTATCAAGATGTCTTGTTGATCATACTTTAAATCATGTGGTATTGTATTTGCTTTTTCTGCACCTTTGTCCAAACATGGCACCTCAGACTCTTTTTCTAAATTGCAATCTGCTTTTGTGTTTGAAGATAATAAGCACGAGTCTTTCACTGTTTCTTCAATGTCTTCATCAATACTTGCACCTTCAACATTTTCTTCGATTTTTGAAGATTTACACGTTTGGTTGTCTTGTTCTAAAATATCAACTGTTTCTGCAATTTCTGTCACCTTATCTGTCAAATGTTCGTTTTCTTTGCTGCAGTGTTGTAAATTTTTCCCTATTTCAATCACCGAGGACTGACAGTCTTGTTTAGTTTGCCCTATTTCAACCACCGAGGGCTGACAGTCTTGTTTAGTTTTCCCTATTTCAATCAACGAGGGTTGACAGTGTTGTTTAGTTTGCCCTATTTCAATCACCGAGGGCTGACAGTCTTTTTCATCGTCAATGTTTTCTTTAGTCTCCTCACAATCTGCAGTCTCTACTGCTCCAGCCTCTCGTTCATATTCGTTCCAATTTACGTCATCGGGATCAGCGAAAATGATTGGATCTTCAGAAGACAACTCGAATGACGGACTTTCGTCCTCTATTCCAGAGTCATTTGCAGGAGAATTTGCAAATGCGCTGACTGTCTCTTTCCTAGGCTTTTTACTCCGAGCCTCGTAAATACGATAGTGGATCCTCATTGGTCGCTTCTGTAGATAGAAAGTTTGTTATTTGTTAGGTTATGTGAAATGTATTCTCTTGTTATTTTACAATATGCATGCTTCCAGTAATTATACTTTTCAAAAATCTCAGATTAAAACGAGGCAAAAAGAAGATATGAAAAGAAAAGAGGAAAATAATGGTTGTAGGATGAAACAGAAAGACGACAGATAGAAGATATAAACAATTGAAGTGGATATACAGACAAAAAAAAGAGGATGCCAAGTTGTCCAAGAAAAGAAAATAAGATCAAGGAGTTATAAAAAAAGTTGAGGAAGTGAAACGTGAGATGAAAGAAAAGAGGAGGTTAAGTGAAGAAAAGGGTGAACACAAAGAAAGTGGACGAGAATCTATATGAGATTTAGTATCAGCCTTACTCTTTTCCATCGGACGACGTAAGCAACATCTATCAGAGTGTATTCGTCCGCCAATGGTTCTGAAGCACACCACATGTCAATCTGAAAATGAAATCAAGAAATCATTCGATAAATTAATTCATAATGAACAACATATAATCAGAGAGATATTTTCTGAAAGTGATTTTGGGATGGCAATCAACTAATATAGAATACGTCTTGCTAACGCGTTCTCTAGAGATGCGCCGTCCGTGTGAACTAAAATGAAATCCAAGAATTGGAGGCACCAACCGTATGGACAGTGGGGAATTTGAGGTGTCGACCATGTGAACAATGACCCTCCTGGAATAAGAGGCGACGGTTTAATCCCGATTGTCCCACATTTGGAAAAAATCATATACCGATTGTCCTACATTTTTAAACAAACACATGCATAATGATAATACAAACATTCAGGTTATAGTCTATTTTATTGTTGTAGGTTTTTTGTTACACTTTTGAAAATGATACTAATATGATTAAATACCGATACATTATTTATTATTACTCATAAGAGACACCCCCCCCCCCCCCCTGTTAACTTTTTTTCTGGCTAAATGTTCTTATGTATTTCTCTCTCTCGAACACTTTTACATGGACATACATTTACTCTTAAAATTCTCATAAATAAGCCTAATAGCCTAATATTTTCTCAAAATAAGTAGTTTTTGCAAAAAAATATTTCACTCCAAAGACATTGACGATCTTCATTTTTGGCACCTTTATTGATTCAATTTATGGCTATTGGATATAATAATCAGAGGTTTTTTTTTTTTTTTGCATCAGGAATTTTCATTAATTGTAGAGTATAGGATAACTACTGAAAATATTAAATATGAATCTACTATCGACAAATACAATCTAAGACTTATGAATTCTAAAAGATTAGTTTCGTATACCGTATTTCATAGATTTCATACGTGATCAAGATTTATAATTATAGTTCAAAATTGCACATTTCAACTGAAAGAGCATATACATGTACTTTAAAAATTGTACAGAACATTAGTTTCGAAACGTATGCAATATAGTGATGAAAAGATCTTTATGTCAATGAAAAGAGGAGTCTTACTGTTGTCACGTTACGTTCCAGCGACAAATGCATTTCTATTTTCAAATAGATTATTTCTAAAACTCCATTAATTTTTAGTTTTCATAGGAATTTGACAATTCGGACAATTATAAGACACCTTCATATTCGATTTTATGTTATTTCATAACTGTCATTGATTGCATCTCATCCTTTCACATTTTTTAACATTCACACGCAAAAACTTCGTTGTTATACTGTCATGATTCAAAAAGAAGTATGGTCATGAGCTATACTAGTGTCAGAACGGTTTCCGGACAGATGTACGTCGTCCTTTTGAAGTAATTTAAAGAACCTTTTTTTATCAAAATTCTGTGACAATTTTGAAGTATTTTAAAAATCTTGCATCTAAGTTGCTTAATCACACCGCCTTTTGACCCCTTTCGTCCCTTTGAATTTGTCAATATTAAAATATATATTCAGTTTCTATAGTACCAATTTTATTGTACTAGACACATGTTTCGAATATTGAATCCTCGTCAGTATTACTTCAAATAAAGACAAAGTGAATTTTCCTGGCGCCATCTACAATGTCGCGCACAGGGGGAAGTCGCCGAGAATCATCCTTTTTTAATCTATGTACATAAAATCCCGAAAATGGTCAAGTAATAAAAAAAAAAAACCTGCCAAAATATAGGGTCTGCAAACCACATCTCTTAGTAGATTTCATGGGCGGATCCAGGATTTTTAGAGGGTTGGTCCTAAAGTCCGAAAAAAAAATGAATAAATAAAAGCACACCAGAGAGTACAAAACATTCATACCGTTAATCAAGAAATTATGAATCAGACTTTAACCTTCACCCTTTGATCTCTGAATGAGATAATTGCCGCAATTACCTAATTAACCTGCATACCATATCCCGATTGTCCCACATGACTTTTATACCTTTTTTATATAAATGTGGGACAATCGGGATGACACCGAGGCGACGACCGTGTGAACAAGGAAGCTCCGGGGATAGGAGGTTCCAACCGTGTGAACAAGGACGCACCGGGATTAGAAGACACCAATCGTATGGACAAGGACGCTCCGGGATTAGAAGACACCGACCATATGGACAAGAGGACGCTCTGGGAATAAGGAGGCACCGGCCTGCTGAACAGTACTCAGAGAATGGTGTCGCCGATCGGCTGAATAAGGAAACTCAGAGGTTCGGAGTCGCTGATAGGATGAACAAAGAAACCTAGAGAATGGGAGTCGACTGTCAGCTGAACAGTAGTAAAACCTAAAGAATGGGAGTCGACTGTCGGCTGAACAGTAGTATAACCAAAGAATGGGAGTCGACTATCGGCTGAACAGTGGTAAAACCAAAGAATGGGAGTCGACTGTCGGCTGAACAGTAGTATAACCAAAGAATGGGAGTCGACTGTCGGCTGAACAGTGGTAAAACCAAAGAATGGGAGTCGACTGTCGGCTGAACAGTAGTAAAACCAAAGAATGGGAGTCGACTGTCGGCTGAACAGTAGTAAAACCTAGAGAATGGGAGTCGAATGTCGGCTGAACAGTAGTAAAATCTAGAGAATGGGAGTCGACTTTCGGCTGAACAGTAGTAAAACCTAGAGAATAGGAGTCGACTGTCGGCTGAACAGTAGTAAAACCTAGAGAATGAGAGTCGACTGTCGGCTGAACAGTAGTAAAACCAAAGAATGGGAGTCGACTGTCGGCTGAACAGAAGTAAAACCAAAGAATGGGAGTCGACTGTTGGCTGAACAGTATGGGAGGCGACTGTCGGCTGAACAGTAGTAAAACCTAGGAATGGGAGTCGACTGTCGGCTGAACAGTAGTAAAACCTAGGAATGGGAGTCGACTGTCGGCTGAACAGTAGTAAAACCAAAGAATGGGAGTCGACTGTCGGCTGATCAGTAGTAAAACCAAAGAATGGGAGTCGACTGTCGGCTGAACAGTAGTAAAACCTAGGAATGGGAGGCGACTGTCGGCTGAACAGTAGTAAAACCTAGAGAATGGGAGTCGACTGTCGGCTGAACAGCAGTAAAACTGTCGGCTGAACAGTAGTAAAACCAAAGACGATGAACCCGTCAGTAGATATTTCAAAAATTGGAGGCATGGACTTACTGACCAGTAGAAAGCTAAGAATATAAGGGGCGCCGGTTGTATCAAGAAAAACTAAAACAATTAAGGAGGCGCCGTATAGTTGAACAGTAGGATATTCAGCAAATCAGAGGCGCTGGTCGATTGAACAGTTAATGTAGTAAACTGGTAGGCACGACTGAAACTCAGAGAAATGGATTCACCGGCCGGCTGTACAGTAGTAAACTCTGTCACCGATAAATTCGGTATAAAATTCTTTTAGATTAGTTTTTCCCGAATTATTTGTTCATCTAAATGTTTAGGTGCCTCTGGACTTAAACACTTATGCATTTTAAGTGCATTATAAAACATTTATCTGTTCATATATATAATGAACTGTGCATTGTGTTTACATTAATTACTTTAAGACTGAATTAATTTCTGGATCTTTTGTCCATTTAGTCGACTATAATTGCATTTTCCTGTCTCTTCACTTCAGAAATGAGCTTGCCCATTTCAAATTGTAGCAAATTTTTCTTACGACCTTTTCTAATTATTTTGCTGTGTTCAAACTATGAAAATCAGAACTTCATAAAACATACAACTTTAATAGTAAATGAGATAAAAGTTTTTAATTCAGACCTTAGAGCCACTTGCCATTTCCTTAATAAATCAACTGTAAATTTACACAAGTTTTATTCAAATTTAATGCCTAAGATGTAGCGAATGATATACAATTATAGCCTTATATGAACGATTCAGTTTTCAATTAATATAGTAAAAAGGGCAATTTGTATGCAACTGAAAGAGCTTTCCAACGGCTTAAACTCATAAACATTTATAGGTCAAATCACAAGTGTGATAAATTATATAGAAACAATAAACTGAGGTCAACATAGTGATCTTTGGGAACTTGTATTGAACTCCTTACAACAAGATCATGTAGTGTATATTGTAAATAGATAGTTATTACGAGTTCGGCTTTTTTAGGCAAGGACTGATCCCGAGGGAGACAGTTTGGGGGTGGGGACTGAACCCCTCCCCCTTGCATCATTATCTTGATTTTTCTTCTTTTAAAGTATTTTTTTGTAAATAACAGGTTGGATCTCCTCTAGACGGACGGGACTCCCATGAAGGAATTTATAGATCCGCCAATGTTTGGACAAAAATCTGAATCAAAAGGGTTTTTTTATTTTGCTAGTGTTACTATGTACAGCATCATGTTTAAAAGATTCCAGATATGCATATATTTGTACAAAAATGAAGTTTTTATGTCCGACATGAAAATTAACATAAAATACATTAAGAACATCCGTCTATACATTTACTTGTATACTCAATTAGATACGCAGAAACAAACAAATAGATAAAAGATAAAAATTAAAAGGTTATACATCAAAATTTTAAGAGAAAAAAGTTCTGCAAAAATTTTGAGGTTTTTCAATTGCCTGATCCTTACGTGGACCTGTTCTTAAATAATTTGCTTTTCTTTGGGACAGTCGACAAGACAATTGAACTACTTCACCACTAAAATGTTATAAACAGCCTATCGCAGCATAGCAAATAAAAATTACACGGCCATAAATCAGAAAAAAAAACAGAAGAATTTTAGAATCTGTATCACTTAATTGGTTCCTATTAAACGTCAATATATCCTCACTAGAGGTAAGACTGGTATTTTTGTTGTGGACACTTAGTCAAGGTGTCTTTTCATAATTGACTTACCTCCATGTTAGAGTCCAGAGAAAATTTGTTCTGTAAAAACTTTTTGAGTAGTCTGACGGTCAGCTTGGCTGGACACAGGAGGTAACGTCGATTATCTCCCTGAAAACAAAAATTAAAAAAATCTATACATTGTTATGCATTTTGAAAGTCGATGGATTCATTTTGTTACTCATAAGAGTTAATCCAATTTGTAAAATGACCAACAATAATTCTAAACAAATTTTTTTCTGGAGAAGGTATCAAAACTATAACAGACATGAACACATTTTCTCTATAACTCTTAGCATAACTTAGTAATTATAACTGATAATCTAATTTTTTTCCTCGATATTAATTGGTCTGTCCTTACTAATGGTTATAGTGTGCTTAGTATGTGTATCCTTGACGTATGTAATAATTTGGAGACGTTTAACATTAATACAATCAATACTTATAATTTGTTCTTAAAGAATAATTATTAATGTATGTGTATTTTTGTTTCTGTTATAATATTGATGATGCCAACATTCAGATTGGTCTATGTCAATAAATTTTGAATCTTTGAATCGTATCTATTCTTTCAGTCGTGATAATGGGATTAAGCAATTTGCAATTTGCTTTCAAACAAACATTTTATTCAATACAGCAACTGGTGTAAATTTTCATTTTCACTGCAGGTGTGGACACAGGATTTGAAGGGCATAACATTTTGGGACTTACGATCTGTTCAATTGCATTCCCTTTGGGATAAGGGCGCATTTTCATAGCTTGGGAAAACGATTGCATGATTCTAGATGGAAATCAGGTTAGGAAAGGCAGCTTTTTACTCTAAGGATTTTTTAAGGGAGGACACGACTCGTTCGCTCCCTTTGTATATACAAACATATGGAATATCAGAAGAATCGATGATTCAATGGAGCCTACAATTGTACGTAGGATAAGCAAAAAGTTGTTAGAGAATGAATGCTATATGTCACATTTAAAAAACAAAAAAGACAATGAACCAATGCTATATGGCTGGTTTGCCTTGAGTATATAAAGCTGATATGAGATGGCATGCGCGGCTCCAACATGGGAACAGAGGGGATGTCGGTATCAGCACCTTTCTGAAATTCTTAAAAAAAAGATACTTTCTCATTTTCTCATATTTTCTCGGAACCCTTCCTCTTCCCTGATCGTACTATATGGACAGTCCCCCTCTAACCTCTTTATGTTCCCTTAGTTCCGCGCATGCCCATCACCTACCAGATGTACCATATCATTGTACCATACCTTCAGGGAATCCCGCCTATTGACAACTTCTCCTTGTGTTTTCCTATTGTAATAGACAGCATTATCAATTACAGAGTATGTTACAATGTTTGTCATGGAAAATATTCTCTATATATAACTTTTTTAGAATCTTTTACTTTGAAGTTCGTAAAATTAATTATCAACATTTGTATCTAGATCAAGGTTCCGGTCGTGTACCAAAAATATATCTTGTTTCTGCTGCATAAAATATGTAAGTTGGCCTCATATTTGATGTTAATTTCGTTATTTTGTAGAAAGTGAAAAACTAAGATTTATTGCTTTTCGAAAAGTTTAAATATTAGACATGTATAATCAATTCAAAATTATCTTTTTGAATACTTTTTATTGATGTACATGTATATATCATGTAAGAATAAATTTGTTTTGAAAAACAAAAGAATAAATAAAAATGGAAGCATTTTACGTTATTACGTATTAACTTAAGGGGTTGTAAAATTCATTTATATTTTATAATCAACTATGATAAATGTATGAAATCCTGATCTAAGCCGTGTGACAGATTCACAAAATAGTTTAAAAGTATGTCGTAACAAGTAGATAGCGTCTTTCTCAATTATTTCATGAAATAAAAAGTGTGTGCAGCCTTAATAATTGCCAAAAGTTATTGTACGTCAATTATTTCTTTTTCTTCTTCTTTTCTTTTACTTTATTATTTTTTCGTCTCTTTATTTTTGTTTTTTCTCATCTTTATTGTTCAGACGTTTGTATAATTTTTTTCTCGCTTTGCATAAATACGTCGAGATATCACATTTGCTTCTCTTTCTTCATCAATTAGAGACCTTTCCCTGGATAGAAAACTGCATTGTAATGTATTAATGAATTCGATCAAGCACCTACCGTGGAGAAAATTCCAAACAAAGACTAATTTTATCATCTTGTGAGAAAAATCTTCTTCTTGACTGCCGCGAGACTTCTTCCCAGTCATCTGGAATAAATACAAAGTGCAAGGAAGATAACTCGTGGAGACAATCAGCATATGCTTATCAGAGTTATTCATCTTTCTCCATTGAATTTTTAGAAAACTGCGTGTCGTTGAATGAGTCGTCCCAAGACGAATCCACCTCGAGTTTCGCCCTTTTCCGGTTTCGGATGTGAGGATGGCAGACGTTTCAGAGTTTACAGAAAATATCTGAGACAATCTGCGTAAGTGTCGATTTCTAAATTTACATTGTAGGCTTTAAATTGATTCAATACTGCTGGATGGAAAATATATACCAACATGGGAATTTAGTCTAACCTAAATTCAAAAAAAAAAAAAAAAAAAAGAAAGAAAAAAAGAAAGAAAAGCTATGATAAGTAAGAAAGAAGAAAGTAAAATGGGGGGGGGGGGGACTGAAAGGTGATTTGTATTTTGGATGATGCTGTCATAATTTAAGAACACATACAGTACGTTTGCAATTTTAATTTGCATTCGAAAATTTAAAATGATTGTAACTTAGTGGCACCATGATGCCATCTACAATGAATTCCGTATTGCAGCCAGTGGAAAGTTATGATTTTATCATTTTGGTTCACTCAGTAGATTTATTTCGGCTAGCTCCGGACAATGAATTTAGAAACTACGAGTTTCTAAATTCATTGTCCGGATTGACAAAATAAAAAAAAAAAAAAAAAAAAAAAAAAAAAAACAACAACAAAGAAACAAACAAACAAAAGAAAAAAGAAAGAAAAACATGTAATCATCATTTGTAGGTAGCTACTGTCCGCGCGGCTCACTTCGGAAACTGGATAAACGCGATTTTGACTATTTCATCATGCAAACCTTTGAATAAAATTGAAACTATTCAGTAGATCTCGCTTAGTCGTAAATTTTGGTATAAGTTATATGAGAATCAGTGCACGCAATCAAAATTAATAGACAAAACAAATTTTAGATGGGCTATTTCCCATGCTAATTTTTCCCGTGACGTTGTGACGCTCTCCATAGGCTCAATTTTAAACTCGGCGACGTCAGGCTGGAAAACATTGAAAACGCCCCATCTAAAATTTATATTGTCTGTATAATTTGATTGCATAAACCCTCGACCATGTAACATATACCAAAATTTACGACAAAGCGAGATCTATTCAGTGATATATATTTTATCTTAATGTTATCAAAATCGCGTTTATCCAGTTTCCGAAGTGAGCCGCGCGGACAGTAAGTTTCCTCTGCTTGTCTTTACATATAACCCACCTTGTCTTTATAACCCACCTTGTCTTTATAACCCACCTTGTCTTTGTTACCCACCTTGTCTTTATAACCCACCTTGTCTTTATAATTTTACCCACCTTGTCATTATAACCCATCTTGTCATTATAACCCATCTTGTCATTATAACCCACATTGTCTTTATAACCCATCTTGTCATTATAACCCATCTTGTCATTATAACCCACCTTGTCTTTATAACCCACCTTGTCATTTTAACCCACCTTGTCTTTATAACCCACCTTGTCTTTATCACCCACCTTGTCATTATAACCCACCTTGTCTTTATAACCCACCTTGTCTTTATCACCCACCTTGTCTTTATAACCCACCTTTTGGGTGATTGTTCTTTATGAAGTATTCTTGTCTCCGTCGAAGTTCCTCTGAAAAGGAAGAGGATTTATGTCTAGTTTCTATAAAATCATTTCTTGCTTTCTACAAGTATTTTAAAGCATGGAATTTATTATATATATATATCGTTTTCATGAGTACATGCAGTATCGTAAGGCTTGAGTAAGCATACGATTTTCAGGTAAATATACATGATTTATTATAATGATATTATTCAGTATCATGATTGTAAATGAAGTGATTATTTACCTTTGAACAGCCCTGGGACAATTTTGTAAACGATGTCTTGTAGTAGTCTGTCCGACCTACATGGACATTTAAGAACGTTTTCTTATTATTTTAATCATACACTCTTATTCTGTATCTTGAAGCTTCAATTCGAAATATTATTACACTTGCGCGGATCTGGAATAAAGATGTCAGCCAGGAGAGGGATAGGATGTCAGAAATTTGCAAAACTGTGGTATTTTTCTCTATAGTTCGTTATATTTTCCCTTCAAAATCACTGGGTTGACAACTTTTCATCCCGAATTATTTTCCAGACCCGCGCATAAAATTTCGCGATTCTGACAGAAAGTTTCATGTGCGCGTCTTTGTATAGAAGTAAAGGAAAATAAACTGACCTTATATTTTGATGAGGGAATTTTTTGTGTACGACACATTCACACCGTGGACAATAATTACTGGTATGTAGGTAATGTACGATACATGTCCTGCAAACTGAAATAGAATTCAATATTTCAATATTCAGCTTAGAAAATTCCCGAGAGAAACCAGGGCTCTCGGCCTCTCGGTCTCTCACATCAATTTTTGGGACCGGGGACTTTGAAATTGGGAAAATATAAGTTTCTCAACAATTGAGAAAACGTAAATACAAAATTTAGTAGAACGCTTTCATTTGGATAATTGAATTACATACAAGCGCTTTTTTACAAAGATCTCTTGTCAGATTTCACATGAAATTATGAATCATTTCCAACTCAGAAGTGTCAAATTGGGAATAATTGGTCAATAAATTTGGGGAAAAAGATACTGTTTTTTTTATTTAGACTGGGGGTGAATCAGACTGAGAGCCCTGGAAACATCCGCACCCTTATGGCCTTGCAGAATGATTGACATCTTTATTTTTTATCCTTGGAAAAAAGCACAGAAACTCAATTTTTGGTTGATGTAAAATGTTCGGTGAAACAGAAATAAAGGAAAGTAGGAAACAGGACACATTTACTGTATTTTTCGAAAATGTCGAAAGTAAACCGAACGGACAAACAGCGATGACGAGCGACGTGCTGTAACCATAGCTACAGATGAAGTTATAATTTCACTCAGGTAAGACAACGACGTGCTGTAACCATAGCTACAGATGAAGTTATATTTTCACTCAGGTAAGATAACGACGTGCTGTAACCATAGCTACAGATGAAGTTATATTTTCACTCAGTTAAGACAACGACGTGCTGTAACCATAGCTACATATGAAGTTATAATTTCACTCAGGTAAGACAACGACGTGCTGTAACCATAGCTACAGATGAAGTTATATTTTCACTCAGGTAAGATAACGACGTGCTGTAACCATAGCTACAGATGAAGTTATATTTTCACTCAGGTAAGATAACGACGTGCTGTAACCATAGCTACAGATGAAGTTATATTTTCACTCAGGTAAGATAACGACGTGCTGCAACCATAGCTAAATATGAAGTTATATTTTCACTCAGGTAAGATAACGACGTGCTGCAACCATAGCTAAATATGAAGTTATATTTTCACTCAGGTAAGATAACGACGTGCTGCAACCATAGCTAAATATGAAGTTATATTTTCACTCAGGTAAGATAACGACGTGCTGTAACCATAGCTACAGATGAAGTTATATTTTCACTCAGGTAAGATAACGAAGTGCTGTAACCATAGCTAAATATGAAGTTATATTTTCACTCAGGTAAGATAACGACGTGCTGCAACCATAGCTAAATATGAAGTTATATTTTCACTCAGGTAAGATAACGACGTGCTGCAACCATAGCTAAATATGAAGTTATATTTTCACTCAGGTAAGATAACGACGTGCTGTAACCATAGCTACAGATGAAGTTATATTTTCACTCAGGTAAGATAACGACGTGCTGTAACCATAGCTAAATATGAAGTTATATTTTCACTCAGGTAAGATAACGACGTGCTGTAACCATAGCTAAATATGAAGTTATATTTTCACTCAGGTAAGATAACGACGTGCTGTAACCATAGCTACATGTGAAGTTATATTTTCACTCAGGTAAGATAACGACGTGCTGTAACCATAGCTACAGATGAAGTTATATTTTCACTCAGGTAAGATAACGACGTGCTGTAACCATAGCTACATATGAAGTTATTATTTCACTCAGGTAAGTTTACGTATTTTGATGTGTTTGAATTTCATTTTCATGAAAAAAGAAAAAAAAAAGCTTTTGAAAAGAATCAAAACTTAAAAAAAGTCACGTACATGAATGTAGACATTCTACAATGGTAGTGGCGTCTATAAGGTACCCATTACACAGACTGCAGGTCAAGTATTCATTGATGTCCCGAACCTTGATCCGCCCCTTCTCCGCCTCCATTCCTTATTTCATATCGCAATTCTGAAAGACATAAAAAAAAAAAAAAAAAAAAAAAAATAGACAACTTAACATGTTTTATGTCTTCTATAAAGCATAAGAGATATATTGAGTGGATTGTCTGGCTGTCAGTCTGTCAGAAACATAGAGCAGATCTTCTACAAGACAAAACTGTACTGGCCACAGCGGAACACACGCTCAGGGATGCGACAAACAATGGTTATAAAACAAAACACACGGAACAAAGAGACCCATAGCAAGAAAAATGACCAACAAACAAAGGAACCAGACACGCCGAAACGTTATATAATTTATAGATATTTCTCGGTCAATCTGGATAAACCCGTCTAGATAACATTATATATCAAGTTATAAGGCAAAATCCGAGAATCGTGGAGCAAAGAGTATACACAAATTAAGAAGAAAATCAGATCAGCGTGATGGGACTCGATACCCAAATCAAGGTCATGGTCAAGGTTATGATCGCATTATCTATTATTCTGGATCTTGAACATGCAACAGACGACAGAGTCAATGATCGGTCATACACCATAACACCAACGATAACTGTAAAACGTGATGCTATTGCTAAAGTATTGCTAAATCAAAGTTAAAGCTGATACCTGGCATCATGCAAGTTTTTTTTTATAACGAAAAAATGGAAAATGTTCACTTTGTACTTTTTTCTAGACTTCATTTTCACAATGATCTTAGTTTCTTAACAATTATCTTTTTTAAACGAAGTCCATAACCCAAGAAAGCAAAAACCGGACATGATTTATGTAAAATCAACACGTTGCCATGGCAACAGTCGGATGTATTTTATCATTACACGTTATAATGACCAGAAAAGAGCGGTAGAAAATCTCCTTTACTCATTGTTGCCGTAATTCCATCAAGAAAACTCGATAAATGTATTTATGGCTTTGATCGATTTTTAAGCAAAGAGAAAAATGACAAAGATATAACGCGCATCATGTCCTGTACAAGAATGATGATATACATGTTTACATCAATTATGATTTAATTCCTAAAAATTCCTAAAAATTATTAAAATAACAAAAAAAAAAAAAAACCCCAAATGAAATAGCAAATTTGTTTTGAATGAAGAAAAATAATATATATACATGTTTATTGTTCATATAATCCGAGTTTGACTTTAGATCGTCTCGGTGGTTGAACTCCGTTTGTGACAATAGTCTTTCATCAATACATGTACTATGGGCGTAACCAGGTTGTATTCTCCAGACATCAAATAATTTTAGGAAGGAGGAAGGGGCGTCACCCCTTAGATCCGCCACGGGGGGGGGGGGGGTTACCCAAATGTTGATATGATATTTGTTTGAATAGTGATAAAATCATATAAACAAAATATTAAAAAAGTGCATCTGTGAAAAATACATTTTTCTGAATTCATTACTTGGATAAAAGAAACCGAAGAAGTTCTAGACACACCACATCCCACCCAAAAGTCACCAGCCACCCAAGACAAATCTGGTGAAAGCTTTGTCCGGTCTGGTGAAACCCTGCACATAAGATGGCTCAAGAGAGATGCATCGAAATGTCCTTGTAGCGATACGTCCTAGAACAATCGCACATCCTCGGAAAATTCCGTCGCTTGAATCGGAATAAATTTAAATACGGAAAAGCCCAGAAATACAAGAGTAACAATGCATTATACAGATCACGTTCTCCGATTGTTTTATTTAACAGAATTCGCAACATATAAAGTCAGCTAACTGACGGCAAGCTTTTTGTAAAAGCTAATACTTGTATGCTATTTTCTTCAAGGGTATTTTTCCTTTTCGTCCATCTGAGCGAAGCCCAAGTGAGCTATTGTCATAGCGCGCCGTCCGCCGTCCGTCCGGCGTCTTGAGTCTGTCCGTCATAAACGTTTAACATTTCGACATCTCCTCTGCAACCGATGCACAGAATTTAATGAAACTTTACGGGCAGTAAGTACTCAAGGTCCTCTATCAAGTGTGTGTTTTTCGTGCCGATCGGTCGACAAATATGGCTACCAAGGACTCTGATTGGCTGACGCATTTTCGACATCTCCTCTGCAACTGCTGCACTGAATTTCATTTACAGAAACCAAATACTCAAGGTCCTCCACCGAGTTAGTGTTTTTCGTGCCGATCGGTCAACGAATATGGACACCAAGGGCTCTGATTGGCTGACGCATTTTCGTCATCTCCATTGCAACCGCTGCACAGAATTAAACGAACCTTTACAGAAATCAAGTTCTCAATATCCTCTACTAAGTTTGTTTTTTTCGTGCCGATCTGTCAACAAATATGGCCGCCATGGGGGCTCTGATTGGCTGGCACAATCTGGGCATCTCCTCTGCAACTGCTACACAAAATTTCGTGAATACTTGAGACTCACATATTTAGTGTCAAACATGAGACTGGCGAGATACCTGATCTTGAACAGTGCTTCTTTTTACTTCTGCTTAGAAACTGCTGCATAGACTATCATGAAAACTTACAGAAAGCAAGTACTCATGGACAAAGTACTCTACCAATTTGGCGACTTTCAGCCTTTCGTCAGCAACTCAGGTGAGCGATATTGCCCCCTTTAGGGCTCTTGTTTGTTTTGTTTCGGGGGGTTTTCCCCTGCAATTCAAGTAGATATGAAATATATGCTATAAATGCAATATGAAGTCAATCCAAATCGTATTAAAGATTCTGAAGTGTAACACGTACATGTTCGTGTGACGGCGGGAAACGGCACATGGAGAAAACACGTGTATTAAGTTTTTGTTTTCAAATCTGAAAGTGGGATATTTCTCTCAGATTCGTGTAACAGCTTTGTTTTCAATTCTTTGCTGAAACCACATTTCCCCCGCGATTTTAAAGTACCGATTTCGACATTGAGTAAGACTTGTATTATTTGATTCCACACTTTGACCTTTTATTCAATGGCTTTGCTTTACACATACCATGTTTTATGTACTTGAATAAATGATGCGAGAGTATTGCGACACCTGTGCCTGTAACGTGTAAAATTGTCTTTTGGCAAAGTTCGTACGTTTTAGACCTTCCATATCTTACTTCAGTATCCTAAATTGTTTATGTCTTGACCTTTGATTTTTATCACTAATATTATGTACATATATTTCTCTTTCACTTAAAACCCAAAACTTTAGTCTTTTGAACTTGTCTTTAGGTTTTGAACTATTACACAAGGCTTCAAGATTTTAACGGACATTAATATTTCACTTATATATTTTGAATTTCTTCTCTTTTTTTTTTTTGAGAAAAAAACTATCGACTAGTAGGGTATGGACGTAATGACATTGACAGTAATTTTTGATGTTCTTCTGATATTCAGCTTTCTCTTTTTAACTCTTTGTGTATGTTACATATACAAGTATGTGTTTATAATCGCCTTCCAATCCTATGCGCATACGACAGGAACAGGATGTCCTTATAGTAAGTTACCTGACATTTTCACGAATTTTAGAATGCCTTAAGGATTAAACGTTGAATACCAAAATCATGTTATGTAATCCTTTGGTTTAAACACATGTAATCTCATTTATGTCACTGCAATTTTCGGTAACCAATTAAACTGCCGATTTTACATTATTAGCGTGGATGTGACCATTCCAAGCATGTTGATCTGATTGGTTCAGATCCCCTTTCATCTGAAAAAAAAATTCAGTGACCTTTCCCGCGGTCCCCTTAGTATCTACATTTTTTCTTTTTGTAGCTTAAATAAAGCAAGGACGGCCACTTTCGTACAATGCATCAGAACAGCCTTTATTAATTTCCTACCTATGTACGAGGTGAAAAAAATGTTGGGTTTTTTTTTTGGTTTTGAAATTTTGGCAAATTTGGTCATATAATGTTTCCATCTACATTCTACACTACGTCATTTCCGGGACAATATGATGACAATTTATATTAAAGACTGCGTGTTGGATTAGAGGCCCTGACCTCAATGTTAGGAATCAATACGATATGAGGTGATACAAAACCTTAAGTGTATGATAGTCTATAGCCGTGCTTAACGTTACTGGAATTTATGACATTAGCTCAGAATCGATCGCATTCTTTTTGTAGATAATCTGCGAAAGAGTATGCAAAAGCAGAGGTGATAAGCTGTTCTTGTTTTCTCTCCTTCATTTGAAACTTGAATATTTCCGGATCACACCCTAAGCTGATTACAATACTATGCAACATGACACATTTATAAATAAAGGGGCACCTGTTGATGACGTCATGCATGTTTACAGTTATTGCTAGTTTGTTGTGCCGAGGTAACTAACTTCGCAGACGAATTGTGCATGCGCATGCATCCTGCAAGTTTTCCTACGAGTGTACATTGCAATGACCACCGTGAAATGAATTTGGTTCCAATATGAAAAAATCTGATTTTCGATGAAAATAGATTATTATGATTTTTACATAGAATTGAATGAAATTGGCATATCAAGAACAAACTCACCTTCGTCTTTACGCTTGCATTTTAAAGTAATCACATTTTCACTCGGAACATAGCATTTCTGCAGAATATTTACTATCGTTCCATTACTACCAGAGGAAAAAATCGATAGTTTCCGGCAGTCACGTGATATTAGAAATGCAATTACGTCGCGGAGTAATCAATAAGGTGCAAGATGGAAATTGACAGTTTATCGGAATCCTCCGCGAAAACAGGAGCCATTATTCATGCGCGATGAATTTACTCCGGTCGCTTTGTGGATTGATCGAAAGACCTCGGTAAAATACAAGTATATCTAAAAACTTGGTCTACGGTCGGATCTAGAAATTTTTCCAGCCAAAGGGGGCCAGGTATGATGGGAGTGTTTCCAGCCCAAGCATTTGAAACACAAGGATATGTGTGAAAACGAAAATAAAATTCTGGCAATTTGTAAAGGTGGGGGGGGGGGGGGAGCTGTTCATGACCAACCGCTTCCTGAAGATACGTGCTTGTATTCAATTTTCTATTATATTTGCAAATAAATGTAGTTTTGAAAGTTTTCCCATCTTTCATTTTAAAAGTAATTTTATCAGTGATATCCAAATGATATGAAAAAAAAAAAGATTAAGTTGAATCAAGGATTTAATTCAAAACATTTTATTTTATCTATTTTTAATTTTATTTACATGAATTTTAATCTTGGAAAAATGTCATTGGAAGGATTTATTGAACCGGAAAAAAGTAATGATAATAAATCAGAAATTACAAACCTCATGTTTTTAGACAAAAGAAAAAGTATAACAAAAATTGCCGTGTATACGTAGCATTTTAATATATAAGCAATGAAAAGACTGTATAAAATATGCATTTTTTAAGGCAGTCATGCATGGCATAATGATTCGTTTTAAGGTACTTATTTAAAAAGAATTGTAAAATTTTTCCTCAATGTACCCTTTTGTAAAATTCTTCCTCAGCGTAAAAAAGAACAAATGAAAAAATGTTTCGACTTTAGCTCTTCAAATGCAATATGATAGACTTCAGGTTGAATTTGAAATCTTCCGACAACGTTTTGTTGCCAAATTGACAATATGATGGAAAAATCTTTTAAACAACATCGGTCATTTGTTTCTTTTATGTAATTCAGCCATTTTCTCTCGATAGAAATTAACTGATTTGAATTGTTTCGTCGATCTGTACATCGTAAAACACAAAATCACCCATAGCAAAGTAACGATACTCATACCTCGATATATCGGAAATTGCGATACAGATATTCAAATTTCTGGTATATCGGCGAATTTTGGTTGAATAAAAAAAAGCAGCATTTTACTAAACACGTACCGAAATTGATCAAACAAAGAAGTTTCAGCAGGACACCAAGCTTGCGACCATGAAACAGGTACCGGAAACAAAACGCCTTTTTCAGCATTAACATCTTCTGAATCATATGTAACAAAACTGACCCAAATGTGTTTCTGTTATAAGACAACTGAAATAAGAAAACGAGAATCAAAATCTTCTTAATACTTTTTTATGTATTAAAAAAAAAAAAAAAACACAAAAAAACACCAAATCTATCAAACTGTCTCAATTTGTATGAATAATTTTAATGAATTCTTATTTGGTTGGAAAGCTTTTTTTCGGTTTCATTTTCTTCTTAATGGATTGTATAACTATCCAAGACTCGTTAAGTTTGGAGTCCCGCATGAAACTTACTTCTCAACTCGACGTAATATGAACAGTCATCTTAGATGCATTATCATAATCACCAAACCATTGATTCATAAAAATTTCACATAAGATTTATGTGAAAAATATTTATGCTAAATTAAAATGAATTTCACATGGATTTACGTTTTCGTGGATGGCCAAACTTTACATTTACATTCTAAACTTTACATTTACATTCTAAACTTTACATTTACATTATTAACTTTACATTTACATTCTAAACTTTACATTTACATTCTAAACTTTACATTTACATTATTAACTTTACATTTACATTCTTAACTTTACATTTACATTCTAAACTTTACATTTACATTACTTCGGATTTTTAAGAATAGCCTGTGGACTAGTTATGTTTCCTTGCACTTGGAGTCACTTCAATATTATTGTTGATCTGTCTGTTCGACATTCAGAGTTATTTCCGATTCGAGACAACTTGGTTTTTTTCTTCGAAAACACTGAATATAATAAATATCAAGTTAAAGTTTATCTCTGACTGAAGCATTATGACTTAGATTTATGCTGGTTGGGGACTAATATCGCTTAGAGATAGGAAAAAACTTGTTCTTTTCGATATTAGATGTTGCCAACTAGCCGGAATTCTTTATCTGAAGATTAGTTATAACTACCGTCCGATCAGAAGTGTAAGGAATTTTAATTTAGGCCTACAAAGATGTATATCATAATTTGGAGATTGCATAGCCTGCAAAACGTAATACAATGTACTGTCTGATATATATAGAAGAAGGACATAATAAACACTTTTAAAAGACACTGTCTATAAATCATAATAAAGGCATCTTCTTCTAGGGATGTCATTTTTCGATTCAAGTAGTATGGCATAAATAAGAAAAGAAAACCAGAACAAATCTTCACAATGCATATCCAAAACATGAATAATCCCAAATAAAGGATCCATTTTTAAGCTCGTTTCTGGAAACTGCTAGAAAATTGAAAAATGTGATATATTTTTTAATTTTAGCGATTTACAAACAAATATCAGAAATCTGCCTTCATTACATAAGAAGTCACGAGTTTCAGTTTATTCTAAGAAATAAAGAGTCCTCTTCACGATGAAAAAGTTTCTGTATCAGTTTCATCAATTGTCAAAATGAATCAATAAATTTCCTTAAAGAAGGTATAGAATTGGAACATATCTGTAATATTATGTATGAAACAAACTATGCATGGTTTCATTAATCCTTCTTTCAACAGTGTGAAAAATTAACGGTGACGCGATGGCCAATTTCTACAGTAAATTGGATCGGTCTATAGCAATTTAAAATGTCATAAACCAACTTGTCTATAGGAATTTCAGTTTCAAAGTAACATAGAATTAATATAAGACTAATAAGCATTGCTATGGATTTTAAATCATTGTCTAAGATTCTATTTTTTAAAAAAGTGAATTGTTTTATCCAATAAAGTGCAGAAAAGATTAGATTTTTTTAGGTTATTTTTATTTTGGTCTACAGTAAATTGCTGTGGTCTATAGGATCTAAAATCACTGTAGACAAAATGTCTATAAGACCTCCATTGTCAATCTCACACACTGTTTCAATGTTTGTCTGGTTTGCATCTATCTTTATGAAAAATAAGCAAATTATTGTCAGCTGGATTGATCCTCAAGAAATATGCTTTTTCTGGTATTTACTCTATTATAAACAGAGAAATTCAATAAAAACTTAATATTCCAAATTAAAATCAGTAAAATATCTTTTTAGAATATCATACAAAAAACAATATTCAAATGATAATCTCATTCCATATCATTGATCCTTCTATCCATATCTATCTATTTTCGAAAATACTGAATATAATAAATTTCAAGTTAAAGTTTATCTCTGATTGAAGCAATATGCCTTAGATTCATGCTGGTAGGGGACTAATATCGCTTAGAGATAGAAGAAAATCGTTCTTTTCAATATTAGATTTTGCCAACTCGTAGGACTTTCAATCCATTGATTTTATTGTTTGGCTCTTTCTCTGTCTTATCCTTCGTTATTTATTAAAATATTAGTTATAACTACCGTCCGATCAATCAGAACTGTTAGGAATTTTTATAATTAAAGATGTATATTTAGGAAATAAACGTACTGTGTTTTGTGGTTCCGACAGGTATATGTCCCCGACGGTATAACGTATGTTTCCAACAGTATATCCAACATATCGGGAGTTCGCTTCTTTTCATATGGTGGAGGTTTTTGTTTGTTTGCTTTGGTTCCTGATTTATTTCACGTTGCAGTGTAGAGCAATTAAAATCGTTCCCCGTGACCTGATGTTTGTCATGTGTATTAATTACTTCTTTCCAGCTCTGTCACCCGAAAGAAGCTTTGTTTTGGTCTTTTATCAATGTGACATCGTATATAGTTTTTGCTATTTCGGAAACTAGCCATTTCATCGAAATTAAACTGGTTTAACATCTTAGCACCATCCCTCCAATGCTATTTTGAATTTAGATTTTATTTGGATATGCTACTGAATTGACTCTACAGGAAATTTGGAGCCGAGCACTCTCTGTAATGTAAATGTAAAAATCTAACTTCAAAACATTAAAGAGGGCGCTACTGAAATTATTTTTGGTGGCTCCGCTGAAAGCATCACTGATGAGAATTTAATATTCGTTACACGTGTCTGGTGCATGTAAATTGGTTTGGAATTTTCTTCAAGAAGGTAGAGAGTTGGAACCCTTCGACATTATTATCCTGATTTCGTATACCCTCGGTTTCTGATTTTCTGAATTACCGATTTTGTGCTGTATACAGGGATATGGCCATTATCCATATTTCTCAGATACCTGTCGGAACCACAAAACACAGTACGTTTATCCCTATTATAATTCATTTGACATATATTTTAACTTTTTATACCCCTTAGATGGTCTCACGTATCGCTTTAGATGTGACGTTGCTACGGAGGACTAACAACGACCAACAGAAATTATTGCGCTGCAAAATATGAAATACAACTGCTTCTTATTTATTACAATGGCGAAAAATCAAAGTGTAAGAAAAAATACAGGGATATGTATACAGGGATATGGTCATTATCCATATTTCTCATATACCTGTCGGAACCACAAAACACAGTTCGTTTATCCCTATTATAATTCATTTGACATATTTTAACTTTTTATACCCCTTAGATGGTCTCACGTATCGCTTTAGATGTGACGTTGCTACGGAGGACTTACAACGACCAACAGAAATTATTGCGCTGCAAAATATGAAATACAACTGCTTCTTATTTATTACAATGGCGAAAAATCAAAGTGTAAGAAAAACTTACTTGTTCTGCTGTTTACATGTGGAGATCAACATTTACAAGTTCATACCTTGTACTTTTACTTCTCAGTATGACGAAGAACAAAGGGAAGTATGACGTCATACGCAAAAAATGCGCTAAACCTTGTTACGTGCAAATTTACGTAGGAATACATTTTGAATTATGTCAAGTGAGTCGGTTTGCGGCATGTATATCGTCGTTATACATGCTTGTAGAAATCTTGTGAACCAATCAGAATGCTTGAAACAAACGTAATGAATTAGAATAAACAAATTATTGTCAACTGGATTGATCCTCAAGAAATATGCTTTTTTTTAGTATTTACTCTATTATAAACAGAGAAATTCAATATCAACTTAATATTCCAAATTAAAATCAATAAAATATCTTTTGGGATGTCATACAAAAACAATATTCAGATGATAATCTCATTCAATAGTATTGATGCTTCTATCAATATTTCGTCAAGATTCACTATGTTTCGTTATGAAAAATGAAGAAAAGAAGATCCTGATCTTGATTAAACTGGAGAAATTACTGTTAATTTGTTTTACCCGTCTTTCAACTGGAATTCAAAATTCGGTCAAATGAATCTCTCGACACATACTTATGTACTCTAAAATAAGATTCAATAAAACTCAAACTGGATAGAATACGCGTTAAATGGTTTTGTTTTTAAACCATTTCTTGGTTTAAAACAAGATCTTTGCTTTAAAACCAGTTCTTAGACCCATTGATCTCGTTGGTTTATATGTGGTCATTTGTGTTTGGTGTCTCTGAGTGATTTGGTGTTCCTTGTGCCATTTGCGTCTTCTGTGCGTGTCTGCTTCATGTTTTATAAAGTGAGTGTTTTGGGGTTTTTCTATTAGACTTTTTTCACCATGACGAACTTCGCACTCCGCACTTCCAACTTCGCACTTTAACTTCATAAGTTGGTTGCCGAAAAAATCGCGCGAGTTGTACATTGAGTATACTAATCAAAATGTAGATGACTCCGCTTATGAGTTTATACGCGAACGACAGCTATGCCACTTTTTCTTCAATGTTCGAAGTGCGAAGTACGAAGTTCGAGGTACGAAGTTTGTCACGATGAAAAAATGTCTATTAGTGCTGCCACTATGACTTGTTGGAGATTCTCTACTTTCTTTTAGTCTCCGACGTTTGCTATTCTCGTGAGAATACTTTCTGTTGTTTTCACTCTAATTGATCTACTTCCTGTCTTTGTTTTGCTTTATATTTTTTTAAAGAATTTGTATGGGTATTGATTTTGGATTATGCTTTTATTTTTTTGTGTTTATATTTCATTAACTGATTAATTAGTGAAAAAATGCGAATTTCTACTTTTAATAATTATTGCAAGCATTTATTTTTATATAATTCTGCATTAAGTAGATTTATGTATTAATTATTTTAAGAAGATATTCAGTCTTATTTGACAGGTACAATTGACATAAAGGAAGGAAAGACAACACTCTGTGGGTCATTATATTAGTAAGAAAGAGAGAATTGTAATAAAAAAAATATCTTAACATATGTTGCAAAACAATTATTATTAAATGAATTATTTTATTGTTCATTTGATATTGATTATATGATTCTTACTAACTTTATGACTATTTTTGAGTTTGCAAAGCCAACTCTCATTGCTATGACTTTCAACTTTGCACTTGATAACCCTGCACGGACCAAACAACGTACAATGTTACTGGCGCAGTAAGAAATAGGACCACTGCGATTTGACAAAAGAACATATTAGACGACAGACATTTAAGTTCAAATTGTTAATAATGGGTTAAATGCATTATGAGAATGCAAAAAAAAAAATGCTACAAGGAACGATGCTACAGGAATAGCAGTCACTTGTTGATGTCAGTGCATTAAAATATGGCGCATCTTTTTTCTTTGTACTTCCCTCCTCTGTATAAGGAGCACCCCATTTTTAGATAGATATGTAAAAGTATTGTATTTAGGATTAAAAAGACCTTAGATTTTAAAAAAATTTGTGGATGTGTAGAAGACTAAAGACAAGTAAATAATCAATAATATTTATTTAAGGTATCCGATGTACAATAGGGCATTTTTCCATGCCTGGTAAGGTACTATAAACTATATATTTTCTGAAAGGATATAATGCCCACTGCTCAAAAATAATAATTTTTGGGTCAGAAAAATAAAGGGGAATAACTGGTGAAGTATTTAAATTGTCTATTTTCTCTATATAACCTATGCAAAAATGACAAAGTTGTACAAGAGTTTTTCCCCTTTGATTTTTAAGACCCGGGAGTCTTATATCTGTACTGAGGGCACCATTACCTTTCAGAAAATATATAGTTTATAGTGCCTTACCAGGCATAAAATTTACCATACTTTACAATGGAAATGATTAAAACGCTATGTAAAATTACTCTATTGTATAACGGATACCTTAAAGTCAGACATAATCTTTAACAATCAACATTAGCTCTGATGAGCTATTTACCAACTAGGAAAAAAAGGTTTTTCAGTTTGATACTTAATAAACCTAAGATGTTGGTTTTAACTTGGTCAAGAAGTTTCAAAAGCAAATATCTCCTAAAGTAAAAGTGATAGGACAGTATACTTCATACATACACCCATAACAATTGCAACAAATTTGACATGATCATATTGACCTTGAACTCTGACCTCAAAAGCAGTTTTTTGGTTAAGAAGTTCAATCAATTTATATATTTCCAAACTTTTTTTTTTTAGATTTGAGACAACTCTTGAATTGTGAGAATCACTCATTCAAGCATTTGAGGCATAAATTTGGAGTTTGATTTGTGCCAGTTTTATACTTGTCTTCTGTATGTTCATCTCAATGTTACTCTTTGCCAAATCGCAGGACTTTCAGTCCTTTGATTATACAATAATACCTGCAATTATATTATTGAAATATTTGCATTCTTGCTTTACGCATTATTCGTATTCAAGGTTCAGGGTAGTGAACCTCAGAAAAGCATTCAATTCCAATTTTCATTCTGTTCAAGTTCATTGATATTAAATTTACATAGAAACTTACTTACGTATGGACATAGGAAAAAAGATATGGAAAAGAAATAGATATTATAATTTTTTGTATCTCTCTTAAACATAGATTAGGATGATTGATGTCGATTGTTGTATTCAGTTTGATAGGCCTTATCTTTATTATGTACTTTTAGATTGTATGTAATGGAAATCGTCACTGTTATTGAGAAAAGAAAAAAAAACTGATATCTTTATTCAGAGAAATAATCTAAATCATCAATATAACAGACTTTAAGAATAAAAAGCAACACCTTCTTGTACTCTCTGAATGTCAGTCGGACTCCTCGGGTGATAACATACATGAGCTCGCGGCGGCAGAGCACGGATTGTATTACGTACGCCCTCTTTTTATATCCATTTACATATTCATCTGTGTTGCTTGGGCCCTTGCGTTTTGCGGTCTTCTTTGTGTGTGGTCATCTGACAGTGAGGAGGTTGTTTTACACCACAATTGTACGTTCTTCGAGACCTCTGGGTAATCGGAAAAGTGGGAGGGTTGTGCGCACGTAATTCAGGATAACCATACCTTCTGCTATTTCCGTGGCAGATGGCCGTCCTAAAGCTAGGTTTACACTTAGCCACGATGCCCTACGATGTCAACGATTGAGCAAAATCGTGGTGCTCCACGATTCTATAAATAAAATTGGTCTTCACATGCTCTCCGACGCTCCATCACGCTCTGATACGCGCTGTAGCGATCTGTTACGATTGTAGACAAGATCTGTTACGATTTGCATCCCGTTCTCTCAAGCTTCGTTACGTTCCCGTACGATTACCACGATGGGCTCTTACGCTTTGCCACGCTCTATCACGGTTCCCTACGCTTATCAAGTTTTGTTGCGATCTGTTACGATGCAGGACTACGATTTGCCGCGATTTAACACGATTTGTTATGAAATAGACTACCAATTTCAATACCACTTGCAATATCCGAACAAGATTAAGCTTAATATCCAGGAGATGAAGATTTTATATCGCAAAACGCTGGAAATTGCATTGATTCACCTTATTTGATCTTTCTTTCTTTCGATCATTAAATGTAACATGTTTTATTAAGCAATTCAAATCTTTGATTGCGTGTATATATTTAACTCGTTCGAAGACAATTAATGCAGCACCTCACTGATTACCAAGACTTCTTTTCTTAGTATTCTTCATATGTTAGAAATTGTTGCTAATGTTAAAAACTCTTGTAATCCATCAAAAACGGGTTGTCTTATTATAATTTTCATTATACGAATATTTGAATCGCAACGAATCTTGCAGATTGTGGACTGAATCGTGGAATCCGTAACAAATCGTCAAAGAGCGTGAGTGAAATCGTAGTAGATCGTTAGAGAACGTGTTTCACCAAGATCTCATACGATCGCATATTACGATCTGTTGCGCTTTGTCAAGATCTGTTACGCTCTACTACGCTCCATCACGTTCTCTACGCTCCACTACGCTCTCTCACGATGTAAGGATCAATCGGGACAATCGAAGCAAAAATTTTGAGAATCAAAAACTTTGCCACGACCTCTGCGATCTCCTACGATCATCACGGCACCGGTTGCCCATTGGTCTCGTTGGTTTATGTGTAGTCCTTTGTGTTTGATGTTTCTGTGTTGTGCTTTGACGTTCCTTGTCCCTAACGCGTCTCTTTGTGCTTATCTGCTTTGTATTTTTGATTTGGGTGTTTTGGGGTTTTGCTGTGAGTGCTACAACCTGGTGTTGTTGGAGATCCCCTCCTTTGTTTCCTTATGTGATTCTACAATAGCATCTATATACACAGTCTGTAAACCTCCAGATGATTCAGATAGAAGTAAATATTACAGTTATTTTTGTGTCGCCTGCGAAGCATAGCGACGCTTAGGGATCACTTTGTCCGTTGTCCGTCTGTCCGTCTGTCTGTCTGTCACACTTTTGGTGTCACAGCCCATAACTTTTGATTGGTAAGTGATAGGGCTTTGATATTTCACATGTGTATTCCTTGTGACAAGACCTTCCTACACAGACCATAATATTTGACCTTTTGACCTTGACCTACATATTTGACTTACTTTTCAAAAAAATTGAGAATGGATATATCTTTTGATTGGTAAGTGATAGGGCTTTGTTATTTCACATGTGTATTCCTTGCGACAAGACCTTTCTACACAGACCATAATATTTGACCTTGACCTAGATATTTGACCTACTTTTCAAGAAAAGTAATATTGGCTATATCTTTTGATTGGTAGGTGAAATGGCTTTGGTATTTCACATGTATTTTCCTTGTAACAATGCCATTCAACACATACCATAATGTTTTAACTTTTGACCTTGACCTAGCTATTTGACCTTCTTTTCTAAGGTTGTTTATATCTTTTAATTGGTAGGTGATATGTCTTTAATATTTCTTATGATGAGACCTTTTTGATACCAATTTTTATGTAGTGACCTTGACCTAGATGATTGACACTCTTTCTGAAAATTTGAGAATGACCATATCTTTTATAAGAGGTCTGATATTTTCAAATGAATTTCATTTGACAAGACTTTTCTACTGATACCAATAATTTTGATCCACTCTCTAGAATAATAATCAAACCGCTTCGCAGGCGACACAAGCATTCCTTGGATTGCTATTTTTTGTAAAAATATGTACTCTTAAAAATCCTGAAGGCGGTTTTTATGTCTTTTAACCTTCAGGTTGAAAACTGCATTGATTGATCTACTCATCAACTTGATAACTTGAATGACCAGGAAATGTTTTGTCCAATATGTTGGCGAAAATGGTTAGTCTTTGGATTCTCTTTTTCGGAACGTGCCATATATGGTAAAAAAACCAAATAATTAGCTCAGGAATTTCTTTTAGGATCACTTCGTTTAAAATCTGTAGTAAGTTGTTTATACATGTTAGGCCATTTCTTGTATTTATTCTGTTTTGCGTCCTTTTGATATTGAAAAAAAACCTACCAGCCAGCCAGGGAGAAAAACAAACAAGCAAATGAAACAAAGTTGCAATTTCAATATATGTGCCATGTGAAATCTGACAGAAACTTGTTTCATTTGAATATTAACATATTTTAGACAACAAAAGAATAAATGTCTTGAATCATTGTTGTATTTTAACATTTTTACATGTCATATAAAGAATTTAAAAAAATCTCTATAATTTTTGTACAAAGTACATTACATTTGCAAAGATGTTATCAATTTGATTTTGTTTTGTTTTATCACTATGGGCTCAAAACCTACCAGCACGAGGACGCAAAAGAGAAAATAACAAAGAAATTGCCTTATAAGTATTAGAAAAGAATGTCAAATTATATATAGACATTTCAAAGCCAATACGATTTTGTGATATGAACTCTACGCTTCCTCATGCCAAATTAATACTTGCTTGTCAAAACTCATTTAATGGTGCATTGATGGAAAAGGAATATTTGTACAACGGAATTTAAGGGTTTCTTACCTGCGACGGACAAATCATACAAAAATAAAGAAGGACTTGCTTTCTGCACCCATTAAAACACCGAGACACCCAGATTGGAAAACAACCAGGGGGCAATCACAAGAGGCAACAAAGTGACAAGAAAGATTTTGACACGAAATTTCCAAGAGGACATAAAAACAATTATCACAAAAGAAAAATGATTACACATAAACTAGAGAGAACGTGTCTGTGCCATTTTCTAGTAAATAAGATGACGGGCCAGTAACTTCAAGGACTTAATAATTTTCACACTTTTTGGCCATATAACATTGTTTAGACTGAGGATCACTGACGAGAGTTAAGTACCTGAAACGTGCATGTCTGGTCCATGCTGCAAATTCATCTGGTTTTAAATGATGCCATCGAATTTAAAGACGTTTAACATTTGAACTACTTGGTGAGTGTCACTGCTGGTGGACCAGGAGTCTCCGAGGGCACATGTAGCCAAGCTCGATCAACTTCGGTTGATCGTCTGTCTCTTCAACGCATTTGAAATTTTCTGTTACAACATTTCTTGAAATTTCTAAAACGTGGATCCTTTAGCATCGAATTTAAAGACGTTTAACATTTGAACTACTTGGTGAGTCTCACTGCCGGTGGACCAGGAGTCCCCGAGGGCACATGTAGCCAAGTTCGATCAACTTCGGTTGATCGTCTGTCTCTTCAACGCATTTGAAATTTTCTGTTACAAACTTTCTTGAAATTTCTAAAACGTGGGTCTTGTAGTATCATATCCCATCCATTCTGCTACGTCTTTCGGTACATTTTTGAACTTAATAATTTTCACACTTTTGGGCAATATTGCATTGTTTAGACTGAGGACCACTGACGAGGGTTTAGTACCCGAAACGTGCATGTTTGGTCCATGCTGCAAATTCATCTGGTTTTAAATGATGCCATAGGATTTAAAGACCTTTAACATATGCTCCAACATATCGGATAAACACCCATGCGACTTTGTATAGGAACTGGTTTTTAATTAAGATCGTTCATCATTATGCATGGTCTTTTATGTTTCATGTTTCTATCATATGACTTGTTGTTCCTTGTCCTTTCTCTTCTTGTCCGTATCTTCTCTGTGTTTCTGCAATGGGTGTTTTGGTGACATAATTAACAATATAAGAAAAATCAAAGGTAGACAGCATAACCTTCGAAAATGCATCAGAATCATCAAACGCATTTTATACCGTGGATATGATCCTAATGTCACTTGACGGATACTTGGCTTGGTACTTGACCAATCTACAGTCTTGTACCAGCGTATTCCTAAGACTTGCGCTCCGACTTACTGTCTCCATGACGGGCCCTGTCCAAACCTCTTTTGAAAAGACAAGGCCACCTGTCCTCTCTGAATGTAAGTCGGACTGCTCGGGTGATATACATGAGCTCGCTACAGCCAGCAGATCACGTACTGTATTACGTACGCCCTCTTTTTATATCCATTTACCTTTTCATCTGTGCTGCTAGGGCCACTGCGTTTTGTCGTCTTCTATGTGTGTGGTCATCTAACAGTGAGGAGATTGTATTACACCATAATGTTACGTTCTTCAAGACCTCTTGGTTATCGGTAAAGTGGGAGGGTTGTGCGCACGTAATCCAGGATAACCACATCGCTTGCTACTTGCGTGGCAGATAACCGTCCTAATCACCACCGGTTGCCCATTGGTCTCGTTGGTGTGGTCTTTTGTCTTTCATGTTTCTATGATGTGAGCTGGGGCTTCCTTGCTTCTTGGAGTCTCTTTTTATGGATGTCTGCTCTGTGCTTTTTGCATTGGGTCTTTTATCGTTTTGCTATGGTTGTTGTTGGAGATCCCCTTCTTTCTTGTATTTGATGTGGACGCTGCAGCCGAATGTTTAAGATCCTCTTCTTTCATCAACAGACTCGTGATGGAGAAACCATCCTTTCATTAATACTAAATGTAGATTTGAAATCAATAGAGCATTACATATTTTGTTTCAGTCAATGATGATTACGAATTTCATGATTTAAATGTTTAAGATTAAAGCCAATAAAATAGATGCACAGAAGAAAAAAAAATGCTAGCACGACAGTTTGATTGTACTATATTAATTTATATTAATACAAAATTTTAAGAAAACAGGATAGCAAAAAGGAAGAAAGTGGGAAAACAATTAGAAAACATGCATACTACAAGCTGAATCTCCCAAGATAACTAAACTTAAAACAGCCAATCTCTGTGGCCTAGATGATAACATTATATATGGAGAAGATAATATTTCCTTGTCACCCACTACAAACATCAATGTATTTTCTGTTCGCACCAAAATGAAGAAGAAAAACAGTTATAAGGAAAAGAGTGGAATAGCAAAATAAAAAGACCTGGTATGTGACATGAAATATTGCTGAAAATGTACGTAGACCAACCCGCATAATTTATATATGTGAAAAATAACAGACTGATTTCGGCTTCAGATTGACATCAGCTTTAAAGACGTGTAGTTTTTTATCAATCGCAACGTTAGAATATTCGCAATATTTGCATTTGAATGTTTCGCACATTT
Organism: Pinctada imbricata; assembly: GCA_033119305.1. Taxonomy (NCBI): domain Eukaryota; kingdom Metazoa; phylum Mollusca; class Bivalvia; order Pterioida; family Pteriidae; genus Pinctada; species Pinctada imbricata. The sequence continues at coordinate 37,930,194 of VSWD01000005.1, read as the reverse complement.
GCTGTTTTTTATGCCCCCGGAATCAAAGATTCGGGGGCATATAGTTTTTGGCCTGTCCGTCTGTTTGTCTGTTTGTCTGTTTGTCTGTCTGTTTGTCCGAAAAACTTTAACATTGGACATAACTTTTGAATGGGAAGCGATAGGGCTTTCATATTTCACATGTGTATTCCTTGTGACAAGACCTTTCCATTGATACCAAAATTTTTGACCTCGTGACCTTGACCTTGACCTTTGACCTACTTTTCAAAAACATTAACATTGGGCATAACTTTTGAATGGGGTGTGATAGGGCTTTCATATTTCACATGTGTATTCCTTGTGACAAGACCTTTCCATTGATACCAAAATTTTTGACCTCGTGACCTTGACCTTGACCTTTGACCTACTTTTCAAAAACATTAACATTGGGCATAACTTTTGAATGGGAAATGATAGGGCTTTCATATTTCACATGCATATTCCTTGTGACAAGACCTTTCCATTGATACCAAAATTTTTGACCTCGTGACCTTGACCTTTGACCTTTTAACCCAGTGACCTCACATACATGTACTTAACAGAAAATAGTGTTCATACTAACAAAGATGCCACCAGGGGCATTTGTGTTTCACAAACACAGGCTTTATTTTTTCAGAATTTTACGCATGATAGAAACCAAATGACCAAATAAGGAGACATCATGTTACGGAACTCAAAAGAAGAGGCATTGGTTAAGCTAAAAAATGATAATTTTTTATAATTCTTTTATAACTGTTTACATAATTCAATCTATTCGAATAAAATACATGCTTCAATCATTCACTAGTAACGCTAATGGAATGTTAAACGTCTTTAAATTCGATAGCATCATTTAAAACCTGATAAATTTACAGCATGGACCAGACATGCACGTTTCGGGTACTAAACCCTCGTCAGTGATCCTCAGTCTAAACAATGTAATATGGACAAAAAGTATGAAATTATTATGTCCAAAAAATGTACCAAAAGACGTAGCAGAATAGGTGGGATATGATGCTACAGGACCCACGTTTTAGAAATTTCAAGAAATTTCGTAACAGAAAATTTCAAATGCGTTGAAGAGACAGACGATCAACCAAAGTTGATCGAACTTGGCTACATGTGCCCTCGGGGACTCTTGGTCCACCAGCAGTGACACTCACCAAGTAGTTCAAATGTTAAACGTCTTTAAATTCGATAGCATCATTTAAAACCTGATAAATTTACAGCATGGACCAGACATGCACGTTTCCGGTACTAAACCCTCGTCAGTGATCCTCAGTCTAAACAATGTAATATGGCCAAAAAGTATGAAATTATTATGTCCAAAAATGTACCAAAAGACGTAGCAGAATAGGTGGGATATGATGCTACAGGACCCACGTTTTAGAAATTTCAAGAAATTTCGTAACAGAAAATTTCAAATGCGTTGAAGAGACAGACGATCAACCAAAGTTGATCGAACTTGGCTACATGTGCCCTCGGGGACTCTTGGTCCACCAGCAGTGACACTCACCAAGTAGTTCAAATGTTAAACGTCTTTAAATTCGATAGCATCATTTAAAACCTGATAAATTTACAGCATGGACCAGACATGCACGTTTCGGGTACTAAACCCTCGTCAGTGATCCTCAGTCTAAACAATGTAATATGGACAAAAAGTATGAAATTATTATGTCCAAAAATGTACCAAAAGACGTAGCAGAATGGGTGGAATATGATGCTACAGGACCCACGTTTGAGAAATTTCAAGAAATTTTGTAACAGAAAATTTCAAATGCGTTGAAGAGACAGACGATCAACCAAAGTTGATCGAACTTGGCTACATGTGCCCTCGGGGACTCTTGGTCCACCAGCAGTGACACTCACCAAGTAGTTCAAATGTTAAACGTCTTTAAATTCGATAGCATCATTTAAAACCTGATAAATTTACAGCATGGACCAGACATGCACGTTTCGGGTACTAAACCCTCGTCGGTGATCCTCAGTCTAAACAATGTAATATGGCCAAAAAGTATGAAATTATTATGTCCAAAAATGTACCAAAAGACGTAGCAGAATGGGTGGGATATGATGCTACAGGACCGAAGATGATAGTTATAATTCATATACTTCAATTTTCAGAAGCAAAATGAGACAGACGTTTATTTGAGAAAGACAATATGACATTTATACTGCGTCCCTCAAAAGACTGAGAGAAAGCGACATCGCATGTCAAACTTCCGTTTGGCAAAGCATTAGCCAGGAAAATACTTATGAAGAGATTGGGAAATATTTGAAGAGATTGATTCGTAAATGAATAGACAGAATAGGGACGGATAGATGTTACAGAAAGCAAAGTAGAATCTAATAAAAATATTCAGTTTTTAAATTTTGTTGTTGCATTTTATATTAATAGATAGTAGAATGATGATGATGATAATGATGATGATGATGATGATGATGATGATGGTGATGATGATGATGATGATGTGTCGAACTCTGCTCCAGAAACCAGCCTTTATGACAGTTTCTAAATGTACTGCACCAGACCACAGGATTTGTGGAATATTAAATCCTATCAGTGGTACAAGCCAAAATGTTTAAACGTTGAAAAAATAATTTAGATTTAATCCCTCTTCTTAAATGAAAGAATTTCAATGAGATAAAGAAGATCCTGACAATAATCTCAACAGCGCTCACTATAGAGCACCCAACTGAGCATCGACGGTATCCTCGCAAGCTATAGGCGGGACTTGGTGCCCGGGAGGAGTAAGCATCCCCTGTTTGGCTAGCCGTACCCACCGTCGATGTTCACGCATGAAAATGAAACCAATTTATACAGAACATGCACTGTTTAAGGATATGTATATACAGAAAGTGCTATGGCGACCATGTCAGGGAGCAATATTTAAAACACTTGCTGTCAATAAGTATCAAGTTTAAGAAGATTTTGAATTAACTGTAATCATATGGAAGTACTCCAAATCTTTACCTTCTGGAACAAATTTTAAACCTATTTTCATGCACCAGACACGTGTTTCGGATATTTAATCCTCATCAATGTTACTTATCAGAGCAATTTTTCTACAGTGAAATATATTTCAGTAGTGCCCAATTGTAAGCTTTATTTAGAAAATTGCAAAATAAAGTCTTTCAGCAAAGAAATGGATTCCATCAGAGATTCTGTTACAAAACACGCCACCAACAAACAAATCATACCACCAACAAAAGAGACTAAAAAGAATGGAAACATATTGAGACAGATACATAGAGGGTATTGTATGGTTATCTGTATTTATTTGTTTAATATCGAAAAATTGTACCCTCAATAATATTTCGGTTTACCGCATTCGAAAATTTCTGTTATCAAAATTACTTGAAATTTCGAAAATCTTGGTCCTGATCATCATATCCCACCCATCCATGCGACAGAAATCGGTACATGTTTGAAGACGTTTAACATTTTAACCATTTGGTGAGTGGACCAGGACTCCCCGAGGACACATGTAGCCAAGTTCGATCAACTTCGGTTGATCGTCTGTCTCTTCAACGCATTCAAAAATTTCTGTTATCAAAAAACTTGAAATTTCTAAAACGTGAGTCCTGTAGCATCATATATTACCAATCCTGCTACTTTTTCGGTTCTTTAAGGACATTATCATTTTCACACTCTTTGGTCCAATTACCCGAAACATGCATGCATGTCTGGTCCTTGCTGCAAATTGACATGTTTTTAAATTATGCTTTTAAATATGAAGACGTTTAACATTTGGAAATAATATCTTTCAAACTCCTTCGCCATATTATGTTGTTAAGACGGAGGATCACAGATGAGGGTTAAGTACCCTAAACGTGCATGTCTTGTCCGTGCTGCAAATTTATTTTTTAATGAAATAATGATATTGAATTTGAAGACTTTTAACATTTCAGTAGATCGCGACCCCTTGAACCAGTTTTAACTTCACTTCGAAATTACTAATCAGGAGATTTGGCTACATGTAAGTTTAGTTTGTCGTGTATTTTGAAACAGTAGCCATAACTTCGGAACAGCGCGCGATAAAGCTATCCTGCTAAGTGTTTCCGTTGTGGTAATACCTTTTTACTGGTACCAACATTTTACCCTATGAATGACAAATATGGATAATGGCATTTAACCTAGAGCGAGTTAAACCTACTTTTGAAAATAGTCATAGCTCTTGAAATGGAAGCGATATAGCTGATATTTCAATTATTTGTGACACCTTCCGCAGAAGTAACGGACAAAGCAGATGCCAACGGACACGTAACGGACGCCGTATTCCGTTTTGTCCGGTTACATGTTTTGAGCATGCTATTCTTAAAAAGTTATTTTCCCCTTCTGAACCCAGCACGTTTTACCTATTTGCACTTAGTACCGTACGATGACGTAACTTGTGACGCATTGTTTATCGAATGCAGCAGACATGACAGATGAAAGTACAACATGATACAGTTTGTGTTAGGATTTATACGGACTTTCCGACAGCATTTCTTGTACATGTAGATCTATAAGTGTGAAGAGAAACCATATTATTAAGATTTACGGGTATCGAAATATCAGCTGTAAATTATTTCTTGAGAATCAGAATGAAATCGTAATGAATAGTTCGGTAAGTCGCTGATTGCACTGAAACTTTTGCTTGTATTTTCAAATTTATGCATCCGATATCCATGTGTATTAAATTTATTTTGGTGTTAACAAATAAAAGGGATTTGCATATTTCTAGTAGACCAATTAAAATATCTACCGAAATACGTAAAACTAAACTACTTGGCAAGTTGAATATTGAACTGCTGTTTTTTAAATCATGCGCGTAGTAACCGATGGATGTAATCACTGCAAATATTCACAGTACTGGACTGTAATGTGTATCAGTCGACATATGAAACTGTTTCAAGTTTCAATCGATACTTTGAGACCATTTATATTGTTTCTTTCATGCATTACTGGTCGGGGGCCAGTTCCCAACTTAGACCAGTTACCGGCTAACCCAAATTTGAAGGTCTCGTCAATCAAATTTTGAGGAGAAATTTTACATGGGGGATTCTATATGTAAAATCATTCAATATCTATAAAAAATTAATCTGTTTTTTTTTTCGTATTCACTTGGTAGCAGAGGAGATTTTTACCTCGATTTTGAGGTTGGGGAAAGGCTAGGTATTTAAGCCCCTCACTAGGGATATTTACTGGCATAATATTTTGCATTGTTTGTTTGAAATTGTTACGAAGGTGTTAAATTTCATTTTTGTCCAGCATTTTTATTTAGATATTAAGTTTTGAATATACAGGAAAGCGTTAGCCCGGAACAGGTCTAGTAGAAATGAAAATGTGTGTTTTTACTTAACATCCAAAATCGACCCAAAGATTTGTTAGAGATGGAGAACTTTTATGAAAATAAGATTTAATGATAGAAGATGATCGAGTAAACCTAAAGCTTCAAAACTATACTTGGTTTAGTGCCAAAGAAACGTCAGAAAAGGTTTAAATTAAGCCGGGAACTTGTCCCTGACCAGTAGACAGTTTTAGAATTTTTGGCGTTGATGTGAAAGTTTCTCACTTACCATTTTCCAACTTAATTGAATATTACGATTGGTAGAAATCAATTATTCAATATCTACATCTATAAAAAAAAAACGAAGTTTTTTTCAAGTGTAATTGAAGAAAGATTATCCTGCGAGGTGTAACTTTAAATTCCACAGCATTTTAGCAAAAAACCATCCGCATCCTTTTTTAAAGAAAACTTTGTCTCTTGACTGAAAAAAGGATCCATTAAAACGTTCTTACGGTTAGTGTGCGATTCGTATTTTGGATTTCGATATATCGGCGATTGATAATGTTATTTCGTCGTGATATGCTTACAAATTTTCTGATGCGTTACGAGCCAATAATACTTCCGGTATTACTGATAAACCGGGTAAGGATTTTTGTGTTGAATCAATTCTTGCGAATGCGGTATTTATTTTCTCCTGCGCTATGCTACTTTTCACAAAAAGTAAGCCTAGATAAAGATTTTGATTAATGGAAGCTCTTTTGGTGTTGTTTGATTGAAATATACCGAGAAAATACGCGAAATTCATGAAAAGTGTTCAAGATTCAAAAATCGCCAAGGTTTGTTTCCGTTGAAAGAAATTTCGTTTTTCTTGATTTTTAAACAAAGGAGGGGATCTCCAACAAAACCCCAAAACACTCAATGCAAAAACATAAAGCAGACAAGCACAGAAACAGACGCATAAGGGACAATGAACGTCAACGCACAACACAGAAACATCAAACACAAAGGACTACACATAAACCAACGAGACCAATGGGCAACCGGTGCCGACTTAGGACGGCCATCTGCCACGGAAATAGCAAAAGGTGTGGTTATCCTGGATTACGTGCGCACAACCCTCACACTTTCCCGATTACCCAGAGGTCTCGAAGAACGAACAATTGTGGTGTAAATTCTCATCAGTGATGCTTAAAGCCAATGTGATTTTCAGACACATCCAAAGTTCATGTCAAGTATGAGATCCAAGGATCATTTTGATTGATAAGATATGTAATTAGGTATTTAGTTCGTGTCTAGAAATCCGATAATATAGTGTTAAATGTAGGATGTGCTAACTACCATTAGTACTTAGTCATATTACAATAAAAGTGTTTATGTAAGATTGACATATAGCTTTTATTTAAATCAAGGTCATATTTATTCCAGAAATAGTACTTAATCCTATTTGGGTTAGATCTTTGGTACGGAAAGATCCTTACGATGCTTATATCTGTTAAGCGGTTTTATCTGTCTATTTTTGGATTCCATTTTATTCATTCACTTAAATAATCCTCCATCGCCTTTAAAATATCTACGTCTATATATATTTCTTCTCCATGTTTATTCAAAAACTATGCATCAAAATCCGATTTTCTTCTTATGAATATATCACTTTATTTTTTGTTTTGTATGGATGCATTGTGTATTTCCTTCGAAGGAAGGGGTTTTTTGTTTGTAAATAGTTCGTTTTTTATCAATATGAAATTCAAATACTATTTAAAATGTAAACATCATTATCTATGTTAAGGACAACGGTTCTACAAAGGTTAGAAAAATATTGTGTACTGTACGTAAACATGAAAATAAAGAGAATTCTGAAAATGATATAAGCGAAAATGATCGAACGCTGCAGTGAACCAGATAACATCCACATAATTCTTTATTGGATAAAAACAGCAGATTTCTGTGTGTTACTGTCTATGGCATACACCTACCTACCTATCACCTGATACCTTCCTCTTGTTTCAAGTGAAACATTTTTTCCTTTATAGATTAAACATACTGCTATCAATTCAAGAAAATTTCTTGACTTAATTTCTGTTTTATAATTTTTGAAAATTTTCCATAAGAATGTCAGTTTTCTAAAGAAAAAAAATTCCAAAATATTAGTACTATTTTATCCATAAAGATAAATGTTGTACTTAATATATTAAATTTTGTTCAGGCAAGTTCAGAAGAGGAAATGTTGGTTTGAGATTTTTGTGAAAATTGTGATGTTTATACGTCCCTGATACGTATTTATGATGGGCAGTGTATGTTATTGTGTGTGATTGGGGCAATATTGTATTTGTGTTAACTGCAGCCTGGTGTTGATGGAGATCCCATCCTTTATGTTAACTGCTGCAACTTGATAAAAGTTTGGTTTTTTTTTCACCTGGATTTGAAAATTGTAAATTAAGAACCGAAAGGCCTTCTCCTTTTTCACATTGAAGATGACCTCGGTGAAATCAGTGAAAAAAGTCAAATACGATTTAGTACTTCTTAATAGGGATATGATTTTGGCCATATTTGTAATACAAAACCAAAATAGAAATATATAATGTTAGCTTATAACTTTAATATATCAAAAGCATGTCGACTTCAACCATAAAATGACATATTTCCCATTTAAGACTGACAAACTGCCTATGGTTTTTTGACCTAACCGAAACGATATATCCTTCATTCTTATATATAAAGATGAATTATGGCGAAACTACTTTCACCGCACAACTGTGCGTTCTTCGAGACCTCTAAGTGGGAGGGTTGCGCGCACGTAATTCGGATAACCACACCGTCTGCTCCTTGCGTAAGAAGATGGCCGTCCAAAGTCGGCACCGGTTTCCCATTAGTCTCGTTGGTTTATGTATGGTCTTTTGTATTTCATGTTTCTATGGTGTGAGTCGGTGCTCCTTATCCCTAATAAAAAAGTAAAAATAAAAGTACAAAGCAAATGATATTCTCATAGTTTATAATGCTGAGATATAATTTAAGTTAGTTTATATTAAAACCAACAAGATCTTTGAATTTGATCAATTATCTGGTTTTAAGCCTTTTTGCACAGCAAAGGCTCACCATGATAAAATTGACATGCTATTTTTAATATCAGGATGTGGATCTATGTCAGCTTATGGTTAGACTTTATTCATTATTTGTATCGGATATTGAATCCTTACAAACTGTATTACTATTACCTTATAAGCCATACAAGTGAAGTGTAAAAATGAAGGCGGGGTCTAAGTACTGTGGTATAAAAGCATTTTGCACGGTTCTTTAAAAGGATGTCAGACACATGTCTATTACATTATCAAACTATTATCACCATTATCAGCTGAGTCAAACACGCAGATAGCATCAGAAGAGAACTTTTGGGGAAAATGAAGGTATGAATAAAATCCAAATAATAAGATCTTTCTGCATGTAGGGTTTTGCTTTTGTTTTTGATTTTCTTTTTTGAAAATCTTTCGTTTATATTGGTGTCGGTGACTGACGAGCAATATGAATTTGACAGAATTCAAGATATTTTAAGGATTAATATTAATCGAATTCAAAGTTTATTTGAAAATGTCATTCTATGCTTCAGATATTTTAATTTGAAATACACTATTTCAGATAGATGAAAACCACCAGAATAAATAGAAATTGAAATGAATGATAAGACATTCAAATTTAAACTAAGGGAATTTTTAAAAAGTCGAAAACCAGACTTAACACATCTGTTCTTTTGCTGCTATGACGTAACGTTGAACAGATGGTTAATCTTCGTCTGCAGAATAAAAAACGTCGTCCGAGAGTGTAAGCGTATCTACCCGTTAAGTCATTTAATTGCATTCGATGATAAAGAGGGGAAGGGGTTTCAAATTTATCATATTATCTTGGCCTACATGATAATACAAAGAACCCTAGAGTGTATTTTTTGTCCGTATTTCTGTTTGTCGCACCGCCAACATATCCTGTCGCGATGAATTAAAAATTGAAATCATGGTTTTGTCATTAAGCTGATTATGAATCATGAAAAGTGGTAATCGGAAAATATAAATGTATTTTTTGTAATTTATAGATAAACCGAATATAAGGGAAATTTTGTGCGTTGAACTTAATATGTTAATTTGGTTGAAAGCATTAAATGTTTCAATTTTGAAAATTCTGATTTTATATACAACTGGGCAAATATCACGACCAATTTTTAGGTTTCCAGAAGCCCATTTACGTCGAGTCATTTGAATGTGTATGTATGTTAGTTGTGATTGACAAAACTAAGCTTGAAAAAGATTGCTATCTGGAATAATACAGAAGTGATCCAACTCTTTACCTTCCGGAGAAAATTTCAAACCAATTTATTCTGCATCAGACGCATGTTTCGGACATTGAATCCTCATCATTGATGCTTCCAGCCAAAGTAATTTTTAGACACAGTCAAAATTCATTTTAGTTGCAACCTCTGGGATGATGCTAAGATGTTAACCTTCTTTAATTTCCATGATATTTATGAATGAAATGACACGTTTCCGAAATCACCGCGTGGGATCGAAACGTATGGTGTTGCGATTCCTCACATAGTTATTTGGTTATTTTTTCATTTTCTAAATTAAACTTTACAATACTGACGAGCCGTTGCAGTAGGACAATGCCATATAAATCAATCCATATCATCCAGGGTATATGAAAAGTTCATAGCTTTTGCAAACATTTCAATAGTTTGTCGACGACAGAAAATCATTCCTTTTGACGGACTATTGAAGTGTTTGCAAGAACTATGGACTTTTCAGATATATACTTACCTTATTAGGCATTGCCCTACTGCAACGTCTCATCATTTTTATGCATTATTACTTTTATGAAAAAACAACAAAAAACAACAAAAATTTCTGTATGGAATCACAACATCTCACGCGGTGGAATTGGCCAAATACTATTTATGATGTCAAATTGATAAAGGGCCCAAACAGAGCTTCTTTTGGGTAAGACAGCTGTAAAGAATGTAGGGGAGAGTCAAGTAATTCAGTTTTGTCTATTTTCCTACAGGCCGCAATGTTAACAAAATCTTGTCGCATTTCACATATACATTTTCAGTGCTTACAATCTATAAATCATTTACCGTCATGCTAGCCTGTAAAAAATATGTCAGAATAGTAACGTTCTATCGTTAGAACCAGAAGTCAGGATGTGCAGTTAGTTTACTTTAAACATATTTTATTTCAATAAAACGAAAAGGGATGGGCAACAAGTTTTCCCAACATTATGTAAAGCCCTCTCCCTAAACATGATACATAGAAATAAATAGTCATAAAGATGGCGACAAGTGGTATCTTCACATTTTTTGGAATAACAATGATGATGATGATGATGATGATGATGATGATGATGATATTTAATAACAATATATATAAAAATATGAACACATTATTAAGAAAAAGTGGAAAAGTAAAGAAAGGAAGGAAAATGACCCTCAGTTAAATCTTTTAGTTGCCTTAATGTACTTTTGCACAGATAATAAAATTATTAAATTTGTTTCATCGTCAAAATTAACATCTCCAAATAACAATTGTTCTAGAGTTAGGGGTATATAATTTGAGAGCTCATCAATCAAGGAATCGCGTTAATTTACATATCTAGGACATTCTAATAAAAAGTGAAACGCATCTTCAAAAGGATTACCACAAGAACATGATGGAGAAGTACTAATGTTAGATTTAAATAAGTCAGAGTTAAGAGAACTACACATATGTCTAATTCTTGACAGTTGGATATTTGTAAATCTATCACCCACGAGAAAATATTTAGGAATCTTGTAAACATCACTTTTAAGAAAACTTTTAAATTGATTATAAGAAGAACAATTTCGAAAATCACTATCCAAGTTATTCCAAAGTTTCACAGATGAGGGTATAAACGATCTTAATGTACTTTCCAATCTATAAATAGGTAAAGAATAGTCATATGAATTTCTAAGATTTCTAGAATTTGTTCTCTCATAAGTGTAGTAATGTCAGACAAAGATTGAGGAACAAGATTGTTATGAATTAAAAAAAAAAACAGAGTTTACGTCGTTCTCGTCTGTCCTTCAAAGGTTCCCACCCAGTTTCCATGTAAATAGATTCTCTTTTGGCAAAAATTGGTAAACCTGTAATTATTCTACCTGCATTGATTTGAACTTTTGTCCCTAAAATAGCATAATTTCTACAGCTTTTAGATATTAATGTATGAGTTTTCAGGAATTTTCTCTGTATTCATGTAAACCAAGACTGTTTCTATTTTGAAACGATCAACTTTATAATTATTGTCCAATCAGGATATCAGAAACATAATTATTTACAGGCTCGCATGTACCCTACACAAAAATGAAAAATAGAATTTCCTCTATTTTAGCTGACTCTTCCCAGTAACTAATACACTTAAAAACATCCATGTCACAGGGACCAGAGCCACGAACGGCGATATCGGCCTAAAGTTTTCGTATATTTTCAAACACAGACAATGTTTCTAAATTATCAACAAAAGGAAAGGAGAACAATTTGTCTTTCGAAAATGTGCGAAGTTGTGAGATTCCGGACATGTCTTAAGAAGATATAGAGCACAAAACCAAGCCAGGATTGGCATTTCCGGTATTTTTGTGAGATATCATGAAATTTGATCGATAATTTTGCATAGGGCCGGACATTCTACCAAAAAAATAATTATAATTAAATATTCTTTGATTATACATGTGATTATTTCGATGAAGATTTTTTTGGTAGAAGGTCCGGTCGTAGTCGAAAATTAAACTTTTATGAGTTCTCTTTTGGCACATTTCTTGACAAATTGTTCATCAAAGATGGTTAGAACGTCATGAAAAAGACTTCCCAGACGATGAAAATGAGAAGTTGTATTTCAAGATAGGTAGTAGATAATCTGAAAGCTTTTAAAATTATGTAAAATTTTATAAATTTGGCGGTTGATTACTTTTACACCTATTTCAAACTATTCCAATCCTTCAGAAAACTGCTCCATAGTAGATAATATTTGTGACGTCATTTATACCAATGACGTCATCAAATTCAATTTGACGTGTATGAATATCCTGAAATGTCAAGTTGTGCAATCGAGTAGTTACGATACATATTTCCCTTATACTTAAATCTTTTGAACCACTCTATGTCTTCCCTGTATATATCGGTATGTATACACGTGATGCTACGAGGAAAAAATAAGAGAATAATTTAAAAATAATTTAAAGAAGACATATATAATGTATGTGGGATTTTGGGGGTTTCGGTTTATTTGTTTGTTATATATATGTATGGTATTTTCTAAAATGTTCCTAATACGGGAATAAGATATGTAAACAAAAAATGCACCGGCTTTCTACAATTATCCTATACGATAGAGAAATTGGAAGATAAGGGGTAGAAAACGTGATTGAAATAATGAGAATTCGAAACATAAAAGAAAGACGTAATATGAATGCAGCACAAAGAAGCAGAATAGATGGACACCCAAGAAGAAACATTTATTTATCTAATTCTTTTAAAGAGGAGGTGGGGATTTTTAAGGACAAAAAAAAGATGGAAAACTTGAAATAAAATGATTAATTTGAAATAGATGATTGACGAACGATATCGAACCAGCGAATTTTGATTGAGGTTCAGACTATGCTGGATCAATTCTCTGTCCGTTTATTTTGATGTTATATAAAGTCCAGCGCCCAATATAATGGATAACAGGGGATATGAGACCGTGATATAATAATTTATTCAAAGATACCATTTCCCTGAAAATAAATTTTATTGAAAACGTAAAATTTATTCCGACGGATCTAGGATGAGAAAAAAAAAAGACATAAAAAGTTTTATTTGAAAATATGCAGTAACGACCATAATATTGTCGATTTTTTAAAACTTCAATCTCCATATAGCTCTATTATATAAACACAATACATTGTAGGTGGCGCCAGCGAAATGAATTAGAGCTGCGCACCCCAAATTAAAAATGACGTTTTCAAACGGCTATAGCAGCGAATGTATGCGTTAGATTCGCCTGAAAATTTGAATTTATACAAATGAGAACTGAAACTTTCATATGAAAAGAAAGATTTTGCATTTAAGAATTTTGTGAAATTAAATTATTTTCAAGGACACCGTACTGTTATAACAGCTTTATCATGTTTATCATCAAGTTCTGAAAACAAAAATCACGTCATTAAAAAAATGTTGACCGCAAAAAGGGGAGAGTCTAGAACATGCTCCCCTTCTCGCCCTGACCTCATCCCTCCCTTTAGATTCGCCAATCATCCGATAAAAATGTGTGAAAAAAAATTGATTCTTAAAAAGTACGCGAACGCTGCAATTCATAACATTCGAACGTTAATCACCTTTGCTATAGTCCATCGATCCAGAAATTAAAAATGTTGTGCATCTATGACATCGTTTTGTCACATTCATGGTACTGTTCTGGCAGATTTGGATCAGTGGTTTTCTTATTCTTGTAACGTACCTTAATTTTCATTCCTCTAAGCGCGAATCATTACGTACATGTATTCGTATTTCATACCTCGATCTCTATCTTGTTCACATTAATACACGCTGTATTACTGTAACGATAGTCGCAGTCATCGTCGCTATCGTCTCTAAAATATCCAACTCGCCGACTATCGATTCTATCTCTGAGACTCGACTAATCGGAGTAAATAGATCTACACTTCTTTGAAAAATGTTCTCTCTTCACACAAAATGACACTAAAATGTATCAGAATGGGAGTCATGGCAACGGATTCTAGTTTACTTATGGAACGATTATCGCTGACGATCGATTGTCGGTCGTTAAATGGCCAGCGATGAACATTACTAATCGATGTTGAAAATCAAACGCGATTGTCGCCGACATCGCTGATTACCAGATTGTCCAATTTAGTGTCTTGGTTTTGATAAATTCGTGTATTTCCCTTTTATACTATTATATATTTTTCCTTGTACTTCAAAGTACATACTAGTGTATGACAATTTCTGTTGCATGGTATTCAAGAAAAGAAACTTGAACGAATTGATAGGGTATTCATAGTAGTTGTGACCGAAAGTGCTTTACTCAATAAAACAATTTTATTCAAAGAAATAATGATTTGGTGTTTATTTCAATTAATTGTAGGTTGCAAAATGAAAAAAAGAAATGTTTTGAATTTTCCGATGACAATAATAATGGGTTATGCCCATCCGATTATTTCCGCTTATAGATTATGATTTAACTTCCGAATGCCCAACACTTATACTAGTACTAGCACATACATGTGAGAAGAGTCACACGTATTTCTCTAATCAATAATTATATATGTCATGATAAGAAGGACAGCATGAAAAGTAATTTAAAATACGAAATATTCAAAATGCAACCATCGTTTTTTCTCTATGTTCAAAGTCCGCTACCATTGACCCGAATTGGACCCTTCGCTTTTGTGTTAGAAATATCTCGCCCCCTAATTCCTTTATCCGCCACAACCTCAGCAAATGGGTATTACACACTGATTTTAGAAGGAAAATCATGCAATGAATTAAGACATTATTTTTCTCATTTTTCAACTCGAGTTTTAGCTGTACTTATTTATATTGAGTCATCGACTCATACGCACCGAAGTGTACGGAAGGGGTTTTCAATTTAGCCGATGAATTATCTCTGTCTAGTCCAGCAACTGGCCGCGAAATTGGATTAAAAACTGATACGTGTAATTTCAGCCTACTAGTTTAGTTTAGGAACAAATTTGAAGTACTTATAGATGTCAAATTGAGTCACACCAACGTTTATCTTCATACATCGCCGACAGTGGTGTATCTACGGCAAAATCAAGTGGATGCTTTAATTATCTAGATCTGCAGCAGATATAGAACCGTGTTTTGATGTTGTGCAGGGGTATTCACTTTTGATTGGAGATGTTATTACAACTTTCTTTCGAGAAAATCTTTGAATTTAACGATATTTCAGAAATTTTCGGAAAAAATGAAGAAGCATACATGGTACTCCTTTGTCTGATCTGATACAGCCTAACACTCTTCTAGGACAGTTTGAACGTATCGGATCCGTGATTCATGAAGATGGTAAACATGAAGTCTTCTTTGCTTTTTTTTTTACATATAATCATAAATAATGACATCAATTTCTTGTGGATCGATGCAGCTTATATCTTACGCGATTTAAACGAATACAAAAAGTAAAGTATTACATTGAAGACATGCATACTGTAGTTCGAGGAGGAACATTTTCAGCCTGTGATTTCGAACAAAGGCAAAACAAACACGGATTGTACATAATAAATTGTACACATAGTGTATTTATAGAAATTTTTAAAATATGTTTTCTTTGAATTAATATTTCACACATTTTCTCAATGTAGAAATATCTCTTATCATTTCTAATACTTAGTAATTCATGGTACTTGTCCTGACATTATGCGACGTCATATGTGAAAATGACGTCAAATGACGTCGCAAACGATATACCATACCCTCAATTCACATTAAAATATTTTGCTTCAGCAAGGCCGTAAATCACAAAGTTGGCCAGTTCTGAAGTGCTGAAATATGGTATTATCAAAATATAAAAGATGAACGTTGTGGCAAATTAGGCCGATTTTGCCCTTCGTGGCTCTGGTCCTTTAACTGCTCTACACTAAGTAAAACTTACTGCAAATAAAATCAAACGACCTCTCCTGAAATAAATAACATAATAAAGTCGCTGCCGTACGTCTCCATATATTCACAGTCTCAATTATGTATCTTGATGAAGATCTGGACAACGTGACAAAGTAAGAAACACACTGTACAGCGTTGAGTCACAAAGCCTTTAGGACAATATAGAAAAACATATTGTGCTCAAAATTATAGACTAGTTAATCAGTGTACAAACGTTAAACTATAAGCCATTTGACGAGAATGAAATGTAATGATTTCAAAGATCTCGGGTAAAGTGGAATGAAAATCATAAAACTTTATTTTACAAATTAAAGCCATAGTGTGATGATGAACATTTCAAAGGCAAAAATCAATATTGAAATATATATTCTACTACAAAATTCCAGTGCACCATATGCACATTTCAACAAGCTATGTCTTCGTAATCAAAGCTTAGGGTAAGCATATATATGAACGTGGTATTCTATTTCGGATCTAATATTGTATGTTACATTTTTTTTTAAACATTTTTCATTCCACCACGAGACACATAATCCCATTTGTTACAGGCCTATGTATAAATGAACAAGATACTTGTATAGACTATCCATTCTTTGAGATGTAACAAGAATTGTATAATTTGTTATCTCCTTTCTTGCAGAGTCTACTTACAGTCATCATTCTGGCAGTCTTGATCGTCACGACTTTATCACATGGAATTCGTACCCAATGTCATCATTCATGCCGGCGTTATTACACATCAGTCAAATACAGGTGCTACGCAGTGTCTTTCTTCAAGAGATACTGTGATATAATGTTCAATTATCGTGTTCACCTTTGTACGCATAATTGCGTGAAATATCTCACTTGAAAAACATAATTGTGATTATGAATGGTTATTTATGATGAAAGAGTCGACAAAATACTGATCTCCCGTTTTGTGTGTCATAGAAATTGTCAATATTGAAATATATATTGTATATATAAGAAAAAAAAACCTCCCTCATTATCTCTTTTGAATGAAAGAAACATATATCTATAAGGAACATTAGTAATGTTATCAAGTATAATATATTTATTTTGTAACGTTAGCTACCATGTCATATTTGCATTATTAATATCGTCAGTGACAAAATCAAAATAAAGTTAGTATACATACGTAAATAAATGGTTGGAATCAGTGTATGAAAGTCAAATACCCAAAATCTGAATGCAAAGCTTAATCAACAGACATATAAATTCTTATAGGACAAGACGGCTGAGGTAGGAAAGAGATATAAGACAGTGAAAATAATAGGACGCATTCTCATGAGAAGGAATGAGGGGATCTCCAACAACACCTAGTTGCAGCACCAAGAGCAAAACTTCAAAACACCCACTGTAAAACACAAAAAAGATACGCACATAAAGAGACGTATTGGCACAAGGAACGCCAAATTACAGAGAAACACCAAACACAAATTACTACACATAAACCAACGAGACCAATTGGCAGTCGGTGCCGACTTAGGACAGCCATCTGCCACATTAGTAGCAGACGGTGTGTTTATCCTTCATTACGTGCGCACAACCCTCCCACTTGTCTGATTACCCAGAGGTCTCGAAGAACGTACAATTATGGTGTAAAACAACCTCCTCACTGTAAGATGAATGTACAAACAGACAGCTTGACGTAGGGGCCCAAGAAAAACAGATGGGTATGTAAATGGATATAAAAAAACATAAGGCATACGAAATACATGTACAGTCCGTGCTCTGCCGGCTGTAGCGAACTCATGCATGTGATCACCCGAGGAATCCGACTGACATTCAGAGAGGACAGGTGGTCGGGGCCCTGTCTTCTCTAAAGAGGTTTGGACAGGGCCCGTCATGAAGTCCTGTCGTCACAGTCATGTAGAGTGCAATTCTTGGGAATGCGCTGGTACAAGTCTGTAGATTGGTCACGTACCAAGCCAAGTGTCTGTCTGTCTGTTGACAGAAGGATCATATTCACGATAAAAAGTCGTTTGATGATTCTAACACAATTTCGATGGTAATTCTGTCTATCTTTGATCCTTCTTTTTTTGTTGATCATGTCACCATAAAATGCAGATTGCGAAATACCCAAAGTAATATACTTTGTTGCTTGCATGGGTCCGAATTTCAAAAGAAGTTGACTATAATGTTTTGTAAAATTGCCAGAAAGTCTTTATTAGTTTGTGAAAGCGAAAGCCATGACAAAAAGTTTCTTGGTAATTTGTAAATTTCTGTTATGAAAATCAAAAACATGAGTACATGCTCTAGCATACCGGATGAGCTGCGAAATGTGGATACCACATGACGGTAATCTAGGAACACCAACGTAAAGCCAGGGAAAATTTACTATGTTGAAGTCAAAATCATCTCTTTTGTCATACACACTTGTATGAATCTCTCCATGAACAATTTTGATAATTTGGTCTAAAAATGGTGTTTCTGTGTTGGTAATGCCTTGTTTAGAGTCAGTTCTTGTGGATAAATAACATCTTTATACTTTTCAAAAACAGGTTTGTCGATAGTAAGAATTTCATCCAGGTACCTAGAAGAGTTAAAGAAGATCTTGACGGTAATCTCAACGATTGAAACATTTCACATCATCATTATGTCTCCCCCAACGGGGAGGAGACATATTGGTTTTGCCTTCGTCGTCCGTCCGTCTGTCCGTCTGTCCGTCTGTCACACATCGTGTCCGGGCTATATCTCCTGAACCGTTTGTCGGATCACTTTCATATTTTAGTATGTTGTTGCTTATGACCCGAAGGTTTCACATCACCTTGACCCAAGGTCATGTGACCAAGATCAAGGTCACTTAGTGCATTTTAAATGAAATTATGCATACATTCCTGTCCGGGCTTTATCTCTTGAACCCTTTGTCGGATCACTTTCATATTTTAGTATGTTGTTGCTTATGACCCGAAGGTTTCACATCACCTTGACCCAAGGTCATGTGACCAAGGTCAAGGTCACTTAGTGCATTTTTAATGAAATTATGCATACATTCCTGTCCGGGCTATATCTCTTGAACCGTTTGCCGGATCACTTTCATATTTTAGTATGTTGTTGCTTATGACCCGAAGTTTTCACATCACCTTGACCCAAGGTCATGTGACCAAGGTCAAGGTCACTTAGTGCATTTTTAATGAAATTATGCATACATTCCTGTCCGGGCTTTATCTCTTGAACCCTTTGCCGGATCACTTTCATATTTTAGTATGTTGTTGCTTATGACCCGAAGGTTTCACATCACCTTGACCCAAGGTCATGTGACCAAGGTCAAGGTCACTTAGTGCATTTTTAATGAAATTATGCATACATTCCTGATCCTGTCCGGGCTATATCTGTTGAACCGTTTGCCGGATCACTTTCATATTTCAGTATGTTGTTGCTTATGACCCGAAGGTTTCACATCACCTTGACCCAAGGTCATGTGACCAAGGTCAAGGTCACTTAGTGCATTTTTAATGAAATTATGCATACATTCCTGTCCGGGCTTTATCTCTTGAACCCTTTGCCGGATCACTTTCATATTTTAGTATGTTGTTGCTTATGACCCGAAGGTTTCACATCACCTTGACCCAAGGTCATGTGACCAAGGTCAAGGTCACTTAGTGCATTTTTAATGAAACTGTACATACATTCCAGTCCGTGCTATATCCTATGAACCGTTTGCCGGATGACTTTCATATTTTAGTATGTTGTTGCTTATGACCCAAAGGTTTCACATCACCATGACCCAAGGTCATGTGACCAAGGTCACTACGTGCATTTTTAATGAAATTATGCATTCCTGTACGAGCTATACCTCTTGAACCATTTGCTGGATCACTTTCATATCTAAGTATGTTGTTGCTTATGACCCGTAGGTTTCACATCACCTTAACCCAAGGTCATGAGACCAAGGTCAAGGTCACTTAGTGCATTTTTAATGATATTCTTGTCCGGGCTATATCTCTTGAACCGTTTGCCGGATCACTTTTATATTTTAGTATGTTGTTGCTTATCACGTAAAGGTTTCACATCACGTTGACTCAAGGTCATGTGACCAAAGTCAAGGTCAATAAGTATATTTTAAATGAAATGGTATTTGTTACATGTATTATGTCCAGACTTAATCTTTTGAACCGTGATCAGATCACGTCATATTTTAGTATGATGGTGCTGATGACCCAAAGGTTTCACACCTCCTTGATCAAAGGTCATATCACTAAGGTCAAGTATTACATTTTTTAATGAAATTGTAAATGCTACTATTATTACTAGTATTGAGTCTGTGCTATATCTGTGGAATCGTATACTGGATCACTCTTATACTATAGTATGCTGTTGCTCAGGATTGAAGAGTTTCTTATCATCTTGACCCAAGGTCATGTGCCCAAGGTCAAGATCATTTAGTTCTTTTTAATGAAATTGTACATACTAATATTGTCTGGGTTATATCTCCTGAACCCTTCTTACAATTGTTTTCATATTTTAGTATGTTGTTTCTAAGGACTAAATGTTTCTTATCACATTGTCCCAACGTCACATGGTTAAGGTAGCTTCTTAATTTGGTAATGAAATTGTATATGCTAAGCATGTCCAGGCTGAACTTGTCTATGCTGATAATGTTTAGGCTTTATATTTTGAACCGTGTATCCAATCACTAATTCAGTTTTTTGTTGCTCATGATCCATACAATGTTAAACGTCTTCAAATTCAATAGCATCATTTAAAAGCAGATAAGTTTGCGGCATGGACCAGACATGCATGTTTCGGGTACTTAACCCTCGTCAGTGAGTGTAGGTTTCAGATCACCTATATCCAAGGTCATGTGACCAAAGTCAATTTCTTTAAATATGCTTATAACGAAATTGTATATGCCAATCATGTTTGGCCTTTACCTAAAACAATGTAATGAATCACTTTGATGTTTTAGTATGATGTTGCCCATTGCTCAAAGGTTTCACATCATTTTGCATTTTGGCCTAAGGTCAAAGTAACTTAGAAGGAGGGGGGGAGACATCTGTTTTTTTATGAAAAACATTTTGTTTAATATTTACTTTGCTTTTGAAGATTTTGGATAAATTCTTTTTCATACTTGTATAAAAGTAAATCTGCAAGAGGCGCACAATTAGTACCAATAGGGATCTCCACAACTCTTACATAAAACAAAGGTCACTACATGTCTATGGGGTCGATAACTATGTGCTGGAATACTATGATTTGTATAACTAGTTTTCTGAAGTGGAAAAGAAACCCTTTGATTCAGATGTACAAATATAAGTTTTTCTCTCTTGATTAAAACACCATTTAATGAGTTTGGACAATAGATAATTAATTTTTCGTGAGGAAGCGTGGTGTACATATTTGAAAAAGTCGTATGAATAATGTGGAAGTGTTCCAACTCTATACATTCTTGGAGAAAATTTCAAACCAATTTTCATGCATCAGACACGTGTTTCGAATATCAAATTCTCATCAGTGATGCTTCCAGCCAAAGTGCTTTTCATAAGCAGCCAAAATTAGTTTCACTAGCGCCCCCTGGTGTTATTTTAAGAATTTAAATTTCTGCATTTACTTTACAGAGAAGTCGCAGCTCCAAATTTCCTGTAGGGTCGATTCAGTAGCATATCCAAATAAACTCTATGTTCAAAATTGTATTGGAAGGATGGTGCTAAGATGTTTACTTCCTTTAATTTCGATGATATTTTTCGGTGAAATGGCATGTTTCCGAAATAGCAAAATAATATATATATATATATATATATATGATGTCACATTGCTAAAGAGCCAAAACAAAGCTTCTTTCAGGCGAAAGAGATGGAAAGAAATAGTTAATACCCTTGACAAACATCAAATCACGGGGAACGATTGAACTGCTCCACACTGCAACAAGAAATAAGTGTTTGAATTAATAATGTGGAAGGGTTCCAACTCTATACCTTCTATAAGAAAATTTCAAACCAATTTTCATGCACCAGACACGTGTTTCCAATATCAAATTCTCATCAGTGATGCTTCCAGCCAAAGTGCTTTTCATAAGCAGCCAAAATTAATTTCACTAGCGCCCTATGGTGTTATTTTTAGAATTTAAATTTCTATATGAAAAAATCGTACTGGTTTGAAAATGTCTAGATTTCATTTTGTCAATCACATTCCCTGAATTTTTAATAGACCAAAATAAGTGTACATTATTCCCGTTTAGAACAGTTTCACAATATTTTGCTACGTGTTCCTGTATCACCGTGAGTGCTGACGTCAGATTTAAGTTTTCGAATGTGTTTCTTCAACGCATTCGAAAATATCTGTTATCGAAATTTCTAAAAAAGTCTAAGACATGAGTCCTGTAGCATTATATCTCACCCACCCTGCTACATGGTACATTTTTGGACATAATAATCTTTTGTTCTATTACATTGTTTAGATTGAGGATCACTGACGGGGGCATATCTGCTCCATGCTGCAAATTTATCAGTTCTAAAATGATGATATTGCAATTGAAGACGTTTAACATTAAAAACAACCAAAATTCATTTAAGTAGCGCCCTCTGGTTATATTTTTGATAGTAAATTTGTGCAATTTGCAGAGAGTGTGCGGCTCCAAATTTCATGTGGGATCGATTCAATAGCATATCAAAATAAAATACAAGTACGAAGCGGATCTGTCGCTCCCGGTTGTTTTTTTAATCTCTAGTTCATGAGGATATATTTCATGAAGATGATCCTTAAAGTTGGGATTATCGATGGACAACATGTCATTTATGTATATGAAGGTAAAATTAAACTGAGATGCGAGGTGCTTTCGTCCAGTCGGGAGCAAGGTCTGGATGAGGTCAGCTTCGTACATGTATATATGAATATAAAAATAAGTCCGCAAGCAGTGGGGCGCAAATGGTACCTATGGGGTCGATAACTATGTGCTGGAATACGGTTTCACCACACACCACAAAATTGTTATGAATCAAAAACTCAAGCATCCGGATGATATCTTCTTCGGTATACGTTTTCTTTGAATCAGTGTTCCTTTTCGAAATAAGTATTTTCCCGCCCTATGACAAGGTATTTGTATCTCCTGTTCAAAGTTTTTGAAAGAAAGGTGTTGCGAATAACATTTATTGGGGCCAGTCTGTTTTGAGCTTCTGGTATGGAATGGCAGAAAGACTTTATGCTAGTTATATGATTGAAATAAGTGGCTTTTAAATGTTCCAGGTTCATTTGACAATAAGAGTTTTGAATATTGTCCTTGACATTTTCGCCATAACACGTTCTATTTAGACGTTACCTCAGGCAGTGCATGTATTCTATATATTGTTTTCATTTTCGTGAGTGAACATCTACGTCTGGTGCGGCTAGCAAACAGGGGATGCTTACTCCTCCCGGGCACCTGGTACCATCTCTGGCTTGCTAGGGATCCGTCGATTGATATTGGGATTATCATCAGGATCCTCTTTAACTCATTAGAATTTTTAAGGATCCACATCTGATTGATTCCATTTCTGCAATATGTTGTATCGCAGTTTGTTTGAAGACCTTGCTAGATGCCAGTTGATATTTTCGTAAGCAAAATGGATAGAGGTTTTGTGGAATACCAACCAGCAATTAACCGGTGTTTATAAGGATTTATGTGCATTTTCAGAATCCAGTAGATATAAGGTAGTTCAAAATCCTAGTCATCAGTATGAATACCGAAGGACTCAAAAAGCAGATTTGTTGTTGTCAAGTATTTCAAATACAGATAAATTTGAAAGTGTGTATGTTGGATTTCCAGGTGCTGAATTTAACCCGAGTTCCTCTCTGGCATATGAAATAGTATGAATTGCAAATGGAAATAAAATTGTTTGCCACTTTGTCAGCAGGAACAATAATATATTATTCATTGAGGTCAGAAAGTTCTTTGGCAACGGCAGGGTCATGAAAAATTGACCAAGTTTCATCTAAATCCCTTCAGTGGTTATATAGAAGAAGGGAGGGAACAACAAAACACCAAAACACCCGAAGCGTAAACATAAAAGACGAGTACAGCAAGGGACGAAAAAGGGACGTACGATATAGAAATAATAAACACAAAACACTACACATAAACCAACGAGACCAATGGACAACCAGAGTCGACGCAGGTAACAAATGGTGTTGTTAGTTTCGGTCAAGGAGACGAACAGAAAAAAACCCCATCTGACCTAAGGGTACATTTGTGAGCAGAAACCAACGAGACCAATTAATAACTGATACATGAAAGGCAACGCATTAAAGGAAGGAAATTAATTTGTGGAGACTTTGGACATGCATTTTATATATTCGTAGCAGACAGAGGGGTATGCATATATCATTTCGTTATTTTTTTATCTCTTTTAGCGGTAAGGTAGATTGATCGTAAATTGAAACATATCAATCTATGTGTTTATCGGGCCCGTTCGTCATGCTGTTTATATGTTCATCTTACAATGAGGAGATCATTTTACACCACAATTATGCGTTCGAAGAGACCTCTAGGTAATCGGAAAAGTGGGAAGGTTGTGCGAGGCAGATGGTCGTCGGCACTGGTTGCCCATTGATCTCGTTTGTTTATATGTGGTCTTTTGTTTTCACGTTTCTATGGTGTTAATTTGGTGTTCCTTGTACCTTTTACGTCTCTTTCTGTGAATGTCTGCCCTGTGCTTTTGCAATGGAGGTTTTGGGATTTTACTGTGGATGTTGCAATCGAGTGTTGTTGAATATCCCCTCGTTTCTTTTTCGAGACCTCTTGGTAACCGAAAAAGTAGGAGGGCTGTGCGCACGTAATCCGAATAACAACACCGTCAGATGAACGTCATAAGTCTGCACAAGTTGCCCATTGGTCTCGGTGTTAAATATGTGGTCTTCTGTGAAACTGGTGTCGCTATACGGACACTATGCATTGTATATGACCAATCTTCAAACTTCACATGAACACCTCACTCTATGACAAACGTGACTACTTCAATTTCAGCATCACATACTTACCTTTTTTGAGAAGAAAAGGGAATTATCTCCAGCATGACCACCCTGAGTATCAACATCCCTTCATCGCCTGCTTATGGCGTGTTCATATCTCAGTTAATACGCTATGCCAGAGCAAGTACAAAATATACAGATTTTTTCCTGAGGGCTAACCTCAGACAGCGCATGTATTTTTTATATTGTTTTCATGTTTCGTGCATGAACGTAGCCGGCGGGTGCGGCTAGCCAACAGGGAACGTTTACTACTCCCGGACACCTGATCTCACCTCTAGCTTGCTAGGGGTCCGTCGATGCTCAATTTGGTGCTCTGTTGTGAGTGCTGTTGAGATTGTCGTCAGTATCTCTTTTAACTCATTTGTGTCACACTTTGCCCTTTGTCATGTGGAGCTCGTAAAAAAGTTCCCCGCGAGGGGTTTGACAGTAAGTTTATTTTAATATTTTCCCCTGACATGGTCGCCATAGCACTTTCTATATAGATATAACCTCAGACAGCGCATGTATTTTATATATTGATTTCATTTTTCGTGCATGAACATAGACGGTGGGTGCGGTTGGCCAACAGTGGATGCTTACTCCTCCCGGGCAACTGGTCCCACCTCTAGCTTGCTAGGGGTCCGTCGATGCTCAGTTTAGTGTTCTGATTTGAGTGCTGTTGAGATTGTGGTCAGGATCTCCTGACTCATTGGAGTTTTCCTGTGGGTGTTTCAACGAGTGTTGTTGGAGATCGCCTTCTTTCTTCATTGTGTCTATGTCCAATTGTTAAACGTCTTCAAATTCAATAGCATCAGTTAAGAACATGTAAATTTTCAGTATGGACCAGACATGCACGTTTCGGGTATTTAACCCTCAACAGTGATCCTCAATCTAAAGTATATAATATGGCCAAAGAGTGTGAAAGTTTTCATGTCCAAAATAATCCGAAAGACGTAGCAGGATTGGTGGGATATGATGCTACAGGACCCACGTTTTAGAAATTTCAAGAAATTTGAAAACAGAAGTTCTCGAATGCGTTGATGAAACGATCAACCGAAGTTGATCGAACTCGGCTACATATGCCCTCGGGGACTCCTGGTCCACCAGCAGTAACACTCACCAAGTTGTTCAAATGTTAAATCTCGTTAGAGGAGACAGATCCCTGACTATCTTTTTTCACTGCATGTTAGTCGGACTCTTCGGAAGATTGCAGCCATGATCTCGCTACAACCGGCAGAGCATAGTCTATGTCTCGTAAGCCCTATGATTTTGATATCTAGTTAGATATCTTGATAGGGATATGGTTGTTTCCAAATTTGTCCATTTGTGTGTTAATTGGTGACCTGTATTTTGCTGTCTTTTTGTGGTCATCTAACAGTGAGGAGACTATCCTACACAGCAATTATTATGTGTTCCACAAGACCACTAGATAACAGTATAAGTGGTTTGTACGAGCGTAATCCGGATAACTACACAATGTTTAGATTATAACGTCATTAGTTAACACCAATTGCCCATTTCTTTCTATGGTTTATGTGAAGTTTTATGTGTTAAGTGTATGTATGTTACTTGTACATTTTTTGTCTCTCATTGTGCTTGTCTACTCTTTGCTTCCACATAGGAGTATTATGATGTGTTGGTCTTGGTGATGTAACTGAGTCTTCTTGGAGATCCCCTCCCCTTTTTCAATGGCGATTCAATTCGAGATTGGTATAATCCTTAATTTGCAAATTTCATATCTTAGATAACAAAAAGAACTATTAAAAATCCAATCAAATTTCATGGATTTTGCACTAATGAATAGAAATCAGTTCATTATTCTGATTTATTAGACTTTGAAAAGGTGACAAACTTTCGAACAATATATACATTTAAGGATGGGTTCGGATAGTTATATCATTAGAATAGCTTATATCAATCTTTAGTCTCGGGATAATAATGTTCAAGTCACCTGAAAATTTGAATCAAGATGTAAAGCGTCTCTTTAAAAACAGGAGTAAAGATCACTCAAATGTTAAGACTTTAATTACCATAAATAAAATGCCAAAATTTGTGTATGTTTATTCAGGTAACACAAAAAGGTTTTAAAGAATGCCATACCCTCTTTCTAATTTGAGGTCTCGTCGATCCAAATGTTAATAAGCAATCATGTAATGAACCTGTACCATACAAACTCCATTATATGCTTCAAGTAAGGTATTTGACACATTTCTTAGTACATGTGTAAATGCGATAATTAAACATTATGTCACAAAATCTATTGAAGAAGGAAGTGGCGTAGCAGCTAGACTTCATTGATGTGAAGTAACGTCGACAAGAATGATGGCATTGGGCACTGATGCTGTGTGATAATGACGTCATAATCATGGCTGCAAGAATGGTGACTAGTAGTAAACCCTACAAGAAAACATATGTATATTGAGAAAAAAAAGTATTTTCGGATGCAGTTGTACCGACATTAAACAAAGTTATTAACTTATGTTTAAGAATTGGGTTCGGATCTATAAGTACGACAAAATTAATTGACCATACACTTAACAGTATCTATTCAAGAAAACCAAAAACAACAAAAACAACAGGATGATAATGTGGCGGAATGACTTGTTTGAACTATTTCCTTAGAAAATAAGAGAACACAATTTAAATGACATAAAACATGATAAAATTATTGCTTTGTTAAAGACTCAACAGAAAAGTTTCAAAAATCTTCAATTCAATAAATGCTGCTCGACAATTTAGACTGGATTTTATATGCCTTCGGTTTATGATTTTCTGAATTATCGATTTTGTACTGTATATAGGGATATGGTCATTATCAACATTTGTCACTTTATCAATGTTGGACGTTGCGTTGTAATCCGGATGCCAGTAAATATACCTACAATACCTTCCTTTCAAAGTGTAATAAAAGCTTTAACACGATATATATCTTCTTGATATTTGGCACATACAGAACTGGAAATTCAATGTTTATAATGCTGTATTTTCAACAGTTTTACATCAGTGAATGAAAGTCAAACACAAAACTTAAAATCCAGATAAAAATCAAAATCAATAGGCATACAGATTCTAAAAAATATGTAACAGACATTTCTCTTATGAAAAGACAAAAGCGATCAAACAGAGAGTTAAGAGCTACACAGTATCATAGAAGAAAAAGAAGAACGAAGGACTAGACAATCTAATGAAAAATCCATAAAATGCTGTGCAAAAACGGTATACATGTATATTGTCGGCTGCGTTGTTAAAATGCTCGCGTTGTGTATCAATTAGTTTGGTTTAATCATATTCATCTATTATTTATTTACGTAACAGGAAATGAAATGTCACCTCGGTAAAATTAAACCGTTGATTATAAAGCCTTGTTATATCTATATTAATAATTCTAAATCAATGACTGAAAGTAAAACACAAAACCAAAAACAGAATCCAGAAATCATAGACAATGGGAAAACAAAATATACAAAAAACAACAAAGACTTGGGTGAGATCCCTTATATAACGACGTATTTATCCATAGACACATAATTAAGTATTGAAATGAAATTGAAATAAATGGAGCCAATTTGAAAGATCAACATGGCGCCACATGAACATGGCGCTACAAAAACATACCATATGAATACAGATAACAATTAAATTATATAAGCCCTCAGAACATATATTGTATATTCTTACCTTCATTTTCCTAAGTGAATAGGTGATACAAATTTTATCTTCAGAAGCTGGCAGTTTTGAAAGCTAATAGTTAGTATAACAAAGGTAAGTATGCTACATTTATATATATGAGTCATGCTACTTATAGAATAATAGACCCCGCCTTCAGCATACTTTATTTGTTTCTTTTACAAGGAGAAGTGTTTGTAAGGATTTATTATTTAATTCGAGGTGTGAATCGAACCTTTATCAAAAGTAAGCACATGCCCATTGCTGACGAAAGAAAAAAAACCTATTACATGTTTTTTTTTTTTTACTGTGTATGAAGTTGTGGGTTCGCTAACATGTCATTTCGCCTTTTTTATTTACAGTTGATCCGATTTTAAAACAAATTCTCGGTACACAGTCAATTGTGCCTCACATGAAATCCATGTGAAATTTACATAAACTTTACATAAAAGTTCACATGAAACTTTTGTGAAACAAGCACGAACATGAACTTTACATGATTTTTTATACATGAAATTCATATGAAGTTTCTGACAACCATTTCATGCGAATTCAATTTCGCATGGAGGTCACAAAGAAATATTCACGTAAAATTATGTGAAATAAATTTATGTGAAATTCATGTGAAAAATATTTAGCAGAAATCACATGAAAGTTCACATGAAATTTATGTGAAACAAGCACGAAGATGCGAAGATTTTTACATGGATGTTATGTGAATTCATTTTCCTGTGAATTCATTTTTCTCAGGTCACTTAGAGGGTTAAATACCCGAAACGTGCATGTCTGGTACATCCTGTAAATTTATCTGCTCTAAAATGATGCTAATGAATTTGAAGACGTTAAACATTAGAAAAATTCATGTGAAATTATTACAGTTATTTCTTAAATAATGTTGTTCAGAAGCCCTCTCGATGTTTACTATATATGTTTAAAACATGCCCAACAATGACGTTTACCAGAAAGGCAAAATATACCATCTTTGAGGCCAAAATCAAAAAAAAAAAAAAAAAGAATTGAGAAAGGAAGTGAAAGATTATGTATCATACCTTAGGGAACCGGAATTTTCGGATATTTGTAGAAACTCATTAAAACTTTAATATTGTTATAGAAAGGGGTGGCACTTTACTATATAATGTTCAACGTCTTCCAACTCAATCATATGTACTCCTGTATTTTCTTACTGTTATTTGGTTATGGGCGTACAACCTCATTTGTTTTATCTTTTGGTGGCAAAGGTTTCGTTTTCCAAAAGAGGTGAGAACATGTGCTTTTGCTGTAAACAACACCTGATAACCATTTTTATAACATTAGATCACGATTTAATTTACAGACTACAGGTTTCAATATGAGCGTAGGAAAGTAGTTTCACAACCGCAAAACTAGTTTCTTTCTTGCAGTAACTCGAACTCTTACTCCGTTGAAATAAGTTCGATTTTCCATAAGACGATCGATATTATATAATATTGGGCAAAATAATGATGATCTAACACAAAAGTGCATTTTTGAACCCACACTTCTTTGAAGATTCCTCAAAATGAATACTACCATTCGGTAGGGGCTACCTCAATGAGTCTGGAACCACATCTTTTTACCTGGTGAACACCTGGTACCTGAGATACTAGTATTCACCTCTCGTCGGTTTATGTGTAGTCTTTTGTATTTGATGTTTACATGTCGTGTGTCACTTTTCCGTCTCGTGCTGTACTCGTGTGGTGTTTTACTGTTGATGTTGCAACGGGGTTGGAGATCTCCTCCCTTCTTTTGATTAAAAAAGACCCTGCAGGACATTTCTATATTCCTGCCGGATTTTTATTTCTCCTGCCGGATTTTTATTTTTCATGCATGACTTGTATTTTTCCTGCATGATTTTTTTTCCTGCAAGAACTTTTCCTTACAAAAAAATCCTGCAAGAAAATTTTAAATGAAAATAAAGATGGGGAATAGAAGCATAATCAAGAATCGAACCCTTATCAGTCTATATGGAAAACAAACAGTCTCCAATTGAGCTTTCCACCTATATTTAACTTCTAACATCGAAAACATCGCGTCAGATTCATGAAACGCCTTTTATACCGTGGATATGATCCTAATGTCACCAGACGGACACTAGGCTTGGTACTTGACCAATCTACAGTACCAGCGCATTCTTAAAATTGCACTCTGACTGTCTGTGACGACGGGACTCCATGACGGGCCCTATCCAAACCCCTTTAGAGAAGACTGGGCCTCGACCACGTGTCCTCTCTGAATGTCAGTCGGACTCATCGGGTGCTAACATACATGAGCTTGCTACAGCAGGCAGAGCGCGGACTGTACTACGCACGCCCTCTTTTTATATCCATTTACATATCCATCTGTGGGCCTGGGCCCTTGTGTTTTGCGGTCTTGTTTGTGTATAGTCATCTGACAGTGAAGATGTTGTTAAACACCACAACTGTATGTTCTTCGAGACCTATGGGAAATCGGAAAAGTGGAAGGGTTGTGCGCACGTAATTCAGGATAACCACACCTTCTGCTATTTTCGTGGCAAATGGCCGTCCTTAGTCGGCACCGGTTGCCCATTGGTCTCGTTGGTTTATATGTAGTCCTTTGTGCTTGATGTTTCTGTGTTGTGCGTTGGTGTTCCTTGTCCCTTGTGCTTGTCTGCTCTGTGTTTCTGCTTTTGGGTTTTGCTGTTGGTGCTGCAGCCTGGTGTTGTTGGAGATCCCCTCTTTTCTTTTAGATTTTTGGAACTATTATGGAATAAATGGTCCGGTCAGCAGCACACAGGCTGTTATTCATGCACCATTGTTATTTTGATGTTTGTTGCGTGTGCATGTTGCATGTACATCTGTTTGTTGCATGGGTCCCTGTGCATGGCTATCTTGTTTGTCTCCTTTTCTTGACAGTAGGTGTTTTGAATATTTTCCTTGACATTGTCGCTATAGCACTTTCGATATAGACATAACCTCATTCAGTGCATGTATTTTATATAGTTTTCATTTTCGTGTATGAACAACGACGGCAGGTGCGGCTAGCCAAAAGGGGATGCTTACTCTTTCCGGGCACCTGGTCCCACCTCTAGCTTGCTAGGGGTCTGTCAGTGCTCAATTTTGTGCTCTATTGTGAGTGCTGTTGAGATTGCAGTCAGGATCCTCTTTAACTCATTTGCGATGGGAGGCGGAGGGATTGCTAATGAGTTAAAGAAGATCCTGACGTTAATCGCAACAGCACTTACAATATGGTGACCATGGCAGGGAAAAACATTCAAAACACTAACCGTCAAACCCTTCACGGGGAACTTTTTTTACGAGCTCCACACGGCAAAGGGCATAAGTGCGACACAAATGAGTCAAAGAAGATCCTGACGATAATCGGAACAGCACTTGCGATAGAGCACCAAACTGAGCATCGACGTAAAGTAAACGTCATTCGGATAGCCAAATCGTTTGGTAACAACATGACTGATGACAATCCTAAGTTGAAAATTTGTTTCGTTATATGTGTTTTGTTTTTGGTGTTTTGATGCAATTTTTACTTTTTCGTGCATAGTCTTCCTTGTCTCTTATTTGTATATACAGTATATTTTGTGAAAACCGGATCTTCTGTATTCCGAAATCTTGTCTACATCGGTTCTTTCTTACGGTCCCGAGCGATTCTCCGTAACTTTAATAGTAAAATCTTTTGTGTATTCCGTATCTTGTCTATTCCGTACTCCGGCCGTCAATTAGGGTACCGATCACACTAATTAGGGTTAATTGATTACCTGTATACCGGTCTTGTATAAACATTTACTCAGGTGTGATTTGGTCAACGGTAATTATACCTTCGGCAACGTATTTTTTATAACAAAGAATTTAAACTTATTCAGTGTACATGTTTATCATGGCGATTACGCCGAGAAAAAGAAATAATGTTGATAATGCATATCCATCTCATAAAAGGCCAAAAAAAAAAAAGAATTAAACTTTGAAGAAAAAATATCTTTGATTGACGATTCGTAAAAAGTACAAAAAGTCACAGAAGGTTGGCATCGGAGCAACTACTGTTAGTGACATAATAAAAACTTGCAGTGATTGGGAATACCACGCGCCCTGTGTCATAGTCCCATTCTAATAAAAAAAAATGGCCCATAAAAATGACAACTCACTACGTCCTGATGCGCCTTATTCTTCGTGTCCCATATTGGTTTTTAAATCTATCTAAAAGTTCTGTACTGGTATTTACGTTGTAACGTAGATCTACATCAGTAGAAGTAATGTGTGATTACAGCATACTGTACATTGCTAGTCAGAAGCACAAAATTCCTCTGTTGACCGACAATTAATGCAATGATACAATACAGTATTGATTTTTCTCTGACATTCTTTTTTCCTCGTTCTGCGCCTGAGATTTCAATCTCCAACGTCCACCAACGTATCCTATCTATGAAACGGTACTTGTGTATGCGTTCGTCCGTAAAAATGACCGAATGTTACCTTATTTGCAGACTTTACGCATTTACAAAGAGAATGAAATTGTTTAATGCAAATCATTAAAAACTCATCCTTGACAGATTTTTCCGCAAAACGTAGACAATGATATGAAATCTGTTTGATCTCTGTTTATATACGATTAAATCTATTTGTATTTTGTATTGATATGATGATCAATTATTCTATTCATCAGTAGAGATATAGCAGTGAGCATTCTTGTGTATATTATTTCAATTTATTTGGGTCAAATACATCGATTTTCTGTACACCGGATCTTGCCGAAACCGGCCAATTCAACCGGAACCAATGAAAGCCGGTTTACACAGATTATACTGTATGTTCTATTTTTTCGAGTTTGATTGTTTATTTGTTTGTCTGGTTGGGGGTTTTTTCAATCAAAACTTATAACTAACGGTAACAGCACATCAGTTCAATGATGGTACAGCATTTTAATGTTCTTTTGTATCGTCAGTTGTGTTTATTGTTAGATATAGCATAATACATGTTAGGATCTTTTGACATGCGGGCATAGATATGATGTGTCTACTTGATAAAGACCAAGGACCAAAACACCGTGGATATATTGAGTGTTTCCACAATTACCTAAGGTCACATTTTCCCTTCTGATTATTGTTCTGAACAGTTGGACCTGTTCATTTTTTTTTTGATTCTAGAGATTTAATGCTACAGTAAACATACATGTCTGGTCCCCCGAACCCAGAAAGATTTGTCCAGAAAGCAGAGTCGGACATTTAGTTTTTAGCTCACCTGAGCCATAGGCTCAAGTGAGCTATTGTCATAGTGTTGCGTCCGGCGTCCGGCGTCCGTCGTCGTCGTCGTCGTCGTCCGTCGTCGTCCGTCGTCGTCCGTCGTCGTCCGTCGTCGTAAACTTTTCACATTTTAAACTTCTTCTCCAGAACGGCTGAAGGGATTTTGATGAAACTTGGTAGGTATGAAGTACTCATGGTCCCCTACAAGTGTTGTTGTTTTTCGTCCGGATCTGTCAACAGGTGGCGCCACCACAGCCAAAAGTAGGTCACGGGGGGTACCCTCCTTTGACAAACTTCTTCTTCAGAACCGAAGCATGTATCGACAAACCGAAAGCATCAGGATGATCTAGAGAGATGTCTTAAGAAGTGTTGTTATTTTTGGTTCCACTTCGAAGTCAAATTTTTGACGCGTTTTTGACGTCTTTTCGGACTTTGTCAGAAATGCACATTTTTGCACTATTTCTTTAAATAACTCAATAAGTGTATGATTTTACACACTCATTTACTACATATTTATCATATTTAACTTACTTAATGCTTTGATATGTATTTTATGCTTAAAATTTATTTTTTTTGATTTTTTATGAATTTTTTTCTTATGTAAAAAGGAAGGGGGGGGGTTGATTTTCATACATTTTCTGCTTCTTTTCTATAACCACTCTTCAGATTGTCATGACAATTTGTAGGTATGAGGTACTCATGCATGGTACCCTACAAGTGAAAGAATTTTGTCAAGATATCCACTTTTGGATTTTTAAGGAATATTTTTTAAGATTGTACATAGGTATAATGTATGTTTTCCATGCCAAATGGACCCATGGGGAGTAGCTTCAAACCCCGGCGGGACCCCAACAATTTTTTTTTCCCTTTTTCAGTTTTTTTTCTCTTTTTATTTTTATATTTATTGCTAGAAATGAAACTGTGAAAGAATTTTGTCAAAATATCAACTTTTAGATTTTTAATAATTTTTTAAATAAGACAAGCTATAGCTAGTTTGGCTTTGTGTACTTATTTTCATACTTCGAATTAACTTGGCCACATATGCTATCAAATATACTCTGAATTTATTTTTAAGATGTTGACTTTTTGTGTTGCCTGCGAAGCACAGCGACACTTAGGGATCACTTTGTCCGTTGTTCGTCTGTCCGTCTGTCCGTCTGTCTGTCACACTTGGGTGTCACACCCCATAACTTTTGATTGGTAAGTGATAGGGCTTTGATATTTCACATGTGTATTCCTTGTGACAAGACCTTTATACACATATCATAATTTTTGACCTTGTGACCTTGACCTAGATATTTGACCTACTTTTCTAAAAATCTAATATTGGCTATATCTCTTGATTGATTAGTGATAGGACTTTGATATTTCACATGTGTATTCCTTGTGATTAGACCTTTCTACACATATAATGTTTGACCTTGTGACCTTGACCTAGATATTTGACCTACTTTTAAAAAAAACCAAGATTGGCTATATCTATTGATTGGCAAGTGATAGGGCTTTGATATTTCTCTTGTGTATTCCTTTTGACAATACCTTTCTACACATACCATAATTTTGACCTCATGACCTTGACCTAGATATTTGACCTACTTTTCAAAAAATTAAGATTTGCTATATCTTTTGATTGGTAAGTGATAGAGCTTTGATATTTCATATGTGTGTTCCTTCTTGTGACAAGGCCTTTCTACACATATCATAACTTTTGACCTCATGACCAAGACCTAGATATTTGACCTACTTTTCAAAAAAACTTAGATTGGCTATTTCTTTTGATTGCTGAGTGATAGGCTTTGATATTTCACATGTGCATTCCATGTGACAAGACCTTTCTTCACATACCATCATTTTTAGCTCACCTCGACGAAGTTGAGTGAGCTTATGCTATAACCCCACGCGTCCGCGTCCGTGTCTGCGTCCGGTTAAGAAGTTTGAGGTAGCTCAGTATCTGACAAAGTACTAATGCTACAGTAACCAAACTGGCACAAGTGATTCATCTTTGGATGCTGAGGTGAACCCATGCATCGTATGCAGCATCTGACTTACATTTTCCGCTTGAGTGACTTGGTTAAGAAGTTTGGGGTAGCTCAGTATCTGACAAAGTACTGATGCTACAGTAACCAAACTTGCACAAGTGATTCATTTTTGGATGCTGAGGTAAACCCATGCATCGGATGCAGCATCTGACCTACATTTTCCGCTTGAGTGACTTGGTTAAGAAGTTTGGGGTAGCTCAGTATCTGACAAAGTACTGATGCTACAGTAACCAAACTTGCACAAGTGATTCATCTTTGGATGCTGAGGTGAACCCATGCATCGGATGCAGCATCTGACCTACATTTTCCGCTTGAGTGATTTGGATAAAAAGTTTGGGGTAGCTCAGTATCTGACAAAGTACTAATGCTACAGTAACCAAACTTGCACAAGTGATTCATCTTTGGATGCCGAGATGGACCCATGCATCAGATGCAGCATCTGACCTACTTTTTCCACTTGAGTGATTTCGCTTTTAAAAGCCAATATTGAGCAAAGTATAAGTGCTACATGTACCAAACTTGCATATTGGATATATCTTTGATCAAACTTTCATAAAATGACCTTGACCTACTTTTTCCGCTTGAGTGATTTTGCCTTTAAAAGCCAATATTGAGCAAAGTATAAGTGATACATGTACCAAACTTGCATATTGGATGTATCTTTGATCAATCTTTCATAAAATGACCTTGACCTACTTTTTCCGCTTGAGTGATTTTGCTCTATAAAGCCAATATTGAGCAAAGTATAACTGCTACATGTACCAAACTTGCATATTGGATGTATCTTTGATCAAACTTTCATAAAATGACCTTTACCTACTTTTTCTGCTTGAGTGGTTTTGCCTTTAAAAGCCAATATACATGTACTAAGAAATATGTTTGAATTGAATTTTGCTGTCACGAGGTGAGCTTCGTAATCTGTGATTACCTATGTTTTACCTCGTGCACTTGCCCTATATATTTGACCTACTTTTCAACAAATCTATGATTTGCTATTTCTTTTGAGTGGTAAGTGATAGGGCTTTGATATTTCACATTTGTATTCCTTATGAAAAGACCTTTCTAAACATTCCATAATTTTTAACCTAGTGACCTTGCCCTTGATATTTGACCTAATTTCAATAAAAAAAAATCCGCTACGCAGGCGACACAAGCATTCCTTGAATTGCTTTTTTTTCATACATGCATATTTCAGAACAATTTCCCTATTTAATGATTATTTTATCTGTCTTATTTCTGTATCTATGGTAAACATAGTCGCCATATATCTTGTATTACAGATTTGATTGGTTCAATACCTCCTTGCCCCTTTAGTAGGGGTAACTACAGGAAATAAAAAGGTGCACACTAAAAATTTTGCCTGAAATGAAATGCCCGGAAGTCTGTAAAATTGGTCTTTTTTGATTGCGAATCTTTGGCACGCATAAAAATGTAAAGAAAAAGGGGGGGGGGGGGGTCATGCATGTCCTTTTTTCGCAAATTTCACTTTTTTTACAGGAACTCTGCGTCCTCATCGAAAATGTTCCGAATTTTGCATATTTTCAAACCTATCTGTAGATTGCATAAAAGACAAGATCAAGTTCGAAGTTAAATTTATCACGACTATTGATTCAATATGCTAAAAATACATTTCCAAGCGCCGCATTTCAGCATATTTACCGAAAATAATTTGTCCAAGTGGCTTCACTGGGTCATGAGGTTTGATACACCGTACACTGCTGTTTGGAAAATAAATTGGCTCAATTTCTGCACAACTCACTTGAATTAATATTGTCCGCTAACAACTTGTCTGTGTTAATTGGATTAACACGATTTTGACTGTACGTTACATGTATTAATATGAAATCAATACTATTCAAAAGCTCTCATTCATAGATTTCTGTATAATTTAATATGAATAAAGGCAAAACCGAAAAGTCTTTGTTTTTCATGCTTCCGGAATCAAAGATACGGGGGCATATAGTTTTTGGCCTGTCCGTCTGTCTGTTTGTCCGAAAAACTTTACATTGGGCATAACTTTTGAATGGAAGGTGATAGAGCTTTCATATTTCACATGTGTATTCCTTGTGACAATACCTTTCCATTGATACCAAAATTTTTGACCTCGTGACCTTGACCTTTGACCTACTTTTCAAAAACTTTAACATTGGGCATAACTTTTGAATGGTTAGTGATAGGGCTTTCATATTGTACATGTGTATTCTTTGTGACAAGATCTTTCCATTGATACCAACATTACTCTGACCCTGACCTCTCACATACTTAACAGAAAATGGTGTTTATACCAACAAAGATGCCACCGTGGGGCATTCGTGTTTCACAAACACAGGCTTTATTATTTTCTGGCATACTAGCTATTAATAATGAAAGGTTTGGTGTTCAATTTTAAATAAACTTAATTTATGAAATCATTTCATTGTTTTATTCTGTTTCTGTTGCACATTAATGTGGAATTTTACAAAATGATTTTATTTTTGATGTTGCATAATCAAACTATACAAGCTGGGCAATGATTATGACTTTGGATCACATAATCCATCTTTTCAAATCAGTAAAAAAGTTGTTGTTTTGAAATGTGACTATTTTCTCTTGTTTGTACTTTTAAAGGTTGTCTGAAAAAAAAACTTGTCTGCATCCGGCAAAAATCTTGTTAGGAAGGTTGTGGGCTAAAATCCTGGTACTGGCACTATCAGTATTCAATGTCAGTATGTCATTTAGAGCGTGCATGGGTATCAGGTGAGCGTTGTGCCCCCTGGGGCTCTTGTTTTCTGTTACTTTGACATATAATGACTTCCGTCTATTTCACATAATTTTCTATTTTCTTCGTCGTTTTCCATGTTCTTCCTCTTTTTTTTTGTCGGTAGTATGATTTATTTGTAAGTCTTGTTTAGATTCAACTACATTTAAGGAAGTTGATCGTTTTATTTCCATTCAAACAGCTTGATAAAATGCTGTAAGAGTACAGTTATTATGATACTATTAAGTCTGAAAATATGGAAAGAAAATTCCAATAGAATTGTGATTGATTACTAAGCAAACATATGATACAGGTGTATAAATGTTAGTAGTTTGATAATATACCTGTACCAGGTGTGTAAAACATATCATAATGTAAACAATATGAAAAATGAAACCAGGTACGTCTGACAATAAGGTACATCAGATAATTCCTATTAATAACGTATGATATCTCAGATGTTCTCACTTTTGATCAAAGATATTGGTTTGGTTATTTTGTTAAGTTTTGTATTTTCAAGATTTTATATGCAAATCAATTATGATTTTTCTTATTCTTAAATTTGATTTGTTTGTTTGGTTTTTTGTTTGTTTGTTTGTTTGTTTGTTTTTATCTTTATGAATTTCGGATAATTACGCCAATTGCTACTAACCTAGCAGATGGCCGTCTTTACCGGTTACCCATTGTTCTCGTAGGTTTATATTTAGTCCTTTTTTTGTCTAGTGTGGAGCTCGTAAAAAAGTTCCCCGCAAAGGGTTTGACAGTAAGTGTTTTGAATATACTTCCCTGACATTGTCGCCATAGCACTTTCTATATAGACATATCGTCAGACAGTGCATGAATTTTGTATATTTTCATTTCCATGCTTCATTAACATCGACGGCGGGTGCGGCTAGCCAACAGGGCATGCTTACTCATCCCGGGCACCTGGTCCCACCTCTAGCTTGCTAGGGGTTCGTCGATGTTTAATTTTGTGCTCTATTATGAGTGCTGTTGAGATTATCGACAGGATCTTCTTTAACTCATTTGTGTCACACTTATGCCCTTTGCCGTGTGGAGCTCGTAAAAAAGTTCCCCGCGAAGGGTTTGACAGTAAGTGTTTTGAATATACTTCTCTGACATTTAGACTGAGGATCACTGACGAGGGTTTAGTACCCGAAACGTGCATGTCTGGTCCATGCTGTAAATTTATCAGGTTTTAAATGATGCTATTGAATTTAAAGTCGTTTAACATTGTCGCCACAGCACTTTCTATATAGACATAACGTCAGACAGTGCATGGATTTTATATATTTTCATTTCCATGCTTCATTAACATCGACGGCGGGTGCGGCTAGCCAACAGGGGATGCTTACTCCTCCCGGTCACCTGGTCCCACCTCTAGCTTGCTAGGGGTTCTTCGATGTTTAATTTTGTGCTCTATTATGAGTGCTGTTGAGATTATCGTCAGGATCATCTTTAACTCATTGATGTCGTATTTGGTGTTCCATGTCCCTTTGTGTCTCTTGCTGTGTATGTTTTTTCAGTGTTTTTGTGTGTGGTACTTTATGTTTCATGTTTCTATGGTGCAAAGGCGGATCTAGGAATTTTTCAACAGGGGGGGGGTTGAAGATTTTGAAAGGGGGAGGTGTTGAATGCATACTATCAAAAGCTTCTGTTTCGCAATAATACCTTAAAGGGTGCATTATTGACTACACAAAGATAATCTATATCTGTTTTATTAGCTTATAAAGCAACGGCGTAGCTCTGTCTGAAAAAGTGGAGGGGCACAACATCCCAAAATTTCTAACAAGCAAAAAAAAAAAAAAAGAAAGAAAGAAAAGGTTGGGGGACGAGATTTTTTTTTAAATATGGGTTTTCATGCACAAAATTTAACATTTATGGCGCAATTCTAAATTTTAAGTACATGAAGGAAATTGTTTTTAGCAAAATATTGACCTATCAGAAAATACTTTCTATACCCTTTATCATTAAGAAGTACATATAGTTTGATGGATCAGAATAGCTAAATTATTCAGAAAGTCTATAAAGAACTGATGAGTGGTAGCGAGCCAAAGAAAATTTTGAAAATTGACCGAAAAATTGTAGATTTATGGTACAAAATGTTGCAATTTTAAACAATGTTAATGCATCATAAAAATTTGTAATAGAAAATGGGAGGGGATGTGCCCCCGCTGCCCCCTTCTCCTACGCCCTTGTAAAGTAAACACAATTTCCTATTTATAACTAAACACGCATTGGAGCAAATATTATTTTATAAGCCTCAAATCTTCAACAATATAATATTCAGACTTCATGTCACAAATGTTGTACACCTTGGTGTTGAAAGCTTGTTAAGTAAGAAGGACAGACATTTAGTATTTTTAATGTAAGCTCTCTCTCTCTCTCTCTCTCTCTCTCTCTCTCTCTCTCTCTCTCTCTCTCTCTCTCTCTCTCTCTCTCTTTTTTTTTTTTTCTTTATTTTGGTCCGACCAAAGGAGGGGGAGGGGGGAGTTGCAACCCCTCTATCCATCTCGCTAGACCCGCCAATGTGATGTGACTTAGTCTCGTTGGTTTGTTTGTGGTCTTTTGTGTTTCATGTTTGTTTAGTGTGAGATGGTGTTCCTTGTTCAGTTTGCGTCTCTTTCTGTTGGTGTCTGCTTTGTGCTTTTGCATGGGGTTTTCTGGTATTTTGCTGTGGGTGCTGCAACCGAGTGTTGTTGGAGATCCCCTCCTTTCTTTCACTTGGGGTGTTTTGATGTTCTGGTGCTTTGCTGAGGATGATGCAGCCAAGTCTTGATAGAGATCCCGTCTCTCAATTTCTTTCATTGATTTTTCATCTGAAAAAATGACTATATTCACTAGAATAAAACAATTTTACGTCTTCAAACTTATATCTTTATTTAAGAGCAGATAAATTGCAGCATGAACCAGATATGATCGTTTTGGGTACTTAACCCTCGGCAGTGATCGTCAATCCAATCAGTGAAATATGGCCAAAGACTGTGAAATAAAATATGCACCAAAATACCAAAAGAGTTCACGGTATGCTTATGATTTTTT
Source organism: Pinctada imbricata (assembly GCA_033119305.1). Taxonomy (NCBI): domain Eukaryota; kingdom Metazoa; phylum Mollusca; class Bivalvia; order Pterioida; family Pteriidae; genus Pinctada; species Pinctada imbricata. The sequence goes on along the minus strand of VSWD01000005.1, from coordinate 37,888,615 downwards.
TTTCATAATTAGCAGAATAATCAAAGTAATTCAGATATGTCAACATGATAAACTTAAAGATTTCAAAAACAATTTTCGTTTATCTTGAAAGAGATTCTCGTACTTGAGTGTAAAGTCAATGCAGAAAACCTAACTGGAATTTGACTTTTTAGATGTTCATACTTTTAGCCAAGCCGTTTTAACTGTAACCAATACGTACTTGTCCCCTTGACCTTGGACTTTCACTGTCTTTAGCTTTTATTTTAAAATTGTAGGTTTCGTAAGAATCTTTTATTTATCGCTTGATTTAAAATCACTGCAATTGCATTTGCAAATTTAAGTTTGCGCTTCGAATGTCAAAATTAAAAATTTCAAACAACTATATGATGGAGGGGAGTTATGACTGTTTTAATGAAATTGAAGTGTTTAAACTTATAACCTTCTCTAATAAAATTTCAAAGAAATTCTCATGCACAAGACACGTTATTCGGATAGTAAATCCTCAGTAATGAAACTTTTTCAGCCAAAGGGATTTTCAAACTCAGCTAAAATGTATTTATATTTTTTGAATTAAAATCTATACAATTTTTACTCTACAAAGACTTCAATGCACCACATTTTGTTAAGGGTCGATTCAGTAGAAAGACTAGTTTTTGGATTCCGTTCTTGCATCAGGCTCTTGAGATAGTTCATTTCTTTTCGTTGTGTTGTGATTCTGTCTTTGCCTGTTTGTCCTATATTTTTTTTCTCGTAATTTTCTCGGGTTCTGTTTTATATTTTTTCAAGAATTTGAAGCTTTTAGGTTTAATTGCGTTTCCTGGATTCTAGTTTCAGGTTTTGTTTTTGACTTTCATTCACTATTTTGAAAAATATAATAACTAATGGTTGTGTTATCCACAAGACGTGACGCTGAAAGAAATGCATACCATTTGTGGACATCATTATCAAAGTTTGAGACGGAGTAATTCATACCAGTTTCTTGTACAAAACAGCACAATTTCCATTGCTTGATGGTGTCGCTCATAGACTACCGCAATACGGTATTTACATATCCCATCTGGTAAGCTTGGTCATAAATTCATGCACGAATGTTTTGGATTTTCACATAAGAAATATAAATTTCCAAGAAACATATCAGTCAAGGTTTCCGATTTCATAGAATAGTTAAGACTTCCTTGAAATGTTACAAAAATGACTTTTCGCTTCTTTCTTAACTTCAGTCCTTTACATGCTACTGGAGAAATTTCTTTTGAACTTCCACAGCTTGTCTTTTATAATGCCATAAGAAATAAAATAAAGAGAATAAAAAAGACCCAATTTTCCTCGAAGTTTTGTCAGAATCATGCTGGGGATATGATCCTGATGGATACAGAAGGAGACAATACATGATAATCTACCGATCTACAGCCTTGTATCATCGCATTCTTAAGCATTGTAATCTGACTTACTGACGACGAGACTCCATGACGCAACCTATCCAGCTCTCGTTATAGGAGACGGGGCAATGAACATCTGTCCTCTCCGAAGGCGGGACTCTACGGATTAATGCATGCATGAGCTCTCTCCCAGCCAGAGCATGGGCTGCTTTAAGACGCCCTATATTTTTGATACACATTAACATATTTATTTCTGAGTAACATCTTAGCACCATCCCTCCAATGCTATTTTGATTATAGATTTTGTTTGGATATGCTGCTGAATCAACCCCACAGGAAATTTGGAGCCGCGTACTCTCTTTAATGTAAATGTATAAATCTAACTACAAAAAATTAAAGAGGGCGCTACTGAAATTATTTTTGGTGGTTCCGCTGAAAGCATCACTGATGATAATTTGATATTCGAAACACGTGTCTGGTACATGTACATTGGTTTGGAATTTTCTTCAAGAAGGTACTAAACCCTGGTCAGTGATCCTTAGTCTAAACAATGTAATATGGCCAAAAAGTATGAAAATTATTATGTCCGAAAATGTACCAAAAGACGTAGCAGAATGAGTGGGATATGATGCTACAGGACCCACGTTTAAGAAATTTCAAGCAATTTTGTAACAGAAAATTTCAAATGCGTTGAAGAGACAGACGATCAACCGAAATTGATCGAACTTGGCTTCATGTTCCCTCGGGGACTCTTGGTCCACCAGCAGTGACACTCACCAAGTAGTTCAAATGTTAAACGTCTTTAAATTCAATGGCATCATTTAAAACCTGATAAATTTACAGCATGGACCAGACATGCACGTTTCGGGTACTAAGCCCTCGTCAGTGATCAGTACTACCTGCCTATGACGTATCAGTCTTAGTACAAAGGAGGGGATCTCCAGCAACACCAGGCTGTAGCACCAACAGCAAAACCCCAAAACACCCAATGCAAAAACACAAAGCAGACAAGCACAAAGAGACGCGTAAGGGACAAGGAACGTCAACGCACAACACAGAAACATCAAACACAAAGGACTACACATAAACCAACGAGACTAATGGGCAACCGGTGCGGACTTAGGACGGCCATCTGCCACGGAAATAGTAGATGGTATGGTTATCCTGGATTACGTGCGCACAACCCTCCCACTTTTTCGATTACCCAGAGGTCTCGAAGAACGTACAATTGTGGTGTAAAACAACCTCCTCACTGTCAGATGACCACACACAAACAAGACCGCAAAACGCAGGGGCCCAAGCAACACAGATGAATATGTAAATGGATATAAAAAGAGGGCGTACGTAATACAATCCGTGCTCTGCCGCCGCGAGCTCATGTATGTTATCATCTGATGTTGATATTATAATAGATATATCCCGAGGAGTCCGACTGACATTCAGAGAGGACAGGTGGTCGGGGCCCTTCTTCTCTAAAGAGGTTTGGAAAGGACCCGTCATGGAGTCCAGTCGTCACAGTCAGTCAGAGTGCAAGTTTTAAGAATGCGCTTGTACAAGACTGTAGATTGGTCAAATACCAAGCCTAGTGTCCGTCTGGTGACATTAGGATCATACCCACGGTATAAAAGGCGTTTGATGATTCTGACGCATTTTCGATAGTGATGTTGTCTATCTTTGATCCTTCTTATCTTGTTAAGAATGTTAGCATAAAATGCAGGTTAATGAAATGTTCTTTTCTGAATCTATAGCAGTATACCTTCTAGTGCTTACGTGACAGATGGATATTGAATTGACACATGTAAATCTCTCGCTTCGGAAGTCGCAAAAGACTTATTTCGTACAAAAGCGATGATCCGTCTTTTAGGTCGTGCAGAAAAGGTAAAAACGTAAGTTCGGTGTTCTTGTTTTTTTTTATTATTATTATTCTGATATAAGACATTTATCGTTCAACATTGAAATATTCTTGTGACTTATGTTTTCATTTATCCTACAAAAATCACATTAACAAAGTCATTCGTTCATGAATATGCCGCTTATTTGTAGTTTTTTAATGTCCTGTTTCTCGTAGATAGAAGTCTTGATTTCCTGTTGCTGTTGATAAATGGATAAAGTTGCACAGTTCAAGCTCTGTAAAATTAACGATGCTACAAGCCCTTTTTATTTCTTTATTAACAACATATATAAAATTCCAAATCGAGTTATCCCGCTTCATACGTCTGTTTCGATTGTTTTGTATGATGTTCTAGTGATTTTTGTATTTTTTTTCAATAGATCTATTTCTGGGTCGACATATGGGGCTCATACACACACAAAGTAAATGGCAAGAAACATAGTAAATGAAACAACCACATCAAGACAACAGTCGCATAAATGACCTGATTAACAAAGAAACAAAGCAAACGCACTGTTTACACATGCATGATAATACATGAAAAGAGGGAGAAGGGGAGTCGGCTTTGTGCAGTCATCTGCTGTGTTCATGTGTGAGGATATATGTGGTTTTGTGCGTACAACAGTAGCAATTTCTTGGTTTTATAGAGATGTATCAAAACACATAGTTATTGTGTAAACTAAACTGCCGATCTAAGGTAAAAAAGAAAGAAGGGAATCTCTAAAACAACATTCCGTTGTACCATCCACAGAAAACACCAATGCACCCCTGTACAAACACATAGCAGACACGCATAGCAAGAGACGCAAACGGGAAATGAACACCAAGACAAAACATAGAAACATCAAACTCAAAACACTACACATAAACCAACGACACAACTGGTGCCGACTTAGGATGGTCATTTATATTGAATTACTATATTGATGTTGTTTTACAGGTATGTATTTTTGTAGGTGAACTGTGATATTTAGGTTTTATTTCATAAAGGTGATATAATGGACTTTATTTACTTCATATGTACATATCTTTAAAAAAGGACCACATTGTAAACTAATTCATTTTGTAGCTAAATGTGCTATCCTGTATAAATAAAGGAAATAAATTTAAAAAATAAAATCTGCTGTGCCAGTAGGGAATGCTGTAATTATCCGGATTACGTGCGCACAGCCCGCCCCCTTTCAAGAAGAACACACAATAGTGGTGAAAAACAACCTTCTCGCTGTAAGATGACCATAAAAACAAGACAGCATATCACAGGGACCCGAATGAGATCAAGAAGATCCTGACGACATTCTCAAAGATAACACAAAGATGGACATATAATTAGGTATGAAAATAGACGGCGTACAAAATAGTCAGTGCTCTGACGGCTGTAGCGAGCTCATGCATGTTATCATCCGCGTGTTTTCTCCCGGAGAGTTGATATAACAAACAAATGCATTATTTACTGAGACGAAGTGGTTTGACTGAAAATCAATTTTGCTTGAAGAACCACTTATGAGCATTTACTATCCAAAACACGTGTCTGGTACATTAATGACAAATATGGATTATGACCATATCCCAATACACAGTACAAAATCGATTAATCAGAAAATCATAAACCAAAGGCATACAAAATCAGGATAAAACAGGAACCAAAACAAAAACCATATGTAAAAGAAGCGAACTCCCAATATGGGAGTGAGACCAGGTGCCAAAAGAATCAGCATCTCCTACTTGCATTGAAATTGTATTATCAAAATTTCTTGAAATTTCTAAAAAGTGGGTCCTGTAGGATCATATCCCACCCATCCTGCTACGTCTTTCGGTACCCTTTTTCGACATTGTTACTTTCATACGTTTTGGCATACTGCATTGTTTAGATTTAGGATCACTGATGAGGGTTAAGTACCCGAATCGTGCATGTCTGGTCCACGTTGCCAATTTATTTGTTCTTAAATGATGCTATTCAATTTGAAGACGTTTACATTGAAATGCTGTTAAAGAAGGTTGGAAGACTTCATCTTTCTTGTACCTCACAGCACAATTGTAAAATAGTAAAATAATAAATAAATGTGTGTTCCTTTGTGTTTCTATAGTGTGATGTTTTGTCTGAGTCTTTTCGTCCACTTTTTCCTCATTTCATGTGAGTATCTTCCATTGTTCCCGTGCTGGGCATCTTCCTTGTTTTCCTTTTGTTTTGTAATTTGTAAGGTTGTACGTGCCTATTGATAATGTTTTTTAAGGAATTCGGGTATTGGGTTTGACTTTCATTAACGCATTAAACAGTAATACGCTTTATCAAGACAGGACCGCAATTAATCATCCCCAGACAAAATGCAAGATAAGTCAAAACAATGTAATGAATACATTTATTATGCGTATTTTATTAATACAGTACCATGTAGAATCAATTCATTGTTTGCAGACTGGTTTTCCTTCAGAAGCGTAAATAAAGATGAAAAAACAATCATTATGCTATCGTTTATATTTTATCGCCGAAAATCGAAAGAATGACTATGCTTGTCCATGATAAAGATTATGTCGTTTATCATTGTTTTCAAAATAAATAATGTTAATACATAAAGATTCCTTCACATTCTTCTGCACATTGCTTCACGGCAACCTTATACAGGATTCCACAGTACTGGCTGTAAATAGACTGTATGTAGCATCTGTAATGTAACCACTTCATCTGGTTACTGCACAGCTGGAAACAAGTCGGTCTGGCATACGAAGTCATCAACATACAGCAAACAAGAGACATCCAAAGTATAACCTAGAAACGAAGAAATCAATGCAATAATGAAAATAGTTTACAATAATACGGAAGTGCTCCAACACTTTACCTTCTTCAAGAAAATTTCAAACCATTCTTTTATGCATCAGACGCGTGTTGCGGATATTAAATCCTCACCAGTGGTACTTATTAAATTGTCATTTCATCCAAATATATCATTGACATTAAAGGGGGTTAACATCTTAACACCAACCCTCCAATGCTATTTTCAACATAGATTTTATTCGGATATGCTAATGAATCGACCATACAAAATATCGACCATCCATAGGAAATTTTAATGACTTTGCCATGCCTTCCCGACTGTGAGACTCAATAACTGATGGGTACTTCTTTGAAGTTTATTAAACTCCTGAAATGTTACTTATAAAAAGGCATTTTAAAACATTTTTTCCTTGGGCAATCCTTACCTCTTGAGCATATCTACAACTTGTCCATTGTACAGCTATAGATTTTTGTACATTCATCCTCTTCTGAGGTGACGATCCTATGTAATACTCTTTAGGATAAATAGGGATATATATCATATGACTTCCTTGTTGACAGATTAGATGACCATGTGCACCCTAACTGTAATTATACGGAAGTATTCCAACTCTATACCTTCCCGAAGAAAAGTTCAAACAAATTTTTTTGCACTAGGCACGTGTTTCGCATATTAAATCCCCATCAGTAATGCTTCATCCAAAGTGTTTTTTATAACTAATTTCTATTTCTGAAATTCGAACTTCCACAAAAATCCTCATCGTTTTGAAAATTCAAGTTCTAAATCTGGAAGATATTTTAAATCTAAGCTACGTTATTTACATGAAAAATATGTCTTCACGCCTGCAGATAAAGCAGGCAACAACACCATAATCATTTGAAAACGTTACTACATAATTATCAATTTTAGTTTCGAAACTTTCGTTTACAAATGCTTTTATCAGAAGCACTGAGGGTGTCCCTACAATATTGAGCACACATAACAGTGAAAGTACTGAATTTGAAGACGTTTAGCATTCTGCTACGCCTTTTGGTACATTTTTGGACATAATTATTTTCATACTTTTTGGCAATACTACATTATTTAGACTGAGGATCACTGACGAGGATTAAGTATCCGAAACGTGCATGTCTGGTCCATGCTGTAAATTTATCAGGTTTTAAATGATGCTATTGAATTTAAAGACGTTTAGCATTCATTCCATATCCCTATTTCTAAATCTTCCTGCAATATACAGCATACCAAAACTGCACAACTCTCCTTACGCACAACTCTCCTTACAAATTTTGATACATTGCTAATTCAAGCAACTGCTAAACTACAATTGGGTCTAGACATCTGACGTCAGCACTCACAGAAATAAAGAAAAGGAAATGATCTCCAGCATGACCACCCTGCACACACCCAGCGAAACAAACCCAAAAGAAAGTGACGCATAAATGACATCAGAAAAAACACGTGTCAAAATATTGTGAAACTGTTCTGAAAAGGGATGATGTGAACTTATTTTGGTTTATCAAAAATTCAGGGGATGTGATTGATAAAATGAAATCTAGAAATTTTCAAGCCAATGCGATTTCCTCATGCGATTTTTTAAATATGTACACCACGCTTTCTCACGACAAAATTAATTTTCGATTGTCCAAACTCAGGCTCCCCTTTCCAGAATGATCAGTTGCATTCTGGATTTTGATTGAATTGCTGTCTTCATTACCAAACAAGAAATACTTTCCTAAATTGTACATCAATATGTGCATCGAGGCAATCACCGAATTTGACAAGTTTCCATGGAGATGTTGCGACGGGTGTTGCATGCAATAAAGAGACGCTGACTCTCCCCGGGCACCTGGTCTCACTTTGGAATGTTATTCAGAGAGAGATTGAGATTCGCAATTCTGATTGATTTTGCCTTGCCATCTCTACTTTAAGACCGAATGACTGATATGTACTTCTTTAATGTTTATTTGAATATTATACCTCTTTCCAGAATGATAAGTGGCATTATTGATTACGATTGCATGACTATCGACATTACCAAAACAAGACACATTTACCTGATATGTACATTAATATGTAGATCAAGGCATTCAAAGAATTCTTCATGGAACAATTGCGACGGGTGTTACTTGCAAACAAGAGACGCTGACTTTCCCCGGGCACCTGGTCTGAATTCGGAATATCGTATATTCTGGGGTTCACAACACTATTTTATGGCGGGGGTATGATATATTTACAAAGATTTTACCATTAACTGTGTACTTTAAAGTAGTAAAGGGGGAATGTACAGAGAATGTCAAATCTTGATATCAGCAATAACGCTATTGAACGACACTTCTGGCCATGTTGACCGCAGCTTCTCGCTACACGTCCCAAAGGATCCAAAGGATAGAGCATTTGTCTTTGGTGTTTTGATGTTAGTATTTGCTGTTCTTTATACCTTTTATGTCTCTGGCTTTGTATGTATTCTCTGTGTTTTCACTCGAATTGTTTCGGTCCATTGTTGTTGGAACTGTAACCGAGTCTTAGTGGATATCCCCTCCTTTCTACTTATGTTAAAGTTAATATAAAATAGATATAAAACAATGTCGTATGTATTTTTTTAAATAATGAAAAACATACCTTCATTTCTATTCAATGTCCAAGTACTCCTTCTAATTTTCAGCGTAGTATGATGTTTTGTACAGGCAAATTCGCTTTACATAAGGAGATAGTTACATACTCTCATCTCCAATATAAATTAATTAATATCACTAATTATCTGAAGGTTTCCATCCCCAACAAGGATTAGAGGACCCTTGACGAACATCATTACTTCTTGACCTTTACCAAAAGAAGGATTTATAATGAAAGCGTTGGAGCTGATGTAACTGATACTTAAAATAAACCATGTAGAACTTCATTAGTTCCTTCTTTGTGACTCAGTCTTGGTGTCTTTTTGGCTTTGATAAACATCAAAGAAGTACCGAACGAAAAATGACTTTCAAAGCTGTCCGTATAACATTTTTATTCTTGGTCCGTAAGAGATGTCAGATTGTCTGCCATTTATTCAATCTATTTGAGTTTGGTGCATAAGAAAGAGGAAATTGTCATTTACAATTTGAGGACTTTACAGAAAGGAGGGGATCTCCGACAACACTCGGTTACAGCAATCACAGAAAAAAACCATAACACCTAATGCAAAAACAGAGAGCACACACATAGAGAAAGTGACGTAAAAGAGACAAGGAACACAAACTCACACCATAGAAAAATGAAATGTAAAGACGTCTTCAAATTCATAAGCCTCATTTTAAAGGAGATAAATTTACAAAGAAAGGAAGGCTCATCAACAACAATCAGTTGCAGCACCCACAGCAAAACACCTAATGCAAAAGCATAGAATAGACACAAACAGAAAGAGACCCAAAAAGGACAAGGAACACCAACTCACATCATGGAAACATGAAACGCAAAAGACCACAAAAGATCTCACATTAACCAACGAGATCAATGGTGCCGACTTAAGACGACCATCTGCCACGCATGTAGCAAACGGTGTGGTTATCTGGATTACGTGTGCACAACCCTCCCACTTTTCCAATTACCCAGAGGCCTCGCAGGCAGAAAGCACAATTGAGGTACTATGCGCACCATTATTTTCCCCTTTCTTGCGAAACAAATGAAACTCTCGTAATGGAGAAAAGGTAGAATGAAATTTTAAAGTTTGTAGTAAGTGTTGAATTTTTTTTATTACTTACTAGGACATAAACAGAGAAAATGACAGTAATTTTCTTTAATGCTTGCTTTGTGTTTTTGTTTTGCATTTCAGAACGTATTTTGAAAACATTTTATCATGCAGTAATTGTAGAAGTGGTATTTGATGTCGTCACATGAGTCCAAAAACAAAACACGCAGCTGGCATCGTATCTTCACCCAATGAGCTTTCTTGGTGCAGGCAATGTCGCACAAATCTGCTGCGTTTGGCGTCAAACACAGAGAGACAACTAGCAGGATCAAAAGGCTTTGCTGAAATTGAATATGGTACACATTTGTAATCTAATCTTTATAGATATCTGAATTTAATTATAAGTTTTTTTTTCTACTCAAATCTGTGCTTATTTACAAAATTGAAAAATATACATATACATAAAAGGTAACACATGAAGTAGCATGGAATGTTCTTTAATCGTATCTGTAATAGATGTTCTACATTTATATCACTTTCCATACGTTTTGCCTTTTTTGTTTGTTTGATATTTTTTAAATTGTCATCTGCTTTTTTTTGTCCCTCGATGATAGATAAAAGAGGTTTGAAAAGGAAGAATTTCTCTTAACAAATTTTCTCCCATCCCTTTTTGAAATCTCTATGCATATGTTAGCGTGCTTCACAATCTAAATAAAAATTATGACTCTTTTTCTCGAAAAGAATACTCGGAAACAAAATATAAGCCAATTCTCTTAGATTTGCGTTAGTACATTCTAATTGGCAGCAAAATCGTACATGTAATAGTTTTGAAGGGTTTTTAGGAGTTAAGGATTTTTTGGGTCCGTCGATGCTCAATTTTGTGCTCTATTGTGGGTGCTGTTGAGATTATCGTCAGGATCTCCTTTAACTCATTTACCTGACGTCAGCACTCACGGCTAAAAAGGAACACATGACCAACTATTGTGAAACTGCTATGAACAGCAATGGTGTATATTTCTTTTGGTTTCTCAAAAAATTCAGGGGATGTGATCGACTTAATGAAATCAAGAAATGTTCAAGCAAATATCATTTCTTCATGCGCCTATTCTAATATGTACACCACGCTTCCTCATTACAAAATAAATGATCAATTTCCAAACTCATTATATGGTGTTTTGATCGAGAGGAAAACTTATATTCGTACATCTGAATCAAAGGGTATATTTTTGGCCACAGAATACAAATTATACAAATCATGGACATGTGGTGCATGTAACCTGTGTATTGTCTTGTCCTCTTTCCTCTTTGACAATGTTTATGTAAGATTTGGTGAGAAAATCTACAAGCAATTTGTAGTAATCGCTATGGGTACTAATTGTGCACCTCTTGTTGCAGATTTATTTTGTACAATCGATCATTTATTTTGTCGTAAGGAAGCCTGGTGTACATTTTAGAAAAGTAGTATGAAGAAATCGTATTTGCTTGAACATTTCTTGACCTCTGGCTTGCTAGGGGTCCGTCTATGCTCATTCTGGTACTCTATTGTGAGTGCTGTTGAGATTATCGTCAGGATCGTCTTTATCTCATTTGTGTCACACTTATGCCCTTTGCCGTGTGGAGCTCGTAAAAAAGTTCCCCGCGCGGGATTTAACAGTAAGTGTTTTGAATATTTTCCCTGACATGGTCGCCATAGCACTTTCTATATAGAAATAACCTCAGACAGTACATGCATTTTATATATTGTTTTCATTTTCGTGCATGAACATCGACGGCGGGTGCGGCTAGCCAACAGGGGATGCTTACTCCTCCCGGGCACCTGGTCCCACCTCTGGCTTGCTAGGGGTCCGTCTATGCTCATTTTGGTACTCTATTGTGCGTGCTGTTGAGATTATCGTCAGGATCTTCTTTAACTCATTAATTTCATTCGAAACGGAAGAAAAGAAAATGCTAGTTCATATGCAATTATAATTTACATTGTTGCAACCTTATTTAATTTCATATCGGAAAAATTCCCTGTCATATTGAAAATATGTATCTGAGGTTATAGGACGCTTTTTTCGGTAATGTTTTCAAAATTATTTTCACCGAAGAATATGGCTTGGACAAGGATTTGTAAACCGTTTTGATACCAGAAATTATTGCTTATAATGTGTTTTACACAGGATTTCAATATCCTTGGTGGTTACTGTTACTGTTACATGTATACACCATCATCTTTTATAACATGGTAACACACGATTGTGATTCACAAATTTATTGTACCACAGCAGTTTATTGCATGGAGTTGAAACCCTCTCACATATGCAAATCAACGAATTGATACAACGAGTGAGATGGGCAAAACATTGAAGCTACCTGAAAATTATATCCACAAACTAATTTAAACTTGTACTTACCATTGTGTTAGTTCGATCTTTGATTCTCTCTTCCAGCTATATGTATTTTAACTTCCTCAACGAGTTCTCGAATTTATACCAGAAATTAAAGTGACGAATAAAATCCCTACCCCAAAACTCAACGACCGGTTGGGGATTCTGTTAGGGGATTAGTTCTTCGATGAAAATAATCAATGAATAGTAATTAAAGGAAACGTAAGAAGATCATTTTCAATACTATTTAATTTTATAATTTGTATGTCATTTGCTTCATTAACTGTAATTATGTTTAACGGAAGATCGTAGATCAATTACCTGTACATTTAAGGTGGAATATCCCTCATGTTAGAAGTGCTGGTAATTTTTGCCAATTTTTCTCTTCAGAATGTTGTTCAGATTATCAAATTAATATAGGTTTGGGAAAAGTTTTTATAGATACATTTTATCACTCAAAAAAGGGATTTTTCTTACTTTTCCCGTAGGGACCAATGTTAAAGTTCAAACGACAAAATGTCTCAGTATAATCATGAAACTACGAATTATATTTTGTTTGTATATCATTTGTAACATAAGCATGGATATATATGGAAATATAAATATTCTTTAAGTTGTTATGTTGGAAATATGAGCATTTGAGACCTGAGGGATGCTCTACCTCAAATCGCACTTTCCAATTTCCCACGCTCAGATTACCAATCATAAGTTTATTCCTAAAGGTCATACGTATCATAATACTAATACCAGTATGACGTTATCTATATCTATTCTCATTGTATCAGCCTACGTGTTGGCTATTTTGGATGTTTTAACTCTAGTAAGAGAAATCCCTTTAATCATTTAATCTTTTAAACGTATAATATTAAAGGCATTACCTTAAACACACACACACACCCTCACACACATTCGTATGAAAAATAAACAACACCGTGTTTAAGTGATACGTGTCATCGACGCTATTTTGGTTCATCCCTTTCTTCTTTTTACATTCAAAGGACATCATCAGAACTCTAAAATCATTCAGTTTTAAGTTCCCAACCATCTATTATCTCATTGATACCTTCAGAAAAATGTGGTTTGCTACTTGTTCTCTAACTGGTCTATATGGATATTGTTGTGCCTCCTCGCCCCTTATGTTTGTTAATGTTGGTTTATATGTAGTCTTTCTCGTAAAGTGAGTGCTCTGATTGTTTTCTCCTTGTTTGCTCTTCCATTCCGTGTTCTGTCTCTTGTTGTGCTTCAAATCTATGTTTTCGCAATTTGAATTAAGTTTTTTGCCGCAACCGAGTCCAGTTAGAGATCCCTCCTTTTTCTGTTACTCTTTGATTCTATCATCCTGTAAGTGTCCGCAGATTCTTCATTGTGTTAAGTTGTCCTTTGTGATGCCATGAAACTGTCCTTTGTGTTGCCATGAAGTTATCCTTTGTTTTGCCATGAAGCTATCCTTTGTGTTGCCATGAAGTTGTCCTTTGTGTTGCCATGAAGTTGTCCTTTGTGTTACCATGAAACTGTCCTTTGTGTTGCCATGAAGTTGTCCTTTGTGTTACCATGAAACTGTCCTTTGTGATACCATGAAACTGTCCTTTGTGTTGCCATGAAGTTATCCTTTGTTTTGCCATGAAGCTGTCCTTTGTGTTACCATGAAACTGTCCTTTGTGTTGCCATGAAGTTGTCCTTTGTGTTGCCATGAAGTTGTCCTTTGTGTTGCCAAAAAGTTGTCCTTTGTTTTGCCATGAAGTTGTCCTTTGTGTTGTCATGAAGTTGTCCTTAATTTTGCCATGAAGTTGTCCTTTGTTTTGCCATGAAGTTATCATTTGTGCTGCCTTGAAGTTGTCCTTTGTGTTGCCATCAAGTTGTGTTATTATTTCCGTCTGTGTCATCCTGTTGGTCTCATGAGATAGGAGACGCTGACTCTCCCCGGGCACATGGTCTCACTTCGGAATGTTGTTCATTCCGGGGTTCGCAACCGTTTCGATGGGAATTCTCACGATTTCGCCTTGCCTTCTCGACTTTGAGAGTGAATAACGGTTAGGTACTTCTTTGATGTTTATAGTCCTGTTTTTTATTTGTTCAATATTGCGTAAGCTTTCTGATTGTGATTTACGGAGTCTGATATTTTATGTTTTGTGTTTAACTTTTATTCACTGATTTATTCCTGATGTCCATATCACTTGTGTTCTCGTCACAAGTTACTTTTTCGTTTGTATGTTTTTACTAAGTCGCGTCTTTTGTTGATGTCAATATCTTGTTAGATATGTAGTTAACTTGTGAATCATTATTGCTTCTATGAGACCATTGCAATCTGTTTTTGTTGAACCTGATGATTACTGAGCTTGATCTTTTTTTTCTTTTTTGTTCTACATAAAAAGAGATATTGAAATAACCTTGGTATCTACTACAAATAATCAATGAAAGAAACGACACGCAAACTCTATGGTCATTCATTTATCTATAAATATGTTCTTATAAATTCATTTTAGTATAACAAATACGAACAAAATATAAGAATGACGAAAAATCAGAAACGAATATAGTACATTAATAATGTGGAAAAGTTCCAACTCTATACCTTCTTGAAGAAAATTTCATTATGCACCAGACACGTGTTTCGGATATTAAATTCTCATCAATGATGCTTCCAGCCGAAATGCTCTATATAAGCCGTCAAAATTATTTCACTAGCGCCCTCTGCTTTTATTTTAAGAATTTAAATTTGCGTATTTACTTCACAGAGAGTATGCGGTTCCAAATTTCCTGTAGGGTTGATTCAGTAGCATATCCAAATAAAATCTATGTTCAAAATAGCATTTGAGGGATGGTGCTAAGACGTTTACCTCCTTTAATTTCCATAATATTTTTGGACGAAATGACAAGTTTGCGAAATAGCAAAATAATATGTATGATGTATTGAGTACATTCGTAATCTTTATTTCCACATGAATAAAAGGATCCGGAAATTCTTCCCCGGCTTTTCACGAAAAATATCTAGTTAAGATTCGCTCATGTAATGAAATTTTGTTAAAGCAGAATTTTAAAAATTCCTAACGATAAGTTTTTCCCTATATTTCAAGATGAAATATCTCAAGCGTCAGAAAAAAGAAACTTGAATTAAAATAGCAAATAACAATATTTGGTCATATAAAATTGTTTAGATTGAGGATCTATTGACGAGGATTAAGTACCCAAGCATCTCTGGTCCATGCTGTAAATTTATCTGTTCTTAAATGATGCTATTAAATGTGAAGACGCTTAAAATAACTCGTGAATGTTGCATATTTTACACGAAAGCTCAGCCATAAGATTTTGTATATTTTTTCAAGATGAAATATGTAAAATAAAAAAGTGTTAAACACATGACTTTCGATGAATTTAACTGAATGGTACAGCTTCTCAACATATTCATATTCATCTCCATATGAATCTTAAGCTATTGAGTCTTGATACACATTGCCGTTCGCAGGATCGTAGAGTTCTTTGATAAAGTAAGCGACAGGGTAGAAATGTCAATGGATGCATTACACAGCGTGATCGCAGTCTGTACAGTCTCACTTTACATGCATCTCTGCAAGGTCCTGCCTCTGATGTCATTAAGAGGATTGTAACGATGAGAATAGACAGGAAAATCTGAAAAGTAATTTTATTTATATATAATTTTAAAAAAATCGGCTGCCTCATCTATTGAGAATATTAATCCAAATATAAAAAGATATTTATACTTAGAGCTAAAATTAAGTATATGTTGGAAAACTACGAAGAAGGGAGAGAATATCCAACAAGACCCTGTTTCAGCACCAACAGCAAAACACCAAAACGAGCATACTAAGAGACGAAAAAGAGACATACGACATATAAACATCAAACACAAAAGACTACACATAAACCAACGAGACCGGTGCGACTTCGGACGGCCATTTGCCACTCAAGTGGCAAATGGTGTGTATATTATGGATTACGTGCGCAGAACTCTCTCACTTCTCCGATTACCCAGAGGTCTCAAAGAAGGTACAATTGTGGTGTAAAACAACCTCCGCACTGTTAGATAACCACACGCAAACAAGACCACAAAACGCATAGGCCCAAGCAACACAGGTGAATATGTAAATGGATATAAAAAGAGGGCGTACGAATAACAATCCGTGCTCTGCCGACGTCAGCTCATGTATGTTATTACCCGAGGAGTCAGAATGACATTCAGAGAGGACAGGTGGTCGGGGCCCTGTCTTCTCTAAAGAGGTTTGGACAGGTCCCGTTATGGAGTCCCGTCGTGACAGTCAGTCGGAGTACAAGTTTCAAAAATGCGCTGGTACAAGAGTGTAGATTGGTCAAGTTCCAAGCGTAGTGATCGTCTGGTGACATTAGGATACTATCAACGGTATAAAAGGCGTTTGATAATTCTGACGCATTTTTAATGATTATGCTGTCTACCTTTGATCCTTCTAATTTTGTTTATCATATCACCATAAAAAGTAGGCGTGTAATACCCAAAGTAATGTTCTCTGTTGCGTGTATAGATTTGAATTTTAAAAGAGGTTGACTGTAATTCTTTTAAAATTTCCAGAAAGTCTTTACTAGTTTATGAAAACGGAAACCTTGACCTTAAAAGGTTCGTGGTACTTTGTAAATTTCTACTGTGAAAATCAAAAAGATCGTGTAATAGGGCCATTATTTTGAGATATGTCATTATTTCATCATTCATATTTACTCATATACTTACCTTCATATTAATCATCATCATTCGTATACTTACCTTCATATTTGTCATTATACTTACCTTTAATCAAACTTACCTTCATATTTGTCATTATACTTACCTATAATCATACTTACCTATATATTTGTCATTATACTTACCTTTAATCATACTTACCTTTCTTTTATTCATTACTACGATGGAATTGCCTCCCGTTCACCGTAAATCATACCTTTCTTTCATGTCTATTTATATCCTACTATGGGGTAATCTCCGATCACGTGATTGTCCACTCAGGTGTACTAATTACACTCTATCAGGGAACTACTTACCTAATTGGTTTCTATACATATCTTTTATATCTATTGGTTTTTCTCTTAACAGGAAATTACGATCTGGTCCGTTTTTAAAGTTGTTATTGTACAGGCAGACAGCCATATTGGTCAAGCGACGGTCACCAGAAAATATACATACTTTCATGATCGACCCAACGTTATTTACATTTGTGATCATCACTTACAATTATTTGTAAGTCATATATATTTATGTGCGTCCTTTGAATCATTATATATATTTTCCATACTTTGCCCATAATTGATATATATTTTCCCTCGCCCATTCATTCATCGTCATTTCATTATTTCATCTCATATTAGAAATATTATTCATTCATTATTCTATAATCCGCCTTACAAATTTACTTCTTCATGAAAAAATATTTATTTTATTCGTGCTCGTATCCATGAAATACATATATCGTTGTCAACATCGTCATTATTTCCCAGTTTTCCCCAATCCATTTAGAATCCTATCATTTCATTACCTCATCATTTTACAGGTCTATTTATGATATATAGCTGTCATACTTACCTGATATACCTGAGATTTGTCGCCGATTTCTCGGCACCTTTTATTTCATAAATGGGTACATATCATTTTATTCATTCATCATATTTTCATATCATTTATTCAGGTTTATATGCATTTTTCGTAGAAAGGTAATTTATGTTTGAAATACATTTTTTAGATAATTTATTGAATTACTGAAAATATTGCTAAAAAAATTAGGGGGGCAAAGTTTCTACTTTCATATGACATACTTTTTCTTCTGCTGATTCAATGTGATGAACATAAATGTATTAAGACATATTTCATAGTCATTTCTTAATTACCAATGTCTATATTAAACAGATTAACCATATACATGTACACATGATAAAACTTGATGCTACAGCCTTGCTTATCCCAAATATATTACATTCTATGTACCATTATATTATAATGGGAAAATCGCTCCTTTAATTGTTTTGAGCAGTGTATAAATTAATTTATGATAATTCATAAATAATTTTGATAAATTATTTTCTAATTTCATCAATTCTATTTTGATTATATAAATCTATATTTATATTGAACAATGTATTTTTCATATACATTCTTACCAAATATCTATTATTACCATTATACACATTGTAGGACTTTGCCATTTTTCCATGCCATTTTCATGCCTTTGCAAAATCATCCATGTAATAAATGATTCGAACTCAGCAGTGGCATTATGATTCATTTGTAATATTAAGGACATCAGAAGTGAGATCAAGTGCCCCTTTTTCAAACGTAAAGCTTGGAACTTGACCCATATACTGTTGTTTGTGTACCAGCATAATGAAAGTCAAATACAATCAAATCCCTCCAATGCTATTTTGGTCAAAGATTTCATTTAACTGCACTAATAAATCGACCCTACATAAAAGTTGGAGCCGCGCACTTTCTGCAAATTCAATGCACAAATTTTTAAAATTAAAAAACTGGAATATTTCGCTGTCCGGAAATCATTTCGGCGGCATTAATAAGTACTTAAAGCCAAAGTTATTTTCAGACACAGCCCAATCCATTTCAGTAGTGCCACCAAATTTTATTTTTTTTAATGTCGTTTATCTAATTTGTACGCTAATCAAAAATTCCCTTAGGATCAATCATTAGCATGGTGTTAGGATGTTAACCTATTCTGATTTCACTGATTCCCGTAGGGTCAATCATGAGCATGGTATTAGGATGTTAACTTATTTTGATTTCGCTGACTCCCGTGGGGTCAATCATGAGCATGGAGTTAGGATTGTAAACGTCTTCATATTGAATAGTTAACCTATTATTGATGTTAACCTATTTTGTTATTTTATTATTGATGTTAACCTATTATTGATGTTAACCTATTTTGATTTCGCTGATTCCCGTGGGGTCAATCATAAGAATGGAGTTAGGATGTTAACCTATTTTGATTTCGCTGATTCCCGTAGGGTCAATCATTAGCATGGTGTTAGGATGTTAACCTATTCTGATTTCGCTGATTTCCGTAGGGTCAATCATTAGCATGGTGTTAGGATGTTAACCTATTCTGATTTCGCTGATTCCCGTAGGGTCAATCATAAGCATGGTGTAAGGATGTTAATCTATTCTGATTTCGCTGATTCCCGTAGGGTCAATCATTAGCATGGAGTAAGGATGTTAACCTATTCTGATTTCGCTGATTCCCGTAGGGTCAATCATAAGCATGGTGCTAGGATGTTAACCTATTTTGATTTCGCTGATTCCCGTAGGGTCAATCATAAGCATGGAGTTAGGATGTTAACCTATTCTGATTTCGCTGATTCCCGTAAGGTCAATCATAAGCATGGTGTTAGGATGTTAACCTATTTTGATTTCGCTGATTCCCGTAGGGTCAATCATTAGCATGGTGCTAGGATGCTAACCCATTCTGATTTCGCTGATTCCCGTAAGGTCAATCATAAGCATGGTGTTAGGATGTTAATCTATTCTGATTTCGCTGATTCCCGTAAGGTCAATCATAAGCATGGTGTTCGGATGTTAACCTATTCTGATTTCGCTTATTCCCGTAGGGTCAATCATTAGCATGGTGCTAGGATGTTAACCTATTTTGATTTCGCTGAAATGTTAGGATGAAATGACAAGTTTCCAAGATAACAAAGAAATATAAGGTGTCAAATTGATAAAACGTCAAAACAAAACTCCTCTGGCGACAGAGCTGTAAAGCAAGAACTGCAAACGTGATAATTTTAGCGTGGGGTTTCATTTTTTTCACAATTGAATTATTATTGCGAAAATAACCCCGAAAATAACACCAATATAAAGGACGAAATGAAATACTCTGAATTTAGCTAAAATGACCCCAAGCGAATCTTGGCAATCGTCGTCACATGACACCACGCGAATCTTGGCAATGGTCGTCACGAATATTTCACCCGATTTTGAATTTACAAATTGGATCCCATCAGCCACGTACCTCAACTCACTTAGATCCGACACTAATTTAGTGTTTCGTCAATGATACGTACGAGGTTAATTATGAATAAGAAAAGTTTTCTTTGTATTTCAAACAATACATTTTTAAATATATTGCAAATCCGCCAGTGTCAGGAGTCCATTTGCATAAGGAACCTAAATAGTAAATTACTGAAAACTGGCATATATTACGAAGAAAGGAGGAAAGTAAGAAAGTATTTTCAAACATGCTAATCATTGCATACCGATTTGAGCGATAAGCCCACTTCTGCAAAAAATTAATAATTACTGTAAACTACTTTTTTTTGGCGAGGATTTTTTCGCGTAATTTCGCGAGCTTGATCAAACGCGAATATGAAGTCCTCGCTAATAAAAAGTCCGTCCAAAGGATAAAATGTAAATCAAATTTTACAGAATTCAAAAGCGTCTTATTTTCCCTTTCCATTAGAATTAATAACCCTGATTACACAACGAACGATCATACGCGTTGATATTTGGGATGCTTGAATTACAAACATAGCAATTAATCAATTAGCCTTAATTACCTAGAAAAACAATATACTAAAGAACTGTAAATCTTTTAGAAGAAATAACCACTGCAAATTTCTTTATATTTTTCATAATCCTGTTTTCAATAAATTCAATAAGAGACGAAAAAGTAAACAAATGGCGTGTTTATGAGATTAGTATGCAAAGATATGACGATACGAAACGTCTAATTTCAACTTATTTTAGCGTGATTAATATTTTATTGTACGGTGACCAAGGGTACGCCAGGAACACTAAATTAGTGCCGGGTCTAAGTAAGTTGAGGAACGTGGCTGATGGGAGTCACTCTCTTAAAATCGCGAATCATGAAAATTTCAACCAGCGAAAATAAACACGTTTAAAGTAGGAGGCAAATCCAGAACATATTGATTTTACACCTGATGGATGTCACCAGGCGGACACTCGGCATGGTTTTGAACCAATGTACAGCCTTGTACCAGCAGCATCCTTAAGATTTGCACTCTGACCGACTGTTTCGACGGGACCAAATCTCTTTAGAGAAAATAGGGTCCCGATCACCTGTCCTCTCTGAACGTCGGTCGAACTCCTCGGGTGATAACATGCATGAGCTCGCTACAGCTGGCAGAGCAAGGACTGCATTTCGTACGCCCCTACCCTACCCTATTTTTATATATATTTGCAGATTCATCTGTGTTCCTTTGGCCCCTGTGTTGTGCTGTCTTGTTTGTAAGGTCATCTTACATCTTATTTTTATCTTGGCAATATTATGTCATTAATGCTTGATGTTTTGTACGTCTGTTTCGATTGTTTTGTATCATGTTCTAGTGATTTTTGTCGTGTATTTTTTTGTGGTTTGTAGTTTTTGTCTGATGTCATATACGTATCACATTCTTGTGGGTTTGTTTCGCTACGCAAGTGCAGGGTGGTCATGCTGGAGATCATCCCCTTTTCTTTACACTAAGGAGTTTGTTTTACACAACAACTGTGCGTTCTTCGAGACCTTTGGGTAATCGGAATAGTGGGAGGAATGTGCGCCGCACGTAATCCAGGATAACCACACTATCTTCTTACGTTACGAACGTGGCTGATGGCCGTCCTAAATCGGCACTGATTCCCCATCGGTCTTGTTGTTTTTTTAGTTGTCTTTTTTATGTTCGATGTTTGATGTCTCGTTTGCTGTTCCTTGTCTCTTGCCTTGTGTGTCTTCTCTGTACTTTCACTTAGGGTGTTTGGTGTGTTGCTGTTGGCGCTGCAACCGAGTCTTGTTGGAGATCCCCTCCTTTTGTACAGTGACCGATCACACATGAATACGCATAGATGATAAGAAAAAAAACAACACATACAAGAAATTAAAAATACCTTATCAAACGAGTAAAAACTCTTTATGAATTTCTTCCTTAAAGAATCAGATTTTAAGAATTTCTCACATAATTGAAAAATTCTTACCTTGGTCATCCTGATAAATTTACATGCAGTTTAACCTAGAAATAACGATGAGAGGCGGACAAATGTTTGAATGAAGGATAAAATGTCTTTCTCTTTCCTCTTATATATCATGCTGACGAAAATTGAGACAAAATATGACTAAATCAGATTTAACAGCATGGAGTCCCGATAAATGTATGAACTATTTCTCAGGTTTCTGTTAGTTTTATCCTCTTTGCGTATAGTCGTAAGTAACGTAAATATATATGTCCATGTATTAAGTTACATACTTCGTTTATGTGATATGCGTGAGCGAAACTGGTACATGCAACACCCACTTCACTGCCGCGCACTCTCTGTAAGGTAAATGTACAGATCTAAATTCAAAAATTGAAGAGGGCGCTACTTAAATGAATTTTGGTGGCTCAGCTGGAAGCATCACTGACGAGAATTTAATATTCGAAACAGATGTCTGGTGCAGAAGAATTGGTTTGGAATTTTCTTCATGAAGGTATAGAGTTGGAACACTTCCGTCTTATTATTATAAATACTTATTTCATGTTGCAGTGTGGAGAAGTTAACTCGTTCCCCGTGACCTGATGTTAAGGAGTGTATTAATTACTTCTTCCTAGCTCTGTCGCCTGATAGAAGCTTTGTTTTGGCCCTTTATCGATTTGACATTATAGATATTATTTTCGAAAACTTTTCATTCCATTCAAAACTATCACCGAAATTAAAGGAAATAAACATCTTAGCACCATCCCTCTAATGCTATTTTGAACATTGATTTTATTTGGATATGCTACTGAATCGATCCTACAAGAAATTTGGCGCCGCGCACTCACTGTAAAGTAAATGTACAAATCTAAATTCAAAAATTAAAGAGGGCGCTACTGAAATGAATTTTGGTGGCTCCGCTGGAAGCATCACTGATGAGAATTTAATATTCGAAACACGTGTCTGGTGCAGAAGAATTGGCTTGGAATTTTCTTCATGAAGGTATAGAGTTGGAACACTTCCGTTTTATTCAATTCGGTCGAATTCTCACATCCGGTTACTTCCATTTCGGAAGATACAAGTATATGTGGTGGTTGGATGGTTCAAATGGTCTAAGACAGAATATCATCCACTATTCTAGAGAGCGGGACATCCTAATATATGACGAGTTCCCAATATCGACCATAACACTTCCTCAGTGACGTTGGTCACAGACGTATCCCTGCCTTAGAAGCTTATCTGAAAGACGCCTAGCTCTTAGACCAAAATCTGTATATTTGGTACTTGCTCTGGCATAGCGTATCAACTGAGATGTGAACACACCATATGAAGTAAATAAACATTACAGAAGTACCCATCAGTTATTTAGTCTCACAGTCGAGAAGGCAATGTAAAATCATTAGATTTTCCTAAGGAACGGTTGCGAGCCTCGGAATGAACAAAATTCTGAAGTGAGACCAGGTGCCGATGAAGGAATGTTGCTACTCAGAAAAGGAAAGTTTGTGATGTAAAAATTGAAGTTGTCACGTATGTCATAGAGTGAGGTGTTCATGTGACCATCAGTGTCGTAGGACAACATTATGTCCAGATAAGATGCTGAATTATTTGTCTCTGTTTTTTCTTTGACTTCAAGCTCCGAAGGATAGATTCTGCTGAAGTAATCTGCGAATTTTGAATTATTGATGGACAGCACATCGTCTATGTATCTGAAAGTGAAGTTAAAGTTATAAGCTACGTATCTGTTCCCTTCAGAGATCAAAGATTGAATTCATCTTCATACTAGTAAATAAAAATATCGGCAAGGAGTGGCACACAATTGGTTCCCATTGGAATTCCGACAATTTGCTGGAAGACCATTCCTCCTAACACCACAAAAATGTTGTCGATCAAGAAGTTTAACATCTGAATAATATCTGTTTCATTGTACTTATTCTTACTTCGGACTTTTCTTTAACAAAATAAGTTTTGCCATAATTAACGACAATAAATCTTTATTTGCGATTGCCGTCTTGCTTGAAAACGCATTACTTATAATTTTTGCGAGTGTTTCTTTCAATTTAGCATGTGGGATTGTTGTGTAAAGAATCGAAAAATCAAGGCTTTGATCAAATGGACTCTATTGAAATGGGTGGATTTCAGATGTTCTTAAAGTTCCTTCGAATTCTTTTAAATCCACATCTGGTTGATACCTCTGCGAGAATATACTGGCGAACAATATTTTTTATTTGATTTCAAATAAAACTTTGGTGAGTAAGATCGATACATACTTGGTAGAACAATTTGAGGGACCAACGATGAAACGTTGTTTGTACGGATTCTTATGCATTTTAGGTATGCAGTATAAGCATGGTTAATTTAAATCTTTATTGTTATTGTCGAAGCCAAAGGAAGCAAGAGCTGCTTTGTGGCTATTTATTATTTCAGAGGCAGAAAGGTTTATTGGGGTGTGAGTGGGGTTTCTAGGTGTCGAGTTTAAACCCAACTCTTTCACTAGACTGTCGAAATAGTACTTTTCGCAAGTACATGTGAAATTATTTGAGGCTTTGTCTGCTGGTGTGATGACATAATGTTCTTGGAGCTAGGCAAGCACTGCGATAACATCAGGGTCTTTAAAGATAGAATCGGATCTGGTGTTCACAGTTGAGTTTAATCGGTAAATTCTAGATAAAAGTAACCCCCTCTGATGGATTTTATCCATTCGGAAAGGGTGACAACCTGTACATCCTCTCTCTTTGCCCATATTCCTCACAAGAGTCCATGATAATTTTGACATTTTGGTTCCATGTAAGGACATACTTTCTCTGTACAAATGAATTCGGGATCCTGTTTTAACATTTCTCTCAAATTGTCGTTCTTGACTATACTAAGGTCACCAGTAATAACGTGTCCACAAGGAGAGTAGTTGAAATGCGATGAAGAACATTCACAAGGAAGTGGATGTAGTGAGGGGTTACTGAAATCAATACACTGCAAGAATCGTTTGTAATTGTAAATTTGGTGTGTAGCTATAGGAAAAACAAAGCATTTCTTTTCTTTTGAAATATGGTGGGATTTTTTTCTGTGACATTCTTGTGATTCAAAATTTGACCAAGATTCAATTTATCAATACCTTTGTTTGCAAATCTTACTTTAATGAAAGGACGGTTTGAAGTAAGAACGTATAAGAAGAAGTGGCTAACACGTTTTCAACGCTAAATTTGTTAATAAATTTGAATTTGCAAAAGGCTAATTCGATATCATATTCTAATCAAATCGAGCAATTTATTCACGATTACAGGAATACAAAGGAAGGCTTGTAGAGAAAGACGAAATGCTGTCGGTAAATCAATTCAGATAAAATTTGAATAAAGCATAGATGCTCATGTTTTATTCGCAATATTTGATATCCAAACTACGGCAATGTGATTCCTGACATAAAAGATGGCCAATGTAAGTTGACGCCTTTCGTTGGTATTGTTAATTTATTGCTGATATGAAATATCAATCAAACACAAGACCAGATTCCAAATCTCACAATCAAAAGGCAAAGACATAACTTGAAAAATATAAAACAGAACTTTCTCGGACAAACAGACAGAGACAATAACACAGCTCCACAGAAATACGACGGACGTACAGCTTTATCTAATGAACAATCTAAAATGTCCAGTGCAAGTGCGGGATAAACTGTAGATAGCGTTGTCAAAACGTACCAATTTGCAAAGTTTAAACATATTCAGATATCACATGGAAGTAAACTTGATTATATGAAAAATGCGAAAGAGAAAAAAGTTTGTAAAAGAACATTATTTCACTTGAAACCAAATAATTACTCTAAGAATAAAAAAGTAATGACTGAAGTAAAGAGAAGCAAAGAGGGTGAAAACATTGTGTATTTGTGGTGTTTTTTCTTTTTAGAAAGCAAAAACAAAACAACGAGAAATGATGTTTTCATCATTTCTCACCAAATCTTACATAAATATTGTCCTTTTGGACAATATTTATGTTTGGTGAGAAACTCTACACACAGGTTGTAGGGATTCCTTTGGGTACTAATTGTGCGCCTCTTGTTGCAGATTTATTTTGATACACATGTGACAAGGAATTTATCCAAAATCTTCAAAAGCAAAGGAAAAATGATGATGTGAAATGCTTCATTGGAACTTCTAGGTACCTGGATGATATTCTTACTATCGACAATCCTGTTTTTGAAAAGTATAAAAATGTTATTTATCCACAAGAAGTGGTTCTAAACAAGGCAAAAGCTACAAACATAGAAACACCATTTCTGGACCTAAAAATCCAAATATTTAATGGAGAGATTCATACAAAGAGTGTATGACAAAAGAGATGATTTTAGATTCAAAATAGTAAATTTCCCCTAGCTTGACGGTGATGTTCCTAGATTACATTCCTATTTCACAACTTATCCGGTATGCTAGAGCATGTACTGATGTTTTGGATTTTCATAGTAGAAATTTACAAATTACCAAGAAACTTTTAGAACAAGGTTTATGCTTCCACAAATTCGTGAAGACTTTCTGCAAATTTTACAAAAATTATTGTCAACTTCTATTGAAATTCGGACCAATACAAGCAACAGAGTATATTACTTTGGGTATTACACAACCTGCATTTTATGGTGACATAATCAACAAGATAAGAAGGATAAAGGATAGAAAACATAACTATCGAAAATGCGTCAAAATCATCAAACGCCTTTTATATCTTTTATATATGACCCTTATGTCAACAGACGGACACTATGCTTGGTACTTGACCAATCTACTGTATTGTACCAGCGCATTCTTAAAACTTGCACTCTTACTGACTGTGAGGACGGGACTCTATGACGGGCCCTGTCCAAACCTCTTTAGAGAAGACAGGGCCACGACCACCTGTCCTCTCTGAATGTCAGTCGGACTTCTCGGGTGAAAACATACATGAGCTCGCGGCGGCAGAGCATGGATTGTATTACGTACGCCCTCTTTTTATATCCATTCACTCATTCATCTGTGTTGCTTGGGCTCCTACGTTTTGCGGTCTTGTTTGTGTGTAGTCATCTGACAGTGAGGAGGTTGTTTTACACAACAATTGTACGTTCTTCGAGTAATCGGAAAAGGGTTGTGGACACGTAATCCAGGATAACCACACCTTCTGCTATTTCCATGGCAGATGGCCGTCCTAAGTCTGCACCGGTTGCCCATTGGTCTCGTTGGTTTTTATGTAGTCCTTTGTGTTAGATGTTTCTGTGTTGTGCGTTGACGTTCCTTGTCCCTTTTGCGTCTCTTTCTGTGCTTGTTTGCTTTGTGTTTTCACAGTGGGTGTTTTGGTGTTTTGCTGTGGGTGCTGCAACCTGGTATTATTGGAGATCCCCTCCTTTGTTTCACTCTCTCTGCTTCATTGTTTGTCCTATATATGATTTTTAATCACCTTTAATGACATTTAATTTGTATCTTTCCATTTATTAGTCAGGCATGTTACTAATAATGAGTATGTTCAGTAGAGGTTAAACAATGGCTGAAATTAATCTTTTTTTTTGTATTGGTTTAAAAAACAAATAAGCGATCAAGGATTTCATTTGGAAAAATAATTGATGAAAGTCACCGAAATCCATCATACATTCAATCTTGCCTATTTTATTGCCTTTGCCAGACTTTCTGGGGACATTTTATCTCAAGGATTTGTACTACGTCATATTCTCCGTCAATGCGCCGAATAGAATTACGAGAAATAGAAATGAGCGTACAAAAATGATGAAATTCAGTAGTTTTGATGACTTGATTTTTTCAACTGTACTTCCAGGTACCTGGATGATTTCCTGACTATTGACAACCCTGTTCTTGAAAAATATAAGAATATAACTTACCCGCATAAATTGACACTCAATAAACAAACGTTACAAACAAGAGTGTGCGGTCCAAAATTGTGTGTATGGCCGATTCAGTAGCATAGACAAATAAAATTTATGGCCAAAATAGCATTGGAGGGATGGTGATACGATGTCAACTATATATTTTTTCTACTTGTTGCAATGATGCAACTGATGGGTAAGTCTGTAATGTTTATTTTCCGAAGTGCAAAATAATATATATGATGTCAAATGGATGTAGGGCAAAAACAAAGCTTTTTCTTTTATTCTACTGAGCTTGAAAGAAGTAATTATTACACTTTCAACGTTTAGTCACATGGAACAAGTTTGACTGATCCATATTGCAAAAGGAAGTGTTCAAGAAACTTTTATGACAAGATTTCTGTTTTTTTTATAAATTAGTCAAAACTTACAAAAACTTCTCTCAGATTTTTTTGAAATTCTATCCTATACATGCAACAGGGTATACCACTTATGATGACATATAAAGCAAAAGTAGGATCAAGGGTGGACATAATTTTCATCGAAAATGCGTCGGAAAAAATGGTGGATTGTGCACATAAAACCCGAATAACAAGACTATTTGCTAGAAACGTGACCGATGACCATCCTAAGTCGGCACCGATTGCCCGTTGGTTTGTTGGTTTATGAGTAGTTTTCTGTGTTTTGATGTCGTATTTGGTATTCCTTGTCCCTTTTCCGTCTCTTAATGTGCATGTATTCTCTGAGTTTACTCATCGTGTTTTGATGTTTTGTTATCGGTTAATTATCGTACCCTTTATTTGAGAGACAACGTCAATATAATTCATCTAAAAATAATTTAATCTAATCATTTTTGAAAAAGGAATGAAAGCAGTGATGTTATTGACTGTTTATTTCTAAAGAAGGAAGGAGATAGCATCCGACATACTTCCATTGCAACAAGTAGACTTATAAAGTAAAAGTAAAAATTTAAATATGAAATCATACAGAAGCGTTTAATACAATAAGAGATGAAACATTAAAAACAAACAGTCTAAGCACCTACAACAAAAAACAACACATCCCCGTATTTCCCCGTCAAGTCACCTCACTCTATGACAAACGTGACGACTTTAATGTCAGCATTACAAACTTTCCTTTTCTGAGTAGCAATATCCCTTCATCGCCTGCTTATGGCGTATTCATATCTCAGTTGATACGCTATGCCAGAGCAAGTACCAAATATACGGATTTTGGTACATTTTTTGGACGTTTTGGCAATTTTAAATTATTTAGACTGAGGATCACTGACGAGGGTTTTAGTACCCGAAACGTGCGTGTCTGGTCCATGCTGTAAATTTATCAGGTCTTAAATGATGCTATTGAATTTGAAGACGTTTAACATTTGTTCTGAGAGCTAGGCATCTTTCAGATAAGCTTCTCAGTCAGGGATATGTTTGTGACCGACTAACATCGTCACTGAGGAAGTTCTACGGTCGATATGGGGAACTCGTCATACACTATAGTGTCCCACTCTCCAGAATGGTGGATGATATTCTGTCATAAACCATTTGAACCATCCAACCAAAGATTGTACTCTATGTCTTCCGTAAATGGAAGTAACTGGATGTGACAGTTCTACCGAATTGAAGCGGCGGATGTTGCATGCAAGCAGGAGATGCTTGCTCTTCCTGGGTATCTGGGCTCACTCCCATATAGGGAGAGCGCTTCTTTTCATATGGTGGAGGTTTTTGTTTGTTTGCTTTGGTTCCAGTTTTATCCTGATTTTGTATGCCTTCGGTTTCTGATTTTCTGTATTATCGATTTTGTGCTGTATACAGGGATATGGTCATTATCCATATTTGTCATTACTATCGAATCGCATGCCCTGAACGACAGAATAACCTTGCTTTCGAATTAAAACAGATACATTCCATAAAACCCCTCATCTCTTTCAAAATCCACATTCCAGATTCGAAAGATTTTTCGAATCCAAATTAATAATAAAGAAGAAATTCAAACCCATTTCAATACATTTATTGAACATTAAAATGGGCTAAACTAAAATTACCAAGACACGTGTTTCGGAAATTAAATATTTATCAGTGGTATTTATTTAATACCGAAGCTATTTAAGTAATTCAGATTAAACATACAGATAAGGGAATGATCTCCAGCATGACCACCCTCCGCTCACCCAGCGAAACAAACCCACAAGAAAATGACACACAATTGACATCAGACCAAACAAAAAACCGCAAAAAAGATACAACAATATTCACTACCACATCATAAAAACAATCGAAAAAGACGTACAGATACATCAAACATTAATGACAACACATAAAAGGAAGGAGACCAATGTACACCCGGCGCTATATAGGTATGTCTTTGTACCTGTAGATAAAGTAGCCAACAGTACCATCATTATTTGAAAATGTTACTACATTACAACTTTATTTTCGGAATCTCTGTCAATGTCTGTAACGATTAAAACTTTAACAGTGAACTTCATCCAACATCACTATTTTTTAATCAGATCTCCTTACCATATGGTGTTTTATGTGTGGTCTTTTGCGTTTGATGTTTTGATGTCGTATTTTCTGTTCCTTGTCCATTTTGCGTCTCTTTCGGTGGGTGTCTGCTCTGTGTCAGTGCATTGGATGTTTTTGGGGTTTCGCTATGGGTGTTGCAAACGGGTCTTGTTGGAAAACTCCTCCTTTCTTTTAAAACAATCGTCACATGTCCCCTGGCAAATTTCGATACATTGCTAGGTCTCGCAATGACTTAAGTACAATGTAGTCAAAAAGTGATAAAAGAACACATCGCAAAATACTACGAAAATGTTCTTTAAAGAATAGTTAAACTATTTTTGGTTTTAAATCAAAAGATAGAGAAGATATGAGTGACAAAAGGAAATCCAGAAATACTAAAGCCAATAAGATTTTTCATATAATTTCCGTACGATGTAAACGATATTTCCTCGCGAAAAATTAATGATCCATTGTATCCAGTATTGATCGTAATCTCGGTTGCAGTTCCCAAAGCAAAATATCAAAAATCCTAAATGAAAATACAGAAAAGACAGAATAGACAAGCACAATAAGAGACAAAGGACAAGCAATACCATATATGGCACAGATATCAAACACAAAAAAAGCTACACTCTAAACTATCGAGATCAAAAGCAAATCGGTGCTGACCTAGGACGCCCATCTGCCACGTTATGGTGTTGTTATCCAAATTATGTGCACACAACCCGCCACTCGTCCGGGCACCAAGTGATCTAGAAGAACGTACGATTTTTGTGTATAAAAGCTTCCTCGCAGTAAGAAGACAACACAAACAAGACAATAAAATACTTGGGCCACAGAAACACACAGATGAATATGTAATGAATATAAAAACAAAGGGCGTAGGGTAAAATACGTACTCTTTCTGCTGAATCGAGCACATGCATGCGAATACCCTAGGAGGTTGACTGACATTCATAGAGGACTGGTAGTCAGGGCCCTATGATCTTTTACGAGGTTTGGACAGGGCCATTTATGGAGTCCCGTCGTCACACTTAGACGGTGTGCAATTGTTAAGACTACGCTTGTACAAGGTTGTAGATAGGCCCAGTACCACACAACATGTCCGTCTGGAGGCCTCAGGATAAAATCTACGACATTAAAGGCAATTGATGATTCTAACGCATTTTCGATAGAAATTATGTTTACCTTTGATCTTTCTTTTGCCGTATATAATGTCTCCGTAACAGGCAGGCTGTGACTTCCCAATTCTAGGACAACAATATACGGACAAGGTGTTTGTATTGAGAAAGTTGATTATCATTGTAATCTAATCTGTAACGAAAGTAAACATGTCACTTCTGATAAAACAATAATCTGTAAAAAACGAATTTACTTTGGTTGCCATTATTATTATACATATTCGGAAAGACGGAAATTCTATGAAAGAAGAAAATGTAAGTTTAGCGTCATGTCCAATTAACACTTTAATTAATCAAACGAAGGTCATGATCTCAATTTACCCTTTACAACATTTAATATGTTTCAAGTATGTTCATAGATAAGGTAGAATGTTACAAAAACACGTCTCCTCTCCAGGAATTATTACGGAAATAACATTCAAAACAAAGTATCTTAGAGGTTTTTTATTGTATGTGCGTAAAAATTGAAGATAGAAGGAATGATTGTTATTATTGTTGCCAACGAAAAGCTTTTCTCTAGCGACAAATAAATGCAACAATAAATTTTAAAATCCGTCTATATTAACATTCTACTACATTCAAAATTATCGTCAAAATATAGGATGTGAACATCCTTGAAACATCCCTTCATTGGTTTCGAGTGCATTTTGTCATTTAATCAGGTTTTGAGGAGACCCCACAGGACATTTGGACCCCCTCAACCTAAGCAAAACAAATATCTGATTTTCGAAATTAAACTGCCGTCCGCCATTTTTCTTCATTTAAATTTGAATTATTTTGGTTTAAAGTTCCACTGATAATAATTCATTATTCAAAAACATACATGTATAGTGCACTTTATCTATCCAGACGGCTGCTCTCTAGATACACACTTGGACACTTCAGAAAATGGAAGGATCTCCAGCATGACCATCCTGCACTCACCCAGCGAATCAAACCCACAAAAAAGTAACACAATGGAAATGGAAGTAACCGGATGTGACAGTTCTACCGAATTGAAGCGGCGGGTGTTGCATGCAAGCAGGAGATGCTTACTCTTCTTGGGCACCTGGTCTCACTCCCATATCGGGAGTTCGCTTCTTTTCATGTGGTGGAGGTTTTTTTGTCTGTTTTGGTTATATTCCGTATACTAGTATTTACTTTGAATAGAGTACGCGTCTCCAAATTTTTGTAGGGTCGATTCAGTAGTATAGTTAAACAAAGTCTATGACCTAAATAGCATTGGACGGACGGTGCTAAGATGTTAACCTCCTTTAATTTCGATGAAAGTTAAAGTTACTGACGAGGATTAAGTACCCAAAAGGTGCATGTCTGGTCCATGCTGCAAATTTATCTGTTCTTCAATATGCTATTGAATTTGAAGACGTTAAACATCTAATATCATATCAACATTTTCTTTAAATTTAGTATTTCTACTTTTTATTAGAAGGAGTTCATTCTAAAAGCAGTGGGGTTATTTATTATAGAAAAGCAATCAGACAAACTTCTACGGTGGCTGCAATATCCGTTTTAGTCGCATTCCACGGTTGATCTTGGAAAAGGGGTCACTGATGGTTCAGGAAGCTTATTTTCCTTTTCCTAGCTATCACATCTAAAGTAGCAATCATGTTTCCATTAAATGAACCTAAATACACGAAGTAAGGTCATCAAGGCTTATCTGAGATGAAATTTGTCGTCTGAAAAAAATAAACATCGATATATTCATCAGATATAATTCTTTACCACAGAGCAGCATCAGTTGCTTCTTTCGTCTATGATTGTTTATAAAGAAACATGACTCGAGATATTTATATACTGAAAGCCTTAATGTAATTTTGGCAAATTGTGCCATAGTTGAGTAGTTTTAAAGATGTCTATGTCATTATTGAGTAAAAGAGACATTTCAGGAAATAATAAGTACAAGTACTTACATTTTGATTCAATGTTGCCGTATTTTTGTTTTCTATTTTTATTTCTTTTTATCTATATATTTGTCCTACTTTCTTGAAACCATGCTTTGTTTTTTAAGTTGCGTTACGTAATGTCGTTTTTTACTTCAATTCCTTGTGCACTGCAAAAACTCACGCTTCTTTTTTATGTGCATGATAAAAAATTGACATTAATAATAAATAAATTGAATTGCATTATTTTTTTGCAAACGGAAATAAGTCATTTTTAGAAATCAAAAGAAGGGAGGAGATCTCCAACAAGACCCCGTTGCAGCATCAACAGTAAAACACCAAAACACCCGATGCAAAAACACAAAAGACGAGTACAGCACGAGACGGAAAAGAGACACACGACATGTAAACATCAAACACAAAAGACTACACATAAACCGACGAGACCAATGGGTAACCGGTGCCGACTTTGGACGGCCATCTGTCACAAGTAGCAAATGGTGTGGTTATCCTGGATTACGTGCGCACAACCCTCTCACTTCTCCAATTACCCAGAGGTCTCGAAGAACGTACAATTGTGGTGTAAGACAACCTCCTCACTGTAAGATGACATCACACAAACAAGACCGCGAAACGCGTCACATGTTTTTTTTTTTTTTTTTAAAACATAAAACAAATATGCTTCACCGGAATGGTATTTCGAAGTAGCAACAGAAGATTAAAAAATAAAAGAAAATAAAAAGCATACAAAAATACCAAAACAACTTTAAATGGAAATAAAAAATATAAACCACAAAAATCCTATAACTTGCGGAAATCTGTAATTCATTTTATTTGTAACAAACCAACTCTTATCACATCCCGTTTGAATTCATTTGTCAGCATCTCAGCTTCGTTTGCGATGCAATTGTTATTTTCTAGTGTGCTAAATTGAGTGATCAATCTTCCTTGATTAGGAATAACAAATGAAATGTAAACGATTGCCAAGCAAGATGCGAATCCAAAAATATCGCTGCTCCAAATTTGCAGAAATAGGAGGAAATAGCGTAATATCAAACGAGTAAAATTCCCAATGAAAGAAACTTAGAAAACGCATAAAATATCTACAAAAGGAAATTTTCAAAATAAAAAAACCCATCGGCATGAGAGTCTAAATGTTCTTATTCTTCTCCAAAAACAAGTTTCTTGTTTGATGTTTTGTTGCCGTTTCGACATTGAAGTTGTCTGTCTCGTTGTCCCTTATTGACCCTTAAAGACATCTTTGCATATATAATGTGATATTTGATATGGCTACAAGTTCGGATAACCTTAAAGCGGATGGCCGCCCAAAGTCGAAGTCGGTGCAATTTTTATCTTTCTATTCATGTTTACCAGTCACCAGTCACGGTTCGAGGTGTTTGCTTGGATAGTCATGTAACCACGGCAGTCACGGCGGCCAAAAACGTAGCACACCGTATGCTTTTTGGCAGTTTTTATCTTTTATCATTTATTTGACAGTAAGTGTTTTGAATATTTTCCCTGACATGGTCGCCATAACACTTTCTATATAGATATAACCTCAGACAGTGCAATGCATGTATTTTTATATTGTTTTATTTTCGTGCATGAACATCGACGGCGGGTGCGGCTAGCCAACAGGGAATGCTTACTCCTCCCGGGCACCTGGTCCCACCTCTAGCTTGCTAGGGGTCCGTCGATGCTCAATTTGATGCTCTATTGTGAGTGTTGTTGAGATTATCGTCAGGATCTTCTTTAACTTATTGGTATTCAAGTTCTGTTAGGTCTCGTTACGTTTTCGCACGGTTTCTAAAGTAGGCCATCTGCACCGTGGGCTGCCGTGACAAATGTTTTGACAGTTTAAACATTTGCCCCGTCAGCCCCGGCATCCACGGCTAGTTACGATTGTCTATCCCGTCCCCCTACGCTGTCTCACGGTTACCACGTTTCGTCCACGGTGGCTTGAAACGTGGCCGCCGTGGCCGCCGGGAACATAGTGTAAACGGGGGGTTATACATTCGGTCTCTTCTTATTCATGTTTACCAGTCACGTTTCGAGATGTTTGCTTAGAGTGTGATGTAATACATTCGGTCTAGGTGTTGTGTGTCTCGATGTCCCATGTTGTTTGCTGACATTGATCTGTCTGGGGTTTTTTTTATTATATAATGGTGTACATCGTTACAACCTTAAGTTCAGTATCAAGGCAGATATGACGTTTCTTGAGTAAGGTGAGACGTGATTGGAAATATATCTCCCTTTTTCCAAGTCCAAGTCAATTTTTTAAATTCTGTTCCTATTGTAATGTTGTTATTATATGACAATTTCCTTATTCGGTGTCTACTTTCTCTAACTTCAACCTCAGAATGAATCAAACTTAAGTTTTTGCGAAGCATTGCGACAATTAGAGGTTTTTTTTTTTTTAATTTTCACAGATTTTGATCATATTAGATTGTTTAGACTGAGGATCACTGACGAGGGTTAAATACCCGAAACGTGCATGTCTGGTCCATGCTGTGAATTTATCTGCTCTAAAATAATGCTAATGAATTTGTAGACGTTAAACATTACATATAACGAAAACTAATCCGTTATATACATGTATTTAGCATCTTCTGAAGAAACATTTTCCATGCTGCAAGTTTATCTGTTCTTAAATGATGCTATCGAATTCGAAGACGTTAAACATTTGTTATGATAACAAGAATAAGAACTGGGGGAGAAATTAATCATCATTATAGAAAAACATTTCTGAGCGAACAGAATCATGTACTCTATCCCTCATCTCACGAGTTCCCCGCAGGGTCGATTTAGTAGCGCAGTTAAATATAGCCTACGGCCAAAATAGCATTTGAAGGATGCTCCTAAGATATCAACCTCCTGTAATGTCGATGATTACAACAAGGTATGACGATACATACATACTCTATATACAACTGTCTAACAAACAATCCATTACATAGTAAGGAACAATGTAGTAATCCGGATTGCATGTGTAGAACCCCTCCGATACACAGAGCTTATTCAAGACATTCAATCATCCAACCACCGAGTATACTTGTATCTTAAGAAATGGAAGTAACCGGATGTGAAAATTCTACTGAATTGAAGTGACGGGTGTACATGCAAGCAGGAGATGCTGACTCTTCCTGAACACCTTGTCTCACACCCATATTTGGACTTCGCTTCTTTTTCATGTGGTGGGTGTTTTTCTTTGTTTGCTTGTTTTATCCTGATTTTGTATGCCTTCGGTTTATGATTTTCTGAATTATCGATTTTTTTACTATGTATTGGGATATGGTCATTATCCATATTTGTCATTCAGCTGTTATATAAAGGATTGTGAAACGTACGTAACATTGAATTTACGTAAATAGATATATAATGCTGTGGCTATACGAAAAACAGTTCGCTCTCTTTACGATATTTGTTATTGACGAATACGTGGTCCTTCTTGACGATTTTGCAACATTGCTCACCGTAATAGGTGAAGGAAAATAAGATCGGTTTATAAGATGGAAAAAGAAATCATGCAGAAAAGTACCTACATTACCATAGACTTTATCTTGATGTACAGGACTGTGGTAATATCACATATTAATGTTATACCCTACAGCACTCTCTTTTAAAAGGTATCCGTTGTACAATAGGGCATTTTTCCATGCCTGGTAAGGTACTATAAACTATATGTTTTCTGAAAGGTTATAATGCCCACTGCTCAAAAGTAATAATTTTGGGGTCAGAAAAATAAAGGGGAATGACTGGTGAAGCATTTAAATTGTATATTTTCTCTATGTAACTTATGCAAAATGACAAAGTTGTACAAGAGTTTTCCCCTTTGATTTTTGAGAACGGTAGTCTTAACTTATCCATGTTACCAGGCATAAAATTTATCATACTTTACGATGGAGATGATTAAAACGCTATGTAAAATGACTCTATTGTACAACGGATACCTTAAAGCAACATCAGAAATATTGATAACTATCGTAATGAGTTGGTACATGTCTACTCTTATACCTACATAGTTTATAGCCCCATCTACTTCTCAATCATTCAATAAAATTTTAGCTGCTGCATGAGATGAAAACTAATAGATATAGAGCCACATACTACATCATGAAAGGTCGTAAAAGCCAAATGTTCCTGATATTAAGTTCCTCGGATGTTACATTGATTTAATCACGATGATGGTTTATCGTTTGATATTTAGAGCATCTTCAAGTGGGTTTTTGTAATGCATCAATACTTCAGGGATTCAATTAAGCAAATTAGATTTTTTTTTTAAATTATAGAAAGAACAGTGTGCTAACAAGGCACAGTTGGTAATTACTTAGAACCTGAGAGGACGGTCCATGATCGATCTGAGAAGACACACGTCAGTCAGCTGAAGGCGGCCATTGTTCCAGGCTATCTGATTTAGTCATTGTTGAAGGGCGATCCCAGCAATTTGACATCTGATTGATACTACCTTATTTGAATAATTAAAGACCGCAATGAGGGAGGGCAAGACATTCTAATCAGTTGTATTCCGTATGGAAAGTATGGAAGCCGGAATAAAGTCAGATATCTGAGACACTTGGAAAAGAAATTATTTAGCTTATGGACGCAGTTGGATACGAGTGATAAAAAACATTGTTCTCTTGACTTTTAATTTGTAACATTTGTTAAACTTGTGCGCAGATCACGAAAAATATTTATCGATGCTGAGATGTTAATTGCTCGTCAAGGCTTTGGTTATATCATAACAACGTTAATGACAAAGCAAATATCAGAAGCAATGTGACCCAACGAACAAACGCTCATCTACAAAATGGAGACAAACAGAATCATAGCTTTGATATTTTTGGGATTATTCTCTATAGTAGGAACAATGGGGAATTCTATCGTGATTAGATTCTACATCACTCACTTAAAAACGGCTTTAGACGTGTTCATCGCGGCTTTAGCATGTGTTGATCTAATCACCTGTGTTTTTATTCTTCCGTTTACTATGGTAATGGAAGCGGTTGATCATGAGATTCATCAGAAAGGTTTATGCCAGTTTTACTATTTCCTAGTGACCAGTAACGTACCTTTCTCCGTACTTCTAATGGTAATCATCGCCATTGACCGCTATCTGCTCATCAATCGCCCTCACTTGCACGTACTTAACGTCAGAAGGGCCATTATCACGGTTTGTGCTTTAGTTGGCTTCGTTTGCGTTCTCGGCTTACTGACGACGTTCACCATTGGTCTTGGATCGCTGTCAAGAAACGAAACGGATGTACATGAAAACATAACCCAGATCGTTTACGGAAACGATGTTTTCGGTGTAATTGCAAATCGGACTGAGAATACTACAATTACATTCCCGCACCTTCATGTTCGTTATATTGAAAGCCTTTTTTGTGATGACAAGTCGGATGTCTTTGGGCAAAAATTCAGCGCTAGCTGGAAAGTTGTCTACGCGTCCATTTATGGGATTGCACTGTTCATTGTTATAGTCTTATACTCGATGGTTTACAAAGAAATCATAGCTTGGAGAAGGAAACGATCACGTCTACTCTCATCTTCACAGCAAGGGAGTATTTTACATCGCCACGAACACGAAGAAAGTAAACCGGAAGTGAGTAAACAGGAAGTGAGTACTGGTAAGACTTCACCAACGGCGCCTTTATCAGAGAATATTTTACAGCGCCCTTCCAGAATGATAGGAGCTGTACTTAGAAACAAACAATTTTACCAGAACAGTAAAACGGCTTTTATGTTATTTAGTGTTACGGCGATATTCGTCGTTGTTTTTTTGCCCGCTTTTCTCATGATGAACGCGGTAATAGACTACGAGATACTGGTATATTACATGTATTTCAGTTATAATGTCGCTAATCCCTTTGTGTACGCCACGCTGAATGGAACATTCCGGACTTACGTCAAACAATTACTCTCACGGCGCTGTTCAAAAGGACAAACCTCTCCAAAGTAATAAATCGCTTGTCCTGAAAAGTTGGTTATTAATATTAATAAGTTTAAATCAAAATAAATTTGATAAAGCTGGATTTTATTTATGGTTTGAAATTTAAGTAAAATCTTTGGGAAAGATTCCTCTTAAAACTAACATCAAACATTTTTTTATCTCAGAAAAATTCAAACAGATTTTTTTAGGTCTTTATCTGTGGACCTTTCCTTTGTATATGAAAATAAGACAATGGCAAAGTAAATAAGTTTCATCATTTTAATGATATGTGGCTGTTTTGGACGCGGCTGACATTATAAAAGAAATTCAATGCAAAAACAAATGTCAATATATTCAATTCAAGTTCAATGCAAATTCAATCATAGTTCAATGCAATCCAATTCAAATAAATGCGAATTGCAATTCAAGTTCAATTCAATCAAATTCAAATTGCAAATCAAGTTCAATTCAATCAAGCTCTCAATTCAAGTTCAATTGAAGTTCAAGTTCAATCAAGTTCACTTCAATGCTCAATCCAAGTTCACTTCATTCAAATATTTTGTTCAAATTGATTCCAATTCCATTGATTTCACAATAACAGTCAGTTTGTTAAGATTGGCCGGTGAACAGAACATACGCGGCCAATTTAACTTCAAGCAATCACAAGAGATCAAATCGATCACTTTGCATCAATGATTTGAGTTCAAAGTTCAGTGTATTTTAAATTCAGGAGAGTTATTCCCGACAATAATTCGGGATCAGCAAATAAACAAATAAGGCTGCCGAAATAGTCAGTACTGGCTAGCCTTTAGTTTAACCTATTTATCAATTGCGAATATGCACTGCGACCGGGAAAACCGCGCCGAAGCGCATGCGCTTTAAATATTGATATAAAGTAATGAATATTATAGCGTAGGTGTTGTGCTAATGGTACGCTGACAAAGATCACTGAGTCGGTTTCACTTCATAAGGTCGATGTAGGCAAACATTACACTGACAAGGATCACAGAATCGGTTTCACTTCGTAAGGTCGATAAAGGCAAACGTCTAGGACATCAGAAAGGCCGTATTCCAAGAACATAATCGGATTCAGCCGCGCCGAGTGTCCGGGATGGAATGGTGAGTTGAATCCAGCTGACCTGAAAATATACATCAAAACCGGCAGCAGAACCAGGTTCTAAATTTGAAAATAGCCTATAAAACAAGCAACAAATTGGGTGGGTGGGTGGGTGAATCATTTCTTAAAAGATTTGATGTAAGGATGTAATTCTAAATGTGCATATTCAAACATTTCCTAGCTTAAATTTTCAATAGGTCTGTTACCTTTAGTTGAATTCCAGAAAGAGGTCGCTCAAGGACCCGTATGTAAAACATGTGCTTTGTGACGTGCACTGATGACGTAGTACATAGGGGTTCAAGCTTGGAGGTCGATGTATGAAAAGCGAGGTAACTCGCACAGCCACGTACGAAAGGCCACATATAAAGAAATCTATTTGCGAACTAGCGTCTTAATAGATTTTATTATCTGTGGACCTTTCCTTTGTATATGAAAATAAGACAATGGCAAAGTAAATAAGTTTCATCATTTTAATGATATGTGGCTGTTTTGGACGCGGCTGACATTATAAAAGAAATTCAATGCAAAAACAAATGTCAATATATTCAATTCAAGTTCAATGCAAATTCAATCATAGTTCAATGCAATCCAATTCAAATAAATGCGAATTGCAATTCAAGTTCAATTCAATCAAATTCAAATTGCAAATCAAGTTCAATTCAATCAAGCTCTCAATTCAAGTTCAATTGAAGTTCAAGTTCAATCAAGTTCACTTCAATGCTCAATCCAAGTTCACTTCATTCAAATATTTTGTTCAAATTGATTCCAATTCCATTGATTTCACAATAACAGTCAGTTTGTTAAGATTGGCCGGTGAACAGAACATACGCGGCCAATTTAACTTCAAGCAATCACAAGAGATCAAATCGATCACTTTGCATCAATGATTTGAGTTCAAAGTTCAGTGTATTTTAAATTCAGGAGAGTTATTCCCGACAATAATTCGGGATCAGCAAATAAACAAATAAGGCTGCCGAAATAGTCAGTACTGGCTAGCCTTTAGTTTAACCTATTTATCAATTGCGAATATGCACTGCGACCGGGAAAACCGCGCCGAAGCGCATGCGCTTTAAATATTGATATAAAGTAATGAATATTATAGCGTAGGTGCCATGCTTCGGGAGCGCAGCCCCGAAAGCCGCCACTTTGCGATAATAACCCCGAAAAGTGGTCAGCTATAAGATTCATTACTCCGTCAGCCGCGACCACTCATTGATTTACATAGGCCTTTTATTTGTACGTAATCGCTTGATACTAGTATTGAATCAATGGTATATATACAGTCATACAGTTTACAATTAACAACAGCAACAAGAATTGAAACTTTTGAATTTGTTTACAGTATAATCTGTGTAAACCGGCTTTCATTGGTTCCGGTTGAATTGGCCGGTTTCGGCAAGATCCGGTGTACAGAAAATCGATGTATTTGACCCAAATAAATTGAAATAATATACACAAGAATGCTCACTGCTATATCTCTACTGATGAATAGAATAATTGATCATCATATCAATACAAAATACAAATAGATTTAATCGTATATAAACAGAGATCAAACAGATTTCATATCATTGTCTACGTTTTGCGGAAAAATCTGTCAAGGATGAGTTTTTAATGATTTGCATTAAACAATTTCATTCTCTTTGTAAATGCGTAAAGTCTGCAAATAAGGTAACATTCGGTCATTTTTACGGACGAACGCATACACAAGTACCGTTTCATAGATAGGATACGTTGGTGGACGTTGGAGATTGAAATCTCAGGCGCAGAACGAGGAAAAAAGAATGTCAGAGAAAAATCAATACTGTATTGTATCATTGCATTAATTGTCGGTCAACAGAGGAATTTTGTGCTTCTGACTAGCAATGTACAGTATGCTGTAATCACACATTACTTCTACTGATGTAGATCTACGTTACAACGTAAATACCAGTACAGAACTTTTAGATAGATTTAAAAACCAATATGGGACACGAAGAATAAGGCGCATCAGGACGTAGTGAGTTGTCATTTTTATGGGCCATTTTTTTTTATTAGAATGGGACTATGACACAGGGCGCGTGGTCTTCCCAATCACTGCAAGTTTTTATTATGTCACTAACAGTAGTTGCTCCGATGCCAACCTTCTGTGACTTTTTGTACTTTTTACGAATCGTCAATCAAAGATATTTTTTCTTCAAAGTTTAATTCTTTTTTTTTTTTGGCCTTTTATGAGATGGATATGCATTATCAACATTATTTCTTTTTC
Source organism: Pinctada imbricata (assembly GCA_033119305.1). NCBI lineage: Eukaryota > Metazoa > Mollusca > Bivalvia > Pterioida > Pteriidae > Pinctada > Pinctada imbricata. The sequence goes on along the minus strand of VSWD01000005.1, from coordinate 37,845,939 downwards.
TCGGCGTAATCGCCATGATAAACATGTACACTGAATAAGTTTAAATTCTTTGTTATAAAAAATACGTTGCCGAAGGTATAATTACCGTTGACCAAATCACACCTGAGTAAATGTTTATACAAGACCGGTATACAGGTAATCAATTAACCCTAATTAGTGTGATCGGTACCCTAATTGACGGCCGGAGTACGGAATAGACAAGATACGGAATACACAAAAGATTTTACTATTAAAGTTACGGAGAATCGCTCGGGACCGTAAGAAAGAACCGATGTAGACAAGATTTCGGAATACAGAAGATCCGGTTTTCACAAAATATACTGTATATCTTGCTAAAATGCATGACTGCCTGGTATAGAATTATCTTTCTACTTGGACAGTGCGTGCTTGGTATTTCTGCCAGGTTAATTGAGCTTGAAGTACGAAGTTTTATTGTTGCAAAGCTCTGAGAATTCATCTTGTCATGCTTGTGTCATGAAAACTAAAATGCAACTTACACGTGCACCACGTTGTACTATACTTGGTATCTGCTTCATGAGCATGTGCTACACAACGTGAAAATAATATTTGAGTGTGAATGCAAAACTTTTTTTTTTTTTTTTTTTTTATTATTTATTTATTTATTTATCTATTTATTTATTTATTTATTTATTTATTTATTTATTTATTTATTTATTTATTTATTTATTTATTTTTTACTTATCGATTTTATCTTATTTCATTTTATTTTATTTTGTTTTATTTTTTTCATATATATTTATTCATTTATTTTTTAATTTTTAGCTCTCTATAGCAAGCAAATGTGCTAACTAAAATGCAAAATGTAGCTATGTACAAATAATGTACCTGTAGCCGCTACAAATGAAATGCTGCATTTAATTCTTTCTAAGAGATCTTGGTCTATCTTGCCATAGATTGATATCACACGTCTATTTTTTTCCTATTTACTTTAAAAACAGACATGGTGCCAAATTTGGTTAATAGAATTTTGTTTTTGTTTTGTTTTGTTTTGTTTTTGTTTTTGTTTTTGTTTTGTTTTTTTTTTTTTTTTTGCACCTTTGTTTGATAATACATTCAAAATCTTGTTAAGGGACGTTTATCTTTTTTATAATCTATCTTAATGTAATGTTATATCTGATTAAAAGGTTTAGGGGTTCCTAACGATTGATTGATCGATTAATTGACGTAACTTTTCAAGACATTTTTTTTTTTTTTTTTTTTTTTTTTTTTTGTTTGTTTGTTTGGGGTTTTTTTTTTTTTTTTTTTTTTTTGTGATTAACATGCCTTCATTAATGATTATTAGTCTTATTACATGTATTTCGTTAGATTTTAGTAATTGATTGGTTTATCATTTACATAGGTGTTTCTTCTTAAATTTCCTTTTCAGCTCTATCAGATACCGTATTTATCTAAATCTGCTTAAATCTTATTCGTTTATCTAATTGATTGATATATTAACTCGGTTACATAGGCTATAATAGTATTTATTCGTGAATATATTTATTTTTCTCTTCCTTTTATATTTATTATTATTTTTTTTTTTTTTTTTTTATTTATCTAATTACTTGTTTATTTTATTTATTTATTTATTTATTTATTTATTTATTTTTTTTTGAAAATCTTGATGTCATTTGTAGCGTGTGCGTACCTGTCTGAGAATAAACTACATACATGTACTCTTTATATATATAATTTTCTGAATTCCGAATGTAAAACCTTTCTTTTTGTTTACATAATATAGGCATTGATTAATTGTTTGTTTGTTTGTATTTTGTTTTGTTTGCATTTTCTTCTTTGGTTTACTTATGTCTTATTTATACATTGTTAATGCATGCAAAAATGAAGAGTAAGATATCTGTCTTATTCTTACTTGATAGTTAGTATGTAGCTTATCATGGGAATTCATTAAAATTAGATCCACTAAACCGTAAACGCCAATGTGTTATTCTATAGTCGTACATTTTTTCTTGGAATTGAAAAGCGGGAACATTCGAAGTTTTATTTTAAAGTATTATGAGGATGGTGCCTTGAGCCCGTATATTGACACATTGAGCATCACTTTTTACGACGTGCACATCATGACTCTGACACACCCTTCTACATGCTTGATTATGGGGTATGAAATTTGGGAGGGGTTTCAAAATTAATGATGTTTTTACTTTGGATCCGATGAAACGTATCGACCTGGGGGGGGGGGGGGGGTTTATTTATTTATTTTCTTATCTATAAATTTTATTGATTTATTTGATTAATTTATCTATTTTTGTAAATATGAGTGGTGGTTGATGATTTAGATTCGTAACAGGAAGTGTTATTTATAAGGTACTGTTACAGATTGTAAGCTGTAGAACGTCGACAGTGTGGTTGCCTTGCAGTAATGGATCTCAACTTTTTGGAGTTGAAATATGAACGGGCTGATTTAGTTTTTATGGTCAAACGAAAATAAAGTTATTTTGGAAGGAAAATTGATACCTGTAGAAAATCTCAGGATGTGTTAATCTGTGTAGTTAGTACCCACTGATTGTGTGTCTTATACAGGGATAATCCTGGGTGGGGCAATTGTGAAATTATGAGAAAACTATTCGAGATAGTAGAAATCTGACTTCAAATATGAAAGGGCCCCCTATATAAACTATCCAAATATGCATTTAGTTTTAGTCTAGGACCCCAGATAAGAGTTCATCGGCCCCATGATTTGGCTAAATGGCCCCTTATTTTTTCAAATGGCCCTATTTTTGTCAATTTTATATACATTTAATAAAAAGAGGGCCATTGGCCCATTTTAATGGCCCCTGCCTTTACAAATCCAGGTTATTCCCTGCTTATATTTAGAATTAATTGTATATTTATTTGTTTATCTATCCATTATAATTAATATTTATCTCTCTATTCGATCAGAATTTGCAACTTTATAATTCGGAAAACTCGGGGAATCCTTTAGTCCTATGCGATATTCATTTGTAGTTCTATATTGAGGTGACCAGGGAAACATACTACCCCCATGGAAGGGGGGAGTTAGAAATCCGGGTTGACCAGATGCATCGATATTTCATACCGTAAGGTTCACGTAACCTATTCAATACTGTACGATATTTGTGGATGGAAATTATTTTTCCTGTATTATAGTTTAGAGGTTATGTTAATTTATCTATATGGTTCTTTTATTTTATCTACACGTATAAATGTGAGCCCAGTGGTACTTATATGCCCATTGCAGTTTTGGCTTTATCATCGGAGTATGACTTTAATAATTTTTTGTACACATTTCTCTATTTCTAAACAATAACTACATTTGTTTACTTCTTGCATGGGGCTGTTAATTTCAATTGAAAACATAGATATGACCGCCTTCGGCAAGTTCAATGGATAACGTACAAGTTTGATGTATGCATGTTCCCACTATACATATTTTCTTTTTTCTTTTTTTTTCAATTGGAATGAACAAGTCGAGATCGAGACTACTTACATGCCTAGGCATGCGCACAGTTCTATTTTGCAGAACTTTTATTTCATTTTATTTATTTATTTTTTTTTGTTTGTTTGTTTGTTTGTTTGGTTTTTTTTTTTTTTTTTTACATCTATTTATCGTTTTACCTCTATTTTTTCCATTTCTTTTTATTTTATAATTGTTTTCATTTATTTATTTTTTATTTAATAAATTTTTGGTATTCCAGATATTTCAGATAGAAAGGGCACATGTTCAGGTTAGGTTGTGAAACTTTTGCCCAATTTCCATTTCTGCACTAAGGTTACTTACCAACTCGAACACACAGAGGTGCTATGTGAGCAATAAAATAACAATGTGAATGTACATTGTACAAACAATATATGACAAAGGCCTAAATAAACATTACTACACATAAGATTTAGCAAAACAAGATATGAATAAATTTGATTAAATGATTAAAGTTAACCACACTTGATAATTCGAAATAAAAACTGAAGTTACATGTACTGATGTAGATCAACAAGTTTGTGGTAAACATTGGAGATAATTATGCAGTGTTTGTAAACACAGTACAAAGAATAGTCATTCAGATTTCATGTTACAGATTTCTTCCAATCTTTGCAAAATAACTGAAAGGAAAATTGTGATCCTACCTTTAATGTATAGGTAGATAGCTAAGGAGGTGAAATGACGAGACTTGAACGCTTATGTTGACAAGAGAAAGGTACATGTGAGGGTCCAAGGTCGTAGAGAAGGTCTCCAGTTGAAATGATATGAAATACAAAGAAGTATGCTATTGTTAGGAGTTTCTTCGAAAGTCAACATAAATAAATCCATCACAAAATTCAAGAAACCATGAAAAATCGATGTAAAATAGATACATGTATCGTACCTGAATCTGTATATCGCAAAGTATGCATCATGAAAGATCAATGTCTGAAAATACTGAGAGAAAATCCTACAACATCGCTAGATTATTAAATTAATTGAAGGAATTGAGATCCAAAACATATTCTTAAATATTTTATGAATCATTTCTTAAAAGATTTGATGTAAGGATGTAATTCTAAATGTGCATATTCAAACATTTCCTAGCTTAAATTTTCAATAGGTCTGTTACCTTTAGTTGAATTCCAGAAAGAGGTCGCTCAAGGACCCGTATGTAAAACATGTGCTTTGTGACGTGCACTGATGACGTAGTACATAGGGGTTCAAGCTTGGAGGTCGATGTATGAAAAGCGAGGTAACTCGCACAGCCACGTACGAAAGGCCACATATAAAGAAATCTATTTGCGAACTAGCGTCTTAATAGATTTTAATAAACGACAGAAAGCGTTATTTACAAATGTAATAGAAGTGTCTCTCATGTTCTCAGATGAAATTAATATCATGACCGATACAAAAGTAAACGAAGTGTATAAAATAGTACTTTGAACATACGTACTTAAATATTATTTAGGTCATTAATAGGTTCATAATGTTTCTATAATGGTGTTTAATTGATTTATCACTAGGTCAATCAAAGTAAGGGGACAATTGACGTACTAGAAAACGCTCAAAGTGAGTATACATAAAAATGTCATTATGATAGATATCCCAGGTATTCCAAACTTCGAAAATTGATTTTATCTGTATATGTGTGACAATATTTTGTAATAAAACAAAAATAAATGATTAATCAACATATATAATACATGTATTAAACCTTCCTAATTCTTAAACCCCTATCACACTTTTACGTATCGGCCCACGTATGTACGGCGTATCAGGATACGTGGCAGTAAGAAAGGAACGCAGCAGCAACGCAGTAGCAACGCCAGCTTACGTAGCGAGTACTCTTTGAAACGTAGCATGATCTCTTGATACGAAAGAGTGCCGCGTTTTTTTAAGTTCGCATCTAAAATTACGTAGTACAAACGTAGCAGCTTCCATGCATCGTGTGTACGTAGCACGAACGCAGAGCAAACGAAAGAAGCGCAGTAGCAACGTAGCAGGAACGTCGCTAATACTCTTACTACGTAGTGCGAACGAATCACAAACGCAAGCGATACCCCTATGGCGTACGTGCTACGTACAAGGCGTTGCTAATTCGTACCCGCGGCGTTCTTTTCTTATCTACTACGTATGGTACACGTTTCCTTTTCTTATTTTTTGTTTCTTCGGTGTACTCCTGCGTATGCATGGCGTACGAACTACGTTCTTTTCGTTCCTGCTACGTAAGAGCTACGTTGGTGTTGCGTTGTATGAGTATCTGCTACGTTAAAGGAGTATCGCTCATTCCACCTCGGCGTAAAAGGTGTATTTGCTATGTTTTTATGAACACATGATGAAAATCTAGGAGGGAAATAAAGTTTTGAACCTATTAAGAATGTATCAAGATTAATTATACCGTATAATTACAAACCCACTAGATCAACCAAGCAGCTTTATTTCATATGGCGAACTGAGTCTTAATAAAGTATGCGCTAATTTCAAAGGGCACTTTGACAGTACCCTTTACCCTTTTTGTGTTCATATTATTTTAAGTGGTAAATCGAGAGAAATAATATTTTGCAAGCAAAGAATTTCTTCATACAAATGTGAACGCCACGGCAACGCAGCAGAAACGTCGCCTAGAAGAAGACTACGTAGCAGCAACGTCGTACTTACGCAGTAGAAACGCATTGAACGTCACACGTACGTGCCGAACGCCGCATGTACGTGTTGGTAGGACGCATTGGTACGCAGCTCATACGTGATAGAAACGCCTCTTACGCCGTACAAACGTCGCGCTTACGCCTTGAACTTCTGAGAAGGACGAAATACGTGGCAGACCTTTTCGTTTCTCTTGCGTAAAGAATTTTGGCAAAAATATTCCTCTTACGTAGCTGATACGAAAAAGTGTGATAGGGGCTGTATGGCACACTTTTTACATGCGTGTTAATACTGAGGATGCACATATATTGTCCCGTGTATTTTCCTCTCATGGAATACGGACAAGGGTATAAAGGATTAGTTTTCTTTTTAAATGGTCAAACGTTCGTTTAGAATCGAGTTTTCGGATTCAAACATCAATTCATTAGTTTTCTTTGGTCCAAAATGCAATTCTTTTTATTGAACTAAAATTACACAGTTAACTAATGTCTTATCCTTTCTAACTAAATTCTTAAAACTTAGTGTTTGGATATTTTGGAAATGTCCTTTTTTATCTTTCAATTCTGCAGGAAAATACTAAGAAATGTACACACGAAAAGAACACGTAGCAATGGATGAATAACTACATTAACAATATTTTAAGATGTTAGTACACCATATGCGCACATTCAACAATTTGTTGAGAGATTCTTTCTCCAAAAAGACATTTCCTAGTGCGCAACAAGAACAGAATAAGGCGCAAAAAACCCAAACAAACAAAAACCAATAGGCCTCACGGATACGTGATAACGACGCATAATATCAAACAAAATGTATTGTAGGTGGCAGCACTGAAATGGAATTTATGGGAGTCGGCAAGGTTCTTCAAATTCGGGTGTTTGAATCATCGTGGATTTAGACGATCTTATTATAAGGTTATCTTGTTGTTAACTTGAAAACAATATCAAAAGAAAAAGGGATAGTTCATTCAATATTTGGCTAAAACCAGATCGAAATGGTTATTGAAAAGAGTAACGAACATTAATGTGAACACCAAAGAAATCAACAAACCAAAATTTAGTCAAGAAAACTGTAGGCATGGGACAACACATAAACAGAAGTGACCAATATTGATCAACTATAGACTTAGGACGGCCATTTGAAGAGTTAATTATAGGTGATGCCGCTTTCTGAGTTTAGTACCACAGAATGGGATAAATTTCGAAATGGGTTTACTTTACGATATAATGTTCTCTTTCTATTTGTCTATTTGCGGAGTCTGCATAATTCAACAACACGCAGTTAGAGCATCCACAGCGCAAACAGCAAAACCCAATTGATTCAAAAACACAGAGCGGATACTCACCGTAAAAACGCAAATGGGAAATAAGGAATACCAAAAAACAACATTGAAACATCAAACACAAAAGACTGCACATGATGGATAATATAAATATAGCCCAAATCGACATTCATCCAACCATGACATACTATAAACTTTAGATGAGAGGCTAATGGACATTTTCTGTAGAAGTTCGTAACACGTCTATATCCAGGATATAAGGAATCTATAATGCTAGCATCACTTGAAAACCTTCAATCAGATGAGAATAAACGGTCATGAATAAATTTGATAGAAACTATGATAGAGTCATCAGAGAACATCTTTGGAATAAATCAATGAAATTGATTAAATTAGTTAGGTATGAGCAGAAAGTTAAACAATAATTTTCTTTTTCATAATAAGTAAATAGTTACCCTATATCTTTAGTTATTTGAAAGTTGTCTTACTCTTGTAGGTGTCAAGTCTATGTGATGGCCATGATATTTAGTGGGTTTTTTTTTTTTGGTTTGTTTGTTTGTTTGTTTGTTGTTTTTTTCTCGAAAAACGAGGCTTTTTCTGTACTGACATGTCGATCGACCCCAGAGGAAATTTAGAGCTATGCACTTTTTACAAGGTAGATATACAAAATTCAAATAATACTACTAGAAGGCGCTACTAACGTGAATTTTGATCACCATGGCCTGAAGTATCACTGAATGGGATCTACTACCCGTAACACTCCGTGCATTAAAATGTTGTTAAAAAAGGCACATGTAACGAGTTGAAACTCTTCAATTTTCTTTTAATTCAATCTACCCTTAATTGTTTAATGAAGCATGATCTATCCAAAAATATTTCATACACATATACAGGAAAAAAGTAAACGTTTCAGACAAAGTAAACTGATCACAATTTAGTTATTTTAAAGCTTTATATTACTTTTTTATGTGGCGTCCCCTACAATAAGCTCGGTTTTACAAAAAAATATCCTACAATCGACTTCAACAGTTTCTTGGTTATAACTGAATACTCAATCATGAAATTCAACAGAAAAATTAAGTTTTTTAAGCTTCTTGACATTTTGATTTTATTTTGTTTTTGACGTAGCTACTCACGTTGGCGAACCGTGCTTAGTTTTCATCATACGATATCGTAATTGGGCAATGTGCGAAATAGCGCAAATTAAGCAATAAAAAAAAATCTACATTGATATAAAGTCAAATTTCAAGGAATGTTTACCATACTCTATGCAATTTGAATTTTGGAGAAATATGATATAATATCCGAGAAATTTGAAAAAATACTCGCTGATCTTGTCGTGCGTCCGCTTCGGGACCGATTCCCCGCGCCGCACATGGCTGACTCCCATAATGTGACGTTGTATACGGTGAATTTTATGGAAACAAAAAGAATAGATGATAGTATAGGTAATATAATATGGTAGTTTCACAATGGATAGTATGGTCGACAGTTTTCATCAGTCCTTTCAATATGAAACTGTATACGTGGGTCATTTGTGTAGGCGTTTAACACGTCTAAATGGTAACTCTACATAAGAAATAAAAATAAGAGTAATTTGTGATTTATTCCACAAATGTTATAAGTTTCACTGAAGTTTCCCTTGACTTGGGTATCACTTATGTGATTTCCCGCCTACTATTATTGATTATTGATAACATCCCCACTCCCATGGGTACAAAGATAATATCATTTTACTGATGTTTATTTGCCGTAGGGGTATATTTGAAACAAATATATTTATCAAAGGTATAAATGATCGACATATGGGTCAGTAGTTATAGTAGAGATACGAGTGTTCGTTTTACTTAAAGAGTGTTCGTTTTACTTAAAGAGTGTTCGATTTGAAAAGAAGTGTGTTCGAATAGTATCAATCAGTGAGTAGTATTCTGAAGTCATTTGCATAGCATGAGCTTGTCATGAGCATAGTATATATAATGTGGCGTGAAAGATAGTAAGGCCATTCGAGCCATTGCCACAGTTGAAACTCTACATTTTATTAATTTTTCGTTACGTTGTTTCTGTTGATAATCGTCATTCGTACAATCATTTTGGTCATTCGTACAATCATTTTGGTCATTCGTACAATCATTTTGATGTCGTTTTTTCTTTATGGCTGCCTCATAACTTTATAGTAACTGCAGATTATTTGATCGCCAGTTGAACGTTGGTGGTAATTAGAGTCTTTCTGTCATTTTAATATCAATGCGAGAAAATAACGTTTTGCAAAGAGACCAAACTTTTTTGTACAATCTTCATCGAGGTCGACGCACCAGTGCTTTAACTCGCACCTAAAGACTTTATCATGCAGACAAATTACCAATGTATGCACGGAGATGCCGTCCGTTCGTTAATCTGTCATAGATCTGTCTATCATGGGCCTTCATGGAAAAGGAAAAGACGCCGACACTACTCTGCACGTCTAGACGTATAATTTGGAGGAAACGCATCGTCACAGGGGCGTGAAGCAAGAATTACTACCCGACGGTGTACTGGTGATGGAGTTGACCAAATCTTTCTCTGAATCACATAACCATCAGATTGAATTACTGATAAGTATTTATCAATATATACCAATTATGTATTACGTCAATTTTGAGTAATGTATACTAGTACACGAATAAGTTTGAGACCTATACATGATTATTTAAGAATATTTATTGAGAAATGCAATGAAGTTACCTATATTTCAGTTGAAGTCTGAATCGTCGTTTTAATCGTTTCAAGCTTGATTGATAGTTTTGGAAGCAACTTCATGTTTATCGTTATGTACATGTAACATGCTAGATACTCATTTTTGTTTCATAACAGATTTCAATAGGAGAGTCTGAATAAGCGACTATTTTAATTCGAGTTCTTACGTTTCTTGTAACAGGACGTTTTATGTTATTATTCGCTCTTTCCAAATTCAATTGACATTGAAAGAAAATTTGTGATGTTTCAATCGCCTGAGGTGTAAAATATAATTTTGGCACTAGTTCTATCACACACAATTGATTAATTGACCAGTATTGAATGAACACTAGCGGTCGAGTGATGTGATATAAAAAGAAAGAAAATAGAACCTTTTTTATCATCTCGTAACCAAAGATGTAAAAAAAAAAAAAAAATTCTTAACTTTTTGTGTTCTAAAGAATCCAATTGTTACATGTTTAATTTAACTTCATATGATAAATTTCTCATTTGCGGATTCGTTTTGAAGAATAAGAATTACTTGGAATTGAATTGGAACTCGTAGGTTTTTTATTTGTAAACATTTGTACATGAGCGAAAGCACATAGATTGTCTGATACAAAATAAATAACTATTTTCAGGTGGAAAATTTTTCTACAATATCTTTATCAGAGATCACTCAATCATCATGTACTAATTTGAATGTACTTGATTATAGGGATAGTTATGTTGACGTCCCTAACTATTTGTATCTGAGATATTAATCTAATAATAGTTTATGATCGTCCTAAAAAAAAAATAGTAGGTGAATACACTGTATATATATTTATAATAATATTGTCGACAACGAAAACTGTCATTATTTCAGATTGATTTTTAGATCGTGATATTTTGATCTGTCCTTTTGCTTTCGTTTTAAGAACATCCATTCTGTTTACTTTATACAGTAAGATTCACTCCAAACACATTTGAAATACAGTAAAGTTATAGATACGTATAATTTTTGGTCGGAATGGAAGCTACTTCAGCTTATATAGATTGTTCGTTAAAATGGAACTGAATATCTTAATTGTACTATCTATGGTAATGAACAAGTTATGCCATGGTCGGCAATTTAAATGCGAAAAATATGACGCATGTCTCAAGATGAGTAAAAGATTATTTCACTAGGGCATTATCAATCATTTTGATAAATTGTTGATTCATAAAAAAAAAAAAAAAAAAAATAGAAATAGATAAATAAAAACATGCTCTCTCTGTAAAGGCAATTTACGTCTAAGAGTTTATTACTAAGAGACTGTATGTTACTTTATTTCAGCAGATGTGCTGAGTTGAGCTATGGATGCTCAGAGCTAAGAGAAACGAGGTTCCCAGTCAGCAGTGGTAATGAACAAGTTATGCCATGGTCGGCAATTTAAATGCGAAAAATATGACGCATGTCTCAAGATGAGTAAAAGATTATTTCACTAGGGCATTATCAATCATTTTGATAAATTGTTGATTCATAAAAAAAAAAAAATAGAAATAGATAAATAAAAACATGCTCTCTCTGTAAAGGCAATTTACGTCTAAGAGTTTATTACTAAGAGACTGTATGTTACTTTATTTCAGCAGATGTGCTGAGTTGAGCTATGGATGCTCAGAGCTAAGAGAAACGAGGTTCCCAGTCAGCAGTGGTGCTGAGTTGAGCGATGGTCACTCGGAGAAACGAAGTTTCTCGGTCAGCAGTGGGGCTGAGTTGAGTGCGACGCTCAGAGGAAGGGGGAACAAGGTTTCTGCGTCAGCAGATGTGCTGAGTTGAGCTATGGATGCTCAGAGCTAAGAGAAACGAGGTTTCCCAGTCAGCAGTGGTGCTGAGTTGAGCGAAGAACACTCTGAGAAATGAGTTTTCTCGGTCAGCATTGGGGCTGAGTTGAGTGTTGGACGCTCAGAGATAGGGGGAAACAAGGTTTCTGCGTCAGCAGATGTGCTGAGTAGAGCTATGGATGCTCAGAGCTAAGAGAAACGAGGTTTCCCAGTCAGCAGTGGTGTTGAGTTGAGCGAAGAACACTCTGAGAAATGAGTTTTCTTGGTCAGCATTGGGGCTGAGTTGAGTGTTGGACGCTCAGAGATAGGGGAAACAAGGTTTCTGAGTCAGCAGATGTGCTGATCAGAGCTATGGATGCTCAGAGCTAAGAGAAACGAGGTTGCCTAGTCATCAGAGGTGCTGAAATAAGCGTTATTTGGAAACCTTTTGAGCTTTGGAAACGATGATTTCTTGATTAGCATAGGGCCTGAGTTGAATGTTTGCTGAGAAAGATGAGTTTTCAACTTTTTAATGTAAGTTTTGAAGCTTATATTGACTAGAATATGTTCGTTGATGTTTATTTAAGGACATATATACAAGTGTTTAAACCGCGGATGGACAGAAATTGATGATTTAGATACATAACATATGTAGAAATGATGAAAAAGAGTATTAGATACTCTCTCATAATTAATTCACAATGAGAATTATCAAATTCAATGGTAGAATTTATTATCATTCGGAGTTCTTTAAGACAGTGGACATTCTTGTTTAGAATTCTTTCAGAATTGGAATATTCAGATCCCCGAGATGAGATTCATGAATGAGTTTTAATTACATAATAATAATACTTTCATTTTGTGAATCATGGGTTCGAATGAAATATATATTTGCTTTTCAGTAAACTACAAGAGTTTCTGTTTTTGATGTTATGGGTTTGAGCTCGGCATTATTCAGTCACAACTTTTTCTGAAGTGAAACTTTAAACGGTCATATAAATGTGCATAATTTGCTATTTTTTATTAATAGTTCTCAACTTTGTCAAATGAATGGAATGTTCGATATATTCCAAATCTACAATTGAAGTGTGTAAAATTATTACTTACACTTATATAAAAATCTAACTTCAAAAAATTAAAGAGGGCGCTATTGAAATTATTTTAGTGGCGCCGCTGAAAGCATAACTGATGATAATTTAATATTCGAAACACGTGTCTGGTGCATGTAAATTGATTTGGAATTTTCTTCAAGAAGGTAGAGAGTTGGAACCCTTCGCCATTATTATATAAATATATATATATAGTTGAATATGGGTATTGGTCGTCATTAATTTGTTTTATTTCAAAAACTTCAACAAATATGTATTTCTTGCATTTTGATTTCATTATTTTTATTGAGGTGCCGCTTTGATTTTCAATAGCTGTATGGGACTGTTTTCTCAACTTTTTAGTTTACAGGTTATGGATACAGGTAATAGAATTCTGTATATTTCGACAAAAGTTTGATATCATAAGATATTTTCTTTTTTCTATTTGCCCGTTCTTTGTTGTTCGAGCTGTGTGGCAAGTGGCACCTCCCATATGAGAGTTTTGTTTTATTTGATAAATACTTTATGTTCGTTTGAGCAGGGCGAATTAGAACATAAATATATTTATCAAAGGTATAAATGATCGACATATGGGTCAGTAGTTATAGTAGAGATACGAGTGTTCGTTTTACTTAAAGAGTGTTCGTTTTACTTAAAGAGTGTTCGATTTGAAAAGAAGTGTGTTCGAATAGTATCAATCAGTGAGTAGTATTCTGAAGTCATTTGCATAGCATGAGCTTGTCATGAGCATAGTATATATAATGTGGCGTGAAAGATAGTAAGGCCATTCGAGCCATTGCCACAGTTGAAACTCTACATTTTTATTAATTTTTCCAGCTCTAATGCCTGTTTTCTAATTTCAGAATCGCATTTTCCTGTTGGATCGTCTTTGGTTCTGTTGTAGGACATAACAATTTTCAGATGGCAGCCTAGTCGCATCGTCAACCTACGGACAAAGATCGCGTTTTATGCTTTGTACATTCTCTGAATAAATCAGCTGTGTGGCAAGTGGCACCTCCCATATGAGAGTTTTGTTTTATTTGATAAATACTTTATGTTCGTTTGAGCAGGGCGAATTAGAACATAAGCCCAGTTAGAAGGTCGTGTTGTAGAGCACCTACATGTAATACATAAACTGTGCTGTTTCACAGTAGTCCGATACTATCGCCTGGATTCATGAGTTAAGTGTTGGTCACAACCCGCCGTACTTGCAAGTACGTGCTGTCTACGTGCAAAAACGTAGGCAAACTTTTGGGATCCGTACGTCGTCCGTGCGTAATAAGTACATGGTCCGTACGTCGTCCTTACGGATTTGGGAACACGCAGACTAAACAGGACGTAGCAGTTTAAGTGCTTGTAGAACTTTCCCTGCGTTCTGTCTGCGTTCGGATTCATCAAGAAGTACGACACGCACGGTGTGAGTACTTTATAAGTACCTGCAATGCACTTGTCGCGTAAGGGAGTGAGGAACCCGTGCGTTAGCAGTAAGTGTAAGTACAACACCCACACGATAAAGCAGAAGACGTACGGAGATCGTACGTTGTAATCAAGTTGAACGCACATTGTCTGCAAGCACGACGATCTTGCCACGTGCGCAGCAAATGATGCATGTGATAACTCCATATAACCGTATCATACTCTTGTCACTTGTTTCCTTGCGTCTTCAGAAAAGCGTAGCGCACGTAGCCTCTCTAAACACGCACGTCCAAAAAAAAAAAAAAAAAGAACAAAACAAAACAAAAACGAAAACACGTACGGCGGGTTGTGACCAGGACTTGAGGTAAGATTTGAAGATTGAACAAGTCGTGACGTTCCAACTCAATTCTGACAAAAAAATAAATATATAGAACACTTGTATTCTAAGACTGAGTGCGCGACATCTGTCGTCAAAAGAAGTGGAGAATTCTGTCTTTATTTCTGGAAAATCACTATTATCTCTTGATATTGATGATGGTATAGGCACCATGTTCAAGATCATTTACTGATATTTTTACCAGAAAAATGTATCTTTGTATGTTTTCCTCCAGGCAAATCTCCTAAAGGTTTTCTCTCCAGCGGACGTAAAACATAATATTTAATTGTCTTGGAGTTTCTGTTACTAGTTAGCAATAGGGGATTTGATCAAACTTCCCGAATACATGTAAGTAGACATACATGAAAGAACAAAATATATCCATCTTCGCTTTGGCCGTAAAAGTTATACAATGTAGAATATTGGATAATTCATTTTTATTGTTTACTAGACGTAAAATTTTTGCCTGGCTGAGAGTGCTGTTTCTGAAATAGTTTTTTTTTTAATTGCACGACGCAATACCAAATTGCACATAAAAGTCGAAGAAAAGAAATGTCCGCATGAAATATCTCATTCAGATCCACATCAGCAAGAAATAGTGATGCACTTTGTCATGGCTTAATTGTTCGATCAACATTAAGGGAGATTTTACGTGGATGTGAGAGCTTTAATCTTAACATAGAAATGTCACTAATACTCGTTGATCATCTGATTATAGTAGGAAATCAATCGCTTCGAGAAATTGTTATGGCTATGTCTTTTTCTGACTTTAAATTTTGAGAAAATTTCAAGTGAGAACATGGCTACTCACTTGAAATTTTCTCAAAATTTAAAGTCAGAAAAAGACAGCTAGAATACGTGAACAAAATTACGTAATAAGTGACATCTAGAATAACACGGCGGATATCTCCAACAAGTGCACGATACAGTGACGTACCACTGCGGGACACGCACACAGAGGACTTAAACAACCACAAATACACAACCACACACAACGGGACGAACGAGAACATCTTCATCAAAGGGATCAACTAACAAACAAAACCGAGCAAATATGAAGGACAACACAGAGAATAAATGTCTTAATTTGGGTTTTGTTATAGAGAATAAATGTCTTCATTTGGGTTTTGTTACGGGTATGTAACACACTTCAAGCGCATTTATAGAACATGTAATGCGCTTTGGTGTTAAATGCACTTGCTACGTGTTTTCCGGATAAAACGGTGTCGCTAAGATTTAGGTCACCGCGGTTTCAGACTGCAGGCTAGACCAGCCGTCGCTGCAAAATGCAGATCGTGCCTGTCAATAGTTTTATAAGAGGTAATTACATTGGCTGTGCATTCACCTGAAATTGATTACGGACGGTCATCTGCTTTATTCATAGTAAATGGTGTAGTTAACGTAACAACGGTTGCATATTTTTTCTTCTTTCGAATTATCCAAATACACAGACAAACATACCAAAACACACAAAAATTACTGATATTAAAGCGAACAGTTTTCTCATTGTAGAGTGAAATCATTAACAAAACAATTAGTCTCTAGGGTTCTGCCACTTGCCTAACTTCGAATTGGTAGCGGAAGATATGATTTGGTCAATTTTACTTTTATTCGAAGAAATTATATTTAATGCTGACAAAATTAAACATCGCAATTTTGGAGATTTTTATCTACAATACACAAAGATAAAACGCCTCTTTGTGAAAACATAATCAGCGTATTTATAGTATGTTATAGAGGAGATCTCCGATAAGGCTACATGTAACCGTATTGACCTCAGCAGAACACACACACCGATAAGGCTACGAGTAATCGTATTGACCTCAGCAGAACACACACACCGATAAGGCTACATGTAACCGTATTGACCTCAGCAGAACACACACACCGGTAAGGCTTCATGTTACCGTATTGACCTCAGCAGAACACACACACCGATAAGGCTACACGTAACCATATTGACCTCAGCAGAACACACACACACCGATAAGGCTACATGTAACCATATTGGCCTCAGCAGAACACACACACACAAGATGCGACGAACATCAGACAAATAACAACTTCAACATGTAACAACGAGGCGCACAAAACACCCATTCCCGAATGGTCAACCAAAAATCAGAGCAAAGACATCAATAATGTAACACGAACAAACATCGGAACATAACAAAATCCACGCAAAACGGTTTGACAAAAAAAATAAGAGAAAACAAAGAGACAAAGCAAAGACTTCAAAACATTTAATACGAATAACAAAACTGAGGAGGGCCCTTGTACACCCGACGCCGACTTTAGACAGCCATCCGCTTTATGTCATAGAGAATGGTGTACTTAATATCCGGATTATGTGCGCACTTCTTCTGATACATAGAGCGGGGAGCGGGGGAGGGGGGGGGGGTCATAGAGGTCTTCCGAGACGTGCAATTGGTTTATCAACAACAACAAAACAGCTTGAAGTCTCACTATGAGGTAACATCAAAAACAAGACGGCAATAGTAAGGGCTCTACAAAACATATGAATATTACAGACTTAAAGGAGAGGTTACTTTTTCACATTTTCCTAAATCTGGCTTGTCCTTAAACTAAGCCACAAAATATGGATTCAATCACATAATTTCAAGATATTACGTCTTTGATCTCGATGGCAAATTTGTTTGGAAACAAACGATAATAACTTAATAAGACACTCCCACTATTTGTCAGCATGATGACGATGTGTTTAGATCAGTTCGCTGATTATAGTAATGAGAAACAGGAAATACATACAGACACCAGATTTAGAGCTCGTGACATTGCGTGCGTCTTTTATTAATGATATGTAACACAATTGGATGGCATGTGGCTGTATTGATTTAGTATTATGTTACTGTGATTGTATTGTTGACTTCCATGTTGGGAGCATCAAAATCTCTGTCTTTACCCATGACCATTGGTCAATATTATGGGCGGATCTTACCCCTGACCATAGGTCAATATCATGGGCGGATCTTACCCATGACCATGGGTCAATATTATGGGCGAATCTAGATATTTTCTAGAGGATGGATCCAGCCTGAAAAGGAGATCCAGCCTATAATTTTGTAAAAGATTGTACCTAAAAATAGGGTCCTTAAATCATGATTTTTGGCAAATTCTAGGAAGGGGTGTTCCTCACACCCCTAACCTCCTTCCCACTAGATTCGTTCCCCGATATCAGACCTATTCGTATGCCGAATCTGTTCTGTGTATTGCTGCCGCTATGGTTTCCTCTCAGACCTCATCTACACATGTACCACTCTGTTTTTGATTCATTTGTACTTATGAAACATACATATTTGAAGGCCTAATTTTAGCAAATGATTTATAAAAATACGGATAATCTTCCTAAGAAAACCCGATGAATGTATCAAATCCGACGTATTGTTTTTGTTTTTTTTTTTGGTTTCATTATTGTTAACAAAGATACCATTTTCCGCCGTTATATTTCCATTGTACCTTCATAAGCATTTCCGCAGTGACAAAGTCAGTCAATCGCACATACTTTTTACGTGAAAATTTTCGCGTGGGGTAATTAGGCGAATCAATTGAATTCACGAAACACTCCCCACGCGAAAATAACCCTGCTGTATTCTTACAAAGGCAAGGACATTTCTATTGCGAATATTCCCCCCGAGTGTCTCCAAGTCGCTTTTATAATCGCTTAATCTAATAACCATCTTTACAGTATTATACCTTTGTTTGAGAAGTTTGTCGTCTTGATATTAAAATAGTTCGTACGCAGTTACAAATAATTGATTTTAATTTGATCTACTAAGAGATTTTTCAGTTTTTCCTCTTTGTCGTAGGTGTCGTAGATTTTCACTCTCTTGGCACAAAAACACAATTTCTGAATCTATGCCAGATCTGTGAATTTGTAACAAAGCATGCCCATCCATGCAGTGATACCATTCTGATTTTATAGAAACATAATGTATGCAATAATGATAAGTCTGAGAGTCTCCTTGAATGTTCTGGGTTATATAAGGAAGCAATGAGTCCTTGTCAGATAAACAGCAAAATCGTTACAGACTTGCTTTCTTGGAACTAATCAAATTGTACCGATGTAAGTATAAACCTATTCCATCGTGTATCATCAATCTTGTATTATATAAGAGTGATGTAATTTTGTTTTATTGTCTGGTCTGATGGATGACTTTTCAGCACTCAGCATCGTTACTTCACAAACATAGAATCTCTACAAAATCACAAGTTTCTGCAGGACCAAATCACAGGAAAATAGGACTGTTTACCGTCTAAATACAGCAAGTGTGATCGGTGCTTCTTGTGGTGATAACCTGATTTGGTAGGCTACTCCTCAATAACGGTATATTGCTGAAATTTAAACAGTTTGAAAAATTTGGCATGATAAGCTATATTGGAATAACCTTGGGTAAAAACTATGAATCATTAAAACAAAAATAAGTCTGAACTAGATGGCTACTGTTGCAAGCAACAGACGGATTCCTCCTTTCTTAGACCTTCCTCGGAACTGAAGTGTTAAAATCCGAATAAAGAAGATGGAAAAAAGAAAAGTTGCTTAATTACCTTATTCACTTCAGCAAATGGATCAAAAGAGCATATGTCTAATTTGGGACTCTTATTTATTTATCAACAAAATAGAAGAAAAAAATTTAAGTACCTTTCATCTTTACGAAAGCTTTAAACTCCATGCTCTATGGATATCAAATCCTTTACAATTACTTTCTCAAAACAGAATTGCACAATGATTTTGCAATGAGATAATTTCTATTAATAGAAAATGACAACAGCATGAAAGTACAGATATGTAATGCTACTAAGAAAAAAAAAAGAAACAGAGAACAAGAAGAAAAGAGTTATCTTTCTTATACTATGTTAAGTTCAAATAAGAAGGACTACTTGTGTGAAGAATAACTAGTACAGGACAAAAAGTGTAAATTCTACATGTTAAGACCTTGAGAATGATTATTTGGCCTTTAACCAATGTCATTGATGAAAGCTAAGTATTGTGATTATTCTCATCACGATTGATCTTAATCTGAGCAAAGCTCAATATCTAATCAACCAAAAACAGTTGTGACCTTGAAATTAAACAAATGACCTTGGGTCAAGGTCATGATGAAAGAGTTTGATGCAAGGAATATTTGTGTAAAGTTTGAACTGTCAAGGTCAAACAATCTTTGTTTTATAGACTAAAATTTGTTGTGACCTTGAAAATCAGAATTTGACCTTGGATCAAGGTCAAGGTGAAAGAGCTGGGCCCAAGTATGATATGTATAAAGTATGAAGTCTGAAAGTCAAATAGTCTTTGTTTTGTAGGGAAAAGTTGCTGTGACCTTGAGAATGAGAATTTGACCTTGGGTCAAGGTCAAACTGAAAGAGCATGATTAAACAATTATTTGTATGAAGTTTAAACTCTTAAGGTCAAATAGTCTTTGTTCTATAGGCAAAAGTTTGTTGTGACCTTGAGAATCAGAATTTGACCTTGGGTCAAGGTCAAGGTGAAAGGGCTTAGTTTAATGATATTATGTATGAAGTTTGAACTTTGAATGTCTAATAGTCTTTGTTCTATAGGCAAAAGTTTGTTGTGACCTTGAGAATCAGAATTTGACCTTGGGTCAAGGTCAAGGTGAAAGAGCTTGGTTTTACGATATTATGTATGAAGTTTGAACTCTGCAGGTCTAATAGTCTCTGTTCTATAGGCAAAAGTTGGTTGTGACCTTGAGAATCAAAATTTGACCTTGGGTCAAGGTCAATGTGAAAGAGCTTGGTTTAACGATATTATGTATGAAGTTTGAACTCTGAACGTCAAATAGTCTTTCTTCTACAGGCAAAAGTTTGTTGTGACCTTGAGAATGAAAATTTGACCTTGAGAGTAGGTCAACATTAAATGACTACCTATATATAGGATCTGAAATGAATTTTCATTTCATACGATGTTTTATGAAACGAGTTGTGTGTTTTATATCCCCGAGCCTTGGCGAGGGGATATAAAACGCACAACGAGTTTCATAATACATCGTATGAAATGAAAATTCATTTCAGATTCTTTTTATCACATGATTCTGCCAAAAAATGTTTATTTCCAACGTGAAATCAACGATTCCGAGAACTAGAGGCGAATCACGCCATGCCTTTAGAAGTCGTCTGCTGCGCTATGAGAAGTAGTTCTCCATCGTAGATGTTCTGTGCGTAAAGGGAAAACTATTTTAACTTTGTTTAGTACTTTAATGCAATAATTCTTTCATCAACAACAATTTCAATCATTGACATTGAATTTGCGTCTTAATTTAATATATGACCGATATTTGAAAGGTCACACTTGTCACAGTGTAGGTGATAAGGCTCCAAACTTGACCAATCGTATTCGAGCAGAGCGATATGTAACGTGTTATCATAACATTTGATTATGAAATGGCTTTATGAAACTGCATAACGGGTGTATCATGTGATAAAAGTAATCTAGTATCCAAGTTTCAACTCAAAATCTCAAAAACTGTAGAAATTGGCACTGTGCCAATTTAAAGTTCCATTTTCAACTCCGAATAGCGCGAAAATCGTAAATATTTTATCGAGCATGTAAGCGTATAAAAGTTTACAAATTTCCCAAAGAACATTTTAAAACAAATTTCGTTCAAATCGTATGGTTAGTTTAGGAGTTATAAGAGTTTAAAGATTTGACCTTTGATGACCTCTAGCGGGGGCATATGTGAATTTTTCGACGACAAAATTTTTTTACCTCAAGATCTTTATATGCTCTTTCACATCATCCTATTCATTTTATCGAAGATGGAAAAAAGAATAGTTGCTTTTGTACCTAATTCACTTCAGTAAATGAGGCAAAGGAGCTTATGTCTAATTTGGGACTCTTATTATTTATCGACAAAATAAAAGAAAAAGATGATAAATACCTTTCAAGTTTAGGAAGGCTTTAAACTCCTAGATCTATTCTATCCATTTTGATTCCTTTTAAATTACTATCCCAAAAAGAATTGCACAATGAATTAGCAATGAGAAAATTTCTATAAATAGAGAATGACAACAGCATGAAAGTACAGACAAGTAATGATACTAAGATAAAAAAGGAAACAGAGAACAAGAATAAAAGAGTTATCTATCTTACTATGTAAAGTTCAAATAAGAAGTACTACTTGTGTGAAGAATAAATATTTAAGAGCAAAATTCTCTCAATCCTACAAGAGTAAATGTTTGTTATGACCTTGAAAAATTTATTTGACCTTGGACCAAGGTCATGGATGAAAGATAAGCATTTTAGTTTATTCTCATCAAGATTCCTTTTCATCTATTCAAAGCTCAATATTTTATCAACAAAAGTCTGTTGTGACCTTGAAATCGAACAAATGACCTTGGGTCAAGGTCAAGGTGAAAGGACTTGATGCAAGGAACATTTGCGCAAAGTTTGAACTCTCAAGGTCAAATGGTCTTTGTTCTATGGGAAAATTTTTGTTGTGAACTTGAGAATGAGAATTTGACCTTGTGTCAAGGTCAAGGTGATAGGGCTTGGATCAATGATTGGTTTTATGAAGTTTGAACTGTCAAGGTCAAATAGTCTTTGTTCTATAGGCAAAAGTTTGTTGTGACCTTGAGAATCATAATTTGACATTGAAACTAGGTCATCATCAATGACTACCTAAAAGTAACCTACCATACAAGTTTCAACTCAAAATCTCAAAAACTGTAGAAATTGGCACTGTGCCAATTTAAACTTCCATTTTCCACTCAAAATAGCGCGAAAACCGTAAATATTTTATCGAGCATTTAAGCGTATAAAAGTTTGCAAATTTCCCAACGAACAATATAAAACAAATTTCATTCAAATCGCACGGTTAGTTTAGGAGTTATAAGGTTTTAAAGATTTGACCTTTGATGACCTCTAGCGGGGGCATATGTGAACTTTTCGACAAGAAAAAAAATTTATATGAAGATCTTTATTTGCTCTTTCACATGATACTTTCCATTTTATCATATGATGCGGTACTTTGTTGTAACGTCTCTGGATTGGCTTGGGGGTAAGAATAATAATAATAACTAGATGGCTACTGTTGCAAGCAACAGACGGATTCCTCCTTTATTAGACCTTCCAAGGAACTGAAGTGTTGAAATCCGAATAAAGAAGATGGAAAAAAGAATAGTTGCTTTAATACCTTATTCACTTCAGCAAATGAGTCAAAAGAGCTTATGTCTAGTTTGGGACTCTTATTAATTTATCAACAAAATAGAAGAAAAAAAATTAAGTACCTTTCATATTTACGAAAGCTTTAAACTCCATGCTCTATGGATATCAAATCCTTTACAATTACTTTCTCAAAACAGAATTGCACAATGATTTTGCAATGAGATAATTTCTATTAATAGAAAATGACAACAACATGAAAGTACAGATATGTAATGCTACTAAGAAAAAAAAAGAAACAGAAAACAAGAATAAAAGAGTTATCTTTCTGATACTATGTTAAGTTCAAATAAGAAGGACTTCTTGTGTGAAAAATAAATAGTATAGGACAAAAAGTGTACATTCTACAAGAGTAAATGATTGTTTAGACCTTGAGAATGATTATTTGGCCTTTAACCAATGTCATGGTTGAAAGCTAAGTATTGTGATTATTCTCATCACGATTTAACTTAATCTGAGCAAAGCTCTAAATCTTATCAGCGAAAGTCAGTTGTGACCTTGAAATCGAACAAATGACCTTGGGTCGAGGTCATGATGAAAGAGTTTGATGCAAGGAATCTTTGTGTAAAGTTTGAACTGTCAAGGTCAAACAGTCTTTGTTTTATAGACTAAAGTTTATTGTGACCTTGAAAATCAGAATTTGACCTTGGGTCAAGGTCAAGGTGAAAGAGCTGGGCCCAAACATGATATGTATAAAGTATGAACTCTGAAGGTCAAATAGTCTTTGTTTTGTAGGGAAAAGTTGGGTCAAGGTCAAAGTGAAAGAGCATGACTGAACAATTATTTGTATGAAGTTTAAACTCTGAAGGTCAAATAGTCTTTGTTCTATAGGCAAAAGTATGTTGTGACCTTGAGAATCAGAATTTGACCTTTGGTCAAGGTCAAGGTGAAAGGGCGTGGTTTAATGATAATATGTATGAAGTTTGAATTCTGAAGGTCTAATAGTCTTTGTTCTATAGCCAAAGGTTTGTTGTGACCTTGGGAATCAAAATTTGACCTTGGGTGAAGGTCGAGGTGAAAGAGCTTGGTTTAATGATATTATGTATGAAGTTTGAACTCTGCAGGTCTAACAGTCTTTGTTCTATAGGCAAAAGTTTGTTGTGACCTTGAGAATCAAAATTTGACCTTGGATCAAGGTCAGTGTGAAAGAGCTTGGTTTAACGATATTATGTATGAAGTTTCAACTCTGAAGGTCAAATAGTCTTTGTTCTACAGGCAAAAGTTTGTTGTGACCTTGAGAATGAAAATTTGACCTTGAAAGTAGGTCAACATTAAATGACTACCTATAAGTACCCTACTATCAAAGTTTCAACTCAAAATCTCAAAAACTGTAGAAATTGGCACTGTGCCAATTTAAAGTTCCATTTTCAACTCGGAATAGCGCGAAAACCGTAAATATTTTATCGAGCATGTAAGCGTATAAAAGTTTACAAATTTCCCAAAGAACATTTTAAAACAAATTTTGTTCAAATCGCACGGTTAGTTAAGGAGTTATAAGTGTTTAAAGATTTGACCTTTGGTGACCTCTAGCGGGGGCATACGTGAACTTTTCGACGACAAATTTTTTTTACCTCATGATCTTTTTATGCTCTTTCACATGATACTTTTTGTTTTATTATAAGAAGTGGCACTTTTTTGTACAGTGACTGGAACGATCTGGGGGTAAGAATAATAATAATAAGAATAATAATAAGAATAAAGAAAAGACAATACAATAACAGAAAGGATTCCGACGGAAAAGTCGGAATCCTTAATAATAATAAGAATAATAAGAATAAAGAAAAGACAATACAATAACAGAAAGGATTCCGACGGAAGTCGGAATCCTTAATAATCAGAACAATGAAATCGAGAAGGAAATTATATCAATCCATCCTTAATGTATCCAGTGAAACACGCAATACCATGACATTGTACTTTCAATAAACACAAGAGGTACGATGGCAAAATAGTGGGTAAAGAGCATACAAATGGAAAACGTTTATCATACAAAACACATACGTTGCGCCTATGAGATGTCAGAGAAATCGTGTAAATGTCTATTAGACATTTTTTTTTTTTATTTTTTTTTTTTTTTTTTGGCAATTTGAAGGAAAATGAAATATGTGTCTTTAATTATCGGTATAATGTACAATTTATTGTCATAAGACTGTGCCAATGAGGCTTTTTAGGGGCATATATTTCAGTGGCGTAG
Source organism: Pinctada imbricata (assembly GCA_033119305.1). Taxonomy (NCBI): domain Eukaryota; kingdom Metazoa; phylum Mollusca; class Bivalvia; order Pterioida; family Pteriidae; genus Pinctada; species Pinctada imbricata. Next base: position 37,820,810 of record VSWD01000005.1, on the reverse strand, counting down.
CTGGGGCAAAATTAGACGACGTTTTTTTCATGATGAAAGGGTATAGGATCTCATTTGCCTGGTTAGGGACATAGGTGACGAAGTCCCCGAAGCTCTTTGAAGTGCTCTGACAACTTCATAAGAGAACAATTTAGTGCTTCTGCAAAATCTGGATGCTTTAGCATACTTACATGGCATCCTAGGTCCCCCAGGATATTTGCGCTTTGGCTGAATATTCAACTTTTGATGAAATTTGCTACGTCCAAGGGCCGTAACTCTTGTAAAATTTAGTCACGAAACCAAACTCGAACTTGATCTGTATCACACTAAGATGTATTCGCATACAAAAATAAGTTCAATATCTACAACCACAGCCAAGAGAAGTCTGGAAAATCGAAATTTTCATAAAATTTGCTAAGTCCAAGGGCCATAAGTCTTGGAAAAATTAGTCACTTGCTCTTGATCTTTACCACATTGAGATATATCGACATACCAAAATTCAGTCCATGAACTGGAATAACAGCCAAGAAAAAACAGACAAACTGAAAATTTCATGAAATTTGCCAAGTCCAAGGGCAATAACTCTTGTAAAATTAGGTCAGTCAAAAGCAAACTCGAACTTGGTCTGTATCACACTTAGATGTATTCATATACGAAAAAGCAGTTCGATATCTACAATAGAACTGAAAATTTCATGAAATTTGCTAAGTGCAAGGGCCATAACTCTTGTAAAAATAGCTAGGTCAATCGAATCCCAACTCAATCGAAACCCAACTCAAAATCTGTATCACATTGAGATATATCCACACTCCAAAAATGAGTTCATTATATGCAACAACAGCGGGAAAAAGTCCGGAAACCTAAAGTGTGACAGACAGACAGACAGACAGACAGACAAACGGGTTGGAAACTATAAGTCCCCTCCGGCGAGCCGGTAGGGAACTAATAATTATTTCCTAGTATATTTATGGTGTTAATTGATAAACATAATTTATCATTCTTTAAACGACCAGCAGTTCCCATATGATCCATAGACGTGTATTTCATTCGGATTGTTGCGACCCACATTTAGATAATTAATTCCATACAAAACTAGGATTCATTACGTATGATTTATTTTATTGTTGTTTTATGTGTTTCCAATAAAAATATCTATACGTTTCTAATACCAAAATTGATATGTCTATATATCAATTTTATAAACCTTGCCAGTCTGCGTTAGATAACAGACACAGAGTGGTAAATTATACACTAAAAGTCTACAATTGCAGCAATGTTCTAATCACAACTCTAGCTGACTGCTAATCACAACTCTAGCTGAAAAAAAACCTTCATTCAAAATGCCATTAAAGCATATATATACCGAACGCATCGTATTGAAACATTGCAAACATAAAATTGAAAATTCATTCTTTATCACAGACGTATTCGTTGACAAATTTACATAACACGAAAGCGGATTAAGAAGAAAAAAAATCGAAATTGTTAAGCCCTGTAAAATTTCAATCCTGAATCTATTTTTTCATCTCATTCAATCTTGAAACCATCTCTGGACATTCTTAATCTTTTTGATAGTTTTCAACAAAGATTCATCCACAGGAGTTTTAATAATTAACAATCAACTACAGACAATTGACTCAAAAATTATTTTAGCGACATTATCAAATAATTTTTATTCCAGTATCCTGCCTTTGTTTGATACACAATTCTTCTCATTCTTCCTTATATGAGTAGAATGCATGTATGATGATTTTGGAAGTTATAAATCAAGATTAATTTTCAATAGTTTTACGAGAACCAGAATGATACGTTTAATAATATGACGTCATCAAAAAAAACCACATATACGGTAAAATGCATATTTCAAAGTCTCATACATAGAAAAGTTCATTGTGGATAAAATTGAACATAAATTTGTATAATTAAAGGCAGAAATAAATAATTTCAGAAATTTTGAGAAAATTGAATTTGGCGCCCAGGTGTTCAAAACCTCCTAAATTGAAAAATCGTAACTGCTATTGTGTAGATATTCAAATTCTTTATTTTTCAAAAGACACTTTGTCTGATACATGTTATAGTAGGACGTAATGACGATATATAAGTGTGGCGAATAAACTATACAAAGAAACAACGTACAAACATACATGTATGCATTTTATATTGATCTTGTTTTAAATTGATGACCTTGTCTATAACATAGAAACATATTTTATTGATCAAATTCCACTTTGATATTAAATGCCTCAATCAAGTCAGTACGCATGATAGAAAACAACAACAACATTTTTTTGTCATTAAATCATTAACACATGTTTCTTTGAGACAGACAAGATCATCAATTTAAAACTAGATCAATATAAAATGCATATATTGTGATTATATTTTGATCAAATAAGACTTAATTTCATCACATGAAACTAGGTCAGCGTCCAGATAAGACTGTATTATAAATCATAATATATTCAGACATGGCAATTTTACTTAAGGTCAAGTTAAGATGATAAAATGATTGCACACAATTGTCGATAATACGTTGCTTTATCGTAGGAAAATGGATCTTATACGTGTGTTGAATTTTATCGATTACACCATAAATCAGATAAACTCATTTCACACAGTTGCACATCTTGAACTGTTATCATTTACATGTTCCACAAGCCAAGCATAGCAATTTTTCAAACTACAATTACCAGTATCAGAAAACAGTAATCTAAACCAGAACTTGAACATTCGAATAATTCTGACAATTCTGAGAGGTAATCTATAAAATTGATGTAGTTCTCTTGACCCCAAGTACAGTGATGATACCCCGATTTCACAGGAGTAATTAAGTATCCCAACAACACAAGTATCTAACAACGAAATTTAAGTGAAGTGATTATAAGCATAAGTTTAGATACATTTGAGCGCAGAGCAAAAAGTGCTTTGTTCCCTGCATTGCAAGTTGTTTTTGGGTCTGCAAAAATTTCCCATTAAATTTCAACAAAATTCCCAGATTATTTAACTCGTCAACAATTTCAATATTTAGATTTTCAAACATTTTTCTCGAAATTTAAGCTGATCTCCGTTTCTAAAAACAACAATGTTTGTTTTTAAAACATTAACCTCTAAACTCCACATTTTCGAGTAATCTGACAGAGGGTGTAACATATTTTAAAAATCATCTATAGTCTCAGAAAATAAAATCATGTCATCAGCGTATACACCGTAGCGCATCACGTGATATGCAAATAATCTCTTGCATGGGAATCCCCTTCGATTAAACAAGGTAAATACTTCTAAATCTACACTATATGAATTTATTCTATATATTTATACGATCATCATTATGAATTAAATGATTGTTTTCTATTCTGGTCAAGAATATAGGTATGCCCAGAGAACACTTGAACAGAAAGTTTTGTTTATTTACGTGCACCATATCATAACATGTAAACAAAACAGAAAATTTTCTGTTTAAGTGTTCGCTAAATATTCCTCTATTATTGACCAGAAAAGATTACTATCATATTTATAATAATGAGGCTCATATGATAAGCATAAACTAGTTTCATATAAAGTAGATTTAGACAGTATTTACCTTGTTTAATCGAAGGGGATTCCCTTGTAAGAGATTATTTACACATCACGTGATACGCTACGGTGGTATAGTCCTAGAAAAATATCATGTCATCAGAGCACAGAGGTTAAGGTCACGCATTTCAACAGGCATGTTTGAGGTTCGATTAAATTCCATTACAAATTAAATCATTCACATGGAAAGAAAAAAAGTATCGGTGATAAACCTCGCCCTGCATTAAGCCGAGCTTATTGGAATAAATACTCAGATTTCAAACCATTAATTGAAATACATGAGTTAACATTGTTTTCACTTGGGGTGTTTGGTGTGTTGCTGTTGGTGCTGCAACCGGGTCTTGTTGGAGATCCCCTCCTTTCTTGTTATACACAGACTTCATGATATACAATATATCTCCCCTCAAACCTTATTTTCCTAATTTATACCATAATTCTAAATCTATCAACCATATCAAATGTATTTTTGAAATCAGCAAAGCAACAATAAAGTCTTTTTTATCGTAGAATTTTTTTTTGAATAATAGTATTTAGATAAAAATAGCATCTGTGGTACTCGTTCCTTTTTTAAACCCTAACTGCGCATCGGTCAAAATATCGTTATCATCAATCCATTTAAAAGAAGACGTGAATTTAGAATAGCAGTAAATAACTTACACATGCAACTAATCAGGGTAATACCTCTATGATCATTAGGATTTCGTCTATCCCTTTTTTTTTAACATCAATGATACCAGCATTTGACCAGTCATAATATAAGAATAAAATCACAATAATATGACACAGACTAAAGGGCCCTGCAAAATTAATGCTAGTTGCTAAGAAAGTACCCTACAGGATTTACTGGGCGCAGAGCTATAATCAGGCCGATATCAGTGTCAATACTTGAGATAGATGTTACTTCCTGACGCGGAGGGATTTCTGTAGAGAGGTAATTATGGTAAAACATAATGAGTTAGCAGGTCTATGGAGTAATTTGTCGAACGTAAATTGAAAACACATCGATGATACCGTAATTTAAGTTGAAAATTTACTTTGTTCTGCACACTTTCTTCTCAAGTTGAAAGCACTTAAACTTCTATGCTTTTTGACGCCTTTTTATGGTTATAATCAAAACTGAAATACTCTAGCTGTTCGTACAATAGCACATAGTTTTAAACATATATTTTTTTGTTAAGAAGCCACAATATCGCACCAATTTCCTTGTTTGACTCATCCAGTAAGCACTTGTTTTATTTTTGGACTGTTTTTCGTACACCATAATACATATTCATTTGTTTGTTATTTGGGCTCCTGCTGTCTTGTTTGTGTGGTAATCTTAACATGAGGGGGTTATTATACTTTGGGAATAACTAGTTTCTGACGTTATGTTTGCGGACGGTAAATGCTAATTTTACGGTGGCATACTGAGTTTTCTGACGATGCTTTAGCGGAGCAAGAAAAACGGATGGTTGCATCGTAAAACCGGTCATCTTGCTACGTCTTTCGGTATATTTAGGACATGATTTTCACAGATTTTTGCCATATTTCATTGTTTAGATCGAGGATCACTGACGAGGGTTAAAAACCCGAAACGTGCATGTCTGGTCCATGCTGTAAATTTATCTGTTGTAAAATGATGCTAATGAATTTGAAGACGTTAAACATTTACCGTCATCAAGCATAAAATGCAATCTATATTTTTGTGTATTTATAAGGTGAAATAAGACGTTAGCAACTTCAAAGCTTAGTATGTTATCAAAATTTCTTGAATTTTCTAAAACGTGGGTCCTGTAGCATCATATTCCACCCATCCTGCTACGTCTCTCTGTAAATTTTTGACTTAATAATTTTAACACTCTTTGCCAATATTACATTGTTTAGATTGAGGATCGCTGACGAGGGTTTTAAAAGGACCAAAATAATTTCAATAGCACGTGGAAATAGCATGTCTCCAATTTTGGAGATTTTTGGTATGGAAGGTGTATATGATGTATTGAGACAAAAATAAACTTCCTTTCTACAAATTAAGTTTTCGTTGCCATGGAAACCATGTTTGAAATTTTACGCATCAGTAGAATACTTGTTACATGTCATTTTCACAAGGCTCGTTTCCACGGTAACAGCTATTATAGTCAACTGAAATTTCCTTAATTTTTCTCTTTATATCTTTAATTATATAAATACTGCACAAGAAGTATGCTTCCGCCCGCTAATCTTTTTGTCAGTATGCCCAAAATGTAGGCAAAAACCTATTTTGAAGAGGCCCTTTTAAAGACCGAAAAAGCTCCTAATTTAACATGATTTTGCTCAATTTTAAGGGCAAATAAACTGAAATGTCAGGCTAACTTGATTTCTACTGCCAATTAAATTTTAAGTTTAATCCTCGAACTTTAAGAAAAGGTTAAAATTTGAGTGGGACCTCTTCACAATTTTATTCAAAAGGGTATAAAAATGGTTACCATGGTGACATTCTGTTCAGTGCTATTACACATAGAGTAATTTACTGGTAAATTTTTAGCTGTCCGTTACATATTTTTAAGCAATTTTTTATTAGTGCATATAAAAGAGCATTATTGATAAAAAAAATCACCTTAAAAGTTTTCAAGGTCACAGGACCCAATGTCAAGGTCATCTTGAATGCAATTCACAAAATTTGGCAAAATTCGTTGATTTTTAAAAGATATGAGAGGCAGTTACTCATATACCATGTGGTATTGGGTAAAACAAACACATGCATAGTGATTTTGGATATATCCCCTACTTATTGACCAAAGTTGCAAAAATCTCAAAATCAATGACATCCTTGATTTGTAGCTAATATTTCATGCATACATATACAAAAATGTGAGATTATCATGATTTTTGTCTGGGGCTTATTTTTTTAGGAGAAATGTTCTGAACTAAAAATTGTAATGTTTTTCCACATACCGGTCCTAAGTTTAGAGAGAAGTATTTTTGATACAAATATATGACAGTCAAGCCTAAAATAAGTAACAAAAAATAACAACTAAAATGCAAATTTTATTGAAATTGGAACCTATATTTTGAATTGACCTTGAACTTAAAGTAAATGACCTTGACAAATTTTGGAAGTGCTAAAATTAAGGATTATTATCTTCTGTTGTCCCTACATAAAGCTTAAGCAATATAAGTTATTTAAACCGTGATAACAATCAATTTGAAAAGATATAGTCATCATATATCAAATGAAAAGTTGCCATGGCAACCATTTTTGACCTCAAAATGTAGGAAAACAAAAAAAGGTCCCACTTATTTTTTTCATTGATTATATTTGTCACATAAAATCTATTTTGTTCTGACAACAGTGATGGTGTTATCAGCCTGACATTTTGTGTTATTTTTGTTTGAAAATGGTAAAAATTGGACGAAAATAGGCCTTAATTTTAACCCCATTTAATGGCAATTTTTGACTGATTTTGATTTGATAGGATTCCGCTAATTGAAAGAAATTTCAAACAATGGTTCATTTTTCTAAAAATAGAGGTTTTAAAGATTATAAGTTGTTAATACCAATTAACTCTTACAATGGTTTCCATGGCAACATAATAACCAAAGATGACTTATTTTTACCATTTTTGTAGTGCTATAAATAGACATACCTCGTTTCCATGGAAACCAGAATATTCATTTTCAAAAAATTGTTATTTTTGTATTTAGGGCATTATACATACCATTTATAGAGAAAATCATAAAAATCAATGACATGCTGTTTCCAAAATATTTTGGTCCTTACAGAGAATTGATATTAAGAACCCGAAACATGCATGTCTGATCCATGCTGAGAATTAATCTGTTCTTAAATGATGCTATTTAATTTAAGACGTTTGACATTTGTACCACTTGGTGAGTGTCACTGCTGGTGGACCAAGAGTCCCCGAGGGCACGTGTAGCCAAGTTCGATCAACTTCGATTGATTGTCTGTCTCTTCAACGCATTCGAAAAATTCTGTTATCAAAATTTCTTGAATTTTCTAAAATGTGGGTCCTGTAGCATCATATCCCAGCCATCCGGCTACGCTTTCGGTAATTTTTTGGACACAATAATTTCAACACTCTTTGGCCATATTTTATTGTTTAGATCGAGGATTACTGAAGAGGCTTTTAAAGTACCTGAAACATGCATGTCTGGTCCATGCTGAAAATCTGTGAGTGTCACTGCTGGTGGACCAAGAGTTCCCGAGGGAAAATATAGCCAAGTCCGATCAACTTCGGTTGATCGTCTGTCTCTTCAACGCATTCGAAAATGTCTTTTTCCAAATTTCTTGAAATTTCTAAAACGTGGGTCCTGTATCATCATATCCCGCCCATCCGAGTTTGTCTCTCGGTTTATTTTTGAACATAATAATTTTCACACTCTTTGTTAAGATTGAGGATAACTGACGAGGGTTAGATACCTGAAACGTGCATGTCTGATCCATGCTGCAAATTTATCTGTTTTTTTTTAAATGATGCTATTGAATTTGAAGACGTTTAACATTTGTACTACTTTGTGAGTGTCACTGCTGGTGGACCAAGAGTCCCCGAAGGCACATGTTGCCAAGTTCTATCAACTTTTGTTGATCGTCTGTCTCTTCAACGCATTCGAAAATTTCTGTTACCAAATTTCTTGAAAAATTTTAAAACGTGGATCCTGTAGCATCATATCCCACCCATCCGGCTACGTCTTTTTGGTAAATTTCTAAACATAATAATTCTAACACTCTTTGGTCATATTACATTGTTTAGATGAGGATCACTGACGAGGGTTAGGTACCGAAACGTGCATGTTTGGTCCATTCTGCAAATTTATGTTTTTTTTTAAATGATGCTATTGCATTCAAAGACGTTTAACACTTGTACTACTTGGTGAGTGTCACTGCTGATGGACCAAGAGACCCCGAGGGAAAATATAGCCAAGTTCGATCAACTTCGGTTGATCGTCTGTTTCTTCAACGCATTCGAAATTTTCTGTTTCTAAATTTTTTGAAATAAAAACGTGGATCCCGTAGCATCATTTCCCAACCATCCTTCTACGTCTTTCGGTAGATTTTTGAACATAATAATTTTAACACTCTTTGGTCATATTATATTGTTTATATTGAGGATTACGGATATGGTCAATGCTGCAAATTTATCTGTTTCTAAATTATGCTACTAGTATTGAATTTAAAGACCTTTAACATGATTAGATATTTCTTGAATGTTTATCCACTACTGTCCTTCCGTATTAGAAAAAAAATGACACAAACTAAATACTCCTCCGCAAGTAACAAACTAAAGGGGCCCTGCAAATTTAATGCTATAGTTCATAAGAAATAACTTAACGTGGAGTTGTAATCAGGCCGACAACGGTGTCAATACTTGTAAGATAGATGTTACTTCCTGACGCGGAGGGATTTCTGCAGAGAGGTAATCATGGTAAAACATAATGAGTTAGCAGGTCTATGGAGTAATTTGTCGAACGTAAATGAGAAATCCATCAATAATGCCGTAATTTAACTAGAAAATTTACTTTGTTCGAAACACTTTCTCCCCAAGATGAAAGCACTTTAATTTTTTTTTCTTTTCCCTTTTCCCCCTTTTTATTCTTATGATCAAAACTGAAATACCCTGTTCGCACAATAGCACATAGTTTTATAGATATATCTTTTAAAGTAGCTACATGTACTATATCGCCCCATTTTCATTGTTTGACTCAACGAGTAAGCACTTATTTTATTTTTGGACTGTATTTCGTACACCATAATGATTTTGATATCCATTTACATATTCATTTGTTTGTTATTTGGGCTCCTGCAATTTGCTGTCTTGTTTGTGTGATTATCTTACCGTGAGGGGGTTATTATACTCAACAATTGTTTTTCGAGACCGCTGGGTAATTGAACACGTGGGACGGTTGTGTGCACGTAATCCACATAACTACACCATTTGCTACTAGCATTACAGATAGTTGTCCTATGTCGACACGTCACCGGTTGTTCATTGGTCTCGTTGGTTCGTGTTTTGATTGCCATCCTAAGTCGACACCGGTTGTCCATTGATCTCGTTGGTTAGTGTTTTGATTGCCGTCCTATGTCGACACCGGTTGTCAATTGGTCTCGTTCGTTTGTGTTTTGATTGCCGTCCTATGTCGACACCGGTTGTCCATTGGTCTCGTTGGTTCGTGTTTTGATTGCCGTCCTTTGTCGACACCGGTAGTCCATTGGTCTCGTTGGTTCGTGTTTTGATTGCCGTCCTATGTCGACACCGGTTGTCCATTGGTCCCGTTGGTTAGTGTTTTGATTGCCGTCCTATGTCTACACCGGTAGTCCATTGGTCTCGTTGGTTCGTGTTTTGATTGCCGTCCTATGTCGACACCGGTTGTCCATTGGTCCCGTTGGTTAGTGTTTTGATTGCCGTCCTATGTCGACACCGGTAGTCCATTGGTCTCGTTGGTTCGTGTTTTGATTGCCGTCCTATGTCGACACCGGTTGTCCGTTGGTCTCGTTGGTTAGTGTTTTGATTGTTGTCCTAGATGTCTCTTGTTGCGCTTGTCCACTGTGTTTGGGCATTTGAGTATTTCGGTGTTTGTGAATCTAGAATAAAGCCCTATCCCCTGTACTTTAACCAGACTCTTTATCCTTAGAACTTCTAAGGCGAGCGGACAGAAACTAGGCGGGTAAATGCCCCGGATCTCAGAATACAAATAGAGTGCTCTCTCTGTCGTTCTTTAACAGGAATTTGCACCAATTTAATCATTCTTTCGTCCTTTATTGAATTATAATGTCTTCTGAAAATACAATAATTATTATATCTTTACTCTTATAAATTCCTCAGAGACATGACACTAAAGTTTCTTCCTTTGAAGTTAAGCGACATTAGAGAAAAAAACAAACTCTTTTTAACTTGACATTTGCATTACGTGGCTTTTACAAACTTTTTATAAGCGATCTAAAAGGAAGAAGCTTTTCATATTTCTAACGAAGATAATGACCTTCTTCCTGTGAGGATCAATTTACATCTTTATGTGCAGTCGCAATGTCTGATGAAATAGCTGCGTTTTTCAAATGTCCGTTTAATGGTGAAAGGCAATCAGTTTTTTTTTTAAATATTTGACAGAATGAATACATTTTATTCAGGAAATTGTTCTATAAGGAGTTCGATGCAAAGAAAATTACTAATGTTACGTTGTCCAATATCAATATCTATTATTTTTCTTCAAATATCGTAATTTTGTGTAATTAACAGGGAGCCCTATGGAGAATCTTGATGCGCTTCCCTTTCCACAGTATTTTACCTATTGAGCACAATACCGAACCGCGCCTCATTTTTAAGCCTTAGATTCTAAAATATACGGCATAACGAAAAAATAGCGGTAAAACTGCTGATTGCTATAACCGATGGCTGAAGCACAGGCCTGGCAATTCGTATGTGCCTCTAAGAAATCAGATTTTTAGTGGCGCATACGCATACCCGGACGATCTTTTCGCCCATGGACTGAAGTAATGGTAAAATATAAGAATAAAGTGGTTTTTGAAAAAATTAGAATTGTGACACATATTTAAATCATGTTTGCACCATATTTCTTTCGATCATTTGATTTCTATATAACCGTGGACTGATGTGGTATACTTCCCAAAATAAAAAAAAATCATCTTCACGATATGTATTCATTGTATTACAATATGGTCGTTTTTCAGCATTTACAATCCCCAAAGTTAATATAAGCATTTCATTTCCGCCCCAACAACGTGGTCAATATCTCGAAAACAATTTAAAACATACAATTCAAAGAAAGCCAATTCTAATCATATCTTAACTCAGACAGCCAAAAAATATTCGATTAGCTTTCATTGTTGCTTCTTCCAAAGGGATTCTATATCACAAGAATAATTTGTTCTTGATAACCTTGCTAGCTAACATACGGGGATCGAGAAAATGTTTCCAAAGAAGTGGATAAGATGTCCTTCAATCTTATCAAATTAACATTGAAGTATCCTTCAGTTATTCAGTCTCAAAGTCCAGAAGGTTAGGGGAAATCATCAGAATTCCCATGGCAACAGTAACGCATACTGGAATAAACAATATTCCGAAGTGAGACCAGGTGCCCGGAAAAAGTTTCAAAACAAGATTTGAAACTTCTGATGATCTCATGGAGACTTGGTCCTGATCCTTTGTCCTATCGGTGAAAGTTTGTAGGTTGAATATGAGCCCGCTTCAGTCAGCAGAGGACAGACTGTTTTCCGTTTCATCTTGCAATGAGGTGTTGTTGTTATGTTAACACCTCTGCGTCTATAGGAAGACTTCTGCAAATAATGATAAGTGAAAGGGTTATGCGCGTATAATCCGGATAAAGACATAATTCGTTATAACCATGATAACATTGTGTATAGAAGATCATTCTTTTTTATGCAATAATGTATTTACTTTAAAAATCATTTGTTATTCCATTAAGCACCTCGAACCTTAAGGCTACCGGGGTGTAACCATGAACATGGAATCGCAAATTCAAGTCCCTTCTTAACAAGACCTTTATTTTCCTTCCCATGATTTGAAAATTTTTTATAAGCAAAACTCTGAAAATGAGCATTTTTACAAAATAATCAGAAAAGGGTTCCCTGGTCCCTTAGCCCCTCTCTTTAGACCTGCGTATGTTACTATTTTTCCTCGGAACAGCGACTCCGGTATGCATTACGTCTTCATGGCTTTCTTGGGGAAACTTCTATAGAATTTGTACGAGATTGTGAACAAAGCAATAAGCTTTATCAACGTCAATCTTAACTCGTATAGGGAAGTTCCCTTTGTTCAGATACTTCATCAAAATAGATCAATATTCAATATTATGGTATTTATCTTCATAAAATTCTGATGGCAGAATGAATCAGCCTTTGTCGTTGGTTCCGGTAAGGCCACATTTAGTTTATTCTTTGTTAAGCATCAGGTCAGGAAATGGGAAGCTATTTACCTATATCCGTTAAAACAAACAACAGTGAGACGTTAGTATCTACAGAAAACATTAGAAATATCAAAAATCTCGTGGTAGGGAAAGAACGAAAGTTGCTCAAAATTTAGAGTCATATTAATTTTCTGATCAGTTGACCTTTGTAAGACTAAATTCCCACTGTATACTGTAAATTGTTTAAAAGACTACGTTTCTCTCTTAAAAAAAAGCCAATAGTGATGAAACATATCAAAAAAGATTGTTTGTTTTGGGGTTTATTTTTGCATACAGCACCCTGAAAACCTACTAGTCTAGGTGCCATTCACGAAACCCAAAAATTTGTTACTCACAAAATGTTTTTGCATGAAAGTGTTGTCAATACCCTCTTATTTGATAATCCGGCGGATGCCACTCTGGCATCCTTGGGCATTTCGAAATTTTGGGGTAAAATGGAATTTTTCGAAGAAAAACCGTTGAAAAATAGGAAAAATTCAATTTATTTTTCCATGCTGCAGCTAGATCAACAAAATTGGTACCAAAAGAACGACAATTTTATTGTCTTTAAGTCTCAAGCTCAATTTACCAAATTAAAGAATTTACTTGTCCATAAAATGGGGAAAACTATGGATTTTCGTTGAAAAATCGTTGAAAATTGGGAAAACACCATATCTTTTTTTATTCTGTAGCTAAATAAACAATTTTGGTACCAAACGCACAATAAATTTATTGCCTTTCATTTCAAATAATACAGAAGTCAGATTTGCAATTTTCTAGTACGAAAAATTGGGAAAAACAACTACTCTTGGATGAAAAATCGCTGAAAATTTGCAAAATGCAATGACTTTTTCAAACTGTAGTATGAGGTTCTGCAATTATGGTACCAAAATAAAGGTTTTTGTTACTGTCTTTTATTCTGAATACATATTAAGCAACTTGCTCATAAATAGAATGGGAGTAGTACAATGAGGGAGAAAACTTTGATTTTTGAAGGTTTTTTTCCATACAAAGTTAGGACTTTGAAAAATGCAAAACATTTAGAGAAAATCTAGAACAAAGATATGTGTATTCAAGTCAACAGTTAAAAAAAAAAACAATTTACTAGTACATGGAGTCTTGTAGCAAGCTTTTGAAAGATGTGGGTGAAATTAGACACATTGTTCACAAGGAAGCGGCTACTGTCTATGATACATAACGTGCATGTCTTGTCCACGCTGTTAATTAATCTGCTTTTAAATGATGCTAATGAATTTGAAGACGTTTAACATTTGTACCACTTGGTGAGTGTCACTGCTGGTGGACCAAGAGTCCCCGAGGGCACATGTAGCCAAGTTTGATCAATTTCGGTCGGTCGTTTCTTCAAATCGTAATCCAGGATAACCACACCTTCTGCTATTTCCGTGGCAGATGGCCGTCCTAAGTCGGCACCGGTTGCTCGTTGGTTTATGTGTAGTCCTTTGTGTTTGATGTTTCTGTGTTGTGCGTTGACGTACCTTGTCCCTTATGCGTCTCTTTCTGTGCTTGTCTGTTCTTGCATTGGGGGTTTTGCTAAGGGTGCTGCAATCTGCTGTTGTTGGAGATCCCCTCCTTTGTCTCAAACGCATTCGAAAATTTCTGTTTACAAAATTGTCACAAAGTCCTGTAGCATCATATCCTAGTCATTTTGCTTCGTCTTATATTTTGGACATAATTATCACACATTTTGGCCATATTCATTGTTTGGATTGAGGATCAATGACGAGGGAAAAATATCCGAAACGTGCATGTCTAGTCCTCGCTGTTAATTAATCTGCTTTTAAATGATGCTTATGAATTTGAAGATGTTTAACATCGATTATTTCTGCCAGGGTTGTGAAGTTGTTTTCAATTATTGAAGTGGATCTTAATGAGCTGCTTAGTGGTGACATTGTTCAATGTTAAAAAGACGATTACTTCAGTTTTGCAACTTCGAAATATGTTCTTAAAATAAGCTCCAGCTGCAGGTTATTTATTCGACAAGAATGCCTAGGAGCTGATGATCGATTGATGTATGCAGGGCTCTGGTGTATCAACTGACCATTAAATGGCAGAATTAGCATCTTGATTGTTTCTGGTCATATAATTCTAAAAATAACTAAACACTTCAGATGTTCAATGATAAGCGTTCCAGCTATCTACCTTCTTGAAGAAAGTTTTAAACCAATTTTAATGCACCAGACACGTGTTTCGGATAGAAACATCCTCATCAGTGATGCTTTCAATTAAAGTGACTTCATGGTACAGCCAAACCTCTCCAGCAGCTCCCCTGGCCCTATTTTCTGAACTTGAAATTGCTATTACTTTGCAGAGAGCAAATTTAAATGATATTCAATTGACTCCTACTTACGATCACAATGACATAAAAGATTCAGTCAAGAAAGCTACATCTCATGAAATGAAGTGCAACTGATTGATATTACATGTACTTGCAATCAGTTGATCGAGAAAGCAATCCGATTGATTAAGAACTCGCATTCTACACATTATTCTAAAGATGTAGGTATTGCGAACAGATCATGATGATGGATATCATCAACATATGATGGTACTGGAGAGACAACGGTTGTTCTGTGGGAAGCTTTTGAAGTGGTGTTCCGTGTCAAATTTGAGAGAAGTTAATTCAGATATTGAAAAGATGGTAAATGAGGCCTTGGAATTTTCTTCAAGAAGGTAGAGAGTTGGAACCCTTCGACATTATCATAAAAAATTACTATGGTTTAGAGAATCTAGACAGTATATCTGATGTCAGGTCCATTCTACGATTGAATGAAATGGGCTATAAGAGAAAGGAGGGGATTCCGAACAACACTAGGTTGCAGCACCCACAGCAAAATCCCAAAACACCCATGCAAAAAACACAGAACAGACACCCACAGATAGAGACGCAAAAGGGACAAGGAACACCAACTCACATCATAGAAACATGAAACATAAAAGACTGAACATAAACCAACGAGACCAATGGACAACCGGTGCCGACTTAGGCCGGCCATCTGCCACGTAAATAGCAGACGGTGTGGTTATCCTGGATTACGTGCGCACAACCCTCCCACTATTACGATTTCCCAGAGGTCTCGAAGAACGCACAATTATGGTTCAAAACAACCTCCACACAGAGTTCAAAACTCTTGGATGACCATTACCACCAACTTTTATTAATTGAAGAATTTCGATAAAATGTCAAGAAAAACGAAATATTTTTAGCCATGCATATGGAAACATTCTTAAGATGCAGTTCGATCAAATCTGGATCTGCTGAAAGAACTAAATTTAGTTAGTTATATCAACACATCAAAACACCTCAAGTAAAAATACAGAGAAGACAAACACAGCAAGAGAAACCAAACGGGCAGGGAACAGCAAACACGACATCAAACATCAAATAAGCAATGTATGAATTAAGCAATTAAAATGGAACATTCTTTTCGTGAAATGTTGCGTGATATTGTAAGATGATGCTAGGACATTTATACTATTTGGAATTATATATCTAGAGTAGAATAAAGGGTAATAAGAGAGTGCAAATCTAAAACTATCAATATGCAATCATTTTGATACGAAAATTGTTGTTTTAGAATTTCGTTAAACCGATCTTTTTTTTTTTCACAATTTAAAACCTGTTTTACCAATTTGCTTGAGTGGAATTCTGAATTTAAAGCAATGAAATCATTTTTCTTGTTGTTGTTCTAACTACAGCATGGAAAAAACATTGCAATATCCCAACTTTCAGCGATTTTTCATTCAAAATTCATTCTTTCCCCCATTTTCGTACTTGCAAATTGCTAATCTGATATTTAAAATGAAAGGCAATACATTTATTGTGCGTTTGGTACCAAAATTGTTATTTTATCTACGGTATGAAAAAAGATATGACATATTCCCAATTTTCAACGGTTTTTCATCGAAAATCCATAGTTTTCCCCATTTTATGGACAAGTAAATAGATAAACTGAGCTTGGGACTTAAAGGCAACACTGCATTGCTGTTCTTTTGATACCAAATTTGTTGTTCTAGCAACAACATGGACAAAGTAATTGCGTTTTTCCAATTTTCAACGGTTTTCGTTGAAAAATGACCTTTTTTCCCAAAAATTTCGAAATGCCCAAGGATGCCAGGGTGGCATCCGCCGGATTATCAAAGTAGAGGGTATTAACATCACTTTCATGCAAAAACATTTTGTGCGTAACATTTTTTTGGTTCACCCCAAAATAGCCATTTGGCAAGTAGACTATACCCACCTTCTGACGCTTAACAAAGAAAAACTTGGTGTGGCCTTAGAGTATAAATAGGAAACGTCAATATTCACCGACGGACAATTTTCATGTAATTTGGTAGATTTCTTTAGTCATCATAGGCCTATATAGATTCAAAAGAATGATAATAGCAAACCGCTTGATGAACATTTTCTACAGATACACAGCTGCATTCTGCAATATTCAGCAGTTAAGTTTTATTGATGATATTTGTAATAGAAAATCTCGATAAAATTGTTCTTAATAGTATTGCATTTTACTATACTCGGGATTTTAGATTTTTTGATAAAAAATATTAATAGAAAAGGAAACGATACAGTAGATAGCAACCAATAACAATGATTGGATGTACTGTAGCATATTCATTGTTGGAAAATCGATTCATAAATCATATACGCCAATTTAGAGTAGTTTTGTCGCAAGAGAGGATGGGATAAGGTTCGAGTCAAACTATGTTGGGTAAAGGGAAAACAGACAGTGATTTTATTATTATTATTATTTTGATGAATTAAAAGATTGTGAGGTTATATACAGACCTGGTCAGGTATTGGTTAACCTCGGCCTTCGGCCTCGGTCAACCAATATACCTGACCAGGTCTGTTTAGTCACGAGTAGACCTCATCAAAAGTCAATAATTGTATAATATACACCGTTTGAAAAGTTCATAATTGTTTAAAAGATATCGCCAGGTACTTGATTTTGTACCTAAATCGAATGAAAACTACTTAGTATCAAGATCAAGCTCTCAATGGACATAAATTTTGAAAGCTCACTAGGCGGCGCTCAAAAAGTCGTGGGAAATTTTAACTTTCCAATTTGAAATCCAAAAATTTTATGAATCGCAAGCGATATAAGTCCCCTACCGGCATTTATCCATGTCCTTCAACTCTGCCTTGACCTGTACCTACACCAAAAGATGAATCCAACATCAAATTAAGCTCAATTTGTGTTTAGAAAAAGGTCTGGAAAACAGGATAATTTAATGAAATTTGCTATGAGGCCAAACCTTTTGTCAGAAGAAATAAATCAAACCCAATTTCAACTTATTCTGTATCGGACTATAATGTATCTGCATACCAAAAAACAGCTCAATATCTACAAGAACATGCAGGCATGAAAAGACTGGAAACTGAGATTAAGTTCATGAAATTTGCTAAGTGCAGGGGCCATAACTCCTGTAGAAATGGGTCAATAAAATTAAAACACGAACTTGATTTGTATCACACTGAGATATATTCACATACCAAAAATGATTTCAATATCTGCAATTCCATGGAAGAAAAGTTCGGAAAACTGAGAATTAATTAAATTTGCTAAGTCCAAGGGCCATAACTCTTGTAAAAATAAGTCAATCGGAACCAAAATCGTACTTGATCTGTATAACACTAAGATGTAATCACACATAAAAAATTATTTCAATATCTACAACATCAGTCGAGGAAAGTCCGGAAAACTGAGAATTTCATGAAATTTGCTAAGTCCAGGGGCTATAACTCTTGTAGAAATAGGTCAATCGGAAGCATACTCGAACTTGATCTGTATCACTTTGAGATGAACTCATATACCAAAAATGAGATCAATATCTGCAACAACAGCGAAAAAAGTCTGGAAACTGAGATTTCATGAAATTTGCTAAGTCCAGGGACCATAACTCTTGTAGAAATAGGTCAATCGGAACCAAACTCGAACTTGATCTGTATCACATTGAGATAAACTCACATACCAAAAATGAGATCAATATCTGCAACGACAGCGAAAAAAAGTATGGAAAACTAAAGTGTGACAGACAGACGGACAGACAAACGGGGTGGAAACTACAAGTCCCCTCCGACGAGCCGGTAGGGGACTAACAAGGCGAGTAAGATATTACGTACAAGTACTTGTCTTGATAGGATGTGTTTGTGGATATATAAAATTCAAAAAGACGTCCGGAAATTAAATCCATAGGCAGCTATCTGAAGGATCGCACCTTTTATTTGACATTGTAGTGCGCCCATATGTTTCACTGAATTAACTCTTGAATAAACTAATAGAGACTGACACATATGAACAATAATTTATTCTCAAAACCCTGTGGCGGTTAACTTTCCATTGGACAAATATTGCGGTGGGTAAAAACGAAGTAAAATAATTGAATTAATTGCAAGTCAATGTATAAATGACAAAAATTGCAACTGGAGTATTCTGATAAATGAATGACGCATTCAAAGTGCAGATATCAGCGGACAACGCTTACTGGATAGAGTGAAAATGGCAATATTGCAATCAGGAAAAGAGCTCCGATTCAAATGAAAACTTGGACATTGCACTCAAATTAAAATCGTAAAAAATGCAATTGCACACAGAATTGTTTTTCAATGACATTTTGGTTCAAAATTGCTTCAAACATCTGTTATTTTCTTCTGAAATGCTGACATGGGCATTTCTAAACTGAACGAGTCACTAACGGTCACATTGTCAATATTAATGTCATCAAACATGTCTATGTCTACATCGCTAACTTGATCCGGTATAAAGAAGTCTTCGTCGCTGGTCATGCCCGGTCTATAATTGTCATACTCAGATTCATACGCCGCGGAACCGGAATCCATATTCAGTGCGGGATCACTTTTAGACATTTCACTACTACTTGCAATAGAGGAAAAGCTTAAGCTCTCCAAACCTAGTGCATTTCTTCCGGTAAGGTATTCCTCGATTTTAGCAGAGTAAAATGGTTCCATGTAATTACGCTTATTTTTAGGACTTCCACAAGCAGACGACGCGTTTGACTCGTAATCCTCTTTATCACTCGGTATATAGTCCAAACTCTTACAATGACGCGGAGGAATCGTGTAATTCGCGCGCCTCTTCACTTGAAATGGATTCGGCGACTCGCTTGACTGAGATTCATTTTGCGACGGTGATTGTCGAGGCGATTTGTTCTTAACCGGAACCGGAAGTCGTGTAGGCTTCCGGCGATTAGGATTAACTTGCTTTGGAGACTCAAAATTACATGTAGGGGGTTTCCCCATTACCGGGTAACTTTTACGAGATCCCTTTGCACTGTTTCTATTTTGATTGTCACAGAAGTCGCTTCCAGAATGTCTTGAAGCAGATGGCGGATACGCATGCGTATAAGTATCAAGGTTTGCATGTGGATGCTCGGAAGCCAGCTCTTGAAGAAGTTGTGTTAGCGAAGAAGACGTCGCACTACTTAGCACTGGGAATTTCGGTGTAGCATGACCGTGAGAAACACTTGAATATATCGTATCACTTGATTTCGAAAAGTTTCTATCTAAGTGTGGGATCATGAAGTCTGTATTCGCCAAGAAAGCACGTGTATAATGTCCGTAACTGTCCTCTACCGGACATGACAGCTGTTTGACGTAGGCCGACTTGGCCAACTTTAATTCTATCGGTTGTAATAATACTACAGAAGAATGTTCACTCATTTGTTTAGAGCATGTCGACTCTCTATCATCATCTGAATGTAACAGAGGTGTCAAATACTCTTTCCGAGACTTAGACGGCGACATATAAGTTTTTGGTTTCACTCTTGGACTTGAATTACTTCGGCGAACGGATGAAGAACTTGGTTTCACTTCGGCCGTCCTTTCCCGCGTACTATCTGATGGGACACGACGTAGCGGGAGAGGCAAGGGATTTGGGCCCACGTGCTGATGTGGGAACTTATCAGTTCCACCTTGGCCCACGTGCTGATGAGGAGCATTATCAGGATCTCCAACACCTTGTAAAATCGACATTGTCCGACCGTCTATACTAGCTACCAATGCTGAAGTAGGAGTCAGTGTCGAATGAGAAGAGGAGCTACTTCCTCGTGATTCTCTTGAACTATCAGAGGTTTTCCGAGGGCTCTGAGGTTTTGGCGGGATCGGAGGCGGCGGTGGTGACGAGGCAGCAGACGATTTATCAGATCCAGAGTACGATCCTATATTCTCCCCTGACGGTGATTTTATAGGAGAGTGTGTGGGGCTACGACTTGGTGATGAAGTCGCCGCCCGCGGGGGACTTAATGGTTCACGGTACGTCCCTGTTACAAGCCTCTCCTCCTGTTCTCTCTCTTTTCGTCTGCTCGACTTGGCATTTTTGGGTTGCTTTAAATGGGGTCTGTTTGGTTCACTGGGACTCACAACACTTCCCAACTCCTGTAACATGTTGTTTATCTTTATTCTATCCTCTGGAGGTATCTCCTGAAATTCAAACTCTTCATCTTGACTAGACAAACGATGGGGAGTGTATCCAAAATGACTAGAAGATACACAATGAACACTTTGTGGATGTTTACCGGGCGCTGCTCTGATTGGCTGACGAAGGGGTGGGGCTACACCTGTCATGACCAATGGGGTTGGATGTACCATTGGCACGGTGGGAGTAACAACCTGACAAGGTTTGCTAAGCGGTATTTTACTGGCTGGAGGAGCACCTGTGTGGAGTGGCACTTTCTTTTGCGGTATTACTGATGCATACACGGGTGGGCTGTATGGACGTGGGGAGGCGGGACTTGTAGGGGATTGTATTGAATGTGCATGACTTTTGTGGCTATATTTAGGACTCCTATTACTATACTCCATCCCTCTTCCCCCATAGCTAGTTCCTGGGTTGGACATGGACCTGGGGATCTGGGAGGGTCTTTGGCTTCCTCTGAGGGGTATACTGCTATCACTGATATTCCTAGGAATGTTCCCCTCCTTCCTATGTCCCCTTTGATAGCTGTTAGAGGAGGGGCTTAGAAGGGGCGTCTGTACAGTATCCTCAAATTCATCTTCAAATATTGGAGTTGCATAAATATTGCTTTGCACATAGTTTCCGTGTGGACTGATTTCACCACAGTGCCCGCTTTGATGGTGTCCTATTTTCAAACTATCAAACATTGCATTCTGTACAGGTTGTACATTCTGTGTTTTAACATTCATAAAATGCACTGCAGGAAGTTCAGGCGAGTCAACACGTGCATAAGTTATTTCAGACTCAGTCTCTGATATATGTCCTGATATACAATTAGACAGAGTATTTGCTGATTTCCGACTTGGATTTCTCGGACTTTCTGTGCTATTTTTCCTCTTCCGACTCAAGCTTCCAGGTGGTGTAGGCATGCTCTTTCCGATCTCGATCGCTGCTTGTTTCTCGTTTCCCATCAACATTTGCAGTCTGTTCTGAGACTTGAATGACTCATTCCTAGAAATGCTAACGCTGTCATGAGATGACAAGCTCCCTGCACTCTGATTCCTTGTCACAATCCCAGCATTCCCTGCTATCCCAGGTTGCATTGTGTTTCCTCCTAATGAGTGATTGGATGTAGACTCATGAGATGAAGCCCTGGGTATTACTGGTGTTGAAGGGGAGAACCCTGAGGGTGAACTTGGCAATGTTCCAAATGATAATCTCTGAGATGATTGGTTGATGCTTCCCGGGACTTTTCGACCAATCAGAAAGTATGTTGTCATTTCTCCCTTCCCTTTCACTGTAATTGTTCCCCTACACTGAAAGTCATATTTATCTCTCAGGACCATCCTCACGTCCTCTGTTACCTGGAAAATTATAGAAGAAAATGTGGAACGAGAAAATAGGTCAGCTAGTCCATCAAATGTTCCCAACACAGAATATACATGTACAACTTATAACTCTATACATAAAGTTATACTTTATCACAAATGGAGGTTGTCACTGCTAAGCATATGGACAACATAGATAAGAAGTTCCCAAGTTTCTATACCTGTATAGAGTTAGGTTTGCCAGTACTTTCCATTCTACTAGCAACATTGACTGTGTTTCCCCATATATCATACTGTGGCTTCTTGGCACCAATAACACCTGCCACCACTGGTCCTATGTTAACTCCTGAAAATGATATCAAGAAAAGTATATAATGCAATCTTAACATAAAAGTTATTTGCAGAATTTGATGTAAAAAAATTTAATTGAATTTTATATTAGCTATGTCCATGTTATTCGCAGAATTTGATGTATAAAATAAATGAATTTTATACAGCTATGTCCGTGTTATTCGCAGAATTTGATGTATAAAATGTCAGTATTTCTTGGAGGACAAAGCATCTACAACTTGCCATCATAGGGTATATTCTAGTGTTATCCTTACTACAAATATGATTCTTGTAGCACATAGATTGCAAATCACCTGAATTCAAGTTATAACTTAATCTTAAAATGAATCAAATTGTGAGTCACTCACCAATTTTGAGTTGGAAATCATTATATGAGTTTTCATTGATGACTTTGAGTTTGTCCTGCATTGTTATAATAAACTCGACGAGTATCTCCAGGTAATGACTCATAGACAGATCTGACTCCTGTAAAATAATGGACACATAGTGAACACATGGTAATAATAATAACGCAAGTATCTCCAAGTAAGGACTCATAGACAGATCTGACTCCTACAACATAATGAACATACCATAAACATGTAATGATCAGATAATGAACACATAATGAACAAGTATCTTCAGGTAATGACTCCTAGATAGATCTGACTCCTACAAAGTAATGAACACTTAATGAACACATAATGAACATATAATGAACACATAAAGAACAAAATTGTTTTGATAAACTCAAGGAGTATCTCCAAGCAATGACTCATAGACAGATCTGACTCCTACAACACAATGAAATATCATGAACATATAATGATCATATAATGAAAACATACTGAACCCATCATGAGCATTATAAACACATTATGAACACATAAACACACATTGTTATTATAAACTCTACCAGTATCACTCAGTAATGACTCATAGACATGTGCAGACCTGACTCTTACAACATAATGAGCACATAATGAACATATCATGAATATATCATGCTCATGATAACTACACACATAATGAACACATAACTATTATAAACTCAAAGAGTATCTCCAGGTTATGACTCAGAGACAGACTTGACTCCTATAATATAATGAACATAGAGAATGCACAATCACCATAATATGAACAAATAATGAACAAAAAAAAACACATAATGAACATAATCAAATAAAATAAAACTCTTATGAAACTATTTTGATGTTTGACTAAAGCATATACATCAAGAATTATTTCAAAATAGTGAGAAAAATATTAAAGAATACATAGATTTGTGACTGAATCAGTTAATAACACATGGAAATCTTTTTTTTCAAAATCTACCAAAAAAGTAATTGTTCTTGTGAGGATAACTAGATAACTTCAATTCAAATTCTCTTAAAAAGCAACATAAGTATCTTAAAGTTTTTGTTTTGCAAAATTATATAATCGTTTTATGATGATGATCTAGATTTCATTGTAAGATAATCTAGTATGGCCACTTACCTGAATGCGCATTTCTGGCATAAGACCCACGGCAGCCATGTATGTACTACCTATAGTCTTTATCTTGTCCACAGCCCTGAATCGAGGATCATTCAACGACTGAAATTATAAATAGTGGGTACAACTAATAATGAAATAGAGAAATTACATAAAATATCTACAGTTGTTTAATGAATTTTATGTGAATAAGAAATTTCATTCTCAATTATTTTAAAGCTTCTCTCATAATGGAATATGAACTCACCAGGAGCACTCTCAATAAAATAAGATTTTCAAATAATAATGACACTTTCAGATCAATTGAATTGCACATTTTTTTTCATTATGATAAAATTATGATAATAATCTAAGGTTTTTATATACATGTACCTAGGTTAGTACAGGATTTTTTTCTTTGCCTTATCTTTATTTGATCTGAAATAATTCATTATTTATTTGCACAATTACAGTCATTTATCTATTTAAATACCTCATCAAAATCTACAATGATTTCATTAAGGACCCTCAAACATTCCATCCCTTGGTTGTTAGCAGTCAGTTCCATGTAAAAGTCAGAGAAGTTTGGAATGGAAGCAAAGAACACGCCCACTTTTGGATAATGCTCACTATATAACTCCTGAAATACAATAAACAAATATATTTACTGATTTCATTGAAAAAAGTTAAAGGTACAATATGATTACTTGTTCACAAATTAATATTCTTTAAACAGCATACTACATTTTTCCTTGTAAAAATTTATGCTTCTCTTGCTTATATTCAATTCTTTAAATATATCTTATGAGAAATATTAAAGATTGTTTTTATTTTATCATCATATGTATTTGGATATCTCACTTTGTATCACAACTAGATTTCCTATAATCATTTAGGACTAACTTTCAAAGCATTTTGTTATCTACTTTCTTTAACTCTTATCATTTACTCCTATTTCTAAATAGTCAAAGGCACATTTTTAACCCACATCTGTTAAACCATAGAGATTCTCACCGTATAACTTTTAGATGACATATCCAGGAAGTGAGCGGCTACATGTGTAGGTAATATGTTACACAGAATCTTCTCATTGTTGTCCTGTAACTCTGTCATCCCAACCTTCTCCTCTGTAGCCTGTAGACAAAGAGAGATAACTCTCATTACTTTTGAATTGGAATCTCCAAATAGAAAAGAGAAATAGAGAGGGAAAAAAAAAGAAGAAAGTTAATATGAAATAACCATGACAGTATTCATGTAAAACCCATTAATTTTATTACATGAAAAATTGAAATAATGTACAGTTACACATAAAAATCAATCAAAAAATTGTGTATTGAATAATATTGATTTTTTTTTAAATGAGGGTATAGAGACCACATACAGAAACATAAGTAAAATTCTGTAACACTGCTTTTTTTTAAAATTCACCTGTTGTTTCCATAAGAAGTCCAGTCTGGCTGTCCACTCCTGCTGTCGACCTTGGAGATATAAGGTCATTAAGAAAATGATAAGCACAAGTATTCCTGTTATATGAGTTGGTACATGGGGTCTGAAAGGGACAAGACGTAATGAATGACATCATACATTTAATTTCATAGCTTTAATGTAGAGTTTTTTGTATAAAGTAATTTCTACAATAATAAAAAGTGACAAATTAAACAAAAACAGCTATTAAAATATGCACATACACTTTTAAATTGATAAAATAATCTTAAACTTACTCATTAATTTGATCAAACGTAGTGAAGATGTCTTTATGAGTGATTTCCATGACGACGATGTACGCAGCAGACATGATCAGCATCAGTAGGAGCTTGAGACCAGCTGCAAGCTTCCAGAAGATAGATACACTAATACATCCCAGAATGCAACTCAGGTATATATAATGAGGAAGCTGACATTTAAGATGGTCCTCCCCGGACCGGGTCAGATTGATGGAAGTCAGGAAGGAAAATAACAATGATCCTTTACAACAAAACTGAAAAAATGAAAAATGTGGTTTACTTAGTGGAAATCATTGTTACATTTTACAAATCCAAGCTTCCCATTTTAAATATAGACAACGAAATTTTGTTGATTGTTCCGTCTTTAAATTCAATGTTACAGAGTCTAGAAATACAACTGTCTTTCCTTGGGAAATGTTTGCCAACTCATTCAATTTGCTTGACAAATATGAAGCCTTTTGAACAATTAATTTCATTAAAGCATACCACGTTGACTTGAGCAGTAGCATAGATCAGCACAATGGTGGTTAGAATGATGAAGAGGCGTAGACCTGATGATTTACGAATGTCAAACACTGTACACTGAAACAAAAATATGAAATTTTTTTTTAAATCTGCGGGTTTTTTTTAAGTCTTCAACAGTTAGACACATGTTTAAACAATTAAATTTTGTGTTTTTTTTCAAAGTTTTCTCTTAAAAATGTGTTGTCAATTTCTTACATCATGTGTATTTTCAAGAGAAAGATTTGAAAGCTGTTCAAACCCTCTAAGTTATCTTTTCCTTTTCTTTTGGTTAATCTTCTTTTTTTTTTTTTTTTTCTTTTTCTAAACCTGTATTAATTTTGGTCCTAATTCTTATATTTTTTGCTACTGTCTAATGACAAATTAGAAATATTGACATTAAGCTAATTCTAATATTTTCTATATTTCGAATTTGTCATAAGATATTATAACATTAATAACTTAACTGATTTATGTACAATATTAATGTATTTAATGTTACCTTCAACTTAATGCTGAGTAAAATGACAGATACCCAACAGAATGACGCCAGAAACAGCATTAGTAACAGCAAAGTTCTGTAACAGTTCGTGTTATACATTTTTTTTTGTACTTACCTTTAACTTGACGCTGAGTATTAGCATGAGAATGATGGAGACCCAACAGAAAGACGCTAGAAACAGCATAAGTAACAGCAAAGTTCTGAAATGTAACAGAATGTAACAGCTGGTCAATAACCATATCTCGAATCAAATATAACAGCTAAATGAAGGAAATTTTAAAATATAATTTTTAACAGGTCTTCAAATCTTTAATATACAGACCGTCAATTCATTTATTCCAAATTGGTTACTTCAGTAATAAACTGTACATGAAACTTCAGAATACCTTCTAACATACACATAGAAAGGCCTTGTCAAAAGATATGAAAGCGCTATCGCCGGGAATTTATTTCACAAGGGTTAAAATTCAAAAGTAAATATCATTCATGAGGTGAAGCAATTAGTATGAACAGAAGTACATGTGAAATATGAAACCCCTGTGATATTTTTTTTTCGAAAGTACCTATGTTATAATATCGATCTCTAAGTAATGTTTTTGACAACTTTCAATGAAAATAACCTTGACCTTTGACCCCATCGTCATTGTAAACTATCACGATAATTGGAATCAAAGCATGGCTTTAACATGATGATCACATAAAGGAGTAAATAATCATGCCTTTTGGTCTTTAAAATCGGTAACGACATTGATCCAGGCTCGAGTATCCTACGACAAAAATGATGTCAAGTTTCTATTCATCTATTCCGCCGGATAACCTTTAATTAACGTCAGATGAATATCAAACGAAATTCATCTTCCTCGTCTATATTTATCCTATATAACACATGTTTACGGTAGTCAAAAGCTCATTATTTGGTATTTTTCATTAAAAAACACAGAACTTCAATATTACATGAAAATGGCGCGTCATTCAAGGCAGTCCTTTCCCTGCGGGGATTTGTATAAAATATTAATCCACGTCAAAATGTAACAATAATGAGGAAATTCGGTGCTATAACTTAATCTTACTATCTTAATGAAGATAATTAGGCTAAATTGATGAATTATAGTCTGGTGAAAATGTCAGATCGTGGGTGTTATCAAAGGAGTAGCTGTTTTTCTTTCATATCCACCCCGGAAAAATCAATGCCTAACACCTAATATGTCAAATTGACTGTATGTCAATATTCACAAAAGATCACATACTTCTAGTGTTCAGACTCCCACATGTGTTATGTAAGTTACCGTTTTTGTATACATCGACATAATAGTTCAACATAATAGTTTAAGAATAAATTATCTACAGTACAGATTCTGCTGTTAGGTCGTTGCTAATCGGTTAAGTGCAAACAAAAAGAAAGAAAAGAAACCCGAATAGATCGTATTTAGCATATGCGTTGAATTCACTCTAAGATACATTCGATTAAACATCGTTTGTCCAACCAAAAAAAAGAGAGCATAATTTGCAAATATTCCTGATTATCCAAGAAACACCCATTAGTACAACGCATTGATCAGATATCAATAAAGAGCACATGTCAAAGGTAATACTGTCTGACTTCTTACCGAACAAAAATAACAGTTTGCACACCAGCAGCACATATTAACAGGACCAGAGCACAGATCATATTGTTACTAACACATACTTACCGAGGTAATATAACAGTTTGCACACCAGCAGCACATATTAACAGAAAGAGAGCACATATCATAATGCTACTGACACATACATACCAGGGTAATATAACAGTTTGCACACCAAAAGCACATATCATACTGTTACTAACACATACTCACCGAGGTAATATAACAGTCTGCACACCAGCAGCACATATCAACAGGACCAGAGCACAGATCATACTGTTACTTACACATACTTACCGAGGTAATATAACAGTTTGCACACCAGCAGCACATATCAACAGGACCAGAGCACAGATCATACTGTTACTAACACATACTTACCGAGGTAATATAACAGTTTGCACACCAGCAGCACATATCAACAGGATCAGAGCACATATCATACTGTTACTAACACATACTTACCGAGGTAATATAACAGTTTGCACACCAAAAGCACATATCATACTGTTACTAACACATACTTACCGAGGTAATATAACAGTCTGCACACCAGCAGCACATATCAACAGGACCAGAGCACATATCATACTGTTACTAACACATACTTACCGAGGTAATATAACAGTCTGCACACCAGCGGCACATATCAACAGGACCAGAGCACATATCATACTGTTACTGAAGGCAAAATCACTTGTGTTCTGATACTGAAATGTAAAAAAGTTATTATCTATATGATGTTTTTTTTTCTGATGGTTAAATCCCATTGATACTTTCAATGCATACACTGTACTTGGAGTTTATATGGTACCCTTACAATATACGTATAAATAAAATATTGCAGATCTGCAGTTGGCGTATTCAACGTCATTAAAACACATTTTGAATCAAAATACATACTAAAGATTAAAAACAAATTGTTAAGAGCTGTCGACTTACTAATTTTTCTTTGAGTGAGCTTTTGAATCTTAGAGTAAGGCCGTTCACTTGTTCCCGCTTTTCCTTTTCCAGATCACGTGCTTCCAGAGCACTGTTAATGTATTTGTTCACACTCTCAGTGGTGGAATCCGGTTTGGCGGAATGTCTTTAAAAGAGAGAAAGAAAGAAATAAAACACTATCTAAATTACATTTTAAAACATTTTTTTCCTTTATATCAACGCTAAACCAAAGTATATCAGAAAAAGCACATCAAGTATGGTATTTGTAACTTGCACAACATGTATAAATGATATGATCACATACTTACCTTCCTCCTTGGAAAGCCCTACGTAGTTTATCTGTCACAGAATAACTAAACCTACTCTGAAATAAACAGAAAATTATGTTAAAAATATGATAAAGAAATATTCAGAATCTTTTTCTGCAAGGAAATTGTCAACATACAAATAAACTAACCATGCAATAGCTGAACAGTCGACAAAACAACCAAACCGTCCATAAACAACCGAATGGTCAATGGAACAACCAAACAGTCTATGAAACAAGCAATTAGTCGATGGAACAACCAAAGGATCCATCAACGCCCAAACGGTCTATGGAACAACCAAACAGTCCATGAAACAACCAAATAGTCAAGAAACCAACAAATAGTCCAATGAAACAACCAAACAATCCATAAACAACCAAACAGTCAATAAACAACCCAATAGTCCATAAAAAACCAAATAGTCCATAAGCAACCAAATAGTCCATGAAAGAAACAAATAGTCCATGAATAACCAAAAAGTAAATGAAACAACTGAATAGTCCATAAACAACCAAATAGTCAATGGAACAACCAAACGATCTATAAACAACTAAATAGTCAATGGAACAACCAATTGATCCATAAACAACTAAATAGTCAATGGAACAACCAAACGATCCATAAACAACTAAATAGTCAATGGAACAACCAAATGGTCCATGAAACAAGCAAAAAGTCCATGATACAACCAAACAGTCCATAAACAACCAAGCAGTCCTTTAACAACAAAACGATCCAAAAACAACCAAGCAGTCCATAAACAACCAAACAGTCCACAAACAACCAAGCAGTCCATAAAACAACCAAACAGTCCATAAACAACCAAGCAGCCCATAAACAACCAAACAGTCCATAAACAACCAAACAGTCCATAAAACAACCAAGCAGTCCACAAACAACCAAACAGTCCACAAACATCCAAACAGTCCATAAAACAACCAAACAGTCCACAAACAACCAAACAGTCCACAAACAACCAAGCAGTCCATAAACAACCAAGCAGCCCATAAACAACCAAGCAGTCCATAAAACAACCATGCAGTCCATAAACAACCAAGCAGTCCATAAACAACCAAGCAGTCCATAAACAACCAAACAGTCCACAAACAACCAAGCAGTCCATAAAACAACCAAACAGTCCATAAACAACCAAGCAGCCCATAAACAACCAAACAGTCCATAAACAACCAAACAGTCCATAAAACAACCAAGCAGTCCATAAACAACCAAACAGTCCACAAACAACCAAGCAGTCCATAAACAACCAAACAGTCCATAAACAACCAAACAGTCCACAAACAACCAAACAGTCCATAAACATCCAAACAGTCCATAAAACAACCAAACAGTCCACAAACAACCAAACAGTCCACAAACAACCAAGCAGTCCATAAACAACCAAACAGTCCATAAACAACCAAGCAGCCCATAAACAACCAAACAGTCCATAAACAACCAAACAGTCCATAAAACAACCAAGCAGTCCATAAAACAACCAAACAGTCCACAAACAACCAAACAGTCCATAAACAACCAAACAGTCCACAAACAACCAAACAGTCCATGAACAACCAAACAGTCCACAAACAACCAAACAGTCCATAAACAACCAAACAGTCCACAAACAACCAAACAGTCCATAAACAACCAAACAGTCCATAAACAACCAAGCAGTCCATAAAACATCCAAACAGTCCACAAACAACCAAACAGTCCATAAACAACCAATTAGTCCACAAACAACCAAACAGTCCATAAACAACCAAACTGTCCATAAACAACCAAACAGTCCACAAACAACCAAACAGTCCATAAACATCTAAACAGTCCATAAAACAACCAAACAGTCCACAACAAACAGTCCATAAACATCCAAACAGTCCATGAATCAACCAAACAGTCCACAAACAACCAAGCAGTCCACAAACAACCAAGCAGTCCATAAAACAACCAAACAGTCCATAAAACAACCAAGCAGTCCATAAACAACCAAACAGTCCATAAACAACTAAACAGTCCATAAACAACAAAACAGTCCATAAACAACCAAACAGTCCATAAACAACCAAACAGTCAACAAACAACGAAACAGTCCATAAACATCCAAATAGTGCATAAAACAACAACACAGTCCATGAATAATAAGCCAGCCCATGAAACAGCCATGAAACAGTCCATGACTGAACCAAATATACCATAGAACATACAAAAAGTTCATGAATCAATTGTTACATGCAGCAGTCCATGAAATTGACAATGACATGTTTTATGTCCAGCATACAATGAATCAGTAGGCAATCAAAAAAGAATGTATATACCGCTAAAATAAAGAAAGAAACAGTATACCTTATCAGGCAGCTAGGTACCTTTGCTTAAAGTTCCGGGCTATTTATTTTAATTCAGGATAAACAAGTGGCCCAAAGGGACCACATCGCTCACCCGAGTTGCAGACAAAAGAATGAAAGTGGCCAATTTGGTGGATGACCTTGAGTACTTGCTTCCTGTAAGGTTTTGTGAAATTATGTGCATTAGTTTCAGAGATGTCGATAATTGCCTCAGCCAATCAGAGTCCTCGAATGCAATATTTGTTGACCGATCGGCACGAAAAACACAAAATTGGTAGAGGACCTTCGTAAAATTGTGTGCAGCGGTTGCAGAGGAGAAGTCGAACATGTGTCAGCCAATCAGAGCCCTCGGTGGCCATCTTTGTTAACCAATCGGCACTAAAAACACAATCTCGGTAGAGGATCTCGAGTTCTTGCTTCCTGTAAGGTTTCGTGAAATTATGTGCAGCAACTGCACAAAAACACAAACTTTGTAGAGGACCTTGAGTACTTGTTTCCTGTCAGGTTTCGTGAAATGATGTTAAAAACTTACAGAGATGTCGAAAATGTTCACGCCGGACGACAGACGGTCAGTGCGCTATGACTATATAGCCTACTTGAGTTTCGCTCATGTGAGAGGTTAACCAGTTGGCAGATCAAAGCCATTTATTATCTACGAAATTGACAGAGAACAACATGGATAAAAAAGATGTATCTTTATCAAGAATAATTCTGTAATTTAAGGGCAATTTTTGTCACAGTTGATAACAACATTCGGAAATTTGGTCTCCTTGGTCGCTTGTCAAGGGATTATACTATACCGCGGAAGGATTCGTGAAATCTCGTTAGCGACGACACCAGCGTATTTTCTGATGCGGAGAAAGAAGACCTCTGTGTCACAATGGGAGGGAAAGTTAATGAAAGCTGAAAGTTGTAGATTAGGTGTCACGGTAATCACTTCTGAATGTAATCAGGTTAACCAAGGTCATATATGTATCACCGCGAGGAAACGATGATATAGACAGAAATAATCCATACATGCACTATTATATGAGAAATTCATCTATAATACAGTACAAGCCCTAGGGGGTTTATTTGTCTTCTATATTGGTAAAAAAGGGAAGCCTACTTTGAGCCTACCATAGTTTTAGACATTATTTACATTATAAAGACTGTAGTATATTTATATTACCAACAATTTAGACGTCGTTACGGCGTTATAATGTCCCACTGAGATCCTTGAACTACTTTCTCCTACATGATGATTATCAACACTAAATTAGATATATTTTTTTCAGTCATGAAACTAACAAAGTTTTATATCATGAGAATGAATGAATCAAAATCTTGTTCAGGAAACGTTATTTTTCCTAACATAATATGTAATTTGATAATACAATGATGAAACTTAGATAATAGAATCTTAAAAACTAAATCACGAAACGTTATCGAGATACATACTTCATGAATGGTAAAAAATGTATAGTCAAGTCAGAGGTGTTATGTGGGTGGTGGTTTACATAGGGAACTTCCGAACGAAGGATTGGACAACAGTACTTCCTCTAGAATTAAAGCATAAAGGTTATAGTTCACATAATTGGGATCTTCCCATATTTTCATGACCTGAACAGAGCCCGAGCTGACCCCGGCCCTCTTTCCCTTGAATTCAATTTCCAGATCTGCACATGTATAATGTTCAGCATCCTTACAATGCTTTTTTTTATTTCTGTTGGTTGAGATAGCATTGATTACTAATAAGGATGCAGACGCTTCTCACGTTATGACATAACACAATCCTTCATCCCTATAGTGAAGTATTAGAACGCTATCAATCACCAGCAGACCAGTCTATCTGTCTGTACGTCATTATATATGGCTAATTAGCCATCGTTTTCCGTCATATACCATCAAAAATTACTAATCTGTCATTGCTCATAACTTGTAAGGATGGAACGTTACTAGTTACAACAGAACATCATTTTCTCCATCTATGCTTAATGCCTCATGGTCCCTTAGGAACCATTTCCCCTAAAGTTTTCTCACGTTTAAGTCCGTTACTGGTTCTAATATTAAGACTATCTCCCAAATGAGGATGTCCCACATTTCAACGGATATGAACATTTCTCTCTGATGATTGCTCGACAAGTCGATTGTCATCTTACTCGTGATGAAATGTTTCCTCTGAGATCAATGATCGAGAAAGACATAACGAAGACAGTTCGGCACGGAAATCATTCCTACTTTGAAAGTATCTTATTTCGATCTCTTGTCATAAATTCCAAATTATTTGCACATTCGCTCTATAAAAAGGCATTGTGAAAAATTATTTTTGTTTCGTTTTTATGATTAATTCCACATCGTCATGCAAGTGTTCGATATAAATTTTGTTGTAAAATTACAAGTTGCAATGACAGTAAAGAAATGCTCATAAAAGGAGCTGTTAAGGTAAGGGCTTGATTTAGCCTTAAAATCACTCGATTATTTCTGATGCGCTGTCTTTCCAATTTAGATAAAAGTTGGTCAGGATAAAATTATAAAGTATTATAAGATTCCTAGTAGGTCTTTTATTCAAAAAGATTTGGTGAAAGATGTTATAATTACGGGTTGAAGAGGTAGGGGTACTAATGACGGAAAACGTCGAACATCGAACGAAAATGCACAAAAATGCATTATTTTACACATTTTCTATGTTTATTATGCTTTTGTACCTTTTCATGTCAAAATTGGATAAGAGAAATTAACTTTAAGGCTATTATATCAATAATAATCGGCAAACTCGAGCTCTGCAAAGCGGAAACTGAAAAACGGTTTTATTTCGTTCTACTCAGCCACTAATGTAGCTTTCTTTCTAACCTGCAAACTGAACCCGCGGTTAGATGAATTTTAACGTCGCCCTTTTACCTAGAAAAACAAGAATGAAACAGACAACTATGGTGCATATATATAGAATAAATATCATAATTTGTGTTTTGTTACGGGTATACAACATACAGCAAGTGCATTTATCGCATGAAATGCGCTAACGCGCATTACATGTACGATAAATGCACTTGCTGTGTGTTGCATACCCGTAACAAAACACAAATTGAGACACTTATTCTCTATACACTTTTGGTGAAAGTGGCATTGTAAAGCAGTTGTTGTATAAAAACTTTTCCGTTTTCCATTGATTTCTGTGTAAAAAACGCTTATTTTGACCCAAATATCCCACCTGACAGCAGATTAATATCTGGACCAAGTTAATTGTCATTTCTACCGGAAAAGTTGATCAGATTTTGCATTTTGAAATTTCGAATTTTCAGGGCAGATTCTACGCCTCATCTTAACAGCTCCTTTCATTAGAGTGTTCAAAGTCGTCATAATACATTTTTAATAAAATCACCATTTCAAAACACTATGAGTATTCTTCAAACGCCCTAAAAAGAAAGCGTTGACATAGTTATATTGACACGTGTACAAGAAGTACATTTGAATTACAATGAACAGACAATACAATACGAAACAATCATATAAACAAACAAAATAATTGGTGAGAACATGATGACTTACATAACCAAGGACGAAGCGTACAGCATCGGCCCTTGAAACGACATCCATATATATTGACCTTGAACCTTGACCTTTTGACCTCGAATCTCTCCAGATGAACATCATCATTTGAAAGGTTTTGTTTCGAGGGTTAACTGACAAACCCATTGCCTCTATAGATAACTCTACCGGATTGAAAAATCATGAATAGGGGGTAAAGTTAGTATTCAGTTTGATATCTCAACACAGACATATAGATATCTTAATATCAGTTAATACTACTTACTAACTTGGAGCCTGTATGTTTATGTTCATCGTTGGGTGGGGACAGGACGTTGGAGAAGGGAATCTCCGCGTGAAATCTAACGGCTTTAAGGAGCTGCATCACTATCCCCGATACGTTACGGAAGGACGGCTTCTTGGCGTGGATGTCATTCAAACTACGTCCTCCCCACACACTTGGCATCTGAAAATCATTTCACAGTTCTAAGTCTTTATAAAATTGTTTACCTAGTCCCTTTTTTCGTTAAGTTGAGAAATTCTATATTTGCTGCAGTATATAATGGCGTATTTTTCACGACAGTTAAACTTCCGCTGAGTTCGATGCGTCAAAATAAACTACATAGTGCATAATGAGATTCACAAAAAAGATACATGTATATAGTAATTTAAGTTTGTTGCATTTTATCAAAATCCACCCCAATGTAAAATACTGGTAGGTAATATAAATGTTTGATATATGACTAATGTAGAATATTAATATGACCTTTTTTATATGAATACATTTTATAATTCCTTACTTTAAAAATTGACCTAAAGAATGGGGTTTTCAACCAAAACAACGATTTTATGAAACTTACTCTTCGTGGATGATTATCTTTGATCAAGAAGGTTTCGATTCCTCTTTCTTTCAAATACGGATTTCTCTCCCCTCCATTTCCCGGCTCCACTTCATACTCTTCCGGTAGGTGGCGCAATGTTTCTCGAGTAAGATGCACGCGACTGAAAAGTACATATATAGCATTTACATAATTATTTACTGCCGTTCAATTTAATAAAACAAAGATCATTTTAAAAAAAAACTTATCTTGAATGAAAATAGAGGACCGTTCTGAACATACATGGACAATATAGTCGTAATAATAAACATCAAAGAAGTACGTACCTGTCCGTTATTCAGTCTCAAAGTCGAGAAGGCAAAGCAAAATCGTGAGAATTCCCATCGAAACGGTTGCGAACCCCGGAATGAACAACATTCCGAAGTGAGACCAGGTGCCCGGGGAAAGTCAGCGTCTCCTGATTAAGCAATTTTCTACATAAAGAAATCCATACTCATTCATAAAATAAATAAACAATGAATACGCTATTTTGTCGCATGTTTTCTTGAAGTTATATTTATCTTTAAATACCCTGGGATTCCGCCAGCCTCCATCTGGTTTGCTAATGTGACGTCATTACTCCATACATCATACTGCCATTTTTTCAATCCCAGAACTCCGCATAAAACTCTGCCGGTATGAAGACCCACGCGCATGTTCAGATTGACATCAGTTTTATCACATACGGCGCTAAAAATAGACATGAAAAATCATTGTGCAGTATAAATTGAAAAGAAACTATCAAGAATATATATGCAGTGGAATACTTCTTCTTATTGTTTTTTCTGTCTTTTAATTTTTTTTTGGGGGGGGGGGGGGGGGTAGGGGGAACTAGTGCCGACTTTTGGACACTTTAAGATTATTACAGGGGATAAATCCTCAATTCCCGGCGACGTGCCATGAAATACGAATTGTGTAAAACAAATTTTATTGTTTGACATAATATCATCTATTCTCAGTAGTCGTTATCTGACGAACATTACAGACAAAAATCTATATCAGCCCTCTTCAGCAAAATAAACGTCATAAAGAAACACTTAGCTACATGTTTTCGGGATTTTTACGATCAAAGAACGATCTTTGATGCCCGCAAAATCTGGCAAAAAAAGAATACAGACTAAAAATCGGGATCGTAAAATGGCCATTTCTGTCTATTTAGGATTGATTTTTTTACTTCTTTTTCTAGGAAACGAAGAAAAGTTCATATTTACTTTATTATGCAAGAAACACCTGCGTCGAAGAAATATGAGCGAAAATCACATTATTCATTTTTCATCAAGTAAAAATAATTCAGGTTTTGAACTCGTCCTGATTTAAAAAATGATTAAATTCTTTATATAGCGAACTTATTTGATTTACGTGGATACTCCTCCACTTGTATAGGAGCACCTCCTCCAGGAATCTGTTAAAGAATATAGGCTGATATTCATCAAAGAATCTGTGGTGAAATTTGTCATATTGAAAACTTGAAAGCCGGTCATTCCATCATTAACAGCAGCTTGTCGGTTATTTATAAAAGACCTTTTTAAGGAATAGAATTGCGTCATTTCCAATCAAGATCGCCTTCATTTTGTGTTCAATAATTACATGTGGAAAGCAAGAAATAAGTTGAGAAACAAATCAATCTAAGATGCGCATTCATTTCCGGCCTAGATTCAATTATAGAAGACAAAGTTTTATTTCTGTAGAAGGCTCGAGGCAATCAAATGAAATCTTAAAACTGATCAATCAACGTCCTCAAACATATCAGAAAATGGAGAAAATAGACACGAAATAAGGTTTTCAGGTTATCAGATTGTGTAACGCTGAGTTCGAAAGAAAAAGGGGGATGAATCTTTGATTGCACGCGCGGCTCTAGACAGATTTTCCAAGAGGGGATGAGAGGGGGTTCCAACTCTGTCACCAAACGAAGGAGAGGGAGTCCAGTTTGTAATTTGTGAACACGTCATAAAAATCCTGGAAGTATGAATTAAAACAAATTGGGAGAGGGGGCACCTGACCCTCCCACTTACATCCTCTAGATCCGCGCATGCATTTTTTGTTCAAAGAATGGGGACGAACTTTTCATCATCTTAGGCAGTTAATCAG
The DNA here is from genome assembly GCA_033119305.1 of Pinctada imbricata. NCBI lineage: Eukaryota > Metazoa > Mollusca > Bivalvia > Pterioida > Pteriidae > Pinctada > Pinctada imbricata. The sequence continues at coordinate 37,782,374 of VSWD01000005.1, read as the reverse complement.
TATAAAGTAAGATTTCTTTCTTCTCTATCAAACATTATCACATCTTGATATGAAATTGTTGCTACAAAGCGAAGCCAACCAAGTAGGTGTACGTGTATTTGCCTTAGCCTCTCTATTGACTACTATAACACGAAAATTACTATCATATAGGTCTATCTTCCGACCACCCAGACAGTTCGGATCCTAGAGTCTTTTGATCTTGGACATTTGTCTTGTCTTTTGTTTCTTGGTGAGAATATGCAATCTATTTTCCGTATTTTCTATCCTTTAAAAGAACTTGTAGCAATTCCTTCTGTCGAAAATGAAACATTACGTATGCATTTTAAATCTCACTTCTTTCATGTCGCCGACAGGCTTTTGCTTTGAAATATTTCTATGGCAAAGGGAAGGTATTTTCATTGCAGAATTTCTTTTTCTATGTCAAGGGAAGAAACAGGCATGGATCCAAATATTTTGCGGCTGATGAAGGTTCCCAATTAATGTATGTAAAAAGAGTCAGATCCCTTAAACAGCCAACCTTTGATTGGTCAAACTTTTACGTGTTTCCATGGTAAATGAGCTTAAACCTTTAAATACACATCCGATTCCCCTTGAAAATAAATCAGCCAATCAGATCTAAGGATCAAAAACAAAATTTTTGTGCAGGACCTTGATTATTATTATTATTTTTTTTTTTTTTTTTTTTTTTGAAATTCTGTGTAGAAGTTGTCCATAAAAAGTAAAGATGTGATAATCACTAAAGCTATCGTATAACTAATTTTGATCGTTTGGTTCAGGTGAGCTAAAAAGGTGAGACCCCATCCGTCCATCCTTTATGGATCCGCGCCTGGTGGGACATGCATTTAGTAATGTTCCTTTGTCAGCAATTCTCTTTTATCAGCTTCCACTATCATGTAAGGCGTATAGAAATAGAATTGGGGAGAGCAAATCAAAAATTTGGCAGAAGATGAGAGGGAGATGTGAAGTGCCGTTATATTTTAGCTCTGGTTCTGTCGATACAAATACTAAAGGATGTTTTGTTAATGTGTTCTTCATGAGAAACAAGAGGCCGTAATGGGTCAATGGCTCTTAATGGCTGAAAGCATCCAAGACAGCTGAAGTCGATTTGGTAGGATTTTACACAAAACAAAAGAATAACATAAATGTTTACAGAAAAGTATTGGTAATAAAATAAAATGAAATGAAGAAAGATAGATGTTCTCAATTTTCTTGAGTCTACTACAATATGTACTTACTGTATGGCCTCTATCATGTCTAGTCCCATATCTACACAGTGTTTGGCATGGTCCGCCTGCTCTACTGGTAATCCAGACACGCAATAATAGCAATCTCCCAAAATTTTGATTCTCAAACAGCGATTCCTCTGTAGAAATACAAGACATATAATACTGAGAGTAATACAGTTAAACCTCATTAACTCGGACTTTACCTCCTCGTGCTATTTAGTTCGCATTGACAACGCTCCAAAACCATAGACCGAAACAGGCTAACTTGGTTATTTTTTTATAACACCGAAAAAAAAAACCAAGTTGGCCTGTTTTGTTCTTCAAAACCAGTGAATTAAAAATTTTGTTAATTACACCTAAATATGAGTCTTGGAAATTTATTTAAAATCACTAAAACCAAAAGAAACATCCGTTTATTATTTAATGACTGAATAATGATGCAGTGTTTATAACTCCTGTCTGTAATATCATTTACATGTTAGTGCATATTTTGTTACTTTTGTACATAACTTTTATAAATGATTACCTTGGCCAACATGTCAAATCTTCCAAACAGCTCGTTCAGGATCTTGACCAGTTCTTGGGCTGTACACTGCGATGATAACTTAGTGAATCCCACGATATCAGCAAACAGAATACTGAAAAAGAAAATTACAATGTATATACTAGATGTATATGGAACAATATTCATACATGTACATGTATATGCTGTGATTTCAGCGAAGAAAAACTAATGATATACATTAAGTTTAAATTTCTTTACATCAAATTCAGTCATTCCAAGTGATACTTCTGTAGCATCTGGACTGAAATCCAAAAACCTTAATAAATGGGTATAAAACCTAGGGAAATCCAAAAAAACTTAATCAATAGGTATTAAACCTAGGGAAATCCAAAACCCTTAATCAATAGGTATAAAACCTAGGGAAATCCAAAAACCATAATCAATAGGTATGAAACCTAGGGAAATCAAAAAACCTTAATCAATGGGAATAAAACCTAGGGAAATCCAAAAAAAAACCTGAATGAATAGGTATAAAACCTAGGGAAATCCAAAAAAAAACCTGAATGAATAGGTATAAAACCTAGGTAAATCCTAAAACCTTAATCAATAGGTATAAAACCTAGGGAAATCCAAAAACCTTAATCAATAGGTATAAAACCTAGGGAAATCCAAAAACCTTAATCAATTGGTATAAAACCTAGGGAAATCCAAAAACCTTTAGTTATTCAATGGGTATAAAACCTAGGGAAATCCAAAAACCTTAATCAATGGGTATAAAACCTAGGGAAATCCAAAAACCTTAATCAATAGGTATAAAGCTTAGGGAAATCCAAAAACCTTAATCAATAGGTATAAAACCTAGGAAAATCCAAAAATCTAAATCAATAGGTATAAAGCTTAGGGAAATCCAAAAACCTTAATCAATAGGTATAAAACCTAGAAAAAAAAAAACAAATCAACTTTAATATTCAGCAAAGGGATAACAGTGAATCACTAATTAATATAAGAACAGGTGCCCGGGAAGAGTAAGTATCTCCTGCTAGCTAGAAACACCCATTATGCACTTTAGCCATGCAGAAAGGTTATCTTCTACATGTACGGATTAAAAGGGTCAAGGGGGGGGGGGGGGCTGTACAAGAACCCTTTCATTTCCTGCAGAATTTTTCCATATGTTTTCCTAACTTTAACAACTAGATTGGATCCCCGGCCTAGCTAGCTGATTTGGACCCCGTCCCCACTTTCCATAGAGAGTCGTGTTCTTTTGATCATGTTGATGATGTATTGGAGTAATTCACTCATTAACTACACCTGTTCTCTCTTTTTTTCCAGAAAATTGAAGCCCTGATACATGTATAACGTCAAACAAAAGTTATATTGGCTCGAAAGCAAATGTGACAGAACTATCAGCAAATTAATTGGTAAACGCAATAATTCTCAGACACATTTCTCATTTACTTTACACCAAGAGGTAACAGGTGTTACATCAGTTTTATTTCCTAACATACTTGTCAGTAGAGCTGTGTAATTAGTACATACTGTAGCTTTCAACAGAACACTGGGTGTTAGCCATATTGAGAGGAGTTTACAATAATCCGCATGTTTCTCAAATAAAATGTAATAAGATTCAAGTATCAATGGAGAAACCAGGCAGGTAATTTTATCCTGAGGTTATGGGTTCGATTCCGGTCATGAGGTCCAGTTGATGATATTGGACAAATTAAGCGTAAATATTTGCAAAGGATCCGTAAAAGACAAAGTCTTGAGATGCCAAGACCGCTCTAACACCGCAGCACGAGGCATGATCAATATTTTGTTCATGGAAGAGGAGAAAGGGGGGGGGGGATTGTAAGAACATCGAGGTTTTTTGACAACATAAGTCAAGGAATATGTTATCCTACCCTATATGTGATATGGTCAAGAATAAATATATATGAAAATTTACTTCACCTTACGTTATCGTGTCGTTGTATATAAATTTTATGAAATTGTCTCTCTGAATCAGGCATCATCAATTCATCTTTCATTTCCATGGCAACGTGTTGTGGAAGAACACTAAGTAATAATTTTTCCTTGAAACGTAAAAGAAAACCAAAATTATCAACAATCAAAGAGCGTCGTAACAAGCTTAATTAAAATATGCAAGGATATTAATCAGATATGGTTAACCATTCTCTATTTCTTATGCTACATGTATTTAGATTGTACATTCCAGACCATGAAGGTATAAATGAGTTAAGGGTAACTTAGAATTCATGATCAAGTAAAGCAAATTCTATTTCTTTTTGCGACTAAAACATTTGTTCCAACCTTTTCCCAACCTCGCCAATCAAAGAGCAGGCATGTTGCATGTATGTATCCTTGGCATTGAGGTGACCTTGACCCCAATTAGATCCTTCTGTCTTATCATGTTTTGCAATTCCTAAAAGTCTGAAAGCCGTGTAACGTTTGTCAAGTCACATCCATTTATGTAAAATGACTACCAGACATGCATACAGACAGACAGACAACGGACAGGCTTCCATGTATATCAAGTTACAGCCATTTATTTAAAAGTGTGACTACCAGACAGACAGACAGACAACGGACAGACCGGTCTACATATGTCCCCTTTGCATTGCAACATAAGATTATTACAAAGAGTGATTATGACAAGTGGTAATCAAATTTAGTGGCTTTCATAGGACGAATATCATTTTCATTTGCAAGTTGTATAATGCATCAGAAATATTATGTATACCGTCAATATATAAGCAGTACCAAAATATCTTATTTTTGTCATGCATATAACTGATCAATTTCTAGAAAGTGCTTTGTTTATATAGCCGTATCCAAATATTTCATTATGCCATAAATTGGAAATATATTAAAAAAAAAAGAGCAAATGAAAGGTTATGAAATCTATAAAGCATGTAAAAAGTGCAGACATAACATCAAAAGTGTCAGGACATTTTCTTTTATTTCAATTGACAAAATTTAAGCTGACATTGATTTTATACTGAGCCAACGTCTATTTATCGAGTTGAACCAAAGCCTGTAGTTTTCTTCGTTTGCGGTCCAGATAATGATACCTTACCAATTTTTCGTTTTCTTTCTCTATTTCTTTACGAGCAGCAATGCAGTTTCTGGTATCTACAAACGTTTTACGCTGTGACCTCTGAGTGACGTTATGAACGAAGATCCCGGCCACGTTCACACTTAGGTAGAGTATTCCATTTGCTACCAGCTGAAAATAAATAAATGAATTGATATTCAATTATTTAGACCTAATTCATATTTTCCACAATGTCTTTGTTTAAGATAACAATTTTGAAGTACAATAAGACCACTGTCCTTGGTATCAAGATTTATATTGGGAACACTTGTCTTGTCCTGGAGAGGGAGTAGCGAAAATTTAATGGCAGTGAAACAAGTACAATAATGCCCAATATATATAAGAATTATCAAATTGGCTCTCAAGTGTACATAAGATTTTCCCCAAAATTACAACTGAACAGAATTATCATGAATATTGAGATCAAAAATTGTGTCAACGATTCGAAGAAAAAAGTAGCAATTACGCGTAGAAGCGCTTGGAAGATTGTGATGCGTCTTCGGGACCATGATGCTTGCCTCGTTTTCAAATCAACAGTGCAGTGGCGACATCTGTATTTTTCATATTCATGCATAAATCGTATTCAGTCTCCTTTATATATTTCTTGCACGATAAAGTTTTCATGGTTTCAAGTCAAGACAAGCGGTTCAAATTGTAGATTCTACAGATTGAGTACAACGCAGACTTAAATTCTCCAGAAATTACACATGTAGGATTCCTAGATGAAGTGCACTGTGACATCTTTGATATGGTCTTGCCAAAGTAAACAATGTGTATTCATTAATGATAATGCTCAAATAAAACGAGCTAGTTATACTGCAACAGCTGCAAATTGAAATGCATTAAAATCAATGTAGCCTGGAGATAAAACCCTTAAAGTAGACAATCTATAGTATATAAACTTTACTCTTTTCTAATTACAGTTTACCCGCATTTAATTACAGTTTAGAATTGTGTGATCAAGTAAAGATTTGTTTAAAATTAGATCGAACTCTCGATAGTTGATACTACATTATTTTCAGCATTTATTGAATAACTTTTTAAAAACTACTTTCATCGTAGGAGTCACCATATATTCCACAAAAAAGGAAATAAAAGTACTTTGTTTTCAATTAAAACTAATCCATATAAATTAATACGATTTCCATAAATGAACTAATTTTCTATGTCTAATATGGCGCCATTTTTCTTGTTCAGATTCGCTTTTAATCCTATTCGTTCTACACGGTATAGTTAAGATGTTCCATCAAGTCTTGATACAGACATATGAGCGTCCATTTCAGAATCAAATGTCAATATTACTTCTACTCAATTTCCTTCTGAAATATCGTGAAATGTTTATTCAGGGAACCTAATGGACTTATAATCAGATTATATGTGTATTACATGCGACCTTTTTAGGGAAGCATTTCGTAAAGAGGCGATAAAATACAGACAAATTACCGCCCTAAGAAGACGACTCCATCGACATTTGCTGAGATTCACTACACGATTTAAGCACTTTGTTTGTAAGAGAATCGAGTTAATCTATACCCTAGTTACTACAAGATATTGACATATTGAATTGCAACCAACATAGAATCTGAAGAAATTCAGCAAATCGCAACTCAACACTTTGTCTTCCATTTCAACTCTTCATGCACTTTTTGATAAATTGTAAATGAAACACCCCCTTGGCGCAGCTTTTTGACACTTGTTGTCCAGCAGGCAAAACTTTTGAAAGTGGTAGCCATGTATTGTGAGGCGCGTCATGGAGACCCGTCGTCACGTTTTGTAAGTAAGCAATGCGACAGGAGTTCCGCCATTCTAATATGACTTGATTCATTTTCCCTATTAAGACAACAGACGCGAGCCGGGCTCTATTCTCCAATATAGGCCCTGTAGCGATAAGCCACGCCTACCCATTTTCTGAAAGCAGATAAACCGGCAGGAACTGGTTTTTACCATGAATCGATTTTCATCAAAATGTTTAAGTTTGGTCATCATTAGAATAGAAATAAAAAATGACAAGCCGGGCTCTATTTAAGAAATAAAAAATGAAAAGCCGGGCTCTATTGTCTCATAATGCCCGAGCGTCCTCAGCCAATCATATTTATTACCGAGCCGCGTCAGCGGCGAGGTGATAAATGTGATTGGCTGAGGACGCGAGGGCATTATGAGACAACAGAGCCCGGCTTGTCATTTTTTATTTCTATTCTAATGATTACCAAACTTAGACCTGTAAAAACCAGTTCCTGCCGGTTTATCTGCATTCAGAAAATGGGTAGGCGTGGCTTATCGCTATAGGGCCTATATTGGAGAATAGAGCCCGGCTCGCGTCTGTTGTCTTAATAGGGAAAAAGTATCAAGTCATATTAGAATGTCTCATAATGCCCTCGCGTCCTCAGCCATTCACATTTATCACCTCGCCGCTGATGCGGCTCGGTAATAAATGTGATTGGCTGAGGACGCTCGGGCATTATGAGACAATAGAGCCCGGCTTGTCATTTTTTTTATTTCTTAAATACATGCAATATTGATAAAATACATGTATGTCATTATATTCTTTTGCAAATTGGAAATCTCATGCGGTATTGACCAAAAGTTGGTTATCATAATTCAAAAATGAGCATCGATATCTCCGATGAAAATACGTAGGAAATACGAACAATTGATATTTTCGAATATTTATCATTCCATAAGACTTTGTATAAAATCTTTAGTTCCTTAAACATATGAAAGGCGCACAATATGTACCCATAGGAACACCAGAGCATGTGAATGACACAATGCACACTGTCTAGAGCTCCAGGAGAAAACAAATGTAAATTATATGATTTTCATTTTCAAATACTGCTATGAAATCTTTACTCATGTGTGTAATAAATCCTTAATGCAGACGAATAATCTAACTTTGTATTACATACATTGAAGACGAAAAACACTATATGATCCGCAAAATGGTAACACGGTCGTCATTTAAAAAATCAGTCAAACCAAGGGCTTACATACAAACGAACATGGACAGAAAAGAAAGCAACCAAAGGACATCTGTGTACATGTATCGAAATAAAGTGACGTGAGTGAGACCGAGAGCAGGTGCCCGGTGAGAGTAAGTGACGTGAGTGAGACCGAGAGCAGGTGCCCGGTGAGAGTAAGTGACGTGAGTGAGACCGAGAGCAGGTGCCCGGTGAGAGTAAGTGACGTGAGTGAGACCGAGAGCAGGTGCCCGGTGAGAGTAAGTGACGTGAGTGAGACCGAGAGCAGGTGCCCGGTGAGAGTAAGTGACATGAGTGAGACCGAGAGCAGGTGCCCGGTGAGAGTAAGTGACATGAGTGAGACCGAGAGCAGGTGCCCGGTGAGAGTAAGTGACATGAGTGAGACCGAGAGCAGGTGCCCGGTGAGAGTAAGTGACATGAGTGAGACCGAGAGCAGGTGCCCGGTGAGAGTAAGTGACATGAGTGAGACCGAGAGCAGGTGCCCGGTGAGAGTAAGTGACATGAGTGAGACCGAGAGCAGGTGCCCGGTGAGAGTAAGTGACATGAGTGAGACCGAGAGCAGGTGCCCGGTGAGAGTAAGTGACGTGAGTGAGACCGAGAGCAGGTGCCCGGTGAGAGTAAGTGACATGAGTGAGACCGAGAGCAGGTGCCCGGTGAGAGTAAGTGACATGAGTGAGACCGAGAGCAGGTGCCCGGTGAGAGTAAGTGACATGAGTGAGACCGAGAGCAGGTGCCCGGTGAGAGTAAGTGACATGAGTGAGACCGAGAGCAGGTGCCCGGTGAGAGTAAGTGACATGAGTGAGACCGAGAGCAGGTGCCCGGTGAGAGTAAGTGACGTGAGTGAGACCGAGAGCAGGTGCCCGGTGAGAGTAAGTGACGTGAGTGAGACCGAGAGCAGGTGCCCGGTGAGAGTAAGTGACATGAGTGAGACCGAGAGCAGGTGCCCGGTGAGAGTAAGTGACATGAGTGAGACCGAGAGCAGGTGCCCGGTGAGAGTAAGTGACATGAGTGAGACCGAGAGCAGGTGCCCGGTGAGAGTAAGTGACATGAGTGAGACCGAGAGCAGGTGCCCGGTGAGAGTAAGTGACATGAGTGAGACCGAGAGCAGGTGCCCGGTGAGAGTAAGTGACGTGAGTGAGACCGAGAGCAGGTGCCCGGTGAGAGTAAGTGACGTGAGTGAGACCGAGAGCAGGTGCCCGGTGAGAGTAAGTGACATGAGTGAGACCGAGAGCAGGTGCCCGGTGAGAGTAAGTGACATGAGTGAGACCGAGAGCAGGTGCCCGGTGAGAGTAAGTGACATGAGTGAGACCGAGAGCAGGTGCCCGGTGAGAGTAAGTGACATGAGTGAGACCGAGAGCAGGTGCCCGGTGAGAGTAAGTGACATGAGTGAGACCGAGAGCAGGTGCCCGGTGAGAGTAAGTGACGTGAGTGAGACCGAGAGCAGGTGCCCGGTGAGAGTAAGCATCTCCTGCTAGCTGGAATCTCCCATCACTTTGCTCGATGGATGATGTCACTTCAGGGAATTCTAAAACTGAAATGTGTCAAATCCTGTACTTCAAAGTCCACGTTGAAACAGCTTTTTCGAAATATGTTCTGCTCTCATTCACATCAAATAAAATCGAATAATCAGTAAACAAGGGTTTTGCCATAGTGAGAAATTCTTGTCTACTAACATCAACTAATTACAAGAGTTATGGCATAGAGAGAAATTCTTGTTTACTAACATCAACAGTATATATTTTTTAACCGCGGTAGTTGATATAGTTACTATTCCAAGACGAGGAATGTGGGTAAGGTACCAGGGGAATACTTCTCGTCTACATCCTTGCTGGAGGAAGACAGTGTCAACAATGTATTACTGTATATACATACACTTGTACGAGCATTCTACATCAAAGGCCGCCAACCGCTATGGTTCCTCTAATTGTAGCTTCGTCGACAAAACGTAAAAACTTTCTTTGACAAATGGTAAACGTCTTTAAATTCAATAGCATCATTTAAACCTGATAAATTTACAGCATGGACCAGACATGCACGTTTCGGGTACTAAACCCTCGTCAGTGATCCTAAGTCTAAACAATGTAATATGGTCAAAAAGTATGAAAATTATTATGTCCAAAATGTACCAAAAGACGTAGCAGAATGAGTGGGATATGATGCTACAGGACCCACGTTTTAGAAATTTCAAGCAATTTTGTAACAGAAAATTTCAAATGCGTTGAAGAGAAAGACGATCAACCGAAGTTGATCGAACTTGGCTACATGTGCCCTCGGGGACTCTTGGTCCACCAGCAGTGACACTCACCAAGTAGTTCAAATGGTAAACGTCTTTAAATTCAATAGCATCATTTTAGACCTGATAAATTTACAGCATGGACCAGACATGCACGTTTCGGGTACTAAACCCTCGTCAGTGATCCTAAGTCTAAACAATGTAATATGGTCAAAAAGTATGAAAATTATTATGTCCAAAATGTACCAAAAGTCAGATTAGAAATTGAGTGGAAACAACTTTTCTTTGTAGAATCTTATACATTCTATTTCATGAATGTACTATCAATTTTTTTGAAAGACGATATTTCGACATTTGTTCAATACATGTACGTCGGATCCAATCTGATTTCTTTCTCCTATTTGTTCTAAAAAGATGTTAAAATACGTTCCGAATACCAGGGTCCCATGCTTGTAATACAGAAAAAGGTTTTGTCATTTTTTCTTTCAAAGCAATATAGATCAATATAGTATTAAAATTATTTTCAGGAACACTTTCTAAAGTTATCCCTGTAAAAATCCCAAGAAAATCCATACTTCAGTTGTTGTTTGGTTCTTTTAAATATTGATTGCTGAAATATGAATTTGTAATACGCAATGTTTCTGCGACAATAAAACATTCAACTCACAGGAAAAAAAAGTCTAATGAAGGAAGTTTTAAGGGAAAATACAACGACCTTACAACGTAAACGTCCTTAGTCTAACGATGTATATAATATTTGGCAATTATGTCTATAAATATGACTAGCAATCATCAGAACAGATTTCTGCACTTTGAATTTAGAGAGAGCCGTGTAATCTAGCTTTCCTTCTACTTGACCGATCACAAGTTTGAACGTTTACAAAAGACTAAAAGGTTCTCAAAACACATTGCTGAAATTAACGATGACGTCATCAAGATGAGTGGATCAAAGGATGCCGAATTTTCCAACTCAGCGAGATGATCTTGACTTCAATACGTTTTGACAATGTTCCATGTAAAAATAGGAAGAACAGAGAGCTTGTTTTATCGCGGTTGCTGATGCAGCTTTTGCATTGTTTCCCACCATTTGTTTACATGTAGGCGACATATGAGAGCTCAAAGAATATGGTATAAGCAGACCTCGCCTACTCTAATTGTGAAATGATTTGTGTTGCTTCCAGTTCATCAAGCTAATCAACAGAACAGTTTGGTAAATTGCCTTTTAATGGATCCGCATTGAAGTCAAGTTAACCATGCACGAGTAGCTAGAATTTCCTCTGATTCCTCAGTGTCAGAATGCCCTAATGGACATCTCTTGCCAAATTATGTAATCAGAAGGCATTCATACGATACAAAAGCAGCAGGTACAAAAATAATTCACACGCGCTGATCCACAGAAATGAACTTGATTCTGGTGCTCCCTATACCTAAAGGCTGGCAAAAATTCAATATCTTACTTTAATATTTCTGTCAAAACCACGTGAATTGTTCCCTCAAACAAAGTTTTTTTTCTCTGCAGTTCTGAAGAAATCGACTACATTATCAGTTGAGATCACCCCCCCCCTTCCCCCTCCCTATTTGATCTTTTTACATATATCAGTACAGTACACCGTCGGTGGATCATGTGCATGTTGTATAACAAAACTGTGTTCTTTGCAACATCTTGTAGTAATAAACATATTTATTCATAAACATATTTTATTAACAAACTCATTTAAATCTCATTTATACTGCTTTTGTTCTTAAATTCTGTACCTCTTGAGAGCATTATACTTGTACATGTATATCATGTATAAACTTAAGGTATATATAATGAAAATAGATGTCGTTGTCCACGATACTGAAACATTTTCTGTTGGAACCATCCAACAACATCGAATATGATTCAATTTGTACATGATTTGATCCCTTCTGAACGGTTGTCAGTTGAAAATGCTTACTCTTTCCGGGCACCTGCCTTTATCTCCATTGGGGATCCTTTACCGAATATTTTGTTTGTCTTGTTTGGTTTGACATTTTCTTGGTTTCCTACTGGTTGAGATTTTTGAATCCTGACTTATAAGGTTTTGTATATGACATTAATTTACTTCTGTAGTAAGATTTCAAGGAGATCAAGTTTAAGCATTCTTACTTGTCATGCCCTCAGCTTCAAGCTCGAAATAATGTTTTACCTCTGTCGGAAACACCAAGTGCGCATGCTCGACATGCATGACCTCTTTTTAGCATATTGCTTCGAAAAAATGTAATTTCAGATGAAAAATCAGATTACGGACCACCTTCATTATAAACGCGTCCATACAAATGGCTTTAACAGAAATCAATGGTAACCAGTAATGCAAATCTCGTGTACATTTTGGTCGTAGATTGCTCAGTATTTCCTTTTTGATCTTTACTGCCTACCTAATTATTGTCAGTATACGTCAATAACTTAATCAGACCCGTGACCCGACCCACCGACTCCCAGAGCGCACTTTGAAATAATAAAATTAATGTCAGAAAAGGAATATTGAGAAATGTATGCCAGATTTTCATCTCTGAGCGTTTCAACCGAGAACCAACCTCAAAAATTGAAGCGTTATGACGGAGACAGCTTTTTTCCTATGTAGTTCTATGATCTTGACCTTGAAGGTACAGCCTTGGTATATGGTCATGTCATTCCCTTTCGTCTAGGCATCTTCGGGAGCCAATGGTATAGATCCGCCGTGCTCCTCAAATACTTGAGTATTTGAGGAGCACGGCGGATCTATACCATTGACTCGCGATGATGTCGTCTAGAAGGCCTGTGGTCTGGATATTTGGTCACACTGACTCTGACCTTGTCTAATAAGCATTATTCAATTCCAATCTGTCGGTGAAATGTTAATTTTAAAAACCCTGACCTAACAGATATGACCTCTGTTCAAGGTCGTGACACATCCTCTAAAATCCTAGCCGCAGAAACGGCCAACGACACTTGGATATTTGGTTTGTAGGGTACACCCCTACCAACCAAATATCCAAGTGTCGTTGGCCGTTTCTGCGGCTACTAAAATCCCTGACCTTACAGATACATGTATGATCTCTGTTCAAGGTCGTCAAGGTCGTAAAAAATCCTCTAAAAACCCTGACCTTACAGATATATGATATCTGTTCAAGGTCGTCAAGGTCGTGACACATCCTCTAAAAACCCTGACCTTACAGATATGATCTCTGTTCAAGGTCGTGACACATCTTAATCCTGACCTTGCAGATATGACCTCTGTTCAAGGTCGTGACACATCCTCTAAAAAGCCTGACCTTACAGATATGATCTCTGTTCAAGGTCGTAAGACATCCTTTAAAAACCCTGACCTTACAGATATGATCTCTGTTCAAGGTCGTGACACATCCTCTAAAACCATGACCTTGCAGGTATCATCTCTGTTCAAGGACGTGACACATCCTCTAGACCTTGGCTTCATTCTAAGGTATATTATACAGTTAAAGTATACCATTGAGGGAGTTAACACGATTCTGGTTCCCCGAGACCAGACCTATTTCGCCTCGGGAAATAGGTCTGTGGTCTCGGATAACCAGAATCGTGCTTACTCCCTCAATGGTATACTTTAACTGTTTTATATTAAATGTGGTAAAAGAATGGATAAGCTGGACAATACTTATTGACAAATGGACAAGATGACTCCTAGTATAATCCCTAAGCTTGTACAGGTCTTCTCGAGTCTAACAAAATGTAATCATGTCTTTGTTCACAAAATAACCTTTAGAAATAAATAAAAGTAATATAAAGCGAAAATAAAACTCATCCAAATCGACTCAATCTTTGTTGAAGTCGACATAAGGTTGCCATAAATTTCAATTTCAAAAGTAAGTCGAATCACCCGATAGCACCGAGATCTACTGAAACGCAACGAAATTCATTCTTTATCAACACACTGCACATCAAGCTGCATCGATTCCCAACCTTTTCTTATTTATTTCTCATCAGATTTTCGACAGACAAGAGCATGAAGAGATTATAGTGCATAAACGTGGTGGCGGATGATCCTATCTGACAGATCTGTAACTAAATTTAATTTCACTGAGGGATCTACACGATCTAATCTCCAATAAAGCACCAGAAGTACAGCATCTGTTTCTTGTAAGAACACGAAAAATTACCTTAACTGCTTTTGAACATGTTTGAAGACGGTTTTCTCTTTTTGATGATAGTATTTACAATGCACACGCATCATTTTTCATAACATAAGAATTTCATCTTTACAGAATTCGGATGGGCCCTCTTATTAGTATAGGGTCTGTTTCTGTCATACTTTCTACTAACGGTAGGTGTGTAAATTGGGGTGGGGGTGGGGTGGGGTGTTGCGGCCGAAGACAGCACCCACCTGCTTTAAGTATGAAGTACGATTTTGTTACGTTTTATTTGAAATTCCTGACGTTTGAATTTCGGCGTCAAAGTAGGAAACCACGTGATCACTATACTACGACGTCATTAACTGAAATTAATAAGAACGAGGCGTGATATTCGTTTTCCGTATAAATTTCTCAAAATCTACCCGTCCCCTTGACAGGACTGGAAATCATGATAATATTTTCATCGTAATCTTGCTACTCGTTCTATATTTATTTTGTGGTCGTACTATCGCTTTCATTCAATTACATGATCGCTTTTATTCTATTAACAAAACAACTCGTTTGGTTTACTTTAAACAATCGAGAGCAGCCTGTTATTTCCTCTCGTTACGCAAGAACAATGATGATTGTATAATTTCCATTCAACATGTTCAATAATGTTGATAGTAATTGTCAGTATTCCATTATCCACCGTGTTAAATAAAATACCAGATCCCCCAGCCGGCGCCACCTATACCGACATGTAATGAATTGTGATATGGGTAATCGTGATATTGACACTGTCTGGTCTGGTGATCGAAAGCCGACCTAAAAAATATCTTATAACGATTATTGACCTTCCTTTATTTATTAGGACTCGTGTATCTCACTTCATTGAGAGGGCTTTCCAGTATTGTTTCAGTTTTTAATCATGTATCTTGGAGCCACGTGCAGAGCTGCTTAAGTTAGTGTCGTATTACATGAAAGGACAAGAGTTTGCTTCTACCATCAACATTTATATATACATGTAGATAATTTTAGCATATGTTTCGTTCCTCATGAGAATCCCGTTTACATGGCAAGTGAGAGGATCGACGTAAGTTATCCGGATAACCAGTCAGAATTACTCCCACATTAACTTTTTCGATACTGGGTAATGAGTCGACATGCACAATTAGACCGGATTTACCCCACCTTTGACAAGTTAGCCTGGAAAGCCAGGAAATCCTGGAAAGCTATTGGCTAATAACGGTCACGTGAAGACGTAGTATATATCACACTCCTGAAGCCGGTAGGGATAAAGATCAATAAACCACATCTCTATTTGTTGAAGGCCAATCAAACGACCAGCCGTCAATGTCACGTGATCAAAGGCGCGAAAGTATAATTAAACCATTTCAAATGCTATACGATTTGAACAGTCTTCATTTCCTTATACGTTTTTTGTACTGATTTCAAACTCATGCAAAAGATTAACCGATACCACAGGGCCTTTCAGATATAGCGAAATTATGTTGGAGATAAAAGAAAGATTTTTTCTTTCCAACATAACTTCGCTTCACGTTGTATTGATAATGTCAACGAAAAGAAGACGATTGGTTAAGATGCATTGCCATACAAGTACATACCTGTCTCCATAAATAGTCACTATCATAATCTGTAATGAGTCCTGAGGTGACAAGATGGGCTACTGGTACCACAACACCAAAGGCCACAACAATATAAGTCCTGAGAGGCATCAAGGAATAGGCTATAAACACCACAAAAATCACCTCCCATACCCCGTCCGCCGGGGAGTAGATCGGCTCCGGGGTGCCGGGATGGGTAGGGCTCATGTTGATCGGGAAAGACAATATGGCAAAACAAAGTAGAAAGGCTAGCAGAAAATATACCACCACCCGGAAGTGGCTCTCTTGCATATAAGGCGTGTGGAGGAAGATGAATATTCCGATGAAAATGACGCACTGCACAGCTAAGTATAATCCGGTAACAGTGAAATTATATACATAGACGAACTTGAGCACCGACAGACAGAGTGTCAACGATATAAACACTCCCAGAAGATAGCCTATAGCTGACTGCTGTAGTTTGTACACATATCGTTTGTATAACTTCTCCAAGTCTTCACTTTCAAACTGGTATCTGCTTAGCATCCTTTTGATATTCCGGGATTTTCCAGTCCGGTTTTTGACCATCGGACTAGCCTCCATTCTGCTTGTATCCGGTTCCTCACACTCCCCTCCTCTGTACATTGTTGTTTCTGCAAAGAGATAACTGAAAGTTCAAACACAAGCGTTAGTATAATAAGACATATAGAAAAATTGAATAAACTTATTAGTAAGACTCACAGAACAACGAGAACGTCCGAACCATAATAAGTTGCATATAATCAGCAACACGTACTTTGCCAACGTCGAATGAGCAAAATACATTTGAATCTGGTTTCGGCTTTTGTGTTTGGGTTTCGTTCACTGATTTGTAGATACTATGAACATTATCTATGCCTCAATAAAATGTCCAGGCAAATCTGATCAATAGCTATACATGTAGTTTGACCTGCTTGATGTATAAAAAAATAAGAGTTATCAGAGAATCGAACACGAAGAAAATAGATGTAAAAAGATAAAAGCCGTGAACTAAATTTCCCCATGAATGTCAGGTCAAGGTCAGACTGACGTTACCTTTGTCGCTAAGTCTAAAACACTGCGGAGAATGCTGGTTAAATGTGAGGTCAATGAATAATCTATATATAACAAATAAATAAAGAACAAATGGGGACACTGAACAAATACAAGTATGTTTGCTCATACGCTCCAATGACATACTTGGAAAAGTTACATTTTAACTAAATGATACTAATATACAAAATCAGAATAAAATGATGTCATTTGATTCACCAGCAACGGAAAGGGACCATAAAATATTTGGGTTTTATCATGATAATAGTTCTCTATCTTGTAAATTTCTCCTTAAACATCGTTTGAATACCTAATAAATTGTCATCTCTCACATAGCAAGTAAAAACGTCTGGTGTGTATTGTATCATTGATGCTGACCAGACGATATTGTAATGGCCACCGACAAATCCAATTTCTCCTTCTACATTCAACACCAAAGATTCAATATTCACCTCGAATAGTCCACTAGTCGAATTGTCTGATACTCTTTAAAGTCTCCTCCGTCGCCATTTTTCTGTATCTCTTCAGCACGCAGGTCATTTTCTAAAAGGAATAAAAATTGTTCAATAAACCAAAGTTTAATCAACCAAATTATTTTTCAAACAAGAAGGGATATACATGTAGTACAAACATCGTAATGTCCAACTCTGCTAGAGAAGTGACAACATTTTCATTTTCATTTCTTCTGAGAAAATTTTATCATTTTTCATTTTTAGAATTTTCAAATTGTCAATGGCAGAAAGACTTGATGCATCCCTGTCCTTAGCTAAATCCATGTTACGGACAATCATTAATTCACTGGCGCCATCTACCATAAATCGCGTTGATACAAGAATTCGTCCAACACAATTGGTATATTTTTTTATATTTGTCCAATAACACTGTAGTTATCATTTCTAACAGACACGACTTCCGGTTCCTGTTTATTCAGACATTAAAATATCTTGCAGTTTCAACTTTTTAACCTCTTGGCCTAGAGCACCCATACGCGGATCTAGACATTTTTCAGGTGGATCCAGCAGGCTTCTACAGATTATACGTTACAAAGTTATTCAAAGTCGGCAGTTTTGGCAACAGATCGAATCTAGGCAAAACTGCTCTCTTTTGTTTCAATTTTTGCTTATAAATGTCGGTCTCCACAGTATAGGCTCGTAAAAAGTAACATTTGTCAGTCACTTTCATTGATCAGAACATTTATTGTCCAAATAAATGTTAGACCTCGGAATACACGTGAAGAATTTTAATTGGTTCAGAATGTCTCACCCTTCAAACAAATAAAAAAAAAGACAAAATTACTGCTGAGCAATCGGTCTAACTCGTATATATCAATAAAATTGATAATTTCTGCAAACGAATCTCAGCTAGTGATCGCTCATTATAACTCCCCGACCCGCTCCTCTCACTGTAGCAATGTATCCCAGAAGGAGGAAATAAAAAACTTTTCTATGTTCCTCACAATATACTCCTAGACAACCCTGTACCATATGTCAGTACAAATCATTATATCAAGTATACCATCTTATAGAGCCCCATGTACACCGTGTGCCGGCTTAATTCAAAACAAACGTAGGAATTGTGCTCGCCGAACACTCACTCGCGTGGAGAAGAAAATTAGAAAGATACGGTTTCATGCAAAAGAGGGCATACCTCTAATATTTCGTTTGCCACTCGACTGGCTTTTAGAAAACAACCATCTTATTTTATTTGGCATTCGCAAAAATAGAAAGACGTGTGTTCAAAATATATTAATCCCCCCCCCTTTTACAGCAGCTATCTGTTGTTTGTAGCCTATCTCAAATTCCAAGCAAGGTCAAGATCACAAAGTTAGACCTCAGTACCAAATTTTTCCAAGAAATGTTCTAAAAATTTATGTCCAATGATAAAGTTTCGGACAGCAGCCCCCCCCCCTTCCCTAACTTCCTAACCTACCCATTCTGAATATACTTCAAAACCAACTCTAAAGTAAAAGAAAATTCAATAAGCAGCTTATCTTTATGGTCAAAAACAACTGTCAACACCACGGATTTGATCTTTGGCTTTTATCGCATCAATAGGAAATTTCATCCGGGAATATTAATACGGAAAATGAAAGGCGAAACAAATATAGTGTAATTTACGACAAACGTCAAATTTGATGGTCATTTCATCTGATGGTCCGGGCTTAATTAACTGATATCACAGATTCCTACAGGACGGGGAGGTACCTTTATAGTACGTAAGGTTTTATTGCTGGTCTGGATAAGAGAAGACCTTGATTCCTCTGGATTTAAGAACTTTTCTATTTTCTTCAGTAATATCATATATATTTAATCTTCGGAGCATGTTCCATCAAATTATGTAACAAAGGCTTTTAAGACTCTGACAAATAAAGTATTATATCATTTAGTTCCCAAGGTTACCTTCGTTTCAGCTGCAAATTGATCCAAAAATCAAGAGGCGACAGTTAAAAATTAGAAATTGCGCAGAAAAGAGAGAACAAACAAACAGAAAGTATGTGGGGTTTAAGCTTGAAGTATTAATCTACATTGTATAAATGACATAATATAAATGTAAACACAAAAATATTGCAATTTCTAATTTTTTTACCCTAAAATTTCTCAATTATCTTAACTGCTGGTATCTCAATATTTTGAGTCGGATAGACAAACTTACAAAAATATAGCTATATATAAATACATACAAAAGCTCCATGTAAATTGTGATGTACTAGTTAGCATGGTTAGTGAAATTTCCCAAATCTAAAAATGTCACTTTTCTCTATATAGTTGCGTGCTAATCTACTTACCATTAAACGTGTGTTAAATCTCCCATACTAAATGTTCGATCTGCCCTATGATTCTATCGAATTAACCTTTGCTTTCACGGGGATATATTTTTATCCATTAATGAGAGAGACTGGAGAATTGAGTAAATTTGCACAATAGACATGAAGATCAAACCGTTAAAACGTCAATTCGCTTCACTATCAGGTCGTCCCCGACGTGATTCGTCGTGGTAAGAGATTGGAATGGAGTTACTTCCAGAATATATACAGATTATATTGACTGGTGAAACCTACATGCGGCACTTTGAAGTAGAGATGATAGACATGCAAGGTGCAAAGAGCTGATGATCTATTAATAGCACAGAGGGAAAAGCATCGAAAATGGGAGTGACGTCATTGCCTTGATACCGCGGAGCAAACCGCACAGCGCGGGAGGGTCTGTGAAAGGAGGGTTGGGATGTTCACAATCAGAACCTATATATGATGACATACATTCATTGTCAATGTTAAGAGCGATATAAACAATAAAAATAAAATAAAAACAAATTAAATAAAGGTTTTATATTATATATATGACTTACAATAACGACAACGTTACGTTAAAGTAACGTAGAACACAATGCCCTAAATGTATATGATAAAAGTGGACGAGTTAAAGATGATCGAGCTACACGTTAAATACTTTTCTCCTAAATTAAAATTAATCTCCTCTCGCCTCAAACAATAAACGTAGATATCATGTAGAAAATGTAATTTCACAATATTTACGTTAATGACTACATTCTCGACAACATTTAGGGCATTGTGTTCTACGTTAAAAGCATTAATTCTCCTCCCACAACATGTAAATATATCGACGACACACTCTTACGTCCATTTATCATATATAACTTTTATGACACGTAGTACATTGAAGTTGCTCTCTTTCTAAGATGTTTTGAACATGTTGTCAGAATTCATTTCATAGTTAACACATCTCGGACACTTCATCTTTTGATTTTCCGCATGTTTTCTACTGTTTGCAAAGTCAACTTGCTGCCTCCTTTTTACTTTTACATACAAACATTTATTAATTTACCTTTGTTGTACCAAGAAGCTGGGATTAGTCAGTAAGTCAGTATCTATGGACGCGTGTGATTCGGCCGGACAGTTAACTGAAGGCCTTGTTCGAGTAACGAACAACTCGTATCTAACTTTGATAAGGAGTATTTTTGGAAGGGGGGGGGGGTAAAAAGTCAAAGGTCCTGGTCAAATTTAGAATGCATTATTTAAGAAAAATAATATTTCCATTCAAGATTAAAACAAAAGGTAGTTTTGGCGGTCAAAAGTTTACGATCAAACTATCCGTGTTTGGAAAATGTTCAGCATTTCCATCGAAACTTAAAAAATGTCAGGGGGATTCCTTTTTTTTAATTTTCGGATCAAAAGAACGAAGGTCAAGGTCACTTAGCATGTATAGATAATACCATTTAAACTAACAATACCCTTTAGAAATATTGACGATACTTCAAATAAATTGCCTAGCTGATGGGTACTACTGATATCAAAGAAAGATTCCTTCTTTATTTAGGTGTGTGTGTGTGTGGGGGGGGGGGGGGGTAAAAAGGTTAAGAGTCAATGTCAAAGTTGGATTTACTTTGGGTTTTACCATATGCTACATGAAGGTTGATCGTCCTTGTAAGTCAGTTCTTATTTTTCTTTTACCATTTTTGGACCAAACTGCATTCCTCAAATTAACAAATGCGACTTCATGAAATTTTGTAATCTCATCACTCCTGGTCTGGTAAACAATGTAAATAGCTGACCATATTGTGGATGAAATGAATGTTGGTCATTTCGGTACCTGGCTAGTCCCGACTTAGTTACTGTGTGGTATCCGGGGACCCGCTCAACGACCTGGTACTAACCGGCCTGTTTACATTACATTGTCAGAATTAATTTACCGTACATTTCCCACTGAGAAAGCAAATTTACTTTATCTCTACACAAATATTTCAATTAGACAGGGATTAAGCCCTTGACCAATACATTTATAACAAGACAGATTTTCCGTATGACATTTCCCGGTACAGATTCCATGTTGTGATGATTTAAAAAATATTGATGGATCAAAATCGTCGGATTTTGAAAATCACAAGACTACCATTACGGGCGGATCTAGAAAAAAAATCCAAGCTGCCGGGGGGGGGGGGGGGGGGGGGGTGTCAGCATAT
Source organism: Pinctada imbricata (assembly GCA_033119305.1). Classification (NCBI taxonomy): domain Eukaryota; kingdom Metazoa; phylum Mollusca; class Bivalvia; order Pterioida; family Pteriidae; genus Pinctada; species Pinctada imbricata. Next base: position 37,760,597 of record VSWD01000005.1, on the reverse strand, counting down.
TTATGGCTTTGAAATAAATCAGTATACTTTAAAAAATCCGGCAAATTCCAAGGGGATTGACCCCCATACGTGGGGTTGTGCGCCTGTGAGGGTGATAAAATTAGCCCCTTCAACATGTTCAATCTACTCGACAATGAAACTTTGGGTCTGCATTGTCCCGTTTAAAACTGCTGGATCCATCCTTTAAAACATAGTATATATATGCGGCGAATCTAGCGGGGGTGGGGGGTGTCGGACCCCCTCTGTTTAAAGTTTGCAAAATTCTTTTAGTTTGCTTATATAATATTCTCAAAATCATAGCCTTGATCTTCTTTAAAAGTTTTCTAGTCTCTTCACATGCAATCTGATAGCTATTAATATGAACACATCCCTTTTTTCAATGTGATAAAGACAGACGTAAGATATAATTTCTTTTATGCGCATGCCAGTCATACCTAACGTGTTTCTCGTTATTTGAACAAAAGAAGAGGAAAAAGAATTAGAGAAGAAAAGAAGAAAATTCCCCTAGGGGTCGAGATATGTTAGGCCTTACCTGACTTTACATCGCACCTTTATCAGGCAGGTTAACATCCTTTGTTGTATAGAATCTCTCCATCACAGGTACACAGGGCCGGAGTGTCACAATGGGACGCCGCATACAAAAACACAACAAAGGAACCACCGATTCAAATCTGTGAATGAAAATCTTAACAGTTTAACCTGAATTGATCTACGATAGTTCTTGAACAATGACTGAGTTTTTAAAGCGAAGGTAAATTCCTCTCTCCTCTTTTCTATCGAGTTCACCGTCTGCTGGGTTAGATTATTATCTGTTTCGCTGAAGCATTCTGGTTCGTTTACGAGCCAGATTTCTCAAGATGAATCAAGGAAGCAAGTTTCAATGGCAAATGAATTCAGTACCGGAAACTTCAAACCATTTCCGTACTTTTATATTATCTACATCTTAAAGATTTTTTTCTGGGCCGCTTGGATTTGTTGGTTAATCCTGTACTCTTGTAACACTCAGAAATATAATTCGGGCAAATAATTTTGACATAATAACATGATTGTTATGAGAAAAAATCCACTAACCTTGTTAAACGCTCAAGTTCAAAGGCCAGACGCTATGCAATTTTTAAATACATTGAATAACGTGAGCGTTACGGCAGTTGGTCCAAACAAAGAAGGCATTCTTTTCTTTTGCCCCAAATAAATGAGTCACGGTACCGTATCTCAATTTTTTAATAGATTGTAACACTCAATGATAAACAATCCTCGTTTAAAACACGTTCACATCGCATCAAGGTACTGTGATTGTGCGAGATCGTAAATAAACTAAGCGGCTCGCGCACGTGCGCGTTCCCGCAGTGAGGAGTTCCTATGGACGGGGTCAGGATTTCCCCCGTCGCATCGCGGGTCTAGTGGCCTGACCGTTAGAGACCGGTCGGTGCGAGTGTTCACACAGCATGCGGCCGTGCATGTAAATTAATGGTCGCTTAATCGAGTTTGCTTTCGTCGGCATCTTTAACGAGACAACAGATGTGAGGGGTACTTGTTTATTGACCTGTATGAATCCCAATATACGTACATGTTCAGCGTAAAATTGTTTACCATCAATGAATATTTTTTTGTTCGGCCAGTACAGAGCGGACTTTGCATTTGCATGCATCATCCATAGAGGTCATCATTTATAATTATGCTTTGGTTGTCCTCTCATTTTGAAGGGAAAATGGTTAGATGCAGTATAGTTGACATTCCAGAGTTGTTTTTTTTTTCATTTTGATACTTAAGTATAATTTTATGTTCCAAACTTTGTAACAGTTCGTTTTAGTTTATATTTTCTGGGACATGGGGTTGTAGATGGAGAGGGTGGGTGGCTCATTTTTAAAAAAAGTAAATAATACTACTATTTTCCGTACGTTTCAGCCAACGGCCTAGCTCGGGGAACTTATTAAAAAAACAAAACAAAACAATAAACATAAACAAGATTTTGTTTTGTTTTGTTTTTTTTTTCTGGTTAACACAACCCGTGTGAACATATATATGTAAAAATATCACATCCAAAATACTTTGAAAATTCAATTAAAATCAGATTTCGCAAAAGTTTGCAAACTACCAAGCATTCACGAAAATGCGCGGGTCTAGGGGTCCATGTAAGATCCTGCTATTGTCGAACTTATATAGAACCAAATTCTCGATCATCGCATTTTTTATAAGCAGTATCTCTTAGTATTTACATTTTAACTTTGAAATGGTATCGGAATATACTCTTAAATGAAGCGCTGATCAAGAAGAGGGTCTGGGGTGGTCTGGAAACCCCCCCCCCCCCCCCTGGAATTTAAAAAAAGTCATATTTTTGTCAGTGTTTTAATTTCGTTTTTTAAGGTTTCTAACAAAGGCAAAATGAAAATGTCCCTGCATTATACAATATCCTATCTATACGTGAACCAGTTCCTACATGGTGAGGTGGAACCCTCTCCCACTCCGGACACTTTCCTGGATCTGCGCCTGTACATGACATTCTCTATGACATAGGGGCATCCTCTTTACTCAGTGAATGAATGTTGATATCTATAGTCTTTGTTTAAGGTAGATATACATTTCAACAACATTCCATGTAATAAAGACATGTCTCCATGACAACGGATAAGTTTACTTACATTACATTTACTTGGTTATTGTATCACCGCGTATTCGTTTACCAACACTGAATGAAAAAGAACCAGATGAGACAATAGTATCTTTACGGAGTACAAAAATGTACGTACAAATGTGCATGACATTGTGTCTGAATTAAAGACATACACTGGTGATACTTGCTGTCGCCTCCCACACTGAAGGGTGAAGGGTTCTTTCTCGTGAGTTCGAACCCTGACGATACCTCGTTTTTCGCTCACCATACATAATTGAAAATAAAATATTGAATCTGTCCCATTTTTATTATGCATTTTTACAAAACTATCCATGGGTTCATATTTTATTAACTGTCAAAATATTTATAATGTGAAAGGTCGCTTTTGTGCAAAAGTTGGCAGAAGTTCGCCCTTTTTCTTAATTACTCAGCTATGATCGACCTTAAATGACCTCAATTCAGTAAAACTTTAATCACATTTCAAATCACGTGATAGTATTAATTTTATTGCATCGGGTAATTCGTACATAGAACACTAAATTGATAAAGAAAAAACCAAAACAAAACAAAACATTTCAGGTTTAAGCAATTTGACTGACATAATCAGACATACGGACAGATGAACGTGATATAATGTCACGACCTTAAAATTGATATGTACTGGTACAAGTCCATTGAAAATAATGTTCTAAATTTTACAAATGTGCATGTATGACCTTGACCTTGAATAACTCAGTGAAGGTCAAACATCCCCCTCCCCAACATGAGAGTCCAAAAATCATGGGACATACATGTACAAAACCAACCATGTAAGTAATACAAATCAAACATTCTGAAAGGAGCAAGTCAAAACTAAATCCTAAGTAGAGAGGATATAAACTGAATTATCCTAAATAGAGAGGATATAAACTGAATCCCAAATAAAGGGGATATAAACTGAATCCTAAATAGAGAGGACATAAACTGAATCCTAAATAGAGAGGATAAAAACTGAATCCTAAATAGAGAGGGTATAAACTGAATCCTAAATAGAGAGGATATAAACTGAATTATGCTAAATAGAGAGGATATAAACTGAATCCTAAATAGAGAGGATATAAACTGGATCTTAAATTAAGAGGATATAAACTGAATCCTAAATAGAGAGGATATAAACTGAATTATCCTAAATAGAGATGATATAAACTGAATCCTAAATAGAGAGGATATAAACTGAATCCTAAATAGAGAGGATATAAACTGAATCCTAATTAGAGAGGATATAAACTGAATCCTAAATAGAGAAGATATAAACTGAATCCTAAATAGAAAGGATATAAACTGAATCCTAAATAGAGAGGATATAAACTGAATTATCCTTAAATAGAGAGGATATAAACTGAATCTTTAATAGAGAGGATATAAACTGAATCCTAAATAGAGAGGATATAAACTGAATCCTAAATAGAGAGGATATAAACTGAATCCTTAATAGAGAGGATATAAACTGAATTATCCTTAAATAGAAAGGATATAAACTGACTCCTAAATAGAGAGGATATAAACTGAATTATCCTTAAAAAGACAGGATATAAACTGAATCTTAAATAGGGAGGATATAAACTGAATCTTAAGTAGAGAGGATATATACTGAATCCTAAATAGAGAGGATATAAACTGAATCCTAAATAGAGAGGATATAAACTGAATTATCCTTAAATAGAGAGGATATAAAATGAATCCTAAATAGAGAGGATATAAACTAAATCTTAAATAGAGAGGATATAAACTGAATCCTAATTAGAGAGGATACAAACCGAATCCTAAATAGAGGGGATATAAACTGAGTCCTAAATAGAGAGTATAAAGCCGAAATCGTAAATAGAGAGACTATAAACTGAATCCTAAATAGAGAGGATATAAACTGAATCCTAAATAGAGATGATATAAAATGAATCCTAAATAGAGAGGATATAAACTGAATTCTAATTAGAACGTATATAAACTGAATCCTAAATAGAGAGGATATAAACTAAATTCGAAATAGACAGGATATAAATAGAATCCTTAATAGAGAGGATATAAACTGAATCCTAATTAGAGAGGATATAAACTGAATCCTAAATAGAGAGGGTATAAACTGAATCCTAAATAGAGAGGATATAAATTGAATCCTTAATAGAGAGGATATAAACTGAATCCTAAATAGAGAGGATATAAACTGAATCCTAGATAGAGAGGTCGATATAAACTGAATTATCCTAAATAGAGAGGATATAAACTGAATCCTAAATAGAGAGGATATAAACTGAATCCTTAATAGAGAGGATATTAATTGAATCCTGAATAGAGAGGATATAAATAGAACCCTTAATAGAGAGGATATAAACTAAATCATAAATAGAGAGGATATAAACTGAATTCTAAATAGAGAGAATATAAACTGAATCCTAAATAGAGAGGATATAAACTGAATCCTAAATAGAGAGGATATAAACTGAATCCCAAATAGAGAGGATATAAACTGAATCCTAAATAGGGAGGATATAAACTAAATCCTAAATAGAGAGGATATAAACTAAATCCTAAAAAGAGAGGATATAAACTGAATCCTAAATAGAGAGGATATAAACTGAATCCTAAATAGAGAGGATATAAACTGAATTATCTAAAATAGAGAGGATATAAACTAAATCCTAAAAAGAGAGGATATAAACTGAATCCTAAATAGAGAGGATATAAACTGAATCCTAAATAGAGAGGATATAAACTGAATTATCCTAAATAGATAGGATATAAACTGAATCCTAAATAGGGAAGATATGAACTGAATCCTAAAAAGAGAGGATATAAACTGAATCCTTAATAGAGAGGATATTAACTGAATCCTAAATAGAAAGGATATAAATAGAATCCTTAATAGAGAGGATATAAACTGAATCCCAATTAGAAAGGATATAAACTGAATCCTAAATAGAGAGGATATAAACTGAATCCTAAATAGAGAGGATATAAACTGAATCCTATATAGAGAGGATATAAACTTAATCCTAAATAGAGTGGATATAAACTTAATCCTAAATAGAGAGGATATAAACTGAATCCTAAATAGAGAGGATATAAATAGAATCCTTAATAGAGAGGATATAAACTGAATCCTAAATAGAGAGGATATAAACTGAATCCCAAATGGAGAGGATATAAACTGAATCCTAAATAGAGAGGATATGAACTAAATCCTAAATAGAGAGGATATTAACTAAATCCTAAAAAGAGAGGATATAAACTGAATCCTAAATAGAGAGGATATAAACTGAATCCTAAATAGAGAGGATATAAACCGAATTATCCTTAATAGAGAGGACATAAACTGAATTATCCTAAATAGATAGGATATGAACTGAATCCTAAATAGAAAGGATAAAAACTGAATCCTTAATAGAGAGGATATAAACTGAATCTTAAATAGAGAGGATATAAACTAAATTATCCTAAATAGAGAGGATATAAACTGAATCCTTCATAGAGAGGGTATAATAGAGAGGATATAAACTGAATGCTTAGTAGAGAGGATAAAAACTGAATGCTTAGTAGAGAGGATATAAACTGAATGCTTAGAAGAGAGGATTTAAACTGAATCCTAAATAGAGCGGATATAAACTGAATCCTTAATAGAGAGGATATAAACTGAATCCTTCATAGAGAGGATATAAACTGAATCCTTCATAGAGAGGGTATAATAGAGAGGATTTAAACTGAATCCTTTTAGAGAGGATATAAACTGAATCCTTAATAGAGAGGATATAAACTGAATCCTTCATAGAGAGGATATAAACTGAATCCTTCATAGAGAGGGTATAATAGAGAGGATTTAAACTGAATCCTTTTAGAGAGGATATAAACTGAATCCTAAATAGAGAGGATATAAACTGAATCCTAAATAGAGAGGATATAAACTAAATCCTAAATAGAGAGGATATAAACTGAATCCTAAATAGAGAGGATATAAACTGAATCCTTCATAGAGAGGATATAAACTGAATCTTTCATAGAGAGGATATAAACTGAATCCTTCATAGAGAGGGTATAATAGAGAGGATTTAAACTGAATCCTTTTAGAGAGGATATAAACTGAATCCTAAATAGAGAGGATATAAACTGGATCTTAAATTAAGAGGATATAAAGTGAATCCTAATTAGAGAGGATATAAACTGAATCCTAATTAGAGAGGATATAAACTGAATCCTAAATAGAGAGGATATAAACTGAATCCTAAATAGAGAGGATATAAACTTAATCCTAAATAGAGTGGATATAAACTTAATCCTAAATAGAGAGAATATAAACTGAATGCTTAGTAGAGAGGATATAAACTGAATCCTAAATAGAGAGGATATAAGATGCCTGAGGATAGTAAAACTCTCCTGTTTACTAACAACACATGCCACAGTTCGTGCGGGAAAGGTAAAAATCAGTAAATAATTTTATACGATTCCGTGTTTTTGGAGTTGTTCTAACCTTTAACATCTTTCAACATTCCAGACATTTTATCCGCAGTGACAAACAGACTTTTTTTCTTTTCTCACAAATTATGATAGGTTATTTGTTTTTAATATAAAATTCATATTTTGCCTCATTGTCCTTTCAATTCAATCACCAATCAATGATATATGTATGAAATAGAGATGAAACAAAAATATTGTCCAGAGTTAAGAGACGATGTCCCCATCGTACTTTTAGATTTCTCATTTTAAACAATGCATTCTACCTTATTGCAGACCTACCCGGTTGATGATACAACTGAGCAAAATGATTAATTTCAGTAATTTGTATAATCCATTACTCAAAACAGGGTACACATGTACTAAACGTCATGAAGATCAATTTTAAGTCAATGAAGAGATGAATAAATGATGAAGATAATAAAACCAATATTATCAACATAATGAACTGTAAGGGTCCTGTAATGTAAGATGGGTACATATAATTTTTTTCATGTAACCTTTTTATATACGGTATCAATATTAAATAGACATTTATATAAATATGCGCGGAATTAGAGGGCGGATGGTCAGGACACTTTTACCTTTTGTTATTTGATGAAAAAAAAACTGCCTATATAAGATTTTCACAAAATCAAAAGCCCCCATGATGGTATCGCCCTTAACTTTCCCTTTATAAAATTTTATAAATTTAAACCAATATCATCACCATAATTAACTGTAAGTTGGGTATATATAATTTTGTTTCATACACCCTATACGATATATCAAAACCGGTAGTATATAGACATTTATATGCACGGAAGTAGAGGGCGGGTGGTCAGGACACTTTTACCTTTTGTTATTTGATGAAAAAACTGCCTATATAAGATTTTCACAAAATCAAAGACTTTCATGTCACAGACCCACGATGGTATCGCCCTTCATGCCTCGTTCACACGGTTGCGCAATAAATTTATTTCGCAATAACTTTATTGCGCAACAAATTTGTTTCGCAATAAGCTTTTTTGCGTTCACACGAGACCGAAACTATTGCGCAATAAAATGCCAATGAACATGCACAAGAGTCATGAATAAAAGTGTACAACGAATACATTAAGGAAAAATTGTTCGAATAATTTTCGTAAAGTCAAATTTAAGACTATTTTGGGAGGTAGTTCATTCATTTATTTATCATTTCAGTCTAGAGCATGACGTCATTCAATTGTGACGTCATTCTCTACAAGGGGCCCACACTCAAAGAAAATTCCGACTTTATATATACGAAAAGTCGGAATCTCTCAAAAGAATCGTAAAAATAAAGACGTCGAGTAGTTATATTCGTAAGTATAACAATCTCTTTCCCTTGTCATGTTGATGCGTATGCGTCAGATTTATTGCGCAACAGTTTCGCTTAGCGTTTACACGGCAGAATTTGTTGCGCAATAAAGTTATTTCGAAACAAACTGAAAATTTATTGCGCAATAAATTTTGTCGTGTGAACGCAAAACAAATTTATTGCGCAACAAATTTACGTTTATTGCGCAATAAAGTCTCCGTGTAAACAGGAGTCTTGTCCCGATGGAACAACACATCTTTAACTATTGAGCTTTCCGCGGCGCTTAAAGGCCGACGTTGGGAACCACCCGGTCGTTAATAGTTATACCTGAGTGACATAAGCTTGATAGGCGTGGTATACCGTCTTTGAAGACAACGCCGTCTGCGAGCGGCGTGCTACATCAAAGACAAACCGACAGGTAATCCTTTATCATGCTAATGAGATACCCGAGTCTTATCTGTTTTAAGCTGTCAATCAAAAATTGAGAGGGGTAAAAGGATTAAAGGGAACCAATCAGATACCAATAAGAGATGTTAACCTTATAGCGGTCAGTGAGGAAATGACAGAAAATTTAACTGTCCCCTTATATAGTCCCCCGTCGGCCTTTAAGTTTAAATAATATTTTCTCGCATCTGTGTCAGAAGTTAGTCCTTTTTGGAGATAAACCTTCTGCATCCCAGAAAATCGAGGCCATAACCTTCCCAGCTAAAGGAACAGTTGCTTCCTTTGGCCGGGGTGAGCCAGGGTGCTTCCACTGTTTCGATTGTTTGGCCTTTGGGGTAAAATGACGGACCGATGGTTTCACCCATAGTGACAAATCTTTGAAGAAAATGGACAGAATCTTCATAAAAAGGTAAAGATTAGAACACGATATAGTCAGAGAATAGCAGGACTTTAAAAGAATATCCATGCGTATCTCCTTCAATAAGAGGTTCACAACATATCAATCAGCCCTCGTATATAGCTTACAAGTCAAACATCCGAATTAATTTGTCCCATCTGCGTCTTTTATTGTGTTTAGTGTGTTTTCCTGTAATTGTTGCAATCAAGTGTGTCTTGGAGAATTTTACCATTTGCCCCTTCTAAGAGCAAGGCAAACACCAGAAACTACTGCAATCACTATTACAATACTTCGAGTATCGGCTTACAAAGCTTACAGAGTTAAACGTCCGGATGACTACATCATTTGTCATTTGCTAAGTCAGCATCGACTGCCAAAATGGTATCGTTGGTTTATGTGTAGCCTTATGTGTCTGGTGTTAATATTAATGTGGTGTTTGGTCATCCTTGTCCCATCTGTGTCTTTTGTTGTGTTTGGGTTGTTTTCCTTTTTAAAAATAGATGTTGCAATGGAGTATTTCTTGGAGAATTTTACCATTTGCCACTTCTAAGAGCAAGGCAAACACCAGAAACTACTCAATCAAGGATATATTTTTGAGCGAATGTCTTTGTCACAATGTTGCAAAATATTTAGGACGGTACATTAAAACTATAAAGCACTGGAAGCACAACGTCAATGTTGAAAGATATGTCAGGTAAGAACCATCCAAAGGTATGTCAGGTAAGAACCATCCAAAGGTATGTCAGGTAAGAACCATCCAAAGGTATGTCAGGTAAGAACCATCCAAAGATATGTCAGGTAAGAACCATCCAAAGGTATGTCAGGTAAGAACCATCCTAAGATATGTCAGGTAAGAACCATCCAAAGGTATGTCAGGTAAGAACCATCCAAAGGTATGTCAGGTAAGAACCATCCAAAGATATGTCAGGTAAGAACCATCCAAAGATATGTCAGGTAAGAACCATCCAAAGATATGTCAGGTAAGAACCATCCTAAGATATGTCAGGTAAGAACCATCCAAAGATATGTCAGGTAAGAACCATCCAAAGGTATGTCAGGTAAGAACCATCCTAAGATATGTCAGGTAAGAACCATCCAAAGGTATGTCAGGTAAGAACCATCCAAAGATATGTCAGGTAAGAACCATCCAAAGATATGTCAGGTAAGAACCATCCAAAGATATGTCAGGTAAGAACCATCCAAAGATATGTCAGGTAAGAACCATCCAAAGATATGTCAGGTAAGAACCATCCAAAGATATGTCAGGTAAGAACCATCCAAAGATATGTCAGGTAAGAACCATCCAAAGATATGTCAGGTAAGAACCATCCAAAGATATGTCAGGTAAGAACCATCCAAAGATATGTCAGGTAAGAACCATCCAAAGATATGTCAGGTAAGAACCATCCAAAGATGTGTCAGGTGAGAACCATCCAAAAATATGTCAGGTAAGAACCATCCAAAGATATGTCAGGTAAGAACCATCCAAAGATATGTCAGGTAAGAACCATCCAAAGATATGTCGGGTAAGAACCATCCTAAGATGTGTCGGGTAAGAACCATCCAAAGATGTGTCAGGTAAGAACCATCCAAAGATATGTCAGGTAAGAACCATCCAAAGATATGTCAGGTAAGAACCATCCAAAGATATGTCAGGTAAGAACCATCCTAAGGTATGTCGGGTAAGAACCATCCTAAGGTATGTCGGGTAAGAACCATCCAAAGATATGTCAGGTAAGAACCATCCAAAGATATGTCAGGTAAGAACCATCCTAAGATATGTCAGGTAAGAACCATCCAAAGATATGTCAGGTAAGAACCATCCTAAGGTATGTCAGGTAAGAACCATCCAAAGATATGTCAGGTAAGAACCATCCAAAGGTATGTCAGGTAAGAACCATCCAAAGATGTGTCAGGTTAGAACCATCCAAAGATGTGTCAGGTAAGAACCATCCTAAGATATGTCAGGTAAGAACCATCCTAAGATGTGTCAGGTAAGGACCATCCAAAGATGTGTCAGGTAAGAACCATCCAAAGATATGTCAGGTAAGAACCATCCAAAGATATGTCAGGTAAGAACCATCCAAAGATATGTCAGGTAAGAACCATCCTAAGATATGTCAGGTAAGAACCATCCTAAGATATGTCAGGTAAGAACCATCCAAAGATATGTCAGGTAAGAACCATCCAAAGATATGTCAGGTAAGAACCATCCAAAGATATGTCAGGTAAGAACCATCCAAAGATATGTCAGGTAAGAACCATCCTAAGATATGTCAGGTAAGAACCATCCTAAGGTATGTCAGGTAAGAACCATCCAAAGATATGTCAGGTAAGAACCATCCAAAGATATGTCAGGTAAGAACCATCCTAAGATATGTCAGGTAAGAACCATCCTAAGGTATGTCAGGTAAGAACCATCCAAAGATATGTCAGGTAAGAACCATCCAAAGATATGTCAGGTAAGAACCATCCAAAGATATGTCAGGTAAGAACCATCCTAAGATATGTCAGGTAAGAACCATCCTAAGATATGTCAGGTAAGAACCATCCAAAGATATGTCAGGTAAGAACCATCCAAAGATATGTCAGGTAAGAACCATCCAAAGATATGTCAGGTAAGAACCATCCAAAGATATGTCAGGTAAGAACCATCCTAAGATATGTCAGGTAAGAACCATCCTAAGGTATGTCAGGTAAGAACCATCCAAAGATATGTCAGGTAAGAACCATCCAAAGATATGTCAGGTTAGAACCATCCTAAGATATGTCAGGTAAGAACCATCCTAAGGTATGTCAGGTAAGAACCATCCAAAGATATGTCAGGTAAGAACCATCCAAAGATATGTCAGGTAAGAACCATCCAAAGATATGTCAGGTAAGAACCATCCAAAGATATGTCAGGTAAGAACCATCCTAAGATGTGTCAGGTAAGAACCATCCAAAGATGTGTCAGGTAAGAACCATCCTAAGATGTGTCAGGTAAGAACCATCCTAAGATGTGTCAGGTAAGAACCATCCAAAGATATGTCAGGTAAGAACCATCATAAGATATGTCAGGTAAGAACCATCCAAAGATATGTCAGGTAAGAACCATCCTAAGATGTGTCAGGTAAGAACCATCCGAAGATGTGTCAGGTAAGAACCATCCTAAGATGTGTCAGGTAAGAACCATCCTAAGATGTGTCAGGTAAGAACCATCCAAAGATATGTCAGGTAAGAACCATCCTAAGATGTGTCAGGTAAGAACCATCCAAAGATATGTCAGGTAAGAACCATCATAAGATATGTCAGATAAGAACCATCCAAAGGTATGTCAGGTAAGAACCATCCTAAGATGTGTCAGGTAAGAACCATCCTAAGATGTGTCAGGTAAGAACCATCCAAAGATATGTCAGGTAAGAACCATCATAAGATATGTCAGGTAAGAACCATCATAAGATATGTCAGGTAAGAACCATCCAAAGATATGTCAGGTAAGAACCATCCTAAGATGTGTCAGGTAAGAACCATCCTAAGATGTGTCAGGTAAGAACCATCCAAAGATATGTCAGGTAAGAACCATCCTAAGATGTGTCAGGTAAGAACCATCCAAAGATATGTCAGGTAAGAACCATCCTAAGATGTGTCAGGTAAGAACCATCCAAAGGTATGTCAGGTAAGAACCATCCAAAGGTATGTCAGGTAAGGACCATCCAAAGATATGTCAGGTAAGAACCATCCAAAGATATGTCAGGTAAGAACCATCCTAAGATGTGTCAGGTAAGAACCATCCTAAGATGTGTCAGGTAAGAACCATCCAAAGATATGTCAGGTAAGAACCATCCTAAGATGTGTCAGGTAAGAACCATCCTAAGATGTGTCAGGTAAGAACCATCCAAAGATATGTCAGGTAAGAACCATCCTAAGATGTGTCAGGTAAGAACCATCCAAAGATATGTCAGGTAAAAACCATCCTAAGATGTGTCAGGTAAGAACCATCCAAAGGTATGTCAGGTAAGAACCATCCAAAGGTATGTCAGGTAAGGACCATCCAAAGATATGTCAGGTAAGAACCATCCAAAGATATGTCAGGTAAGAACCATCCTAAGATGTGTCAGGTAAGAACCATCCAAAGATATGTCAGGTAAGAACCATCCTAAGATGTGTCAGGTAAGAACCATCCTAAGATATGTCAGGAAAGAACCATCCTAAGATATGTCAGGTAAGAACCATCCTAAGATGTGTCAGGTAAGAACCATCCAAAGATATGTCAGGTAAGAACCATCCTAAGATGTGTCAGGTAAGAACCATCCAAAGATGTGTCAGGTAAGAACCATCCTAAGATATGTCAGGTAAGAACCATCCTAAGATATGTCAGGTAAGAACCATCCAAAGATATGTCAGGTAAGAACCATCCTAAGATGTGTCAGGTAAGAACCATCCAAAGATATGTCAGGTAAGAACCATCCTAAGATGTGTCAGGTAAGAACCATCCAAAGATGTGTCAGGTAAGAACCATCCAAAGATATGTCGGGTAAGAACCATCCAAAGATATGTCAGGTAAGAACCATCCAAAGATATGTCAGGTAAGAACCATCCAAAGATATGTCGGGTAAGAACCATCCAAAGATATGTCAGGTAAGAACCATCCTAAGATGTGTCAGGTAAGAACCATCCAAAGATATGTCAGGTAAGAACCATCCTAAGATGTGTCAGGTAAGAACCATCCAAAGATGTGTCAGGTAAGAACCATCCAAAGATATGTCGGGTAAGAACCATCCAAAGATATGTCGGGTAAGAACCATCCAAAGATATGTCAGGTAAGAACCATCCAAAGATGTGTCAGGTAAGAACCATCCAAAGATGTGTCGGGTAAGAACCATCCAAAGATATGTCGGGTAAGAACCATCCAAAGATATGTCAGGTAAGAACCATCCAAAGATGTGTCAGGTAAGAACCATCCAAAGATATGTCGGGTAAGAACCATCCAAAGATATGTCGGGTAAGAACCATCCAAAGATATGTCAGGTAAGAACCATCCAAAGATGTGTCAGGGAAGAACCATCCAAAGATGTGTCAGGTAAGAACCATCCAAAGGTATGTCGGGTAAGAACCATCATAAGATATGTCAGGTAAGAACCATCATAAGATATGTCAGGTAAGAACCATCCAAAGATATGTCAGGTAAGAACCATCCAAAGATATGTCAGGTAAGAACCATCCAAAGATGTGTCAGGTAAGAACCATCCAAAGATATGTCGGGTAAGAACCATCCTAAGATATGTCAGGTAAGAACCATCCTAAGATATGTCAGGTAAGAACCATCCAAAGATATGTCGGGTAAGAACCATCCTAAGATATGTCAGGTAAGAACCGTCCAAAGATATGTCAGGTAAGAACCATCCAAAGGTATGTCAGGTAAGAAACATCCAAAGATATGTCGGGTAAGAACCATCCAAAGATATGTCAGGTAAGAACCATCCAAAGATATGTCGGGTAAGAACCATCCAAAGATATGTCGGGTAAGAACCATCCAAAGATATGTCGGGTAAGAACCATCCAAAGATATGTCGGGTAAGAACCATCCTAAGATGTGTCAGGTAAGAACCATCCTAAGATATGTCGGGTAAGAACCATCCAAAGATATGTTGGGTAAGAACCATCCAAAGATATGTCAGGTAAGAACCATCCTAAGATGTGTCAGGTAAGAACCATCCTAAGATATGTCGGGTAAGAACCATCCAAAGATATGTCGGGTAAGAACCGTCCAAAGATATGTCAGGTAAGAACCATCCAAAGGTATGTCAGGTAAGAAACATCCAAAGATATGTCGGGTAAGAACCATCCAAAGATATGTCAGGTAAGAACCATCCAAAGATATGTCGGGTAAGAACCATCCAAAGATATGTCGGGTAAGAACCATCCAAAGATATGTCGGGTAAGAACCATCCAAAGATATGTCGGGTAAGAACCATCCAAAGATATGTCGGGTAAGAACCATCCAAAGATGTGTCAGGTAAGAACCATCCAAAGATGTGTCAGGTATGAACCATCCAAAGATGTGTCAGGTAAGAACCATCCAAAGATATGTCAGGTAAGAACCATCCTAAGATATGTCAGGTAAGAACCATCCTAAGATATGTCAGGTAAGAACCATCCTAAGATATGTCAGGTAAGAACCATCCTAAGATATGTCAGGTAAGAACCATCCAAAGATATGTCAGGTAAGAACCATCCTAAGATATGTCAGGTAAGAACCATCCTAAGATATGTCGGGTAAGAACCATCCAAAGATGTGTCAGGTAAGAACCATCCAAAGATGTGTCAGGTAAGAACCATCCTAAGATATGTCAGGTAAGAACCATCCAAAGATGTGTCAGGTAAGAACCATCCAAAGATGTGTCAGGTAAGAACCATCCAAAGATGTGTCAGGTAAGAACCATCCAAAGATATGTCAGGTAAGAACCATCCAAAGATGTGTCAGGTAAGAACCATCCAAAGATATGTCAGGGAAGAACCATCCAAAGATATGTCAGGTAAGAACCATCCAAAGATATGTCAGGTAAGAACCATCCAAAGATGTGTCAGGTAAGAACCATCCAAAGATATGTCAGGGAAGAACCATCCAAAGATATGTCAGGTAAGAACCATCCAAAGATATGTCAGGTAAGAACCATCGAAAGATATGTCAGGTAAGAACCATCCAAAGATATGTCAGGTAAGAACCATCCAAAGATATGTCAGGTAAGATCCATCCAAAGATATGTCAGGTAAGAACCATCCAAAGATATGTCAGGTAAGAACCATCCAAAGATATGTCAGGTACGAACCATCCAAAGATGTGTCAGGTAAGAACCATCCTAAGATATGTCAGGTAAGAACCATCCTAAGATATGTCAGGTAAGAACCATCCAAAGATATGTCGGGTAAGAACCATCCAAAGATATGTCAGGTAAGAACCATCCAAAGATATGTCAGGTAAGAACCATCCAAAGATATGTCAGGTAAGAACCATCCAAAGATATGTCAGGTAAGAACCATCCAAAGATGTGTCAGGTAAGAACCATCCAAAGATATGTCGGGTAAGAACCATCCAAAGATATGTCAGGTAAGAACCATCCTAAGATGTGTCAGGTAAGAACCATCCAAAGATATGTCAGGTAAGAACCATCCTAAGATGTGTCAGGTAAGAACCATCCAAAGATGTGTCAGGTAAGAACCATCCAAAGATATGTCGGGTAAGAACCATCCAAAGATATGTCGGGTAAGAACCGTCCAAAGATATGTCAGGTAAGAACCATCCAAAGGTATGTCAGGTAAGAAACATCCAAAGATATGTCGGGTAAGAACCATCCAAAGATATGTCAGGTAAGAACCATCCAAAGATATGTCGGGTAAGAACCATCCAAAGATATGTCGGGTAAGAACCATCCAAAGATATGTCGGGTAAGAACCATCCAAAGATATGTCGGGTAAGAACCATCCAAAGATATGTCGGGTAAGAACCATCCAAAGATGTGTCAGGTAAGAACCATCCAAAGATGTGTCAGGTATGAACCATCCAAAGATGTGTCAGGTAAGAACCATCCAAAGATATGTCAGGTAAGAACCATCCTAAGATATGTCAGGTAAGAACCATCCTAAGATATGTCAGGTAAGAACCATCCTAAGATATGTCAGGTAAGAACCATCCTAAGATATGTCAGGTAAGAACCATCCAAAGATATGTCAGGTAAGAACCATCCTAAGATATGTCAGGTAAGAACCATCCTAAGATATGTCGGGTAAGAACCATCCAAAGATGTGTCAGGTAAGAACCATCCAAAGATGTGTCAGGTAAGAACCATCCTAAGATATGTCAGGTAAGAACCATCCAAAGATGTGTCAGGTAAGAACCATCCAAAGATGTGTCAGGTAAGAACCATCCAAGATGTGTCAGGTAAGAACCATCCAAAGATATGTCAGGTAAGAACCATCCAAAGATGTGTCAGGTAAGAACCATCCAAAGATATGTCAGGGAAGAACCATCCAAAGATATGTCAGGTAAGAACCATCCAAAGATATGTCAGGTAAGAACCATCCAAAGATGTGTCAGGTAAGAACCATCCAAAGATATGTCAGGGAAGAACCATCCAAAGATATGTCAGGTAAGAACCATCCAAAGATATGTCAGGTAAGAACCATCGAAAGATATGTCAGGTAAGAACCATCCAAAGATATGTCAGGTAAGAACCATCCAAAGATATGTCAGGTAAGACCATCCAAAGATATGTCAGGTAAGACCATCCAAAGATATGTCAGGTAAGAACCATCCAAAGATATGTCAGGTAAGAACCATCCAAAGATGGTCAGGTAAGAACCATCCTAAGATATGTCAGGTAAGAACCATCCTAAGATATGTCAGGTAAGAACCATCCAAAGATATGTCGGGTAAGAACCATCCAAAGATATGTCAGGTAAGAACCATCCAAAGATATGTCAGGTAAGAACCATCCAAAGATATGTCAGGTAAGAACCATCCAAAGATATGTCAGGTAAGAACCATCCAAAGATGTGTCAGGTAAGAACCATCCAAAGATATGTCGGGTAAGAACCATCCAAAGATATGTCAGGTAAGAACCATCCTAAGATGTGTCAGGTAAGAACCATCCAAAGATATGTCAGGTAAGAACCATCCTAAGATGTGTCAGGTAAGAACCATCCAAAGATGTGTCAGGTAAGAACCATCCAAAGATATGTCGGGTAAGAACCATCCAAAGATATGTCGGGTAAGAACCATCCAAAGATATGTCAGGTAAGAACCATCCAAAGATGTGTCAGGTAAGAACCATCCAAAGATGTGTCGGGTAAGAACCATCCAAAGATATGTCGGGTAAGAACCATCCAAAGATATGTCAGGTAAGAACCATCCAAAGATGTGTCAGGTAAGAACCATCCAAAGATATGTCGGGTAAGAACCATCCAAAGATATGTCGGGTAAGAACCATCCAAAGATATGTCAGGTAAGAACCATCCAAAGATGTGTCAGGTAAGAACCATCCAAAGATGTGTCAGGTAAGAACCATCCAAAGGTATGTCGGGTAAGAACCATCATAAGATATGTCAGGTAAGAACCATCATAAGATATGTCAGGTAAGAACCATCCAAAGATATGTCAGGTAAGAACCATCCAAAGATATGTCAGGTAAGAACCATCCAAAGATATGTCAGGTAAGAACCATCCAAAGATATGTCGGGTAAGAACCATCCTAAGATATGTCAGGTAAGAACCATCCTAAGATATGTCAGGTAAGAACCATCCAAAGATATGTCGGGTAAGAACCATCCTAAGATATGTCAGGTAAGAACCGTCCAAAGATATGTCAGGTAAGAACCATCCAAAGGTATGTCAGGTAAGAAACATCCAAAGATATGTCGGGTAAGAACCATCCAAAGATATGTCAGGTAAGAACCATCCAAAGATATGTCGGGTAAGAACCATCCAAAGATATGTCGGGTAAGAACCATCCAAAGATATGTCGGGTAAGAACCATCCAAAGATATGTCGGGTAAGAACCATCCTAAGATGTGTCAGGTAAGAACCATCCTAAGATATGTCGGGTAAGAACCATCCAAAGATATGTCAGGTAAGAACCATCCAAAGATATGTCAGGTAAGAACCATCCTAAGATATGTCAGGTAAGAACCATCCTAAGATATGTCAGGTAAGAACCATCCAAAGATATGTCGGGTAAGAACCATCCAAAGATGTGTCAGGTAAGAACCATCCTAAGATATGTCAGGTAAGAACCATCCAAAGATGTGTCAGGTAAGAACCATCCTAAGATATGTCAGGTAAGAACCATCCTAAGATATGTCAGGTAAGAACCATCCTAAGATATGTCAGGTAAGAACCATCCAAAGATGTGTCAGGTAAGAACCATCCTAAGATATGTCAGGTAAGAACCATCCAAAGATATGTCAGGTAAGAACCATCCAAAGATATGTCAGGTAAGAACCATCCAAAGATATGTCAGGTAAGAACCATCCAAAGATATGTCAGGTAAGAACCATCCAAAGGTATGTCAGGTAAGAACCATCCTAAGATATGTCAGGTAAGAACCATCCAAAGATATGTCAGGTAAGAACCATCCAAAGATATGTCAGGTAAGAACCATCCAAAGGTATGTCAGGTAAGAACCATCCAAAGATGTGTCAGGTAAGAACCATCCTAAGATATGTCAGGTAAGAACCATCCAAAGATATGTCAGGTAAGAACCATCCAAAGATATGTCAGGTATGAACCATCCAAAGGTATGTCAGGTAAGAACCATCCTAAGATGTGTCAGGTAAGAACCATCCTAAGATGTGTCAGGTAAGAACCATCCAAAGGTATGTCAGGTAAGAAACATCCAGAGATATGTCAGGTAAGAACCATCAAAAGATGTCAGGTAAGAACCATCCAAAGATATGTCGGGTAAGAACCATCCAAAGATATGTCAGGTAAGAACCATCCAAAGATATGTCAGGTAAGAACCATCCAAAGATGTGTCAGGTAAGAACCATCCAAAGATGTGTCAGGTAAGAACCATCCAAAGATGTGTCAGGTAAGAACCATCCAAAGATATGTCAGGTAAGAACCATCCAAAGATATGTCAGGTAAGAACCATCCAAAGATATGTCAGGTAAGAACCATCCAAAGATGTGTCAGGTAAGAACCATCCAAAGATATGTCAGGTAAGAACCATCCAAAGATATGTCAGGTAAGAACCATCCAAAGATGTGTCAGGTAAGAACCATCCTAAGATATGTCAGGTAAGAACCATCCTAAGATATGTCAGGTAAGAACCATCCTAAGATGTGTCAGGTAAGAACCATCCTAAGATATGTCAGGTAAGAACCATCCAAAGATATGTCGGGTAAGAACCATCCAAAGATATGTCAGGTAAGAACCATCCAAAGATATGTCAGGTAAGAACCATCCAAAGATATGTCAGGTAAGAACCATCCAAAGATATGTCAGGTAAGAACCATCCAAAGATGTGTCAGGTAAGAACCATCCAAAGATATGTCAGGGAAGAACCATCCAAAGATATGTCAGGTAAGAACCATCCAAAGATATGTCAGGTAAGAACCATCGAAAGATATGTCAGGTAAGAACCATCCAAAGATATGTCAGGTAAGAACCATCCAAAGATATGTCAGGTAAGAACCATCCAAAGATATGTCAGGTAAGAACCATCCAAAGATATGTCAGGTAAGAACCATCCAAAGATATGTCAGGTACGAACCATCCAAAGATATGTCAGGTAAGAACCATCCTAAGATATGTCAGGTAAGAACCATCCAAAGATGTGTCAGGTAAGAACCATCCTAAGATATGTCAGGTAAGAACCATCCAAAGATGTGTCAGGTAAGAACCATCCTAAGATGTGTCAGGTAAGAACCATCCTAAGATATGTCAGGTAAGAACCATCCTAAGATATGTCAGGTAAGAACCATCCAAAGATGTGTCAGGTAAGAACCATCCTAAGATATGTCAGGTAAGAACCATCCAAAGATATGTCGGGTAAGAACCATCCAAAGATGTGTCAGGTAAGAACCATCCTAAGATATGTCAGGTAAGAACCATCCAAAGATGTGTCAGGTAAGAACCATCCTAAGATATGTCAGGTAAGAACCATCCTAAGATATGTCAGGTAAGAACCATCCTAAGATATGTCAGGTAAGAACCATCCAAAGATGTGTCAGGTAAGAACCATCCTAAGATATGTCAGGTAAGAACCATCCAAAGATATGTCAGGTAAGAACCATCCAAAGATATGTCAGGTAAGAACCATCCAAAGATATGTCAGGTAAGAACCATCCAAAGATATGTCAGGTAAGAACCATCCAAAGGTATGTCAGGTAAGAACCATCCTAAGATATGTCAGGTAAGAACCATCCAAAGATATGTCAGGTAAGAACCATCCAAAGATATGTCTGGTAAGAACCATCCAAAGGTATATCAGGTAAGAACCATCCAAAGATGTGTCAGGTAAGAACCATCCTAAGATATGTCAGGTAAGAACCATCCAAAGATATGTCAGGTAAGAACCATCCAAAGATATGTCAGGTATGAACCATCCAAAGGTATGTCAGGTAAGAACCATCCTAAGATGTGTCAGGTAAGAACCATCCTAAGATGTGTCAGGTAAGAACCATCCAAAGGTATGTCAGGTAAGAAACATCCAGAGATATGTCAGGTAAGAACCATCAAAAGATGTCAGGTAAGAACCATCCAAAGATATGTCAGCTGTTCTGATCTCTACTTGGAATTCGCAGGTCATTTTTTTTATTAGTTTTGTTTTTCAAAAGGTTTTGCATGCGGGTTATGATATTTGGATTCTGACTGGGTTTTGTAGGTTTTTTACACGCTAAATAAATGTTCATTCGTTTGTTTTGTGTCGATGTGTCTGCTTTATTTAAAAAACAAACCTTCAGAGGGTTTTGAACTTGAACACCTCTTAATGCCATGGTAATCCTTTATACCAAGTTTGGAGATACCAGGACCAACAGTTAAATCCATAATTGCAACGACATCGAATTAATGAGACGGCATCACACCCCATTTCAGAAGGGCGTGTACAAAGTCGATTGTAGAAAAACAGCACCGACATTTCTGTCATACGATACTGAAACTGCTTTTTTTCGTATCATCACACTTACTACTACATGGAATCACAGACATACACTGCCATCCATAAATAACTATACAAAAAAGGACATCATTGTAAATTTTAACCTATTTTTTTTCCATTCTGAAGTCGAGAGATTCAGTTATTGGCTTCACATACATTGTAATTGTGATAACGAATATACATATTGAAACTTTTTTCATCAGAACAATTTTCTTTCAAAAATCGTCAGGATTTTGGTCAAATTTGTTACAAATGATTTCTATCTTCAGAATTATGCAGCAATGGATTTGAAACTTCATTTTCTAATACTAACATGAACAGAAGTGTTGTATACTTTATGGATGACAGTGTATATAGAAAGGAGGACTTCTTTCACCATTTGAAGTGAACCCATTGGGTCCTTAGCAACAATTCAGTGATTTCAAGGTCATGGCATCCTTCGGTAGTAAGCTAGTTATGTGAAATTCCGAAATCCATGTGGACATTGGCAAATTTTGGTCCAGACAAGTCTTCGTGGAGGATGTGAATTCACACAGTAACTTTGACCTTACAGGAATGACCTTAATCATACATGTAGGTCAATTATGCAAAACATAGCAGACAGCAGAGGAGATTAATATCTTACCAGTCAAGTGCACTGTGACCTTCAGCTTCGACCTATGACCTTCATCTTTGACATATGACCTTGGTTCCACATCATAACACCACCTTGCTTATCTAGGCAACATTGAACTGTTACTCAAATACATTCTAGGTGTGAAAAGTTATCGCCAAGACAAATGTGTTCTCTCTGTGTGTGTGTGTGTGTGCTATGACCCAAACCATAAGGTTCTGAGAAAGTAGTACATCCAACATTTATTAAATTCCATGGTGACCTTGACATTTGAGATATGTCTTAAACTCTTTGACTCAATGTCATGACCTACCAACATCAGATACGGATTCATTGTAAAACACATGTGGCATGGACAGTTTTACAAGAAACATTTCTCAAAGTTCATAGTGACCTTGACAGTATGACCTTCAATCTAGGTCATCACACAGTGGTATCCTATGTGGATTAATGGTACCAAGTATGAACCTAATCCGGTGAAGCAATATATAATTTAAGGATCAGATAAAGTGCAATGGAGTAACAGATGATACATTTTAAATGATGCTATTGAATTTGAAGATGTTAAACATACTAGTTGTACAAAATAAAGATAACAAAGTCAAACAAATTATTGTTTAATAAACTTATAAATTGTCTTGTATAAGAAACCTATATTTCATACTTGATTAATAAGCAATATGCATGCAAATAACTTTATCAGAGTATGATATTATATATATACAAATTCATACTCCAGGAATGGTTGAACATATTACATGATATATCAAGTACAAGATTTTTTTTTATAAACTTGTACAAAAGATTATGGGGTATTATATTTCATCCAATCAAAAAATAAGAATAAATCATGTGACATTACCCATGATTCCTGAATCTATATAGCAACCATGGAGATAAAAAATTTGCTTTTAATCCTACTGAGCATGATGAACTAGAAGATTAAACAGAAAACACTATTACGTAATGTAAATGATCTGTAACATTAAATTCATTGCACTTGGATAATATTCATAATGATATCTTCTACAAAACAATGAATTTACAAAATGAGTGAATTATTTTGCAAACATAAAAAAAAAATGAATTTTGAACAAAAGAGCTCAGAACATTTTTAAAGCAATTATCTTAAAAAATCTTAAATACTCATAATCTTTAATTACTATAGGCTTTCAAAAGCCTGTGTTTGAATATCAATAGAAAATCTCATGAAGGTCACATGGCAATACCCATGATGCAATGTGGCAATACCCATGATGCAGTGCATCAATCAGATCACAGAAACTGAGCCTTGGATATAAAATCACAGATAAAAATCAGACATCCTGGTCTTATGGTGTACATGTACATTTACTATGCTACTTGGACCTGCCTTTAAAATATAAAATATATGAAAATGTGAATAATTTAAGCTTGTTCCTATGAAAGTATAGCAAATTCTGTGTTCATGAAAATTTGACAAAAAACTTAGATTAAAAATTTATATTAATTATTTATATGGAAGACTATTCTTTCAAAGTAACAATGTAGTAAACACTTTAAAAATCTACAGATACATGAAAAACAGAAAATGATTTTCTATGTTTTTATATAGAAAGATTCCCTCTCTCATCTCCCAATTCTCTCTCCCTCCCTCCCTTCTATTCCGTACACTTTTACCATTACATGTCATTAAATAGTATATAGTCATTACAGATATCCATACACAAACATTTATGCAGTAAATGTGACGATGTTTGAGGGAGTAAAATCTGCCACCATTATAAAACCTAACGTGACAACCTATCGACAATGCTGTACTGGCCTCACTTAGTAAAGTGTTCTGTCCTTTCTGTTACACAAAGTCCATCTCTCTTAGCCTCATTCATAATCACATGACCTATAATGGTCATACTGACTGTGGCATCTCCTTGGTTTTATTTTTTTGGACCTCTACCTATGGATACAATACTGCACAGTGTTAAGTCTTCTTTATGGCTCCTTACCATGTGTTCATGGCCTCATGATGTTTTGGGTGCCCCAGATGCCCAATGGGCCTCCTCATGATGTTTTGGGTGGCCCAGATGCCCAATGAGTTTGCTTCACTGTAACCTGAAATCAGATTAAACTTACATTAAAGAGCTGGAGTGTTCACAAGGTAAAATTGTACAGCCACAAGTAGTTTTAGATATTAAAATTGCCCAGCTTTACTGTTAAGAGCCTTTTACAGACTTCCTTGATTATGCATATCATTAATGCTAGCTAACAGAGTTCAAGACTACATATTTCTAATGAAAAGGATGGAAATTTACAGATATCTTGATATTTGTATTTTGCTTCTTAGTTGGCATGGTAACAGTAAACAATGTTTTACCTTGTGTAGAGCTCCTCTGCCTCCAAAATTCCTGATAGCAATCATCAGTTCCTCTCTCGGATCAAGCTTTGGCTCAAACTTCCGCGACGGTTTGCTTTTCTGTTTGGTTGTTTTTCCTCTCGGAGAATCGGGATTGTCCTTCGGTACACTGCCATTCATTTGTGGTACAGGTGGTGGTGGTGGGGGTATGGATGTCTGAACAGGCTGAGCAACTGTCTCAATTATAATATCTTTCTCTTGGTCCTTTTGGGTTTCCATACTATCAGAAACAGGTGCTCCTTTTGGTTGCACTTGTAGTTTAAGGGCTTCCATACTTTGTTGCATCTGAGCTATCATTTGTTTCTGCATCTGTATTTGCATATTGAGTTGCTGTTGTAAACTATCATCTAGATTTGTATTTTGTGTGACCAGCATGCTCTGATTTTGTTCTAATTGTTGTTGCCATACCACCATTTGCTTTTGCATTTGTTCATACTGAGCAACAAGCGCATCAGGAACTTCTGCCGATTCTTTTTCTGTCTCCAAGTTTGCCTCCTCACTTTTCTTGGAAACATCTTGCAAAACAACCTTTTCAGGCTCTGAAGAAACTTTCTCCATTTCTTTCTTTTTAACTTTCTCAAAGTCGTCACCAAGCCTTCTGGCCGAGGAAGCACGCATGACGGGCAATGCCATCATTGATATGGATTTTTCCTCCAGCATGTGCTCTGCTTCACCCTCGGAATTCGGAGTAAAGCTTAGTTCTGAGCATCTGTCCTTCACTTTCGTCTCAGTTGAACGTAGAGGTGTCACTAGCACATTGTCGTCATTTTCATTTGATTTGAATTTAGACTTTAATTCATCCAAAACTAAAACAGGTGAAGTTACATTTTCACGTTTTGGTTTTGTTTCTGAAATTTTCAAGTCTTTGGGTTTTTCTTTTGCCTGAAACTTGGGTTTCTTTGGTCCGCTAAAATCTACATTCTGTAAGTCGTCTAAAGTAAGAACAAAAGATTCCTTTTCCTTTTTCACAGGTTTTGGTTTTTCGACAACCTTCTCTTCGATCACAACTGGAGTAGCTTGATAAGAAACTTCTCCTATCAAAAAATCTTTACTGACAAGTTCCGAATCTTTCACTCGATCCCCAATTGGCATTTTGCTCACAGATGCTGGTGTTGATGAAGAAAACGGCTGAATATTTTCAGTAATAGTTTCTGAGAATTCTTCACTGTCAACTCCTGATTCCGTTTTCTCCAACCTGTCACTATTGTCTGATTCCAGAAATTGAGGAGGAACTGTTTCGACTTTAAAGTCATAAGTGATTTCTGACACTTCTTGATCACCATGAGTTGTCTCCTCCTGATTCTCCCTCGGTGAACTTTCTGTACTAGATGCCGGTAGGGAATCTAATACTAACTCTTCCACTACAACCTTTTCATCTTCCTTTTTCTTCTCTATTTCTTCTTTTTGCCTCTCCTCCTCCTCTTCTTTTTTCTTCTGCCACACTGACTGTCCGTCCGTCTTTGGTCCATCTACTTGATCATTCACCTTTATTTCCTTACTCATCCTCTCCACAAATTGAGCCATCTCATTCTTGTATCCACTGTCCTCTGTAGAAGAAATAGACATAACATCTAAAATCTGTATGTACAAGTATTTTTTTAAGTAATGAAAAGAACCATAAAAGTAAATAACTATCCTTTGTAAGACCACCTCATTTCTTGTATTTAAATATTATACTGATATTTTATTTCTAAAATTAATTTTCTTTAAACTAGTCTTTTTTGTTCACTTCAAATCCTTGAAAAAAGTTAGCGGACAAAGAGGCATAACTCTTACTTGTCTTACATTAGATACCATAGATACATCCATATCTCTAGATATATATTAATTTTTAGTTTGTGCTTTGTTAAACTTTAATTTGAGCGTGTTAATAAAAATTTATTGCAGACTTAAATAGTTAAATATTTTAAAGGAATTTTTTTTTAGTTTTTTTTTTTAGATTTTAGATAAGTTTCCAAGCACTGCAAACATTTTCAAATTAGAATTTTTAAAACAATTATTCTTCCAACTTGGTGGGTACATAAAATTGAAAAAAGTCCAATGTCATTCAAAAGAAAATTATATTCTTTAAATCAAAATTATTTAATTATATTATTAATATATTTATTAAATATAAAATTATTTATAATCACTCAGTCTGGTTCTTCCAAAATTTGTGAAATACAAAAGATACCCATCTAAATAGGAAAAATACTCCATAAATATATCAACAAGAACACACACACACAAAGAAAAATAAAATTTTAAAAATTGAAAAATGAAGAAAAATCACACGTCATTTTTAGTTGAACACCGGTACCTTCTTGTTCATCGTTATCACTTTCTATCAGATCCATTGATTGTTCCCCGGCCGCAATGGCCAATTCAAACCCCATATTTATGTCCTCTATAGTATTAACGGAACTAACACTGGTGCGGCTCTCCGCTCGGCTATGAACTGTGGGTAATATAACGTATAAGGGGATATAAGCAACAGGTGAGTACATGTGTGAACATGGTAATACTTTACAGAGAAATGGATTTCTGTGCCTCTCAAGATTTTGTTAATTTTTTTTCCTTTTTAATATCTATTTTCTTTTTTTACAGATTGCTTATAAATATAATCAGCAAAAGCAGAAAACATTTTTGTCAGAGAGTACTTTAAAACTTCCATTTTTTTCTCTGAATGAAAAATAAGTGAAGATTGTTTATTTCCTGAATAAAAAAAATCTCCTGAATTATAAAGAAAATTATGATAGTATAACTTAAGAGGCACCCTTAATCCTTTACTCTCTTTAGTAAAATTTGATATAAAATGAATATTAAATGGACATTATAACACGAGAATGCATAGGAGATACTTTTTTGTAATTATCTTGAGTGAATTATTTTGTTCATGGAAAAGTTAACTTTCAGTTATTTCATAACAACCAACAAATATATGGAATGAATTTCTTGTTTTCTAAAACTTCTTTTTCCTTTATTTGAAAATATTCCATCACATACATAAGCTTGTTCATCTTTTACTTTTTCTTCTATGCATTCTATTATTTTACCAACACCAATATATATGTCAACATTCAATATATGAATACATTATTACATTTCTCCCGTGATATTAAACTCATAACAAAGATGTTATTATCTGTCATTAAAACTTAACAAAATAATCATAATACTGTAGTAATAACATCATGAACAAAGAATAAATCTTTTAGTTACTAAAATCAAACTCCTGTTCTGAATTTCTTGGTTATTTGCAAATTCTTCAGTTTAAAAATTGATAATACATGCAATGTGCTTTGAAATTTAATTGCAATGCTAAATATGCAATTATAACATGCTAATAAGCAAAATTAGTTCAAGCAGAATACAAAAGGAATCAAGCACTGGCTGAAAAGGGAGGTAAATCATGGAGAAAATACGCCTTTACTTCACGTGGACGGTATATCATATTATTGTTAAAGAAGACATGTAGTAGCTACTATAACAGCTCTAAAAACAAGGATACATTCATTTCTAAAGTCTATCTGTCTACTTATTTTCTATATATTATATAGATATTAATCAATTCCTGAAAGGTCAGTTTAGCAGTAAGTTATGAATAGACTACATTGAAACATTAATTATAAACTACAATTTCTAAGTAGTGTTAATTTGAGGGTATATGAATATCTGGCATAAATGTATGCAGTTCGTACACATATTTTGTTCTAGCAGGTTTATATCTAACATACACACAACTCTTTTTAGAAATATGAAAATCATGGTTTTTCCCCTTCACCTATCTGAATGTTTTCAAATAGATCCAAGTTTATCATATCAAACTGTATTACTTCAGCTATCATAAGTGCTAACATACCCTTAATGCCTAGATATTTGATTTCATTTGTCATAGGTGATGGTAAGACATTTTCATCATCATCTTTCAATGACCAGATCTTCAATTCAGTGTTGACATTCATGAAAGCCGAAATAAAAGCAACAATGAAAATGTCTGATCTGAAATAATTTCTAGCTAGTACATTAGCAAATTTCATAACAACTTTTCAAGAATAAATTGAGAAAATCCTGATTTTCATATTTCCGTAGAGAGCTGCATGGACAGTACTATATACATGTAGATATGGAGGGTATAGGTAGATATACTACGATATCCAGAGCTTAAGAGCCAGCACTATAAATAGCTATGAGGCGCCAAGTTCTTACGTGAGATTTTTTTTGTTTTCCCTCTTTCCGATTCTAACAAAATTCAAAATTTAATTTTTTTAAAGAGGAGAAAGGGAAATGCAAAGAATGATAGCTTTATATTCTAATAGAATGTCTATCTATGAGTCATTATTTTTTAATATAAATTGTCTACAACATATATATAGATCATTGACCATAGCATGGTGTTAATTTTTTTTCTACAAAGTCTATCTTGTCCAGACACTGATAAACAAGTTCTGTTTCTTCTTGCTTCATTACAAGATATGAAATCCATGACCTCCCATACATGCATGATAACCAACGTCGCTGCCTACACAGTATGATTGACGTTCGAATAAATCCTTGTTACAGGAAATGGATTGAATTAATAATGTACTACTTAATTCTGTCTTTGATAAACTCAGGAAGTAGAGGCCTGAAGCCAGTTTCACAAAAATACTTACGAACAATTTCAGGAATTTTCGTAACTTTTGGTCGCTTAGTTCTTCTTTTAAAATAAAAATATCAATATTTTGTTTCTGAATGTAGACGGTTTATGTAGAAATGATATTAGAAAACATAGTTCAATCTAAATGGAAAATATTTTGAACGTTTTATTCAATGTCCAAAGTTACGAAGATTCCAAATTTTTTTCGTAAGAACTTTTGTGAATCTGGGCGCTGAGCTTAACTTTATCTTCAGAAACAAACAGTGATCAATGTCTCCTTTATGTGTGTGCGACATAATTTTTGTTTTGTTCTTGAAATCAGCTTCAATCTAGTTTTTAAGCTTTTAAGTTTTTAATCTGTTGTACATTTATCTTAAAATGTATTTCTTAGATATCTGCAAAGACATCCTCTTTACATGAGAAACTTTTACCATGTAAGTTATAAACAAAATTTAACATTAATGTTGGATTTTCAACAGTGATACTATATCTTATGGAGGGTAAAATTTGCACCAATTGCAAATATCTTGAACAAACTGATATCTAACTTAAATCATTTGAGCTTTAAAACTCTTCTTATTGAAAAATCCTCTAATAGAAACATGAGAAATTCAACGATTCTGTTAAATTTTCTCCATGTAAATGGTCAATAATTCAAGTTCCTCTCATAGAATTATATTATAAAGAGATTACAGCTAGTTTTTAATTTACAGTCCTTAGCTAAATCTACTTGGCCAAAAGCACGCTCTATTTTGCTCATTCAATGCTTTGCGATTCTCTGGGAAGCAGATGCAATTTTTATTCTATCACTAAATTTGATATCTTTTCTTTACAAATTATCATGGTATTTTGTAAGAACTAAGATTCTGAGTTACTTTTCCATGAAAAAAATTATGAGAAATGTAATAAATCCTACAGATAATAAAGATACTTGAAAAAATATACAAATCAATGAAAAATTCGAATACGGGCAAAAGCTTAAAATAAGTCAAGCAGCCAACAAACATAGGTAATCACAGATTACGAAGCTCACCTCGTGACAGCAAAATTCAATTCAAACATATTTCTTAGTACATGTATATTGGCTTTTAAAGGCAAAACCACTCAAGCAGAAAAAGTAGGTCAAGGTCATTTTATGAAAGTTTGATCAAAGATACATCCAATATGCAAGTTTGGTACATGTAGCAGTTATACTTTGCTCAATATTGGCTTTATAGAGCAAAATCACTCAAGCGGAAAAAGTAGGTCAAGGTCATTTTATGAAAGATTGATCAAAGATACATCCAATATGCAAGTTTGGTACATGTAGCAGTTATACTTTGCTCAATATTGGCTTTTAAAGTCAAAATCACTCAAGCGGAAAAAGTAGGTCGAGGTCATTTTATGAAAGTCTGATCAAAGATACATCTAATATGCAAGTTTGGAACATCTAGCACTTATACTTTGCTCAATATTGGCTTTTAAAGGCAAAATCACTCAAGCGGAAAAAGTAGGTCAAGGTCATTTTATGAAAGATTGATCAAAGATACATCCAATATGCAAGTTTGGTACATGTATCACTTATACTTTGCTCAATATTGGCTTTTAAAGGCAAAATCATTCAAGCGGAAAAAGTAGGTCGAGGTCATTTTATGAAAGTTTGATCAAAGATACATCCAATATGCAAGTTTGGTACATGTAGCAGTTATACTTTGCTCAATATTGGCTTTATAGAGCAAAATCACTCAAGCGGAAAAAGTAGGTCAAGGTCATTTTATGAAAGATTGATCAAAGATACATCCAATATGCAAGTTTGGTACATGTATCACTTATACTTTGCTCAATATTGGCTTTTAAAGGCAAAATCACTCAAGCGGAAAAAGAAGGTCGAGGTCATTTTATGAAAGTTTGATGAAAGATACATCTAATATGCAAGTTTGGAACATCTAGCACTTATACTTTGCTCAATATTGGCTTTTAAAGGCAAAATCACTCAAGCGGAAAAAGTAGGTCAAGGTCATTTTATGAAAGTTTGATCAAAGATACATCCAATATGCAAGTTTGGTATATGTAGCACTTATACTTTGCTCAATATTGGCTTTTAAAAGCGAAATCACTCAAGTGGAAAAAGTAGGTCAGATGCTGCATCCGATGCATGGGTCCATCTCAGCATCCAAAGATGAATCACGTGTGCAAGTTTGGTTACTGTAGCATCAGTACTTTGTCAGATACTGAGCTACCCCAAACTTTTTAACCAAGTCACTCAAGCGGAAAATGTAGGTCAGATGCTGAATACGATGCATGGGTTCACCTCAGCATCCAAAGATGAATCACTTGTGCCAGTTTGGTAACTGTAGCATTAGCACTTTGTCAGATACTGAGCTACCCCAAACTTCTTAACCAAGTCACTCAAGCGGAAAATGTAGGTCAGATGCTGCATCCGATGCATGGGTTCACCTCAGCATCCAAAGATGAATCACTTGTGCAAGTTTGGTTACTGTAGCATCAGTACTTTGTCAGATACTGAGCTACCCCAAACTTCTTAACCAAGTCACTCAAGCGGAAAATGTAGGTCAGATGCTGCATACGATGCATGGGTTCACCTCAGCATCCAAAGATGAATCACTTGTGCCAGTTTGGTAACTGTAGCATTAGCACTTTGTCAGATACTGAGCTACCCCAAACTTCTTAACCAAGTCACTCAAGCGGAAAATGTAGGTCAGATGCTGCATACGATGCATGGGTTCACCTCAGCATCCAAAGATGAATCACTTGTGCAAGTTTGGTTACTGTAGCATTAGTACTTTGTCAGATACTGAGCTACCCCAAACTTCTTAACCGGACGCGGACGCGGACACGGACGCGGACACGGACGCGGACGCGGACGCGAACGCGTGGGGTTATAGCATAAGCTCACTCAACTTCGTCGAGGTGAGCTAAAAACTCCTATAGATATTAAAAATAAAAAATAGCAATCCAAGGAATGCTTGTGTCGCCTGCGAAGCGGTTTGATTATTATTCTAGAAAGTGGAACAAAATTATTGGTATCAGTGGAAAAGTCTTGTCAAATGAAATTCATTTGAAATATCAGACCTCTTAATTACAAATTATCATTTCATCTTATCTCATTTTATCATGGTCATTCTCAAATTTTCAGAAATGAGTGTCAATCATCTAGGTCAAGGTCACTACGTAAAAATTGGTAACAAAAAGGTGTCATCATAAGAAATATTTAAGACCTATCACCTAGCTACCAGTTAAAAGATATATACAACCATAGAAAAGAAGGTCAAATAGCTAGTTAAAGGTCAAAAGGTAAAAAATTATGGTATGTGTAGAATGGCATTGTTACAAGAAAAATACATGTGAAATATCAAAGCCCTATCACCTACCAATCAAAAGATATAGCCAATATTACTTTTCTTGAAAAGTAGGTCAAATATCTAGATCAAGGTCAAAAGGTCAAATATTAAGGTCTGTGTAGAAAGGTCTTGTCACAAGGAATACACATGTGAAACACCAAAGCCCTATCACTTACCAATCAAAAGATATATCCATTCTTAATTTTTTGGAAAAGTAGGTCAAATATGTAGGTCAAGGTCAATAGGTCAAAAATTATGGTATGTGTAGGAAGGTCTTGTCACAAGGAATACACATGTGAAATATCAAAGCCCTATCACTTACCAATCAAAAGATATAGCGAATCTTATCTTTTTTTCAAAAGTAGGTCAAATATCTAGGTCAAGGTCACAAGGTCAAAAATTATGGTATGTGTAGAAAGGTCTTGCCACAAGGATTGCACATGTGAAATATCAAAGTCCTAACACTTACCAATCAAAAGATATATCCATTCTTAATTTTTTTGAAAAGTAGGTCAAATATGTAGGTCAAGGTCACTAGGTCAAAAATTATGGTATGTGTAAGAAGGTCTTGTCACAAGGAATACACCTGTGAAATATCAAAGCCCTATCACTTACCAATCAAAAGTTATGGGCTGTGACACCCAAAGTGTGACAGACAGACAGACGGACGGACTGACAGACGGACGGACAGACGGACAACGGACAAAGTGATCCCTAAGTGTCGCTGTGCTTCGCAGGCGACACAAAAACAATGAAAAAATCACAAAATGTATGAAAAAGAACAAGCTTGCTGTTTCCGCCAAGCCCAGACTTACTCGGTGAGCTGCGCAAGCTTCCCGGCTCATATGACGCACTGTCATCGCTGGTCTCCGTGCCTTTATCTACAGTGTCCACTCTAGCACCAATAATATCATCGTAGCTGACTGGCTCAGAGTCGTCAGGGGGCGGCTCATCAGGTGGGGGCGGGGCTACAACAGTTACCATAGAAATATTTTTTAATAACTAACTTCATATGAATTCAAGATGAAATTTAATAAAATGAAAGTCATATCAACTAGTTATGGAAAGCTGCAGTTACCTCAATAACTTTACAATTATTATGGATGAACTGACTTTCTAAAGAATTCATTATAAATTGTTTTTGTTTTCACAGGGTTATGAATTCACGATTAATTTGTGTCAATATATAACATAAAACAGTTAACAATTATAAAGGTTTCATTGAAATCTTATAGAAGTATATACATGTATGCGTCTATACACTGTTCCTTGGACTACATGCTGGTTTCCATGAAATTTAATGATGTTACAATTAATATTTATAAGTAACCCATAGAAATTGAAACTATTAATATAGCTCTCTATGATATCATGAAGATCAATTTAGATTCATGAAAGAATATTTCACACAATATAAAGGTAACGATAATATTCTACCAATGTACATATTTCCAGTTCTTACCCACAAACGAACACGGCCGTAACGATCTAGGTTTATCTAAATCTGCCTCCACATTTTCTATCGTTATATCTTCGTTATCCACCATTTGCATAACAGCGCCACCTGGTGACAATCGGCTGTTATCATCATCAAGGTGATCATCTAAGTCATTCAATACATCGTCTATCGCCATCGCCTCTTCTTCTATAGAGATGAAGAAAATATTAATAGATATTATCCTTATACACAAATAATCAATAAATTCCTTAAAATTGTTCAAAATTGTCACACAATAAGGTCAAGATCAAGGTCATGCTCTATAATTATTTCATAATCCTAGAGCATTATTACAGTTCCCTTGCATCAAGAATTAAACTGAGTGACCTTGACCTTGGACCCCAAATCAATAGGTAAGAACTCTTCCTACAATATTTATATTCAACATATCCAAATTTGCTTTGCAAAGCTCGTGTTAGGTTCATTTGATACGTCTAGAAACCATCATACATTTAGCTCATTTTGTCTTCATACAAACGAAGTAACTTTTTCCCTTGTTAAGGTATTCACCCCCTAATGCATTTTCAATAATAAATACAAGATAATAAGAATTTTCATTATCTTCAAAAAGATTTTTATGCATACTTTTCTAGCTATAAATAGGGATTACACTTCTCATACAATGATCTACTCTGTCACCCCGAAGATTCCGAATCATGAAATCATCGGCATTTGTCCAGTTGTCGGGAAATCATAAAAATGTGCATAAATTTTAACCGGAAGTACTCTATTAGGGTGCGGGATCCTTAATCTATACATATATCTGATTTTGATCACCTGGAAACAGTTTGATGGGATGACTGAATGACAGAATAAGTTAATGTTTCTCCCATCACATCACATGTACATAAAACTACCTTCTTCAGGACTACTACATGGCTAATTTTAAACTATTCTATCTGAATCAGAAGATGCACCAGTGTCTATACTGTAGGTAATGTGAAGAGGGAATTTTGCATGTGGTTGGAAACATAGCAAAGAAAAAGTAATACATTCAAACTGGGTATACTGCCAGGAAACAGCCTTCTGGACATCAAAGTTAAGTAACACAAAAAAATCATTCCATGGAATGCATGTGTCGCCTTCAAAACATAACAACACTCAGGAATCACTTTTATTGGGTGTGTCAGACAGACGGACAGACAGACAGACAACGGACAAAGTGATCCCTAAGAGTCGCTAAGCTTCGCAGGCGACACAAAAAGTGAGAATGTCTTTGAAGTGCACTTAAATATATATACCGTACTCAAATGTTCTATCTTAAAATCTAAAATTTTACATACAAAATGTATCAACATAAGTTAAGTAAAATTGCATTTCTAATCTCAAACTAGGTAAAAATATGTTGTATCTATGAATTTCTAATCTATGGAGTATTAGGGAAAGTACCTATCATAACCAGAGAACAACAGAAATATGGTATTATTTATAACCAGATAACAACAGAAGTACGGAATTATTTATAACCAGATAACAACAGAAATACAGCATTATTTATAACCAGATAACAAGAGAAATACGGTATTATTTATAACCAGATAACAACAGAAGTACGGAATTATTTATAACCAGATAACAACAGAAATATGGTATTGTTTATAACCAGATAACAACAGAAATACGGAATTATTTATAACAAGAGAACTACAGATATACGGTATTATTTATAACCAGATAACAACAGAAATGCGGTATTATTTATAACCAGCCAACATCAGAAATACGGTATTATCTATAAACTTCCATCTCATCACTCTTGCGATGAAAACTTACTTCTCCCTGAGTTAGGTCTTGGTGATGATGTAGCAGCCGGGTTTTCAGCATTGAATTCTGGGATAGATTTTTTCAGGTTCTCCGTGACCGACTTTCTTTCCATTGAAGCACTATTTGATGATTTTTCAGGAACTTTGGGTGGAGGACCTACAGGGTAATATAGCAAAATGTCTACATTTTATACAGCAAGCAAAGCGGGGATCTCTAATTATTACTGTACTAAATTTATCTGGAAAGCTAAAATTTATAGCTATATAACAATATCTATGGTTTTAGTTGCTATAAAAGTAAAGAATTAAGATGTTAATATTTATACTATCAGCTAATGTATGGTTCCATTTATAATCATGTTGCATAACTTTTTATGATACGTTCCAGGGAATTAAACTTCCTCATTTCTACACAGAAATACAAATTCCTCTTAGTGCAAAGCAATTGTGAATTTCTCCAAGAAAAAGAGAAAGAAACATCAAGTACATGAAGTTAATAGCTTATAATGAGGAACGCTAATCCACGATAGCATCAAGTAATGACGCAGTGTAATAACAAGTGATAAAGATCTTGTCTACATGGAGAGAGTGTTATATGTACGTCATTTATTGCTAATATTATGTTAGAATCCAGAAATATGCGTTAGATATAACTTACAGCAGAATTATATAATAATTATACCTGGTGGAGGAGGTGCCTTCTTTTTCTTCATTCCTATTGGACGATCTAATGACCTTGACCTGACCTCTTTGTGCTTGCCTTTATCAAGTGGCAGTGTCTGACTTGACCCCGTTTCCATGGTAGCGAGTGAAGGTCGTGACTTCCTCCTAGCGGGTGACATGTCCCGTATTCCGCTGTCACCATTAATTCTGTCTCTATTGTCTATAACACCAGAATCGGTATCGGGTCTGAAATTAACACTTTCAAAATGTTCGTCTATTTTGGCAGTGTCCGGCGACTCTGCACCACTTAATGTTAGTTCGTGATATCCACTAGAATCTGAACTATTCCGTGAATGCATTTTTTGAGCTAGTTGTGTGTTAGTATTCACTGTTATACTTTCTGTTACTCTGGATTCCGCCCGGAGAGGCATCGTTGAACTATGCGGGAGATCTACATTGTTTATTTCCACCTCCACTGTCTTTGTGGAGGCTTTCTGTTTAGGTGGGGGAGGGGCACGTTTCTTTTTCACATATTTCTGTGTATGATTTTCTTTGACAGTCTGTAATGAGGGGGCAGAAAGGACTTGTTTTGTTTGGTTAGAGTCGCTCCCCCTTCTTACGTCCCTTTCACTACTTGCGGTATACATGTTCTGTGCACGTGGTTGTTGGTCATTCACTGACCCAGCATACATTGTCTGTGGTCTGGCCGTTGTTTCGGCTTTTCGTCTCACTGCTGGTTCACTTTCTCGCGTCTGATTGGATGATGGAGGGTCATGTGATATACTGCCTTGAGCACTTTGCTGAAATGAAGATGATTAAATTTTACATGTTAAAATGAAGTACTTGTGTAACTGAAGATACATTTCCATCATTTTCAGACCTCTATAATGTTTTCAAACTGTACTATGTACATCATCAGGTCATTTCTACATGTATATTGTAGTGGATTTCAAAACCCAAGTCTTTTCCCACATAGTCTCTTGCCTTAAAAACTTATTAATTTTAAATATTGCATATGAATAGGTAATTTACAGAACAAAAAATCCTGAACAATAAACAACCCTACTTTAAATATCAAACACCCCCTACCCTCAAACTCCATGAACATGAGTCTTTTTCCTCCCATCTCTTCATACTTACTACATTGAAACCTTTCTTATTGTCTTTCTTCAGGAAGGAGAAGAATCCCTTTTTGCGTTTGGTCTCCCCTGCGGTCGGCATATATAACGGCTGTGGAGGGGGTTCCGTCCTCATCGACTGCGATCTACCTATTGACAGGTCTGGCATGGACTTAGCTCCATCTAATGTTACTGTAATGATCAATTATGATAATTTTTAAATTTTTGAAAAAGAAATATTTTACACACTCTTGGAATTTAACACAATTCCTGAATTTTTTTTTACCTTGTTAAGAAGTGATTTACCATCTAGGATGCTAAATCCTAAATATATCAACCTTATTGAACTTACTGGAATTATCCAAATGTAAATAGGATGACAATTTCAAGTAGGGAGGGGGGGGGAGGGGGCAAATAGGAAATATTTTTTGTCATATACCTGTAGATCAGTATAGCTTAATTTTAGCTATACAGAATATTGAAAGACATGCATGCAAAGTTTATGAAGGTTATACTTGTATTTTGAGCACAGCATAACATTTATTACATGCACTTCTATACGTCTCAATTTTACTATTAAATGCAGTATTGATAACAATACATGTTTATGAGCTTTGTGCTTTCATGTACATGTATACTGAATATAGGTTCATCTTAAAAGTAATGCCACTTTCATGCATATTATTTTCATATCGTGACAATTTGTATAAGGGGGGAGGGGGGGGGGGGGGGGGGGGGGTTGGAGTCTACATCTGATTGTTTTTAAATCATTGATTTTAGAAAGGGGAATTGGAGGCATTTCAAAGGGTGGGGGTTAGTTATGTCAGAGATACTGAATGTGTATCAATACATGTAGAAGGAAGACAAACAACTTAATACACTCTAGATATATCGTGATTTTCGTCACTAAGTATATTATCGTATTTTTTTTCAAGGGCGCATTCATACATAGTAACAATATCCTGTCTTCCTGTATGTAGATGACTGTACATTTATTCTAACATGTACATTATAACAGATGTATATACACAAAAAGATTGATGATGAAGACACTTCCCTCGGGATTTTGTCAAAAATACTAATTTTTCCTCCATAGAATTCATTTAGAATCACTCTAGCATGGATGACACCTCCCCCCCCCCCTCTTCAGTATTTTTTCTGTGCATATGGAAATGGTCGAAAAATTAATGGGTAAGTTTCCTTAAACATTAACAAATCCATCCTGGTAATGCTCTTACATAAAACTTCTGATGTTTCCTTGACATTAAATTATAATTTAAAGTGAGTATCAGTGACATTCCTTTCATCTCTGTCACAATATCTTGTGGGATTTGTTCCCATCTAACCCCCTTGTCTGTATCCGCGGTCCCTTACCTACACCGGTATTCCCCCCTTACTATCGGACGTCATTGGTCGGTGACGTTTGATGTAAGTGGGGACAGTACGTGGTCACCGGGGTATGTAAATGGGGGATGAATCAGAATGTACCCTGCGACACCATTATTATAATGTACCAAACCAAGATGCCCTCAGAGTTAACATGATGGAGTGTCACGACATTCTACTGAGGCAGTTTGACAGACGGACAGAAAGACGGGGCGACATGGAGAGGGGTTGCTCCTGAAGTCAAACAGTACAATTCAATTTTAATAAATCCATACAGAGTACCAAACCAAATTTGTAAAGGTGCCATAAAATACAATCGGTCCTGTTTTTGTTTTAGTTTTTTTTTTTCAGATGTCAAAGAAGAAACTGAAAGATTAACTATCGAAGACTTAACCTGTAGAGTATGAAACGAACAATAATCTAAGGTGGACTGTTTTATATTTCACCTGTACCCTTTATAGATTTTCTATTGGTTAAAACTTACAACTGGACAGGTGAACGAGGTGAATCAATCGGTCCTTCTAGAGTTTTTCACAAGTATAAGAAAAAATACTCTACCAAATGAACTAAAAGCTTTAAAAACAATAATGTCACCTGGATCGAAAACTTAATTGAAGGGGTACAATACTTGACGAACAGACAGACAAACAAACTCAGAATTAAATCAAATATATGAAAATAATACCTTGTAGCGAGCCAGTATCGCTACAGCAGTTTCCCATAATAATTCCCACGCGCCTACATGCGCGTGCAGCTTCCCTGTCTTTGACAATACACGTTATAAGACGTTTATGATTTCATACTTTATCCCGGGCGAGCACAGAGCCACCTCTGTTCTCCATATGCTTCTTGCATAACAAAATATACAAATTATACCAGGTACGTGTACAATGAAAGGCCGGGCTGTAACAATACATCTCAGGAAGGAGCACGTTCAGAAACCAGCCAGATTTCTCGTTTGTCAACACGAAAATCGTACATAAAGGAAGGAAACCCTTACAACCACGTAAGGCCAAGGAAACAAAGAAAAAATAGTTATAACGACGTGGTTCAGGGAAATAAACAAATAGTTACAACCAAGTAAGGCCAAGGATGAGGGACGATAAGGCCAAAGTTATAACGATGCAAGGCCAATAAAATAGAACTGATAACGATAAACCACGATGAGAAAGATTTAAAGACACTGGTCCAAGGAAATTTTTAAATTGACAAAAATACTAGGACAAGGAAATAAAGAAAAGTTAAAGCAACGATAAAACCCAAGGACCCGAGAATACAGCTTACAAGAGCGCAAGACCAAGGCAAAAATAAATCTTATAACAATAACAGCCAAAAAAGGAGAAACCAAGAAATTCAAAGGAATGGATAAAACTTACGAGAACAATAAGCAATGAGAAGAAAAAGCTTCCGAGGACACAGCCACGGAAAAGAAGAAAATTACGACGCATATCAAAGGTTTAGAAAGCTTGAATTGACGCAAAGCCGAGGAAAGATATTAACACGCGCTTACAATGACGCAAAGCGAAGGAAAGAAAGAAAAAATTAAAGACGCTCTATAAATACTGGCAGACCAAAAATTATAGCCTTTTAAAATTATTCCTGATCAGAAGCAAAGTTCTTTGATGTCGCATAATTGAGACCGTACCACATCATGCTTTGAAAGAGACCACCATCACGGAAACTGCAGGTGGATTAATTTGTGATTATCTAACGCATAACCATGGAAATATTCCGTTAAGATTTCTGCTTGATGCATTGAATATTACATATAAAAGCATGCAATGCCTCTGAATTATTAAGCATATATAGCGCATGCAGACACCATTTATATTTGAAAAGCAAAAACACATGTATATGTAGTTATTACACTACTGACACTCGTGACGTAGTGATTTTTTTTATCCATTTTGCCGATTCGATTAACTTAATTATTTCAAAATGTACCAAAATCCACAAAGGTGCCATATATGATTATACCAGTATAAGGTCAAAGGTCAAGGTCAATTCGTAAGATATTATATGTCAAGAGCAGTCTTATACCGATGTATGAGACGAATCGCAGAATCCAACATCGCAGAGGTGAAAAGCAGGTGCGCTTTATTTGTAAGTAAGCCAGCTTCAAAAATTGTTATTATTGACAAAAGACAGCAAGTGTGTACGGCGGTAGTTGCATGGTGACTACTTATTGCTCTCTTTGCGGTTGATATATGAAGAGTACATGTACGTATTTGAAATATTCACAGGAGGTAACTGTACAAAATGTAGTATATATTTCTATCTACACACACGCATGTGGATATAGAGATTTTATTACTCAATGTAACATGCATATCATTTTTACAAAATTTCCTTATCTTTCGTTTCATGTACATTCTACTCTTAAACCAAAAATAAAAATTTTAATCTTTACCATACCCCCATAATATCCATCTAAATGCAATATAAATGTAGTAGATAACACTCAAACCTCGTGTATTTGTGAAAATTTCTGGGTAAGATACAAATATCACCATGCAAATTATTCTTTTATTTTATTTTCAAGATGCACATCTGGCAGTCAAACCTTGCACTTCTATAAAAAAAATCCATACTCGTATTTACTTACAATAAACTGAAACTGAAAGATCAAACAAACAAGAAAAGCTACAGTTACAAATATATCACAGTTATAACCTGTCCAGGTGTTAATTGTTAATAATAAATGTATGGTACAAGCGAATATTCAAAGCGCGAGCAGAAAATAAGCATGTTGAGGGAAAATTTTCAAAGCACAAATTTAGTCACTCATCTACAAAAGAACTATGATGATTGAGTGACAATGTCAAAGAGAAAATTCAAAGAGAAATTCAAATCCTTGTACATTCAAGCAGCTTTGTTATTCACATGTCCTTGTACAGCAATTCAAACAACAACTTTGAAGCAAAGAAATAAACAAACGCGCACAGCGCATTTTTTTCTCACTGGAAATATACCACGCGTTACCATTTGGGCAATTCAAAATCACGTGACAACTTACCAGTACTGATATAATTGATTTCATTGGTGTTCAGCTCGCCCACGGTGGACTGAAGATTGAGTTCTTTTTGGGGATTCCCCGGCAGTTGGAACATATAACGGGCGGGGTCGAAATGTCTCTCCTGGCAGAGCTGATGTTGGAGGGACTCTAGGGTGGTGCTAGGAGGGATACGAAATAACTTCTTCTGACTGTGGGGGAGATTAACGGTGAACCGCTTCGTCATCTGGAATGGAAAATAAATCGGGACAATTCAAATTAAGGACTATCATTTCATATCCCTATTCAGAATGTGACATTCTGTTTTCTTTGACTTTTACAGGTTTCTAAGTATTTTTGAAAACGAGTTTAAGATTTTCGATTTCAGCATTTTTTGGTCAGTCACAATTAAACCTCATAATTATTTTTTATTGTGACAATTCCACAATCAGGTTTTTTTTCTCTTCAACAAAATTAAAAATTTGAAATACCTATATCATTATATATTATATAGAACCCAACCATTTAATATTCAATGTCACAATTCCAGACCACTTCAACATTTAAAGATAGAATACATGTTTGTCCCGAATAATGAATTTAAAGGTCATTTTATTTTTAGTAAATATGTAAATAATTTCCCACTTAATACATACGAGGAATACAAATGTAACTTAAGCATACTGAATTGAAGTCATTCTATTTTCCTTATACAAATACATTCAAATCTTTTGACACAACTTGCTTTTGAAACCTTGGCCGTACCACAAATGTAGGGACCTCAACAGTGTGAAATCTTTTCAGTTGTATATCAGCTACCCTTCTCTTTTATACATCTTAATCATGACAGTATGTGAGGGCAAGATTTTTTCTTGATTTTGGTTGAGGTCAGATTTTGAAAAGTACAGCCGTCTGTCTGTCGGTGCGTCAGTCTTATAGACACGAAAGCTTTCCATATCTATGGATTCGTCAAAGAGATTATTGTGAATTTACATGTAATTAATTCTAGTCGACTATGTAACTGATACATATGTATATATACTTCAAACCTTGACCGAACTTTTAGAAGGCTTAAATGGGCAATGTGCCTCTATTGTGCAATAGATAGTGCAAAGAATCTGGTTCAACGTCAAAAGTAATTTCAGACAAAAATCACAAAAGAAAAAAATCCAGCCAGACAGCGTAGATGTATGAAGTAGGTACTAGAATTTCAAGAGAACTTGTATTTGTTAGCATCTTCATACACTACATCAAGGTAATAGGAAATATAATTTCCGCTTTCTATAAAGATTTACTTCGGCACTTCAAAACAAAAGTAAAATTAACATTACGTCAGCATGCAAGTACACGTTACACGCGCTTATTGCCAATCTTTGTTCTTTCTAAGAAACAATATACCTCGTAAAAAAAGATGCTTGATTAAATTTTACCTGAAAACAACGGTACACAGCTTCCATTAGGTTTGATGAAAAGTTAATATCTGAGATAGAAGTGGGGGAACAAAGAGATAAGCCAGACAGATGAAAGTAATTAACATGAAACAATTAACGTAGATTTTGAGTTTTTTAAGTTTTGCCCGAGGTAAGAGGAGAGTAGCACAACATGCTCACTTTCTGCTCTGTAGGAACGATTAAAGAGACATAAGTGTTTAGGGAGACAGGGAGCGGATCTAGGAATCTTATTTCTTTTTTGGGTGGGGAGGGGGAGGCGGATCAAGTTCGACAAAGAGTGGTTAGGATGAAGGGAGATCCAGCCTATTATACTGCGAACATTGAACACAACGTTATGAAAACTGACTGCAGTTTTCAAAATTTCAGGGGAGGGGGCGATTACCATCCCGATACGACTATATCAAGATCCGCGCTTGGAAATCAGGCAAAAACAAAGCAGACATAACTCGTGTCTTCATACTAATGTTTCCAGGTAACAGAACAGTGTAATTACGTGAAAATTAAACAGCATCATTAGTTGCTCTAATGCTTTCCGAGCTCTCTACCGGAGAAACTTCCGCCGAGATTCGGAAGTGCATGGAACGTACGGCCCATGTCTTATGTCTTGAGGATTCCAAGCTGCAAGAACAAGTTAGGGAAAAGCAAGGGGGGAGGAGCGAGGGCCTTGAGGATTCCGAGCTGCAAGAACAAGTTAGGGAAAGGCAAGGGGGAGAGGGGCGGAGGGGGGGGGGGAGTAGAGACAATCTTAAAAGGCTTTTAGTCGATTTAAGGAGAACATGTATGCTAGGGCGGGATGTCTTTGTTTGCTACCAGAGAAACAGTATAAGTTTATAAATCCTTTTTACGTGCAGATACTTTTAGGATCCAATTCTGCAAGAGCAAGTTGGGGAGGAAGCAGAGCAAGTTAGGGAGGAAGCAGAGCAAGTTAGGGAGGGACAAGAAGAGGCTTTTTAACAATTTCACGAGAATATCCAGTTGAAACGTCGATAAAGCTTATATTGGAGACAGAAGTATGGGGTTGCTATTGAATGTCAATGACAGGAATCCATGTTATTTGCAATGTCGCTGTTATTTAGTATTCAACATGTATGTACGTCTACATACATGTAAAGTCAAGTTTACCTGGCTATGTGAC
Organism: Pinctada imbricata; assembly: GCA_033119305.1. Taxonomy (NCBI): domain Eukaryota; kingdom Metazoa; phylum Mollusca; class Bivalvia; order Pterioida; family Pteriidae; genus Pinctada; species Pinctada imbricata. The sequence continues at coordinate 37,715,734 of VSWD01000005.1, read as the reverse complement.
GTGAATTTTAATATGAAATTCTCAATGGGCATTATTCCAACACATTCATGTATACAAAATTAAAGGAATGAAAGAGAAAAATCTGCATTACTCAACTCGCTGTACCTCTAACTTTAATTACTTTTATATCCATTTTCACCGTCGGACATTTTTTGCCATATTTATTTGAACAATACCTGCATTCATCATTATCGTCGACATTTATCTGACATGACCGTTTGACTCGTAATCAATTTCCCGGGATATTAGCAGGTGAGAAAATTGACCAAATATGGATTTTCAATACAAACATAGTACATGTATTTTCTATCCTTCCACTTTATTCGTCATTGCATACACCTTATAAACTCGTTATAAACCGGGTTTCTATGACCTAGCTAATAGATGAGATCTATCCATGGCTATGCACATGTGAAATTATAATGACTGATCCGGGTGCTTGCCAAATTTCATCTTGTGACTTTTGCTAATGACCGGGGTATAGAGTATAAGTGTATACACGGTTGGCATTTAAAGAGAATTTAAGGTAGAGACACTTGGCAATGAAAGGAATGGAGAGCTATGAGCTAAAATGTTTAACCCATTATTCGGTTATAAAAGAAAATAAATCATGTAGCTATTGAACTGGGACATACATATTTATCAGAGTACTGTAATTTTCATGATTTATACATCTCATTGTCATTATATTATAAATTTTAGCAGGAAAACAAACACAGAGCGCGACAGATGTGCCAATTGGTCCCATTCCCCAAAGGTGCACTATAGGTAACTTATACAGCAACTCCATAATGCACTATAGACAATAAAAGCCAACTGCAAGATACAAGGTTATCACCAATTGCACCCTTAAAGCACTTTGCACAGGAATAAGACGGCGTGTTTGTACAGTGCATCGCTTATCGTTGTCTCAAGTATGACCATTATACGAGTATTTATCGTTATCAGTATAAATGGAATGTAGGAGGAAGGAGGGGTACTGTACCTGTATGTACAGGCATGCAGGGACGGGTCCAGGTAAGTCGGGGGGGGGGGGGGCTTAATAGTAAACCGCCAGATGAAAAGACAGACGATGTTACATGACAGACGAATGGAAAGACGGACGACAAAGGCTGTACAGATGTTTCAAATTCAGGAAGTTATGAAGTTCGGCATTGGATGTGCATTAAAACGGACTTGTAATTAGCCGATGATTAGTGAAGTCACTGGATGGCTAAAACCGTAGCTACATGTGAAGATACAGCTAAGTACATCCGTATTCTGACAAAAGGTTTTCCTGTTTGTTTTACAAGCAAAGCATAAGTTACACCTACAGTATGAGGTCATTTAATACAAGAGATAAGACAAAAATATCTTGGAATTTCTAGGACAATAACAGAAATTTCTCGTGAAAAACAAAAGCAAGACCGGGTGCAACAAACATTCCATTCTTCTACACAATGCAGAATTCAATTTTCTTAAATTCCTTAAAATATATTATAAACATCGGCTGTTGTCAAAATGTAAAAGGAGAAACGTCTTACCTGAAATGGTAAGTTTTTCTGATTCATGATCGTTTCTTTTCCTCTTGCAAAATTTCAAAATTCATCAAAACTAAGCTAGATCACTCCAGTGTCTTGAATTTGATATCAAATATGCCAGTAGTATACGCCCAAACGAAACTATGTCACAATCCAGAAATTTTACGCTTCAAAAAGAAACTCCGTATCAAATTGAAAATGTAACAATATCCTTTAAAATGCCTATGTATCTCATGCTGACTTCCTTCACAATAGGAATGACATTTTTCGAGGCCTCCATAATAAAACGACGGCCGAATTTTGAAATAATTGCAAGGCTAAGCTATAACATGTTTTCACATCTAAGCAGATTTTGTGGTTGTAATCAAATGTGAAATATGTCCGATTCAACTTTACAATTCAGTTTTATCTTATTAAGGACGTTATGATATTGATACAGCGATAAAAGTACCCACTTATTTAAGGTGTACATGTATACACGGTAGATGAATGAACAAACGACTTGTGTGACTTAACATTTTGTCAAGGGACACAACCCGTATTAAAGTAGGATAAAATGCGTACTATATGTACACAGCCAATTGTGCCTCATATGAAATTCATGTAAAATTTATATGAACTTTACATGAAAGTTCACATGAAATATATGTGAAACGAGCACGAACATGAAATTTACATGAAATTTTTCACATGAAATTCATGTGAAGATTTTTACATGGATGTTATGTGAAATCAGTTTCCTGTGAAGGTCACTCAAAAAAATTCATGTGAAATTCATGTGAAGGAAATTTATGTGAAATTCATGTGAAATATTTTTCACATAAATCTTATGTGAAATTTATATGAATTTCACATGAACTTTCATGTGAAATTTACATGATGCTCATTTCATATGAATTTCATGTGAGGCACAATTGGCTGTGTAGGTCAGCGAAATTTTGCAACGAGATTATAGTCAAAGAAACTAAGCACAATATATATTTACTTCTTGTCTCTTGCCTACTTTATCACAAATGCATTTGAATTAAAACTTACTCATTTATCCTATTCATTCAAATACTCAATTATATAAATACATGCATCCATGCAAATATTGACAGATTATTCTAAAGGAAATTTGCATACTTTCGCAGGAAAAACTTTAAATGGACAAAATCAAAAGCTTTGAAATGAATTCTAGTAAAACATCGTAACATTTTGCGAATTATAATTTTGACCTACATACTTGATGATTTATTATACTATTTTTCATAAGAAAACGTTAAATCTCGGTCTTACAATAAATACTATACAAGGATTAGGCATTCTGGTGACAAAGGGCTCCCTGATTACATTGACATCAGATTATAGTTACAATAGATAGATATTTATCTTGATGAAACTTATAGATAATCCTGACACCAGTTTCTCTGAACAACATGTTCAAAACTGAAGCCCGTATATAAAACTAATGGCATTCACTTCTTTCATTCTCTCTCTCTAGTCTGTACGATGTCTTTCCTTTTCTCAGAGACATGATTTCCCGCTTCCACAGAACGGCATGATCGTCCATTGTTTTGTGTGTGTGTGGAGGGGTTTGAGAGGGATAAAGTGCTAACATATGAAATTAAGATTTGATTTTTCTGGCCTCGAGGAAAACTGTGTTATGTTTCAAATTTATTTTTCATCTTGAAAGAATTCCGAGGGACTGATTGAGAGCAAAATTTGTCGTTTAAAAATGACTGAATATCGACAGTCATACAAGAGAAATAGGACTCCATAATATTATGAGATTATCACGTTAATATTGACGTTAGAACATCAGACCGTGTATTATAACATGTCTTACTCCATCCTAGCCCCCAGAGTGTCGCTGACTGACCAGGGGAGGTATAACCAAGTGTAATGTAGTGTCCGTGTATACACATAATAATTACACAGAGCTCCGACATGGCCCAAACACTCAGAGCTCCTATACCTATATCCACTACTTTACATTACATTTAATCTTCACGCAAAATGCCCTCCAATTCATTATTCCAAGTATTTCAATTAAACGCTTTCGTGAAAGAATGTCACCTCGGGGCCTCTGACAATTAGCCCCCCTGTTACAGGTAACTCGTTCACAGGTTATCACTCAAATCATTGAAATCAATCTGTGTTTTACAATTCTTTAATACCTACCTCAAAAGGAGTAGCACTTTTTAAATTTCCCGTGGATTTCCTAGTTTCCGATCGTTTCGGATTTAATTGCACAGTAACCGGTTTTAGGGAATGGTCTTCCCTTTTAACACATAAGGTTCCAATTTTTTGGTTGGCCTTAAAGTCCTGAAACTTCCCCGTTTCTTCATTGAACACAGATAACGAATAACTTGCTGGGTTTATCTTATTTGATGCCGCTATATGCACTAGTAGGTCCATTAAAGGAATACTGAAAGGCAATGAAAATAGAGAAATGTCAAAAATTTACATAAAAATGTAAAAAGAGCCATTCTTACCTGTTCAGAGGCGTCATTCACTACGGCCACGTTAGGCACAGATTTGGACATCTGTTTTTTCTTACGGCTAAACATGGCTTCAATTTCGCACCAAATGTCAATTTCATTCGAAAATACACATCTCTATTACAGGAATGAAAAGTTCCGTATCGAAAATGCAGCGTAGATGCTTGGAAACCCGATCAATCATTTCACCTGTGTCTGTGTACGCTCATTCAGGTAGGAGAGCTCTCACCGCGCACACAGGTGATCTAACTACCTATACAGAAATAACACCGTCACCTCTCCTAGCAAGATTCCACTCAGTTTATTTATATACAATATAAACACTTCTGGCCTTTTTTCTCAGGTAAGAAATGTACACCTTTAAATTTTGCATTCATCTGACAAGACTTCAAGGTCACGTGACACAGGTAGGAATTGGTTCAGTAAATCTGTCTATTGTTTGGTTGGTAGATCGCAATGTTGATCAGTTATTCAAAAGGTTATAACGGACAGATGATTGGAAATCAACAATGGATAATCAGTTACATTGACGGAGGAGAACTCAGAGTGATCCCCCTTTCACCATCATTATTTTATCACGATCTTTTCACTTAAATACCTATTTTGGGATAGCGCTGTCCTATTTTAAGCCTAGCCAATTGTAGTAACAGATAAATGGCTGAATTAATTGGTAGAATTTTTGATAAGAAAGCGAATTCCTGCATTTCTAACACACCAAGCATTGTAGAAGATCTTAATACATAAGACATGAGAATAACAAAGGCGCCGAGACTGCACTCAAAAAGTCAAATGCGTGACGAAATTATCAAGAAATACAATACAATACCATTCAGAGTATCTTTTTAACATCCTGAAGAAAGATTTGAAAGATCGGGCAAGTTTCTGGGCTTAAAAAACAAACAATCTAGGGTTTTTACAGGAAATTCGTGACTGCTAACGAAATCCATTACCCAAACCACCAGCAATATTAATGAATCCACAAGTTTATATTTCCGTCTCTTGGTATGCTCATCTTCAGTGTTTTGACATCGGTTGTTTTCGTGTTTTGGTGGTCTTGTTGGAGATCCCCTTCCTTCTTTTATCTTCATAAAAATTAATTGATGATTTCATAAAGTTTTAATCATCTCGTTACAGACAACAGCCTATAGAATGGACACCATCATAAATCATTACATCCAAGGGAGTTAACTGTCACCCCCCCTCCATCCTTCCGAGAGATGTTCTTCACACCTACTCGGCATGACCAGACCCTGAGGTGGCCTCTTACAAATACTGTCCCTGGAGGAAAGGACCTTCACCAGCTAGATAAAACTAGAGCTGCCCTAAAGTGACTAATTATAACCCCCCCCCCCCCCGTTTTATCTAAAGCTGTGGTCACAACCCGCCGTGCGTGAACGTACGTGCTGTCTGCGTGCAAAAACGTAGGCAAACCTTGGGTATCCGTACGGTGTCCGTGCGTTATCAGTACGTGTCCCCTAAACTAAAATCTCCTTGCGGATTTGGGAACACGCAGACAGGACGTAGCAGTTTTAGTGCATACAGAACTTTCGCTGCGTCCTGCCTGCGTGTTGTCTAAGAATTCAACAAGAAGTATACGACACGCAAGTTACAAGTACGTTGCAAGTACGTGCAACGCACCTTCGACACAAGGAAGTGAGGACTCCGTGCGTTAGCAGTACGTGTAAATTCGACATCCTTACAATAACGTAGAAGACGTACGGAGAAAGTGCGTTGTAAGCAAGTTGCACGCAAGTCGTGAGTACGTGCAACGCACTTACTTTTTTGCGCTACATATGATGCATGGGACTATCCATATAACCGTGCGTGCGACGTACGTGACGCACTCCTTCCGTACTCTTGCCACTTCCTTCCTTGCGTCTTCAGAAAAACGTAGCGCACACAGCCTCCACAAACACGCACGTCCCAGAAGCACGCACGACGGATTGTGACCAGGGCTTAAACGGATTCATTTATGACATGTAACATTCAATTCTTCACATTGAATACTCTCATACGAGTCACACATTTCTGAATGAAAATATAGTACTTAGTACAATGTATGTCTTTTTTTTTTATTGCAATGTATGTTGAATATGCATGTAAAATATGAAAAACTTAAAGAGAAAAATTTGCTTCTAGAATTTATAACCGAAATATTATCTTGATACTATGGTTAGAGTTTATGGTCAAGGTCACTAGGTCAAATGTCTTGGTATCAAAATGTAGCACTTGTGTGTATGAAAGGGTTTATAGTCACTTCGTACCATAACCAACTCGTACCTTGGTCAGTTCGTACCCAAACTTTACCAACTCGTACCATAACCATTTCGTACCATGACCAACTCGTACCAAAATAAAGTCATTTCGTACCCATTGCGAATTCATGGGTACAACACGTACCCAATTTTATTCCGACTCGTACCATAACATACTCGTACCATAACCAACTCGTACCACACAGAATTTCGTACCCATTGACATGCATGTCTGGTGACGCTTAATCAATAGAAACTAATGCAAAAATTTGTCAAGGTCCGAAAAAAGTTATTTCAGGTACGAGTTTACGGAGTACAATTTACCGAGTACCATGGTACGAGTTGGTAGGGGTGGGGGTTTATGCATGGTACGAATTTATGGTACGAGTGTTGGTTCCATGGTACGATTTTATGGATGTCACAAATTTAAGCATGGTACGAGTTGGTAATGGTACGAGTTTATGCATGGTACGAATTGGTAGAATTTATGGTACGAGTTGGTCATGGTACGAAATGGTTTTGGTACGAGTTGGTAGTAAGGTATGGTACGAAGTGGCAGGTACGAGTTGGTTATGGTACGAATTGACCATACCCCTATGAAAGATGAAAGCCATATCACTTACAGGAAGAAAAGTCGACGAACACGCTTTTTCCTATATAACCCCAAACTTCGTTTGCAAGGGGGTGGGTGGGTGGGTGGGGGGGGGGGGGGGGGGGGGCTATAAAAATGTTTTCCAATATTTAGTTCTCAGTGCAAGGAAAGGTACGTAAAATATTGCCCCAACCTATGAATGACAGCCCAGTTCTTCCCATCATTTTGGACTAAATCTACATCCCCTGACCAAAGCTATTACACAGATCGACCTTCGACGTAAAGAACCGACTATAACATAAACTACTTTGCATGTCAAAACCCTATGTGGACCAGGGCGTAAAGTTTTACCACTTATTCTATAGAGCGAAAATTGATCAATGAAGATAAACTAGCGAAGAAACCCATAAAATCCTATCTATTACATCAAGTAGCCTGTTTGACAATTTTCCTGCTTGTTTTTGTTTGTTTATGTTACTGTTTTCATAATACTATTTCTATAGGTTACGATTATTGATAAAACTTTGTAAATATTTCTTTTAAAACAAGTCAAGCTGGTCACACCTTTATATGTTTATAACATATGATTCAGACGGGCTTTAAAATTCATAAAATAACTCAAATTCATTTTGTTGTCTATGACATATGACGAAGCCTTGTCAGATGATGCCGGTATCTAGAAAAGGAAAAAAAAAAAAAAAAAAGGGGGGGGGGGGGCGCTGCTGGAAATTTATCCAAACTTTGCGTAGATCTCAAGCTTTCTCAAAATCTAGGACTCGTCAAGGGTTGGGTTGGATCCTCTCGGATTAATGCAATGTTACGGTATGTTCCGATAAACAGAGTAATAGATATAATTGTATTAACAAACAGATTATCTAATTTAAGAATAAACCCTAAACCGCTATTTTTTAAGGCGGTATGGCCGGATTGCGAAGCACCAGTTTTAACACGTATACTTTATCTACAAAATAAAAAATTATTGATAAATAAACTATGGAAGCTCTATCCATTACGATTCAAGAGTTATAATTAAAATCTATGTTTTTGAAAAGAAGGTCAAGGTCACTAGTTCAAAAGGACAAATGAAAGGTCTTATCACAATGAGCTTGAATGTAAAATATAAAATCCCCTCACCTTTAGGTTCAAAAGATCATAGATGTGGTCAAGATTATTGTTTTTGATAAGTAGGTCAAACTTCAAGATCAAGGTCAAAAGTCAAGGTTACGAATAAAAGGTCTTATTACAATGAGTTTGCATGTGAAATGCAAAATCCCTACCCCTTAAGGTTAAAAGATGTGGTCAAAGTTCATGTTTTGAAAATAGGTCAAACTTCAAGGTCAAGGTCACTAGGCCTGATTATGGTAAATAATAATGTAAAGTTACGTGCTAATTCTTCTCATAGTTTTCTCCCTAATGGCTAAAATACAAATTCAGAATTTTCTATCTCAAGGTCAAAGGTCAAGATTAAGATAAAAAAATCTACGTTTGATTCGTCTCGTTATGGTCTATGTCCATGTAAAGTTTCAATTTGCTGCTCCAAACAGTTTTCTCAAAAAAGACAAACGCAACAGTGTAACAAAAATTTTGAAGCACTAACGAACGGACAGACCGACGGACGGACGGGCAGACGGACTTCGCCATTTCATAGACCACATTTTGCTTCGCAATCCAGCAAAAAATATTGGTAACCCTTACAACCCTTGTGCATTTTAAATACATGTATATACTAAAATACGCAACAAAATTACTTCCTTAAGAAACTATCGCAATCATCTCAAAAGAATTCCGACGTCAATTCGTAAGTAATGTGCATTGTATTGAAAAACAATACTGGAATTTCTACACCATTTTTGGTATCAGTATTGAAAAACGCTACACTGCAATCGCCGAAATTCAAATGCAACAAAAGGAATTAAAGAAGAAGGTCTTTTATCTTTGTCTTATGAAACTGAGACGCCCATTAGAGCATGGGAAACCTGACATTTCCTGATTCCACTAGGTCTACTTATTTTACAGGAGCCAGACATGCAATGCAGACCAAACTCACTGCACAATAACAAAGCCTTTGTTTTCCCCGTCTCCATGTCGTGAATTTAAGGTATGCATATATATATGGTGAAAAAAATATTTTAAAGTTTCTCAAAAGCGAGAGTTATCTCGCTTCTTCCATAGACTAAAATTTGTACCAATACGAAGTTCAACAGAGTTTGTGTATTCTATGAATGAAATCTGTAAATGATTTAGTTTAAATTTCATTTTCAAAAAGAATAAATTCAATTTACAAATGCAATTTTTTTCTTACTTTGAGTTGACGGACATGTCGCTAGTCGTCCCGTCCGCCAAGATCACGTGTACATCGACCTTGACCTCGGCGATTTCGTTCATGTTCTCGTCGTCCGGTGGCTCTGACGGGTAAGGCAGAGGGCAAGGGCCACTTCCGTTAGTCTTGATGACGTCATCAAAGGAATGTTTCTTGGCTGTCGGGGGAGGAGTTATCACCCCCTTCTTGCTCAGGCTCATCGCCCTACTGTAAAGATAAACAAAAGTGAATCAGTTTATTTCTATTATATACGTATTATGACATCATCATAAATATTAGATGCTTAAACTTGACAACTCATTCCATCTTTTGCTCCATGATGCTTGTAAAACGTGAATCCGTCGCATCAGCTTTGTGTCTTGTAAGAACTATCACTGAATTATTCAAATGACGATCTAGAGCTTTGGCAATGAATGCAAATATACATGTACATAGGAGTATGGGAGAGAGGGACAGATGATCGTACTACCCATCTTATGTTCCCCTTTCCTATGGAAAATCATCATCATCATCAGCATCATCATCATCATCATCATCATCATCATATCGGTCAAGGTCAGCCATGAAAACTTTACACTGCCATCCATTATTTTTATTACGTATACATAATATACCTACATCGTAAACTGACTCCATAATGCTATATAATTACCATAAATGTCGTTAGTACGTAATACGGTCTCGCCCTTCCCACTATGTATAGCTCTAACTTTAACACTAACTTCCACGGTATATCTATTTCTGACTTCTGAAATCCTCGTACCTTTATGACGTTTGTGATCACTAAAACCTAGGTTTCCACAGAAAAAAAAGTTCATATATTCGCACATTTTCCGTTATCCTTCGTGTATCACGCTTGAAGATCATTACAAGCGCGGATCTAGGGAGGGGTCGATAGGCAGGGCTCTTTGGAATTTGCCAACAATTCAATTTTCCTTCTCCTTCGTACCTTTTTTTCAAAATCATAGGCTTGGGGACCCCCCCCCCTCCCCTTCTTGAAAAAATTCTAGATCCGCCCCTGTATGATTTCTCTTTTTCATTATGTAATACAAATATTATTTTCGTATTATTTGCTTCAGACTGTAGACTGCATAAGCAGCATATAACGTCCGTATCTAGGCAGTCTAGAATAGACCGTCTACATATGCTCTTAAATACATCCATTCGTTTACATATTTTTCAGATAGATCGATGAAAAAGGTTAAAATGTTACACCTCCGCTAAGCTTGTATATAAACTGTAAAGAGTTCATTAAACTGTTTATATCAAATACAAATCTATGTGTATTGAACGATTTGAGAAAGTGCAACCTCACAAAAAGTTCGCGAAATGGAGCGATAAAGGGCAAAACGAGAGGGGGGAGGGGTATATATAGAAGGATTTTCAATCACGCCCCAAATCCTTGAATCATCCTTTCCTCTCTATGACCGTGAATGTCTCTGTATATATTATAATATTTGATACTATTACATAATAATGATACATGTAATTTAAGTAAGAGGGGGGAGTGGGGGGGGGGAGTTGTTTTAAATCAAACATGACTAGGTGGAAATTTATATATCGTGCAATCACATGTGTTTCAGCGACTCAAGATTAAAAATTAAAAGAAGACTTCGATTAGTTCTACATAAAAATTAAAACACAACATATAGCAGATTTTTTTTTTTTTCATTACCCGAATGGGGTTTATTATGAAGTAAAACTGACTTGCATTCAACCGAAAAAATAAAACCAAGTGGGAAAAGTTCCAAAAAGATTAAAAGTCGGCCTATAGAATGAATGATAAATCTTTCTTTCACTAGTTTACCTACCAAACAATCGTATCAAAGGCCGTGTGTGTAATATGACACTCTACTAAGATAATCTCCTGCAAGTGCACACAAATACTACAATACAAGGAGTCCCCATAGAGGTACAGGCTGGAGAAAATCCCATACTACACACAATGTGGTCAACCGACCGATGGGGGAAATAATTCCTTCCGTTTTACAGTCAAATATTGTTTCCTTTTCTTCTTTTTAAATAAATATTCCAAATATCGCATCAAACATTAGTATATTCGCTAGATATCGCAAAAATCAAGAGGTAATCGACTTTTGGAAATCTTCGTGATCACCATCTTTAATGACCATGCAAATTAATCCTGGACACAAATGACCACCGAGTCCGAACTAAATCATGTAAATATCACTGACTGACCACATGTCTATTGATCTATATCAACAACTGACCACAGATCTCTATCAGAACTGACCACATGTCCGGAGCCCCACCCCTGGGGAATGTTACCTGTACCAGACACTGTCCTCAAGGGTCAGGCACGACATTATATCGATACAGAATCACCTATAAAATATTAGGTAATAATTGCTTCCGTCTTCCACAATACACATGGTGACAATTTTTCCCGTTTCATTGTTTATCCATCTAAATATGCATTTATAAGCCGTTTTGCATTAAAGGAAATGATTAAAATCTCGAACTCCGTGTGAGTACTGGGGCTGACGGTCGGATGAGGAAGAACTGGACTGAATTTTTTTCCCAATAATTTCCAGGTTTTCTTTTCTTTCTTTTTTTGATATAATTCCATATGTTTTCAATTAAATCTGATTTATATCGAGATTATTCTATATGGTTCGTTTACCTTGACCTCAAATTGAATGTCTAGATTTATCCAAAGATGCCATCAGTATTCATTTTTGTATGATATGGACATTAAGTAGCCAAGTGTTAGTTACTGTTACTGTACAAGACTATATAGCAATACTCAAAATTTCAACTTTGTGAGAAGTTACGGACAGACAGACTGACAGACGGAAAGAGAAGTGAAATTTCATCACTCAGTTTGTCGGACTAGGAATACAAAACATGCATGCTTACATCTTTATATATCGTCGGTATCTTCAAGTATCTAACTCAACGTAATAATGCACCAGGCATGTGCAATAAGACATATATATCAGATATTACATCTACTTGATTATACGATACCTGCATAGCAAATAATTTACATCTTTTCCAAAATAAAATCAAAAGTCCAAAGATATCAAGCAAAAAGACACCCCTAAAAATATTGAATTTCTGAAAATATATTATACTTACGTTATATATCTAGAATCCGCTCTGTTTCCAAAATAAGAATTTTTGAGTTTCTAATTTAAAGTCCTACATATATTGTAAGTACCACTTGTCGTATCTTATCTATATTTTCAACACCCCGTCATGACTTTACTATGTGTATAGGTATACCTGAATCACGGTCTGAATTTCCATAAAATTTAATTACTCCACGCTTCAGGTCCCGGATGATGTGATATTTACAGACAACTTTAAAACTAGTAGAATTACAATCTCAAACTCAGCATGTATTACGTTTTTGCAGAGAAAACGTCAATCAAATTCGCATTAAAAACGCGGAACCGAGTCGGGCTTTACCCGTACTATACGTCCCCGTATTATTCCGACAAAAGATTTTCACGCTAGACTGGTCCGTGTATCCATTATACACCTTAGATTGGTGTTTATCCGCTAAACTTTTCAATAACTTTCAAAAGGGTACGACAACATTCTTCCCAAACTTTCAAACAAGTTCATAAACGGATGGACAATAACCGGCATACCCAGTGTCATCAAGATACGCTAAACATTCCGCGGTTTCTCGGATCCGTGTGTAATGAATCTGAACTTAAATCTCATTGTGTAAAAAGGATTGCTCATTTTCAATCAAGTCTTTCAAATCGTTACGTATTAAAAACAGAGAAAGAAATCCTGATGTTTACTTTTTGTAGAATTTTGAATGTATGCTGTACATAGATTCGAAATAAAAAGAACTTGCAGAGAAGTCTTGACTAGACGTATCGCATCACGTGTTGATCCAATATGAACCCCATAGTAGGTTCTTAATCTATCAAACATAAAGTATTTTTATGGCCAAAACTAAAATTGAAGTTGTGATGACTTCGAAAAGAGCTACTAGTTTTTACAACTACAAAAAAAAAACAAAAAAACAAAAACAAAACAAAACAAAACAAAACAAAAAACAAAAAACAAACAAACAAATGTATGAGTTTGCACTTAATTTATATAGCACGCGTACATTCCACAGAATCAGTACTCATATCTGATAGACTATTTACCAAATTTAAGAACTGTAAATAACACAGTATCACTGTGAATTTGTCTAAGGATGTGTCCAAATTAGGCTACTATGAAATAGCCCACATTCATATGCACCCCAACTGATCTAAAAATAGCATATGCAATGATAATCACCTGAACCGGTCTAAAAATTGCACATTGTAACAACAGAGTCACCCGCTGGTTTTACGCAGTCAAGAAAGGTTTTTCGCTGATCATACAAAAGTGATAGCCGTCTCAGCATCCCATCTTTTGCAGAAAGTTAAAAAAAATCCACCATAAGACAATTCATCAATTGTAGATATAGTCTACTTTGCACAAAATCAGCAAAACTTTAATTCCACAGAAATACATTTTCATTTCTTGAGCAGGTTATTATTTCAAGGAGCATATGTCAGCATAAAACAGCAAAGTGCGAAAGATAGGTCAAACGACATACAAGATGTTCTGAGCTTTTTAATCCCACATGGTCACTTTCGGACTAATATTTGACGCGCTAAAACCAGCTAGTATACTCCGGTATTTTGAGAGGTAGGGTATAGCTACCCCCGACATCTTAGTTATCTTTACACAGATCTATGTATACTACAAATCATTGGATCACACCTTGAAGGTTATAATACCATGCTCCCTAAGTCTGCTATCAGAGGAACGCCTGGCGACAGGTATTATAATGATAATCCCCCGTGACCCCGTTTGTCAGCAGACACATTATATGGTGATATATATTGTATGTAATGGTGTGTGCAACATGACTACAGAAAAGTAAAAAAAAAAACATTCTCATTGATATGAAACTCCAAAACGAAAAATATACTGTGCTATGCGAAATTTTGTCATTTTCATCTTAAAGATGTGAAATTATATTTCTTTTGGTGACGTTTTCATTATGGCAACAGAATGATTTCTGATTTCTTTGATGTCACGCCATAAACACGTTGTTTGTTGCGGAGACGTCTTAAAATTGCTTATGAAAATTTTCATACAATTTTAGTACGTGATACTACTAAGTAACCAGGAACGGTAACTCTTGTGCTATTTTGTGAAGAGTTGTCTTACCTTCGCCATGGAATCCTTACGTATTTATACATAAATACTCAAATTTCTATAATTTCACCCAGAAACAAGAATTAATTCCATAATTTCAAATGACAGCACGTCAAATTTCCGTTTTTCTCAGAAAACTCAAATTTCTTGACGAAATATGCATTTTCATAAATTTTTGTTTCGAATAATTAATCCAAGTCATAAAAGGTATTGCCTTTTCAGTTAAGAAGGAATAAACAAATAAATATGCAGGTAAACAGGTAACAGAGTCCCATTATAATGAGTGGTCAACATACCTACATATGCATTCCAAGGTCCCTTACACGGACAAAAAGGGAATAAATCTACCAAGCGTGCATTCTCTCACAAACTTACTAGTGTATTGCATTATTCATTTGTTACTAATTCACCAGACTTGTTTGATGTATTGGGTCATTATAGAACAATAAGAAATGGTTATTAAATCATCATAATGCACGTCAGTCACTCTGTAGTACGATGTAGTGACAAGCATGGTGGTGTTTGATACAGTACTGTACTAGCTCCCCGTCTTAACCCCCTAATTTTATAGTACGGTGACGAGCTAGCTGTTATACACAAACTTCAACAAGAGGCAAGAACCCCCTAGCACCCCCCCCCCCTACCTCCCCTATGACGATGTTTGATACAGTGCTGGCCGGAGAAACAGCTATAGCCTGTAGCAGAACTACAAGAAGCCCCCCCCCCCCCCAACCAGATTCCTGAAGGTAAAAGAACCATATAGTATCTCAAATATTGATTATGGTCTGAAAAGAAATGTGCGCTCTATTTTAATGTCTCCACAGAGGGAAGCAATGGGGAAGGGGGGGGGGTCTATCCATTAGTTGCTAAAGAGAGATGTTACAGAACCGCTTTTGTGAAGATTGTCAAAGATAAATTGTATGTAAAACACAAGGAAAGAAATGGGTCAAATGTCCAGTTTTTTGATTTCATACATCATTACATGTCATGGATACATGTACTTTAGCTTTCTTTTTATCCGACCAATTCGGGGAAGTGTACCAGCTGTAATATGGGACGCTTTCGATGAAGTTTTTACTAACAACGAGCGCCAACCTTTTTCCAATTGAAATATTGCAGGACAACGCATGCGTAACTTTTTATCTATCTGCATTATTTTCTATATTTCCTCATCATAAAGATTTTATTTTTCCTACCAATCATAAAATCAGGAGCCGTTACGGTTTACTCAATCCGGATGAGCTCTGCGGTTCAGTCAATTCATATCATGCTGCATTTTACAGTCTTTCATCTTTTTCATCTTTACAGGTTTTCCTTTACTTGATGTCCTGATGTATACAAGCTATATATATGTGTCATTATTACTTGTATATGGGTGGGGCCGTGTAATAAACTAATGCCCAGTGTTTTTTCTAGTTACGTCAAAAGCCTTTTATCAAACTCAAAGAATAAACATTATGGACTTGAGATATTTCATTTACATGTATCATCTTTTCATTGTTTACCATCCTCGATCACCTCATACGGTATGCGTTATCAGATAATACTGAGTTTTGTAGAAAAAATTCTGTAAATAACAAGAAAAGATCCCTATCCCACAGAATTTTCCCTTATTCAGTTTGCCTAGTCTCATCTTAGTCTTCGGAACGGTTGATGCTAATGGACATGGATTATTCTCGATGAAAACATATAAAGCGCAACAAGGATGAAGGAGAACGAATGAGAGCCTTGCATATGGTAGCAAAGTTGACCCTGAGACAATTTTTGGAAATCGCAGTCCTTATCAAAGAGAAACACAGATTATTTAAAATTCCCTTTGACTATACATCTACACGTATGTAATTACAATGTACTAGTACGCCACTTACCCATGTTTTTGGTAAATCTACTTCCCGACACTCAAAAGTCCAGGTATAAACATTCTGATTACCTGTCGGTGTGAATTCCACCCTGTAACTATCCCGCCCACAGATAAACTCCCCGTGGTCAGCATAAATAAACAGAACCTCAAGGCTCCTCACTCAAAATCTACAACTTTATATAAATGGGAATGGGATAGTCTTCCTCAAAACAGAAACTGTCTTTCAACACACGGTTGATTTAATTTAGTATTTTAAATCACCAAGGCGCGGATTCAAGTTAAGATGCCACTCGTTTGTGTGTGTGTGTGCGACTGTGCGTTATTCTTTAAGACTGAAAACAGACGGAAGTACATGTACGTTACAGACGGACAAACAAGATATCACCACGCAGATCGTTGTTCACAATTCGTTCGAGTGTTAGAGAGACGAAATAAGTTGAAAAGGGAGAGGGATTCAGAGGAACATTGTACATTTTGTACCTTTCATTGCGATAACTCGACCTAAATATGCAAAACTGTGCAAAGCTGAATCCACATTCAATTCCTATCAATAATGAGAGCTTCTTAATACAATGTCAAATGAATTTTGCCCGAGTTTGACTCAAACTGTCCTTACCCTTTGACATTCTAATCATGAATGACAAGAGTCATCCATGTACGAAAACAGAATGAACTGACAGACACTTAAAAAAGTCACTACACTGTAAATTACACGGCAAAGCGCCTGTCATTCTTATAAATTAGAAAGAGGATAACACCCACTATTGCACCCTGCATCACCCCGTTGCTTACAAATTTAAATTGACAAAATCAAGCTCGTGGATTGGTTCTCAATATCAGATTAAAATCGTGTTAGAATTGTGAAGTCGTAGACAATGTCATGGACGATTCTACAGATTTAAATGTTTCAAAAACAAGGAAGAACAGGCAACTTAGAGTTCATTAAGTGTCCAAAAAAATCACAATATTTCTATTCAGTATCTCTACTGTATAAACGGCCTTTATTTACTTTAAACTATACTTAAATTTATCCATTATTTATTTATTTGTTTATATAATATAAACTCTCTTGAAATTGAAAATATTTTTACTTATTTGATCATGTATTTGTCAGATTATCATTGTTTATTAGCAATATTCATGTTATTTCACTCATTCCGGCATTTATCTACTATAATTCATATAAGTCAATGTATTTCTATCAAAAAGCAATAATAAATGGTACTGAACTCTTGAACATTCACAATGTGACAAAAAAAAAAAAACTTTTCAGAGATAACGGTATAGATCTGCAGTCATTATAACGTATTTTCTAAACTATCATTAAAAGTGCAGGCATAATAATCTATATTCCTTATTCCACCAAATCTTTTCATTTATAAAGTAATAACATACATTACAGTACCTTGTAGTCCGCATGTCTTCAGATAAAATCAATTTCTGAACAATCTCTTATCAAAGTCCGACGTCCCGTTTTCCAAAATTCCAAATGCGATATCAATTAAAATCGCTACTTCTGCAATATTCGTTTTTTATCTGACGAGACTATCTGACTTAAAGTTTACACAAATCAAGGTTTTTAAATTTCCTTTTAAGGTATCAAGAATATCTACACAACAGGTATTCAATCTCCGCGAACAGGTGAATGAATTTATGCGTAATTTCCGATTTGAGGGAAGTGTCTTTTAATAAGTATATGAATCATCTTAATGATAAATTCCAGCGTTATGTCACTGTTTATTTTTGGTCTTGTAATTAGTTTGTCGGCGATTTTAATTTTCTATAGAGGGTGTTGTGTGGATTGTGTAATACTGATGGAAATCACTAATACTACAGACTTGTAAATCTTACGGTACAACACTAATTGAGTGTCAAGATTTCATTAAAACTATAATGTATGTAGATAATAAGTATTAGTGAAGTGCTGACGGATTAGCGAGTGAAAAATGTCAAATTAAAGTTTTGTACGTAATCCTGCAGGGCATTGTACTTCATTATTATTACATTTTTGTGTCAAAATGTCTGAAATATTTAGTATAATGAGAAAAATATATTTCCTTCTTAATATGGAGAACGTAATTACACTCTTTTCATATTCAACTGTGCGAAATAATGATCACATATAAATATTCACAGTCTGAATTATCAAAACTTGATTAAAATAATAGACATGTGGGAAAAAATTAAATTTTAGTCAACTTTACAGTCCTTCATTTCAAAATTCTCAATAGATAGGAAAATCAAAACAATTCAATTCAAACTGCGCAATTTTAATATTTAAAACTTGAGGATTTACAAACACTTGTCTGGGCTTATCCTCGGATTAAGCTGACCTCTTGACCGATATCGTTTGAGTAATATATTTAAGTACAGGATTTTCGCCTTAAAAGAATAAACAATTATCCCATCTACACAAACTGTATCTTATACATGTAAAGTCAATAATTAAACGGGTCATTTCGCGGTAGAAAGTCGAACCCTTTCGGTATAACAACAGTTACTTCGGTGAGGAATTTTCTCTGATTTTCTACTTTCATTTTACTTTTCATTTTTTAATATTATTTTCTCTCCGTTCTTGATGACTGTATATAAGTATAATCTAGAGCAATTACAAGACATATGTCTATGACTGATATATGAAACTAATGTTTCGATAGAAATTAAAAAATTCCCTACCCCCCCCCCCCCCCCAACCTGTTGGTACGCAAACAAATATGTCAAAATAAGTTTGGACCCCTCTCATGCCTTATCATGCTTATTGTTAAAAAAATTGTTATACGTGTATTATCATTTGGAAGTGTTTGCTGAAATGCATAAACTCGAATAGTATATACATCAATATGACTCTGAAATTGCATTTATGAAGTTCAAGAGGGACACGACGGACGGACGGACGCATTCTACATATGTATTGTTTATCCAGTTGTAATGAATACAATCACATGCATGCAGATAAAAGCTGCAATTTCAAATTCCTAGATTAAATATGCAAAATCAGAATCAGAACTATATTTCTTTTCTTTTCTTTTCTTCTTCTTCTTCTTTTTTTTTTTTTTTTTTTTTTTTTTTTTTTTTTTTTTTAAATAATTCGCATATTTCGTCTTTTTCACTCACGATTTCTAATCCATCATCAATATGAAAACATCATAACTTGTGTTATTTTCTCCAATATACACCTTTTATAGACACCTGAATCACCTGTATACTGTAACGCTCTCCACCTACATTTTTCTCACCTGTACAGAAATCCCAACGCAGAATTGATACCTTAAAGAATTTGATAACACCTGTCTATTTGAAACCTAATTTAGACTGAAATAAATCAGCGAGTCTGTCGGCACCGGGTTTTTGCCGTTTCCTATCTATATAAATCTGAAGTTTGACTAGATTATAATCTCGTGTGATGGCATTTTTTGTAATATTTTGATAGCACGAATATGGCTTAGAAATGTAAATGATGAAAATAAACTTAGAGATCAAAAAACATGACAGATTCTTCTATGTTCACATAAATGGTAATTTCCATATATCAAAGAAAGTCTGAAAGATTTAGTTCAAGGATTCAGACACAAGAAAGAAACAGGAGAGAATTGAGGTGTTAAAGTTAGTCATACAAGCATATCTACCCCGCCCATTCTTCACGACAAATTGTGTAGAAAGATAGTACTTACGCCAGCTTTATGACCCTTTTCTGCATTTTGTTTTCAAATTATCACAAACTTTAACAAAATCATCAGCACACAAGGATCCTTAACATCCGTATCAACGTTTGGTAAAGAAAACAAAAAAGCCCCCAGTTTGCTCTGTCGCCTCCCTATACACCTGAGCAGGTTGGGTGTAAACATTGAATAGTCTTCTAACTTCCTAACAAGGTTCCCCTAACACATTCATCATCATTTACATTCTATTCAAATTCGGAAATTCTATACACGATAAACTATCAAAGCCCAGTGATAGAAGGCATAAAGGTATAAAGGGGACTAAATGGTCAGAGATGGAGCCCCACGTCATCTGGCCGTCAGAGTTCACTCGGGCAGATAACCATTTTATTCCAATAATAGTCCGTGCTAGGATGGACAAGGGGACACAACTCACTATATGTAATTATACTTGTCTAGATTTCTATATGATAGGATTGAAATGTTAATTTACATAAATATTTTTCTTTTACTTCAACCATGTCCTCCCCAATAAAACTTCATAATTGTTAGCCCAAGGTTTTACGTCTTTATAGTAAATGTATGTGCTTTTCTTTAAAATATTTTTCATGTTCATCAATATTTTCAGCTTTTTAGTTCAGAATAAATTCTAAAGTTTCTAAATTTTATTTATCTAGAATAAGGAAAGAAAAAAATAGCTGAGAAAGAGGAATTATGACAAATAGCAAAAAAAAAAAAAAAAAAAAATCCTTTACACGATTTCATTTTAGTGACAGTCAGAAATGAACATCGCACATGTGGCCGTTGGTGGACTTTTGCATTAATGACGTCATAATGAACATTGTTTGACGATTTATTTGATTATGACGTCATAATGACATATCGCACCTGAAAGTGACCAATCAAAATATGAGCGACAAAGTTTCAAAACAATATAAACGGCAAAGAATTTAAAAGAAAAAAAAAAGAAAACCCCAACAACAACAACAACAAAAAAAAAAAGTGTTTGTGAAACACGAATGCCCCCGTTGGTATCTTTGTAGGTAAAACAGATCAAGGTCACAAGGTCAAAACTATTGGTGTCCATGGAAAGGTCTTGTCACAAGGAATACACATGTGAAATATGAAAGCCCTTATCACTTACCATTCCAAAGTTATGACCAAGGTTAAAGTTTTTTCAAAAGTAGGTCAAACTCCAAGGTCAAGGTCACAAGGTAAAAAAAATTGGTATCCATTGAAAGGTCTTGTCACAAGGAATACACACGTGAAATATGAAAGCAATATCACTAACCATTCAAAAGTTATGGCCAAGGTTAAAGTTTCTGCGGACATAAACAGACAAACAGACGAGCAGACCAAAAACTATATGCCCCCGAATCTTTGATTGCGGGGGGGGGGGGGGGGCGCATAAAAATGGGAAAACAGCAAAACAGACAATATTAGACAATTTTCGACAGGAAAATTAACGGAGTTATACATGAATAATCGATAGAGCAATTGAACGCAATCAAAAGTTGAAGACTGACACCTATTTTCTTCTTCTTGCATGTATACAACTACATAAAGGTATGCATGTCCCATTATGATATACAGGTATACTAACGTAATCGATAAGAACTTCATACAAATAAAATATCACATGTTATGATGTATTTACTACGACTTTTTATTTTTATAGTGTTTAAACATGCAGTATATGTGATGCTTTTATTAAGTCCTGGTGTATTCAAGTTGTTGAAGTACCAGATACTTGTTAAACGGAAGCAATTTCAAGTATATGACTGTTTCAAAACATCATTCACAATCGTGACTGAAAGAAAACTTAAGAGTAACTAGCGATTACTCTTCACGTAGAGAGTAAAGTCACGTAAAATGATGCGCTGGCCTCACGTACCATATGTACTGTAACGTCACACAGGGTTCCAGTAGGGTCAATAGTCGACAGCAATAAAAGAAAAGACGAAGTCAAGAAAAAAAATCGTACATGTATGGTTCCAAATGAAGAGAAGCATTAAAATAATGTTTAGTATATAACTGAGACAATATTAGTTATTTTACGTCTCCCTAGTTTCCATTTGGTACCACGAGCTTTGACCTATTGACCTTGACCGACCTTGGGCTACGTTTATATTAAGAATCTAGCATGTAGTTGGCCATGATCTTGTAAGCATCTAGGATTTATAAGTCTTTGCCCCCCCCCCCACCCCCTTAAGTTCACAGAAAAGTGCGATTTTCTAACAGTAGGTCAAATTTCAATGTCAAGGTCGCATGGTCAAGGTCGAAAGGGTTCCGTCATCTGAAAGGTACACTATGTTCCTTCTTTCCAAACTGCTCTAATAATGATTTTGTTACAATCAGAAATTGTAGTATTCTATTTCATATGTTTCTATCACCAGATCACAATGCACATGCAGGTATTATTTTGAAGTAAATTCGGATAATCAAAGCAAAATATAAAACAAGGGTAGCTACCGACCTTAAATCCATTGATGTATAAATGTCGTATTTGACGATTTTGACCACAAGTGCATGCATGCATGTAGTACATGTAATACAGACTAACTTTTAAATCAGATTTTATTTTGAAATCCGGGCACCTGCCTTTCAGTCTTTATGTAGCGTTAAGCGGATAAGGATTTCTCAAATTTCAAACAATCCTCTAAAACTCACAAATACAAAAACCAAAATCACAGTCAGTATTAATGGATTGTGACCATGCAATGAATAGTTGATATGAAATATGACTAATAACTGAACGATTTCTTTCTAATTCTATTTCGAATACTAAAACATCAAATAGTTTATTATACTATAAAACAATAAATCACAAAACTATCACTTTTCTCATAGGCAATTTCATAGGATATTGAAAAAATACGAATTAAGACATTGTCATTGAGGAGACATCGGGAGAGAGCTTGAGACAGGATTTTGATTTTGAGAAAAGAATACGAAAAATTTGCATTTTTCAGAAAATTCTAGGAGAGGGGTGCTTTCGACATCCTGACATGACCCAAGACTCAAATTAGATCCACTCATGGAGCGAAAGATCGAGAGAGAGAGAGAGAGAGAGAGAGAGAGAGAGAGAGAGAGATTGTGTCTATCAAATTCAAGCAGAGTAGTTTTCTAAGAGCTCAAATCATAAACTGTCAGATATTAAAGGGAGATAAACCTGTATTATCTACCTGCATGCAAGGTATTACAGAAATGTTATTAATGAGATAGAAATATATAAAATCATAAGTCAGGTTCCATATCTACGTAAGTTGTATCAAAGATAGAGCTCGGTGTAAGTTCAGTTTTTACCGTGTTGTTATTCAGGTACAAATCCATTAACATTCAGAGACCCAAAGCTACAAACAGGGGACGTTAATACAGACATCAAGAAAAGTAAATGCAAATTTTATGTTACTTCATTCAATATTTAATGGCTGTATAATGGACGTACAAAAATTACCAGATTCACTTCAGTGCAAAGTCTTCAAGGCAGAAATTTGGGTCAGAATGTTACGAACAAGAGACAAAAACTGGAGAACGGGAAGAATAAGAGATGGAATGTCAAATAAAGATATCATATATGCATGCCTTGGAAAAGAGCTAAAGAATAAAATGAACAGGTGAGCTATAAAGGTCCCCATGTTCCACAATACAATAGCCCTAAAATGATTAGAGTACAGTGACCACGTTTGAGTAAGAAATAAATTCACTCAATTCTTAAAATCCAACACTAGTTCAAAAACTTCACTGATTCAAATGAGTTTTTTAAGCTTGCTGTACATTTGAAAATGTGTGAATTTGATATAGAATAAATATTCCAGTTCTTTTAAAAATTAAAACTCGCTTCAAACTACAATTAGAAGTTTTCTTCTCTTTTTCTTTTTTGGAAGAATGAAGAACAAATCATTTGGTATTTCGTGGACTACAAACACACAATAACAACCTTTCCTAGGATATGTAAAGTATAGGAGATGTCGTCAAAAGTATGAACCATGATGGTAGATTCACATCTTTCGTCACAGTTTACTCACGCCCTGCCAAAGTTTACTTCATCTTCTATCATGTCTGTATACAACGCTAAATTGTGATCTTATTAAAGACAAGCATAGAACTATGGTAAGTAGCAGATGGAGTGTAATGTGTGATGCAAATGGACAGACAGACAGACAGACAGACAGACAGACAGACAGACAGACAGACAGACAGCAGACAGACAGACAGACAGCAATATACATGTACATGTACTACTGAGAAAGAGAGGAAAGAAAGCATGGCAAAGATAAAGACAGACAGACAGACAGACAGACAGACAGCTATATACATGAACATGTACTACTGAGAAAGAGAGGAAAGAAAGCATGGCAAAGATAAAGACAGACAGACAGACAGACAGACAGACAGACAGACAGACAGACAGCTATATACATGAACATGTACTACTGAGAAGGAGAGGAAAGAAGGAATTGCAAAGATAAAGACAGACAGACTTAGGCAGAGAGAACCAAGACTGACAGAAACATCATGAACATAGCTTCATGAACAAGTGACAGACAGACGTCAGACAGGACCAAGACTGACAGAAAGACAAAATAAGAACATCATGAACACAGCTACACGTACAAGTGACGTACAGATAGACTGACAGTATGTGAGACAGAGTAGTTACCACTTACAATCAAAAGGCGCAAGACATAAGAGAAAAGGAACCAGGAACTTTCTTTTTACATGTTTATGTAACTATGACGTGCAAGAAAACAATGTAATTAACAGCTGGTATACCCATAACACTGTCAGCTCTCATATACAAATACAGATGATGTAAGGGATGTGCATTATAAACAAAAGTAACTTCCTCAATCATCCATCGTCCTAAAAAATACCCATGCCAAGGAGTGGGTTGCTACGATTTTCATGTATGTGTACAGAGACAATTAATTGTTAGTCATTTTCTAAAACACTCTCAAGTTACTATACATGACCTTTGACTTTTGACCTATGGTTGAAGTTAATAAGTCACTCACTGAGAAAAGCAGACATGTAGACAGACGCACGAACAGAGATTGACACACACAGACGTGCGGACAAAAGTAGATACTGAGAGATTGACACAGAAAGACGACAGGCGAAAAGGCGAATACTGAGAGAAACTGACCTACGGACGGACACAGAGAGAGACAGACGGACAGGACAGATAGACACTGAAAGTAGCAGAACAATAAACAGCGCCTTCTGAGCTCGTTGGTGTTCGTATAAAAATCCTGAATTACTACAGCCTGATTGGATAGCACACTAATGGTTATAAAAGGTAACGAAGAAGTAGTGCCATCACTACAGCCTGATCCAATGGATAATATTTAGTAATAAATTAAAGGTTAGGCATGGTCCATTTGATATTCAGGAGGGGGGGGGGGGGGGGGGCTTGGGTTTTTTGTCGGAGCAAGATTATTTTTTTCGCCCCGGACCGGGGCAAAATTTTTTTTTTCCGGCAAAGTTGGAGCAAGGAAATTTTTTTAACAAAGTGATGCGCATATTAAGAATGTTTGCGCATATTAAGAATGTTTGTGTTTTATCAATAGATATTATTTATATTTTTACTCAAAACTCTAAATATTAATAAATTAGTTTATTTTTATGCAAGTATTCAATTCACTTTTAAACATAGAGATAAAAGATTTTTACAATACAATTCTCAATATTTTATATAAGGTACATGTATATAACATGTATAAGACTGGGTCTGAGGGGAAGGTCTCCTAGACAATTTTTTAAATGTGACTAAGAATTGTAAATTGGTGAATTACTGAAGTTCTCCTTCCAAGCTTACAAGAACATGACTCTATGGGATACATGCAACATGTATTAACAGCAATACATAAATATTGATAATTTGGTAATATATTTAAGCTTTTAAGGAAGCCCTTTTTCATTCACATACATGTATAACTTTTGATATCTTCAAATATCTGAACTTAAAATGCTGTTAGTAAATAATGTTTTGATAGAAAAGTATGGCGAGCGAAGCGAGCCAAAAATTTTTGATACGATTTGAAAACTGCGGCGAGCGAAGCGAGCCGGAAAATTTTCAAGAATTTTTAGCGAAATTTTATGGTAATTCTTCAAATTCGGATTATTTGTAAGAGCAAGGTTATTTTTTTCTGTCACACCGTAAGCAAATTAATTTTTTTCATCAAAATTGAGAGCAAAATTATTTTTTTCGAAAAAAAACCCAAGCCCCCCCCCCCCCCCCCCCAGAATATCAAATGGACCGTGCCTTACGAAGAAGTAGTGTCATTACGTAATATACTGATTAGTTTAATATATAAAATTATGTCATCCTGAAATAGTACAATGTAAATAATGTCATATCTGTACATCTGAGTTGAAATCGATCAGCTCAAAATAAACCATGACAATCACCGACAATAATACACGAAGTCTATTTCCTAGATAACAATATTAATTAAGCTGAAATTCTACATGTAAGCAAGAATTTGAGATTTGACGAATGTCCCCACCCTCTTTTTCTCAATCAGTTAATCATTGCTGGACACTTACGACCTTAGTTTATAGCTCGTCCTATCTACCCTACTTATAAATCTCCTTTGACATACATATATCTGTTGTTACAGATCGAAAGAATCTTATCATGAATTGACCGGGATAATAGCCAATTTTCAAAAGTTTGCATAGATTTCAAAAATTGATTTTCGTGAGGTACAATTTTGCTATCTTATAAATTCAAGTGTCCCACTTGAACGAAGATTTCCGACTCAAGAGAGATACAATTCAATATTGAGCCATATCTCGTAATGAAGCTAGGGACAAATTAATTTAGATTCCTCGTTATCTGGGGTAACCTTTATCCTTTGATCCTGTTTACCGTACAAACAGCTTCTGTGTAATTGGTCCGTGGATGTACTTCAAGTCATTTCAGTACCATTGTATTACCGATCTGTTTGCACTATCGGTGAAACAGGCATCCGTTTTTGCAGCTCGTTTCTCGCTCATGTTTGCCTAAGACAAATAAAGGTTTCATGTGCCCTTTTTTTACAACGCAAACTTAAAACTCAAAGATTATACATGTGTACAGCAAAAATGTAGAACATATATAGAAAAGTGCATGAACATGACAAAAATCTTTGACATACGTAAAATCAATTTCCGATTTTCGAATAAAAAAAAATGAAAATTGAGGAGAAATTCGTTTACCTCTTTTTCTCTTAATCCGTTAAGACAAATTTCTTCGAGCTAACACTCCAGCCTAAAGATTTCACACTGTGTATCCAATACTCCAAGCAAAGCTCCTACAGTACATCTAGATATAACAGTGCTTTTGCATAATATGATTTGTCGTGAGATAAAATCCAGAAATACAGTTCTAGTATATAACAGACAAAGAGTCTATTTCTCTCTCACTGTAAACACACTCCCCGTTATAAACCCACACTTTCTCTTTTCAATGCTAACAAGAAATGGGATCCCGATTCTATTGATTCTAAACCCCTCCAAAGATCACCAGACTTAACCAGGGACTCACCGAATTGTGTATTGAATACACAAAAGGCATTTGGCCTATAATGCAGCGGTAAATCCTTGTAATCCTATTGGAATTTGAAAGTACGAGACCGAACATCAAGGGGCACAACTACTGAAATACCTCACGAGCGGAACCAGTTTTTTTTTTTTCCAAAAGAGGGAGGGGTCTCCAGTTCGGCCAGGAGTAGACCAAAAGAGCAAGGGGTCTCCAGTTCGGCCAGGGGTAGATCAAGTCTATCATTTGCGAATATTTCTATTTTAGTGAAATTGAAGAAAATTGGCAATTTTGGAAGATCTAGTCGGTCCTCATCCTCCTGACAACTCTGGATCTGCGCATGTACAAAGTGTGTTAGTAAAGCACCGATGCCCTCCCCTGTTTAGGTCAAGGTCAACTTACTGTAACTGGGTCATCAAATCAAATGGTTTCCACCAGACAGTAGAAAGACAGTACTAATTGCTCCCCATCAATTATTGAAAATACAATATCAGAAAACTCCATTTCATCTATCAAAAAATTTACACTCATTAACAGAAACATAACGACTTCGTGACATAAATAAACATATTTTGTCAATAAAGACTATACAAAGCTCCTGTTATAAGTTGTTATACATGTATCGATATCACCTTGAATGCTCTGTCATTGAGAAATCGTCAATATTGAGTGTAAAACGAGTTTGATTGTATCAATATTCACAATAACGCACTTCATCAACACTTCTGATTGGAATTATTGAGCGACTTGCACTTGTAGTTGTATGACGAGGGGCGGATCCATAACTTTATTTTGCCTTTTTTTAAGAGGAGTTCTCGGGTAGGGACTAAGGGAAGGGTGGGCGTTTTAGAGTTAACGGTTAAGAGGAGGAATGAGTGTTTTGTGGGTACTGCAACCTGGTGTTGTTGGAGATCCCCTCCTTTGTTTTAGCATGCTTAAACCACATACTTTGACAAACTATTTCATAAATCCTCGATTTATTTACGCCCATAGGATCGTAAGGGGCATTTTTTTAATGAGCAATATGTTAATTCGGCTCCAAAGAGTGAGGATATCGAGTGATAGGAGGGAAGGGCGGTAGGGGGTAGTCGTTGCAAATACATTAAGGGATGGCGATTTCCGTGCAGTACCAGGATGGTCCGAAAGAACCCTGACCTAAACCGAGCCTTTGGCGGTTATTTGGAAATTTTGGGAAATTACAGATTCGAGTGTCATTAATTTGAGATTCAATATAGGACACTGGGCCGATTTCCCGATATCACTGCAGATTGATTCATTATCGTTTGTTCCTCTCCAAATGTGCTGTAACATTAATTGATTCTGTGTTCCAACGGGATCTTGACGCCATAGACGGGGAAAGTAACTACCGTTCGTGTAAATTACAACTTAGTATGTGCTAACAGATTAACGGCTATTTTAAACATGTATTGCCATAATGGTAAAATGTCGATAACGCGTATTTCAATAGAAAATTGTAAAATCTAATGAAAGGCTGTCAGGAAAGTTTGATATGAAGGATGAATTCTTGTATCGCTTTTAATGCATTACACAATCATTATGTCTTATAGGACGGTAGGTGAACTTGAAATTAGGGAAAGGCAACCAGATAGACGCGCACTAAAATCAGTTATAAATTAAAATCAGTTTTAGTGATATCATGAGTTTAAACTTTTCTAAATTTCGATAAAGTGACAATACCACGAGGAGATCAGTTTAAGCTACGTTCCCGTGTGAATCTTAATTCCAGAAATCAAACACCGGAAGTGGAGGAAACAAATTTTTTTTAATGTGATTGTTACTGCTAAGTGGCTTATAATTTTGTTTCTGTCCTCCCTTTTTCTTGTCATTTTTGACAAAATTAAAAACAACAACAATATTCTTTCTGGCATTAGTACAGCTATCAATTGCTTCTTTCTTTCTTTCTTGAAAGATCGACCGGGTATTCGTATGCGCTACTGAAAAGATTTTTTAGAGACACATACGAATAATTGCCAGGCGATCTTTCGGCCCGTGTTTTGTTCATTACATCCTGAAATTATGCTTCAATTCAAAAGCTTGAAAAACATTCCCGTTCTAACTGACATATATACATCATTTTGTACACTTCTCCTCAGAGCAAATGTATGAGACTTTACATAGGTAAGCTAGATAAAAATACCCTTGCCATCCATCCGTCTTCCATCCATATCATAAATCAAACAGAGCAGTCTATTTCTGGTACAGTCCACTGATGAGTGGACCGTCACGGTTGACAGACGTAGAGAGATCACGGTCCAGATGACAGGATAATGGTCAGATCTGATCAGATTTATACAAAGATCCATAAAACTGGACACTGGTCATTATGATTTCCGTGTCGCTAGTAATGACCTCTGTCCAGTGGACGACTGGACAATGTCTTATTGACCATATTGAATTGTCCGGAATGCTAATGACCATATAGGATGACGCATACATTTTTGCTTAGAAGCCGAAATGAAAGATGCTTATTTATGCTGACTGATAGCTCGATGATTCCGGATCTTTGGAATTATTCAATAAATGGTCAAGTCCCGATGCTACCCGTCTTCTCTGACGTAATTTTTATATTATATGGCTCATCATAGATTCTCGTTTTCATACTTGATTAGTGTGCAATCTTCTATGGTTTCAGTTATTATAGATCTGACGTAGACTTCTCAAAATGTGTCAAAGTTACATATAATAGCATGTGCAATTCGCTTCTACAAAAAAATATAAGAAAAGAATATCCGTTTCTTTGCCCAGCTGGTATTTTTTAAAAATAAAATTAAAAATTTGATCATGTTGAGATTATTTCTCTGATTGAATAGATTCATAAATAAATAAATAAATAAATAAATAAATAAATAAATAAATAAATAAATAAATAAATAATACCATTCTATATAGATATTAGATCTAGTAGATTACCTTGTTTGGCTATTCCTCATTTTATCTCCCGATAATCTATCTTTTCTCTTTACTGTACTTTTAGATAGTTCTTAAGATTTTCCATTCAATTCAAATATCGATCAATTCTAGCTTTGAATTAAGACGGATACCGTGGAATTTTTATGTGGGTAGATATTTACCAGGTCGCTATTTAAGTAGAATGTTATATGAAAAGGGGGATCAGGTCTACAAATGATCATTTCTGACTAATGGCAGATATTACATAAATCCGGATTAATCTTTTCGTTTAATTTTACACTGAATTTGATTTTAAACTTAAAGCGCGATACGCTGACCGCAATTTTGTCATAAAATTGGGGTCAAAAGTTAAATAAACGGAGGACGTTATGGAAATCGCTGTAACTTTCGTGCTTGACCTGTAAGGGTTGAGTAATTTTTTATCAGATGGTACCATTTTGTTATAAGGCACTAAATATTTAATAGATAGCGAGAAGAAGTGACCAGAGATTGACCGCCGTCCATCACAGATCACTGGACGGAGAAATTATACTAAATTTACACTTCAGTTCCAGAATAATTCGTTTGTGTAAAGGTCATAGATATAAATTTAAACGTCTCAGCTTAGGACGATTACCTGTCTTTTTCTTGTTTCACCTCTACATCGAAAAATCATGGGCGAATTAAACTTATCTTGTCTATCCATCCATATGTCTGTCTGTCTGTTAGAGCAGTGTCTTGCATAAGAGTACCTTCCTTTTCACTGCATACAGGGAAGATATTGCCAAGGCTTGCGCCAAACAAGGTGTACATATAGCTTTCCGTTTTTATCAATTGAGATTATTTTCGCCAAGTGCCAGACACAGAATGTAATTGGGTAATTTCAGCAGAGATTGTACTATAATTGTAAATCTATGTGCTAGATAGGACGCTTAGTACGTGCGTTAATTTGCGTAACAAAGAGACGCAATATAAGAAACTCATTTACGAAAAAAAAAAATGAAAAAGCCTAATTCTGAATTCTAATCAAAGTTACCTAAAATACTACCATTGTATCGAATATTATTGGAAATCTGACATTTCAGATCATGTAATCAGGATACATAATAACATCCTACCTTTTCTCACTCTCATTTCCCTGATCTGAAAGTTCTTGTTCGTTACCACGGCAACTAAAATCCAAAAACACATCATTTTCAAATTCCTCGTAACTTTCGTTACTCCACGTATCAAAACTGTCGGCTTCACTCGTGGTCATTTCGAAAGAGTTACTACTACTTTATAGTACAAAATTTTTAAATTCTAAGAAAAAATCTCAAAAAATAAAGATCCTGGGCTAAGAACGATTCAATGACATTGCCCCCACAAAGTCACGCTCTCTTGTCCTTTCCAGTCAGTTTTGACGTGTAGTATGTAGCGAGGGTCAAATGTGAGATTCATACTTCAGATCTCCGTGCATACATAATGAATATCCTTGCCCCCAGCGCATCTTAATTTCTGACTCAAAAACCTAAAATGTAAAATGACGAGCTCTGGACCGTTAGTAACAGTCCAAAGGTCCGCCAACGAAGGTGGTCCGGTAAAAACAAAAACCTAGGACTGCTAACAGACCCCAGGGACCGACGTAAATGACTTGTTAATTATATCATAACGAGTGAATGTGATCTGATCCCCCCGGGCCATATAGGTAAAAACCTGTGCAAGTTATGATGGATACAATCATCACGTTTTGCACCATCTGCGTGACAATGATTGACGACCAAAGAGGAATAACTCTATTTAAATTTACGATCTCGTGCGCTTACTTTTCATGAAGAATTATGGAATTACCTCCTCTTGATTTTCTAGAGGGGTAGCTGCCCAGCGTTCAGTCGTCATGGAACGATTAAACTGAGCACTATCCAATGGCCTTATATCTCAAAATTAATAGACCGATACCCTTTAATTTACCAGTATTTACGAACATAAATTCCCCGAGAACGTCCGAACAATGGCCATTTATTTACTGATGGACGTCCTCACCATAGGTGTAAAAATTTAAGCCACGATGTTTTGAATGGACAAATGTGAAATACACAGATCTATCACCCGCTCCCCAAAGAGAGGATTAAGTCGTCCATTGTGATTATGTG
Source organism: Pinctada imbricata (assembly GCA_033119305.1). Classification (NCBI taxonomy): domain Eukaryota; kingdom Metazoa; phylum Mollusca; class Bivalvia; order Pterioida; family Pteriidae; genus Pinctada; species Pinctada imbricata. The sequence continues at coordinate 37,683,290 of VSWD01000005.1, read as the reverse complement.
GTCTAATACAGTCCTGTCAAGGGGGCATTACTGTGTAATGTCTCTTTTAATTTGTTTTGATCTCGAAATTCAGGCCATCATTTTGTCGTGATTATGAAATTTTGAATGTAATTTGGTTTCCACCACCTCGTTCACAGTGTGTGGTTAGTCTTGTATTCTAAAGCTATTTTCACTTTCAAAACTTCGATGAAGATTTTCAGACATTACTCTATACGAGATTTCATGCATCAGTTCACCGTACTTTACTTCTTTATTCCTGCAAATTCGAATTTCAAGTTCCATTCTAATTTCACCAACTTCTGTAAGCTAACCACTGTAAAAAGGCTTTCCTCGATTTTTATGCCATAGTTTCTTATAGAAGTAATGCAAAGATATAAGCATAAATGTACTTTGACTTACCGCTTTCGGACCCACTTCAGCATTTTTGGAATCCCCCGAGGAGTTCCGAAATTTTCCTGACACTCCCCCTTCACATCTGTTTCACTGCTCCTCCTGTAAATAGGTGAAAATACAATTCCACGTAAAAAGCAAAGAAAGGTGTTAAAATGACAAATTACATAATACGATTAACAATGTACACACTCATGTTTGCGCAATATCCACAATTATATATGAAACTACAACTTTAAACTGAGATTGTGAGCTATCATGCAAAAAAAAAAAAAAAACAAAACAAAACAAAACAAAAAAAAAAAAACAGGTTTGTTTCTTAATATGACACGGACCTACTTCTTTCAATACATATCCGAAAGTACCACACAGAGCTAGAACTTTGAAGGTATATTAAAGCAAAAGGAATCTTGTCAGTTACTCATGTTTAACCGCGTTGAACTCGACAGAAAATTCTTTTTTAAAACCACATGTCGATTAGTAGACCCATAATTTAAATCCTAGGCAATAGTCCAATCGTCAATATTACATATTCTTCAGCAATAATTGAAGCATAACACGCTATAAAAGCCGCCAAAATTGTTCAAAAATAATACCTACACGTAATGTCAATGTTCACCACCAAACTATTTGAATCTGACAAAAGTATACTCGTGCGTGTATTATATGTTGGGTGTTCATTCGTCTGAGTCAATAAATTTGACAATCGGTCTAAATCTTGTCCTTCATTCTACATCACAACTTTCTAGAAGAATCAATTAATGTTCTAACAATTTACTAGTAGTTTATTGTATGACAGAAGATGGACAGACGGGTGGACAAATAGACAAACGGTCTTCAGGTAACATCTCACAAAATCTTCGAGTACATGTTTTTTCACCTTATTTCCCCCCCCCCCCTCTACTCAAAGCTAGAAACTGAGGTTTGTGGCGTCTAGAGTTCTGGTATATGAAATTTACACCAGCTATTTACACGGATGTTTGATTTTCTTTTGAACATTTTCAAAAACTTCTTCAGTGAAATCAAAACCATTGGAATTTGGGAATGACTTTTCTCTTTTTAATTGTGTGACACAGAGCCAAATACGCGGAGGAGAATGTTAAAATGAAACTTAAATAGGAACTAGATGGAATACTGGGGTTTGAATTTCTGGTTATCCCTCATTCAAGCTTTGAGAAATAACAAACACAACAAAATCTAGACTTCTCGTTAAGGACAAACATTTTTAAAAATACTTTTTGTTGATGCCCAAATTGATAGAAACTATCAATGTATTCCTTTAAATCAATGTTACTCTGACAAAAGAATGGACGTTTAAATATCATGATCATGTACCCTATTTTCGCTCGTTTGTTTTCTTTTGACTGCGATCAGCTTTACTCTTGTCTCCCGCGGACAGTTTGAAAACAAGAGGGGTTGATAAGGAAGGAGGGGTACAAGAACCAGGATGTACATCTGTCTGTCTGTCTGCAGGTTGAGCATGCAATCTTCACATGCAAACTTTCAATATCTAGCTCTGTGTATAGATATTGAGGCAATGACACAATCTCTACACAAAGAAATGTTCCATCCACAAGTCGTATAGAAATATACATGAATAAATCTTGTTATACGTAACGTTAACTACATACCTACATTAATCCGATCACAGATGGTATAACTTTCATTTACAAAAGAAAAGAAAACTTGCCCACGCACAGCGGTCTGGCTATAAACTCATTTTTCGTGAAAACAAGACAAATCAAACAGAAAAAATCTCAAAAACGGTTATGTATGATGACTTTCCACCTATAACGTACAAATCAATAGAGTTCCAATGACATAATACATAATTTATAGTGTAAAGTGGAATAAAATGGCTTTCATTCGATTTTTGCACATGGATCAAAATGAAGTACTTTTATATGCTTACAGCGAATTTTCGACAAGAAAAGAAAACTAGAAATGTATTCTGTAAGCACATTGTAGGTGGGTGGTATCTAAATCATAACCCTTTACATCATCTACATTTTGCATATAGTACAGTGAGATAAAATATGAAGATATTTTAAGCACAATGAATGTATCTTTTTAGAAGGTAAATTGACTCCAATATTCAAAGTCAAAAACAAATACAGTACTACCATAAGACAGACGTACGGAAAGACAACAAAATAGGCGATGTATGTCACACCACACCAAAACGTGATTGACAGGCGGAGATTCAAAGTCCTTCAGACACAAAATTTTGTCTTAAAAATTAAAATATATATATTACCTCTGAAAGTAAAAGTCCCTGATCCGTCCTCGGTTTCCTCATAAAAATACGACCATTAGCATTTACATAGTCAATATTATTAAGTATCCATAAAGAGCGAAAATACCAACAGACTAATATAATGAAAATTATATCCCTGTAAAGCGAAAAGTGACAACAAACTAATATAATATATAGGTTATATCCTTCTAACCTTTTCACTGTTAAATATCATCTATCACAATCAGATCAAGTACTACAGAACATCATACAAAACTATCAAACCTGTAGTGAATAATTTAAAAACGTCTCTTCCTTAAAGCTTACCCCCACTTAAATAAAGCATGTAGCTGATAGACATTTTCAATATCAAAATAGAAAATATTTCAGTATTTGTAATCTCAAATTTCATGATCTTTAGGACATAAGATGGATAATACCAACCAGCCAAATTTATCATTATTATCAGGTTCTTAATCAGAGACCAATTATGATGCAAAACAATAGAAACCAGTAAAACAATGCTTTTACGAAAACATTGAACTCAATTCGTCGAAATACTGTTAACTTGTCTTTATGTTTTGAACTATAACTAAAGATGAATTTACACATAAAGAGGACGGGAACAGGTGCCCGGAAAGAGTAAGTAACGCCTGCTCGCTAGGATTATATATACGTCACTATGTCGAGGAGCAAAGAAGTCCACATAAAAAAAAACAATTTAAAGATGCTAATACTACATTAAAATCGTCATGTTTAAAAGAAAGAGACAATAAGGGTCGTATTATATCTATCATGATTTTCAAAACGGTGAAAATTAACTAACTACGCATTGCTCACATCTCATATTCCCAATGTACACTTCAAATACTTAGACCCTAAATATGTGAACTTGACTTTGTGACCTTTATCCTGGAAAAGGGTGTTGAAATTCATCATATCTGACCATCTTTGCAAGTCTGACGTAAGTGTAATGTACATCAAGAAGGTTACAACACACAGGTTGACTATTTAGTCAGACAGACAGATGGACGCAAATTCCATACCATATCGAATCTATTATATATACGGCCGTTCCTATCATTTTGTCCAGAAGGGCAACAGATCTGGCAACGACGGACCTCAAATTTCAATGCAGATCAGCTTTAATTCTCCATTAAGTCACAGTTCGCTAGGTAGTGGATGTGTCTTCTGGTTGTCAACATCCCTAGCCCCCTTTTCTTCTATGCTTCATTGTAATGGCCCATTCTTTTCACGTACAAGTTAGTATCCTCGTTGACAGGCTCAAATTAAGGGTTTAGAGTTGTTGGTGAATGGATCAGTGTATCAAGGTATACCTTTATCAAGGACCGTGCTTGATAGATAATTATTCTTATTTCAGACTGTGCAGACGATTACCGAGAAATGGGGAAAGGGCAAGGCCAGGTCTAGAATTTTTTTAAACGGGGGTTGGGGGGGGGGGGGGGGGGGTTTCGCTGCCATTGGACATACCGGTATTGGTTTCTAATTCTATTCTGTGATTTTCTATTTTCATTTCAGAAAATCGAAGTACATGTTATTGTACCTTTTTGGACTAAACTCAGAAAGGTGGGAAGATGTCTCCTGTATGACCACATGATCACATTGACACGCCCTAGATTACGCACACGGAGGAAAAATGGGCTGTACTTGTCATTTGTGTATCCAGAGGACGTACGTTCTTCGTCTATTGTGAGATGTGAACAGGAAAAGTTGCAAGTTTACTTGAAAGGGAACTCAGTCTCTGTACCTTGTCACCGTTCTGATCAAAATATTTGGTGTAGCCTAATATCAAACGGGACATTCTATCAATTTCTTCATTTTCTATTCCTGTGTCCGCTCCTTCACTTCGTTGTCGTGTTTACTCCATATAGATAGCGCAACAAATAACAAATAAGGGTAATATAAAGCTGTTTGATTTGTGGGGCGTGAAATTGTCAAAGTGGCATTGAAAATCATAATGATAATATCCCAGATAAGGTGAAAGATCCGAGCAGATAGTTTAAAAGGACTTACAAATGTACATGTAAACCAAACGGAGCAGTAGGGCACTCTAACATGTAAATATTGTGATTCTATGTTGACTCAAGCGATATTTTTTTTTTCAAAAAATTCTAATATTTGCATAATAATAATTTGTCTTTTCTCAATGAAATACAATCTTGTGCTAATACACTATAACTATATATTTATGGGTCCATACAGTTTTGTCTGTCTTTACATATGTCAGCCTGTCATTCTTTTTTGTTTGCCTAGCACCATATTACTTCCATTGTGTACCACAATTCTGATGGTGCAGTCTTCCTTGATGGAATTTATAAAAGTTCCTGTCGCTCAAAATGTTCCAGGAACTAGTGTTTCTAGAAACGACCGTGTTTACCAAAACACAAACAGCCGCCAAGTTGAAATTTTTTCTTGGTTATAATTCCCCATATACTATGAATATATATACCTTTTAAGGTATTTTGCACACTTTACCTCTGTGGGTGCTCCTTCAACAAAGGAGGGAATTCCAAAATACGAAAAAAAAAAAAACAACAACAACAAAAAACAAAACAAAAAATCCTTATCAATATAAATCTGCTACATTCATTCACTTTAAACTTAATTCTTGTTTCTCCAAAATAAAAAAAAGAAGAAGAAAAAGAAGAAGAAGAAGAAGAAGAAGAAGAAGAAGAAGAAAGTCTGACGTTGTGCGTATGGATTTACATACTATAGCTATCAGACCAGCTTAATGGTCCATACATTTCATCCCTGTGTGGGCCAGAACAATATAAAGGGTATATTACAACCTGTGCATGCAAGGAACCTTTATAAATACCCCATATATAACACCAATAAAGGCTAGCTTACTGGTAAACAGATACAAGATTGGTGAGAATGCAAATAAACATCTGAGTATTGCAGTTAATTTTGACTTCCTATAACCCCCCACCAACACTCTCCCCTAATTTTAACCAAAAGAAAACTACAATTTATAACAAAAGCGCTTATTAGATATGACACCAGATATGTTTGTGAAATACAAATGCCCTTGTCGGCATCCCTGTCCATGTAAAAATGTGAAGCAGATTAAACTTCCAATTAAGGTCAAGGTCACTGGTTTAAACCCCCATATTACACAATGGTTTTGATATACTATAAACTAAACATACAATTCAAAAGTTAAAGATTTTTTATGGTCTATTTCAAACATTTATGCCAATCTAAGGTCAAGGTCATAAGGTCAAAATACTGATACCAGTTCAATGATTTTGACAAGGAATGCGTTATGGTTTAGGAAGTATCGAAATTTTATTGCTTTATAGCATTCGAAGGCTTCAGCAACCATCAATGTTTTTTGTTTTTGTTTTTGTGGAACAGACAAACGTAAATTTTTCTCGTTCCAGGTCAAGATAATGTGCATGATGTGCAATGAAAAATTGTCTATAATATGAATAAGTATCACCCCCCCCCCCCCCCCCCCCCCCCCCCCAGCTTTGCCGTCTGGGGACTAATATCAACTTATTAAGTTTAACATATTTACCTTCAGAAAAATATCCAAAATATTTAGCCTTTATCATGGTTATTGAATTGTCCCTCCGACAACAAAATTCACATGTTCCTTTAAACACTTATACAGAAGGTTCGCAGAACAATAAAATCCTCCTATCAACTGCACTATAAGAAATGACGAATCTGGATTACCCCGGCAGTCTCAGCGACTGTTACTTGATTAAGTCTAATCAATTAATAATGAAGTGCAATCGTTTTATACGGCGACAGTAAAACAATATACCGTATCGATTCAATCCCCCCTTATGTACAACACGCAAAATCATGCTAATCTTATATTGGTTTCTCAGGGGCGGAACCAGGTGGAAGCATGGCAAAATGTCAGTGGTATGACTGCTTTTCGCGTCGAGTTGGTTTAAATAGACGAAGTGTCTATTTCAAATTTACAAATTGTTCACATTGGAACTTTTTGAATGTATGCAGATTGAGTTTGAAAAAAAAACAAAAATTTGTTTGAACCGTAACAGCCATCTTAATATTCAAACTCTGACGCTTTAGGGCAATCAAATCAAATTCCGACATGCATAAATAGCATACGGGCATAAATGATGATAAAATATTCAAAACAATGATTCTGAGCTATATTGTACATGTACAATTTAACTCAATGAAGGCCAAGTCTTTCCAGAGTTTGAAAATGTAAAAATGTGGATGTTTTGGCACGTGACACTGTACATGTAGCTACGCCACTGACAAGCACAGCCGCAAACCACAAAATGGACCACAAAACCCCTTAAGGATAGTAATGAAAGAAATCACATTAAGGATAGCCGAAGAATGCGTAAATGTGACCGCACGTTCTGTCACAGTCGGAATATACCGAACTCGCGACGGAAATACCCAGGTATATCATGTATATACATTGTAGATGTACTTTGTATATCGAAAATGGTGTTGTAATCTGGAGTACCAGTGCTCTTTTTTTCTTCTACGATGAATAAGTAAATATTAGAATAGAATAGAATAGAATAGAATAGAATAGAATAGAATAGAATAGAATAGAATAGAATAGAATAGAATAGAATAGGGAAATTAATCCTAGTTTATTTTCGGAGTGTCCTGAAAGGGATTCAGAGGGTGGACTGGTTTTTAAGCCCTCTAAAAGACCCTTCACGTCACGACGGTATGACAGCAAAATATTGAATATGAAAGACTTGGGTTTTTTTATCAAAATATAGTAGCTTTAAACTTACTTTTTCAATATTTCACTTTATCCATTAAGGCATTTTCACCACAAACTTCTAATAAATCAAAATATCCTCGAGAACAAGTGCATATCATAATCTTATAGAACAAACATTACAATACATAGGCTATAAGCCAAAAATGAACGCGTTTTGTTCTCTTTTAACTGTTTAAGGTCGTTTGTAGGTAAATATATACCTATAAAGATAAGTAAGTTTAGTTTGTATCCTGTACATTCATATAGTTAGTTTGACCTTTACATGCTATCTCCATACACCCAAACCTCGTATTATCTTCATTATAAATATAACCTCGGGCTCCCGTCAAAACTAGTTAAGACCTTAAAAGATACACCTCTTTATCATTCTCCTCATAAATACATGTATATAGGTGGTCGGTGTTATTTTGTCTCCTTGCAAAAATCATTTTACCAGCAGCTAAAACTTCCCTCAGACATGTTGTGTACATTGGCGTTATTTTGCTCGGGAGACACACTTCTCAGCCCCTTAATGCTCATTTCTGAAACTCTTTTTTTTTTCTTTTGTCATTTGTCTACCTGCACTGTAAAATCTTTTATCATACAGCTTTTTATACAGTTGGAACTTCAACAGGTCACAAATATAGTTATTTCTATCGGATCTTGGGCTGATGGACAAGGTCACGGATATCACACATTGAATTCTATCGCTGAATATATTCCTCTTTGCCAGTCGAAATTTACAAAATATAGAGTAAAATCAGAGAGAAATCTTATACTATTATCTATCCGAAAGGTGTTCAACGTAAGAAAAAAAAATAAATGAAAAAAAAAAAAAAAATAAAATAAAAAAAAATCCCGAATACATTAAAACACTACTGGGCCGCATATTTGTAGCAATAGAAACCAGCCATATCTCTTTGAACTGACTCGGCAGTATGTTCCTATCCATTGTTGTTCAAAATGTATATGCCTTAGAAATTACCTTACCTTCAAATTTCTGGTTTTCAACACAAATAAAATTATCCTAAATATTCACGATTTTCAACATAAATTGATAATCCTCGCGCTACAAGCCTATAACTGTCCATCCCGCACATAGTTCATTTTAAAAGCTCCACACAAACACAAAGGGAAATCGTCCAGTTGTCCCAGGCAGGTAAAATTTTTTACCTGAGTTTCTAAATAATTAATATCCCCGTTTGATCACACACTTTCCAACTGACATGCATTACTGTATTATAATGTACGAGCGTACCGACCAACCCGCATCTGAGGCCGGACTGTATTGTGTAGAACCGATACCAGAATGTTATAGACAGCCAGGCTTTTACCTGGGATTCAATGAAACCAACAACTAATTACAGGTAATTAACATTTTCATTGATCCCTATATGTCATTTAGGAATTTCTCCCCTATTGAGACTATACACTAAGCCTACAGCCATCCCTACCCCCAGGGGCTCCTTACAATAGTACTGAGGTGTCACACGATATATGTTTGTTTTGGTGCTTACAAAAGCTTTTATCACATTCTCTGTACAACCCACTGGGCGCTTCATAAAAATAAAACACCCACGCCTTCTTTGACAGATTCCGCTGGGGGAAACAGTTTGATTCAACATTAGAGAATGTACCTCGATTTCTTCAAAACGATTTTGTGCATGTAGAACGTGTGACCGTGATATTGACCCAATGCCTAAAACTCAAACTCGGTAGCAACTTTGCTTAATCAAAAGAATAGAAAGGGATTGAATGAGTTTGTAACATAAGTTTAGCCCTCTAATGTTCTAATTCTCTAGGAGAACTTTGTAAGTAAACTTCCAGAATACTAATTTAACAGTATTTCCTACAATCCTACTTTGACAATGGACATGCCGACGGTCAGATTGTGGAGGCACATGTAAAGCGAGATAACTCTAGTACATGAGACTGAGCACGATCCCTGGTTTAGGAGAGTAGACATGGAAGACAAGCACTCACTTCTTCATTATTTTTTATTGATGTAGTTGATTTAATAGTTAATCAGAAATAACCTTGATAGTGTAATACTGACGATGTAATCAGAATTAGCCTCCCAAACCTTTACAAACTGGATAAGTGTAAAATTCAATGATTCTGTGACCTAATTAATCAGAAATAACCTTGATAGTGTAATACTGATGATGTAATCAGAATTAGCCTCCTAAACCTTTACAAACTGGATAATAAGTGTAAAATTCAATGATTCTGTGACCTAATTAAATACTTAAAAAAGGAATTGATTTCAGCTACATTTTCTAACGAAAATAAATATAAATAAAACCTGTGTTTGTGAAACACGAATGCCCCCGTTGGCATCTTTGTCAGTAAAACAGAATGTCAAAAGAAGTTCACATTTTGAGGTCAAAGTGACATGGTCAAATCAATGGAAAGATCTTGTCACAATGAATGCACATGTGAAATAACAAAGCCCTATCACTCAGTCACTCACTATTTAAAAGTTATGGCCAAAGTTTAGGTTTTTCCAAAGTAGGTCACACTCTGTTGTCAAGGTTACAAGGTCAAACATTTTGGTATCCATGAAAAGGTCTTGCCACAAGGAATACAAATGTGAAAAAAATGAAATCCCTATCATTTACCAATAAAAAGTTAAGGAAAAGGTTTAAGTTTTTCAAAAGTATGTCAAACTCCAAGTCAATGTCAGTAGGTCAAACTTTTGGTATCCATGGAAAAGTCTTGCCACAAGGAATACACATGTGAAATATGAAAGCCCTATCACTTACCAATGGATACCCTAACTTTAAGAAGAAGAAAGCTTACCCCATTGTTCCCCATGTTTCCATGGTTACAGTCACATAATGATGCTGTGCTTTTGACCTCCCATGACATTGACCCTATAAATAGAAGACATACATTTGCATGTTAATAATAATAAGATCTTTTCTATATTCAGATTTATTTCCCATTTGGGATGGTATACATAGTATATCATGTTAACCAATTATCTTTTTTTTCAGTTGCAATAAAAAATTAATGCATTTCAGCACACAAAACAATAGAAATACTGGGTCAATGCTGGTGAATTGTACATTTTTGTATCTCAATGCTGAAGATGTATCATGATTTTACTTTTGATTCACCTATGGACCTAACCAAAATCTGATGATATTAATCATAATCATGATTAATTTTGTTTAAGAGGTGAATCAAAAATATAATCATCATAGATCTGTTGAAAGCATTTTAGATTCCTTTTTATTCATACATTGCATTTTTAGATGTACTTGGGGAATATGACTATTTCAGTGATTCAAATTTTCTCAAAATTTAGGATATATATAATTTTTCGTGAGTAGTGAGTACAAATTTTTGAAGAGCAATTTTTGCATTTTAAGTTCACTCAAAAAAATAGCAGTGTCTCGTGAAAAGATTTGTTTATATATAACAATATGACAACACACCAAGACAACATATGACATCATACATGTCATAATGAAAAATGTTGAAATTCTATATATGTCGGTTTAGACAGTGATTTTGTGAATGGGCCATTTTCCATGATTTTCTCAAATTTCAAACGGCCATTTCTTAAGTGAGTACTGAGACTTCGATGGGCCATTGTGCAAATTACCTATCCTTCCCAATCACTGTGTTAGAATAGTTACAGGGGTGAGGTATCATCGCTTGGTCACAAACCCTTTCCTCAATACAAACACTTTCCTCTATATGTCTTTATTTAAAACCCCTTTTTTAAAATAGTTTTTAATATAGACATATAGAAGAAAGGGTTTGTATTGAGGAAAGGGTTTGTGACCAAGCGATGATACCTCACCCTTGTGGTGGCATCAGTGAGTGGTTTGCTATTAGGGAGTAAAGACCGAATACGGAATTAATAGCAAACGACTCTGTTGCCACTGTAACTAGGTGTAGAGCTGTCACTACTTTTACCTGGAAAATTGAAAAACTGAAGAAATAAATACTATGAAAATTATACAATTGTCAGTGGCGGATCCATCACCCCCTTTGCCGGGGGGTCAAGGGGCGAATTTTGCTGATTTTGACTCAAATTGGGCCAAAATATGCCTGTTTTTTGGAAAATTTTGGGGTCAGTGCCGGGGGGGGGGGGGGGGGGGGGGGCAGATGCCCCCTCCGCACCCCCCTGAATCCGCCACTGATTGTCAACATTATCAGATCATCATTATCACAGGCACATGTAAAAAGAGGGTCAGTATCCTGTATGATGCCACTTTTCAGATTATAAGAGAATAGTGATATTAATGACATACAGGCTTTCTCATACCCAGTTGCTACATGTGCCTGTGATTATATTCTCAGCATGCAGCATGAGTAACCACACCCCGCCCCAATGCCCCACCCCCTTCCTTTGATTATTTACTGACTCGTTGAAGGGGAGGGGGTCATGAGAAAGTTGCTTTTGATAGTATTTGAGCGGAATCTAGAATTATCTAGCTATGAACAACAGCATCCTTGCAAGTTGCAGCGTTGATGAAGTTTGAAACTGCCGGGCATGCAACCACCTGCATGTAGAGTCGAAACGGTGAAAAAATATCCGGACGAAGTGTCATGAGGCATAGAATATGGGCATGGGAGACGAAAAACGAACAAGTACTCAAAGACATGATTGAAAATTATTATCTCTCATATATTTCATTCCTTAAAAATTGAACAACCGAATGATATATAAAAACAAGGAAATACAGAGTATATCCGGACCACCGGACCAGTATAGACTCGAATGTTAGCTTTTCTACTTTCGATTTAGTAGCGGAGCTGAGATTGGAAGAACACTGTTCTCTTCAGAACTTTTGTAAAGTATATCTTTTGAATTAAATTTTTCTAATAAAAACTGTACTATAGAGTATTTGTCTAAACACCAACTCGTTGGTCTTTTTATGTTTATGTATGGGCTGCTAAGATATTGTACGTTTTGCAATTTTGCATGTTGTTGTGCAACAATATCAGGTTGGGGAAAGGGACCGATCGAGCTAATATACCTCAATCAAGCTAATGTACCTCGATCGGGCTAATCAATCTGACTTTTTTATTAAGAAAAAAGTACTTTTTTCCTCCAAATCATATTTGAGTGCAAAATCGCACCAGCTTTTATATCAAGAAATAATATTTTAAAAGCAACTATGCATGCCTGAAAACTTTTTAGATTTCAAGAAATCTCACCCAATATATTCAGAAAAATGGAGGTATATTTTCTCAGTAACTATTCACTTTTCAGGTATGTTTCTTTTGTAAACATAACTTCTTTTATAAAGAACTGATGCGATTTTGCTCAAAAGAATAATTTTGAGAATGTTTTAATTTTTTACTACTGAAAATATTCAGATTGATTAGCCCAATCGAGGTATATTAGCCCAATTGAGGTATATTAGCTCGATCGGTACATTTCCCCAACCTGAATATTGCTAGTATGTAACACTCAATGTTTGACAATGACATGTAATATAACACTCAATGTTTGACATGTCACACTAGGGCGGCATTCCCACTGTGCTCCTATGGCGTTCTGATTTGTTTACAAATTGTTTTACTTATTTTAATCTTCTTCTTCTTTCTATACTGAGTTGGGCTCTCAAAAGAATGTTAATTAACTCAGGCACATGTTGGAAGACAGCTAAAAACCTCTTAATAGGCGATTTTACAGGTTAAAAATTGGTAAAAGGATAAAAACATCATGGTGGTTGGCTAGATGGTGAATACTGGATGGTCAGCTGGTAGCCTGTCCAGCATGGCCGTGAAACCCTCTAATGATGGAATCGCAATGATATCTGGTGGGAGTTTGTTCCACTGCCTGATAGTCCGTGGGTAGAAAGAGTACTTATATGCGTCCTTGGATGTTGCAATTTTCCGGAATTTGTTGTTACCACGGGTACGCCTATCCCCTGCCACTAGTTGTTGTTCGTGTGGGATGTCGACTAGGCTGTGGGTGATATTAAACATCATGGTCAGCCTACTTTTTGCACGTCTGGTCGCCAAACTCTCCCATCCTAAATGCTCTATCATGCCTGTAACTGCCCTTGGTGTATAGTCTCTGTAGTTGTTGGTAACGAAACGAGCTGCTCTTCGCTGGACCCTCTCTATAGATGTTATTTGCTGGTTGGTATATGGGTCCCATACTGCTGCTGCATACTCTAATGTTGGTCATACTATTGCGTTGTATGCAGCCTCTTTATTCCGTCGGATAAAACCTAGCGAATCAATTAATTCTCCTGCCCCTGCACAAAAAAGCATGTATTATGGTCAATAAGTTACCGTGTTTTAATTGAAGAAGAAGAGGAAACGAAGAACGATACGGGAGCAAATTAGTTACAGGGCAATGGAGAAGTTAAATTTTGCTGTCTTAAGACAACAAAATATCACTTCTCTGTTGCACTGTAACTAGGAGCGCATGAGTGGAATTGCAAGCAGCCTCATATAGCATCAGCCATCGCATCGCTGTGAGAGTGGTGTGGCAGCGCAGTGACATCACAATGAATGCTTTGAGATCGCATAGGATGATGAATTAAGGTGTTTGTTTTGAGCATCCACACCAAACAGTCACAGTTAGGATGCCGTAATTTAAGAACTCGTGCAGTAAGGTCTCCTGCAACACAGTAAGAGTGCTGAGAGATGAAACAGTCAGTGATTTTTTTCAGTAATTTGGAATTGGGTTGGGGCCGGTGCAATTGGGTAAAACGTTTGGGAATATTTTAGGAAGAACTAATAGGAAAGTAAAGTGACAGTTTATACAATCAAAAGTTCAGAATTGAAAGTTTAATCAAATAATTTCCGTTAAAATATGATTTAATTTCTCATGCTTACAACAATATGTCAAATAATAAGTAGATTTGCTACTTTTGAACCAGTAAATTTCACTAATTTTTTTTACAATTCCACCTTTATGAAATTTGGAAATTTTAGAGCCACAATTGGGAAAAAAAGATGCTATTTTTCATTGGGAATGGGACCAAATAACGGCCCCAAAAAGGGGCAAAAATCCCCTGCACAGTAGAAACGCAAACTCTACTGCATTTTCACATCGATTAATCTATGGCGCTCTACGATTTTGCACTGTGTCCTATACCGCTTGTCCACTGCCATCACAGAGATTCTACTGGGCTTTTACTGTACCTAAATTATTTTGAAATTAAGTTTGAGTGCAGTGAGAGTGCACCTAGGACATGGCTATAGTGTACATGTCAACTTAATATGATCTTCAAAGAATTTTAGTGTAAAACTTATCCTTCTCTACATATCTTCCTTAATGGGCAAGTGAGTTTTTTTAGTAGGCGAATGAATGTTATGCCACGACAAGTAGATTTTGAAAAATTTCTAGACCCCTGCTAACAAGAAAGACTGACTTTAACATACTTCATCAAAGAAATGATTTTATTTTCCTTAAAGTAGGTTGAAGCCATATAGGTCAAGGTCAATAGGTTAAAAATCAAGGCAAAAAATGAAAGTTATTTCAGAAAGCAGTTATTTCTGTAACCATGGTAACTAATTATTTTTGTTTTCAGATGATGATAACAGTAGATCTATAATGGAGCACTACACCAAAGGGGAGACAATCGAGGTAGAGGTTCCTCCTGTTTTCCCTCCAGATGGTGCCACAGTAGAGATGAGGGTCAATGCAGGGAGCAAAATACGAAATCTGATGGGATTTGCAATAAAGAAAATGAAGGTACGTATTTTTGCATTTTCAAATTCTTCAAAAAATATTCCAGATCATATGATAGCATACATTAAATGTGGTACATATCTTTGTTTGTAAAACAGCTTTGTTTGTAAAATATATATTCACTTTCAGGAGAATGACACAAGAAAAATTGTATGGAATGGGTCAGGAAAGGCCATAACAAAAACTGTGTCATGTGCTGAGATCATGAAAAGAAAAATCAAGGTATGTAATGGTATACTATATTTTATTATGCACTAGAACTAGAAAAGTGAAGAGTTACATTATCATGATAATGCTAGCCACTGAAAATCACTGCTCATATTTCTGTCATATTAAATCACTCATTGTATAATTTGACCGATAGAAAAGTTGAAATATATGTACAATTATGCATGATTTACATATTATATTGTTACACTACCATGTCCTCGCTGGTTCTGATTTTGATGATAAAGTTTAACATATTTCTGTACATTGCAATTTAATAAGATATTGTATGAATAATTAATAGGATCTCTACTTTGTGTATGTTAATTACACCTATTTCCAGTTTTTACAGGGAACCTAACTACTGAATATTACTTTCCTGAGTTTAAGTTTTGGATGCTAAACATGTTTTAAACTGTGATGTCACCATTGCAAACATAACTGAAAAAAGATGTCAGTTCTGACCTTTTAATCAAACTCTAAATTTTTGGTCTATTTCTGGCTTTCATGTCCATTTATAGATTTTTAAAACTTTTGTTGTTCAAACTTAACATACTTTGTTTTACAGGGTTTACATCAAATTACAAAGTTAAGACAGAGAAGGTACGTGATTATATTTGTCCTTCTACAAGAAAGACAAAGTTTATTGTTCATCTGATGACTAGCCATGGTTCTCAATCGGCCTGATTTGGAATGCAAATAGTTTTTTTTTCCCAAGTTGAAACCTCATGGAAAATTCATAAAAAACAGGTTAAAAATACTAAACTTTTGTGAAAACGCATCTAAATCTATTCATAGTTTCTCCCAATATTTTGAAAATGTCGCTATTTTTCCCAATTCAAATGGGCCGGCCCTAATCCCAAAAATGGGTATGAGGGCCCTGCTAGCTTTTTCCCAAAATATGAAGAAATTTTCCAAATTTGGTACAGTGAAAAGTGCTCTGGTCTGTAAGCCAGTGGCCTGTTTTGTTTGATTTATTTATTTTTTTGTTGCCATCATTGTAAAATCTCATTATTTAGGGTTCTGGTTGGCTTGTCAAATATTTGGTATAAACTTTGCTTATTTTAGCTCTTTCCTTTCCTAACCTTGGTCTTTAGTCTTTTCAGAAGATAGTTAGATTTGGCCCCTAATGAAAAATGATTTCATAATTCATCACAGATTAGCAAAATATTAATTATACAATGTATATGATGACTATGATATAGGTACATTGTAACTGAAACCCTTGAATCAATCCCGTATTTTACCTTTATTGTATTATACATGTTATATAGGGCATTAAAATAAATGAGAACATTTCAAATTTCATTTCATTCATTTGAACCTTGACTCTGACCTTACCTTAGATAAAGTACCCTTAAAGATTCCTAAATAAGTACATGTAGCACCTTATGGTATATATCATGTTTATCATACATATCGTATAATGATAACTATATATTTTCTTATTTACCTACTCTTTACATTGTAGAATAGAAGAGCTATGGGAGCCAAAACTAGAAGGACTTGAAAGGTGAATATAAAGATATAAAATATCCTCCTATTCTATCCTATCCTATCCTATCCTATCCGACCCCATCATCCTATCCTATCCTACATTTTCCTCCTCTATCTTATCTTACCCTATTATTATTCTCCATCATACCCTACTATCCCCATTCTATCATATTCTTAATTCTATTATATCTTACCATATTCTGGTACCCTGTCATTTCTTATCATACCTTATAGTACCCTAATTCTTACCCTATCCTAACCTGTTCTACTCAATTCTTTCTTGGGAGGATAGGCTAATTCTGTTTCAGCAGTGCTTGAAAATTCAATTCGGCACCCCTGATCCGGCACTGTTGATTGCTCGTTTATATGATAATTTCATGTGCACGTACATTTTGCGTTCAGTCATTCTGATGCGTAAACAAGAGGAATTTGAAGGTTTCAATGTGCGGGAAAAATAATCAAGCACCACTTTTGAGTGCCTGATAGAAAAATATAAGTCTCGGTGGGATGGACCAATATCCCAACCTCGGCTAATTCCTCAGTTGATCAATCCCACCCTCGACTGATATTTTTCTATCCAGAACTCAAAGATCCTGCCGCACAGTAAACATTGATTTAACATTGAATTATCTTTCAGGTTGAAGGTGAACAGAGATATCCCAGCTATATCTATACTTCTCTCCAAGGACTTGCTTGATGTGAATGAACCAGGGTAGGTTTTACTCAGATAAAGGGGAGGGGCTGGCTATATCTATACTTCTCTCCAAGGATTAACTGGATGTCAATGAACCAGGGTAGGTTTTACTCAGATAAAATGGAAGTTGGGCTAGCTATATCTATACTTCTCTCCAAGGATTAACTGGAAGCTATATCTATACTTCTCTCGAAGGAAGGTTCTGTTCAGATAAAGGGGAGGGGAAGGGGATAGCTTTATCTATACTTCTCCTCAAGGACTTGCTGGATGTAGGTAGGTTTTACTCAGATAAAGGGGAGGGGGAGTGGCTAGCTATATCAGATTCTATACTTCTCTCCAAGAAGGAAGGTTTTATTCAGATAAAGGGGAGGGGGGGGGGGGGGGGGGGGCTAGCTTTGTTGATACTTCTCTCCAAGGATTTACTGGATGTGATTGAACCAGGGTAGGTTTTACTGAGATAAAGGGGAGGGGGAGGGGCTAGCTATATCTATACTTCTTTCCAAGGACCTACTGGATGTCAATGAACCAGGTTAGGCTTGATTCATTGTTTGCAGTCATGCATATCTATTGTGGATATAGGATAAGGGGAGGGGGTCACTACAAAGTATATTGAAGACTGGGATCATTCTTGGAAATGGGGAGGAAGGGTGTAGGAATCTGTATAAAGGGCATCAGCTTTTCTTTAGATTAATGTGTATGAATATGATTTCCTGAAAGTCAGTTCATTAGTTAGAACTCTCTCTCTCCTAACAGTTCCAAGATTTGCTCATTATTTCTTGTCATTTAAGACAAAGAAGAAAGGAAATTTGACCATGAACTGCTGTTTGTGGGATGTATCGATTGATAAATGGTTAAATATATAATGTTAATTCTCAGTTAGTCTCCATTTATAGATCACCATTTATCAGTATGCTATGTATGATTTGTTTGTTCTAGTGTAACATAGAGAAATGTTGAAAATTCTTCGGGAAAAATACATTTAACATAGAGTAATATCGAAAATTCTTCGGGAAAGTACATTTAACAAAGAGAAACATTGAAAATTCTACGGGAAAAATACATTTAGCGTAGAGTGATATTGAAAATTCTACGGGAAAAATACATTAAACATAAGAGTAATATTGAAAATTCTACGGGAAAAATACATTAAACATAGGGTTATATTGAAAATTCTACGAGAAAAATACATTAAACATAGAGTAATATTGAAATTTCTACGGGAAAATGCATTTGAAAAAAATTGATATAATCTTTACTGAATTCTTTGTGATTAGAATGTCCTCCTCTCTTTCAGATATCAGTCCCCAGGGTCGTTTGATGAATTTTGGAGGATGAAAACTCAGCACAGTGCTAAGAGTGGTGCTAATAGAAAGAAAAACTTTCCTGCCGGTGAATCTAATCTGTATCGAAAGAAAATGAGAAAAATGACTGAAAAACAGACTGTTGATGGAGCAGGTGGTGACAGGGCAAGGGGTGAAGGACAAAGGTCAAAGGGTCAGCAAAGTGCAAAAAGTTCATTTGGTCAACAAAGTGCAAAAAGTTCATCAACAGTAAAACAGAGTGGGGACAGCTGATTGTTCAGGAAACCTTAAGTTCATGAGTTCCTAACAACAGAAGGACATACAGACCATAGCACTATGTTGTAGCATCTTAGACAAATGTTAGAGGGAAAAGGAGTCAATAAAATAAGCAGTTTGATTGAAGTTATATAATGTCTTCCATACTGTTAAAATATGTTCCAGAGAAGTTCATACAAAAGATATTTATTAGAAAGGGATAACTGAGGTGACTGAAAGTTGATAGGGTTATACAATGAACCTAAAGAAGAGTTTTGAATTTGTACATGACATGGAATTTGTTTTACTTAATTTAGTCAAGCGGATATGTTAAGTTTGCTTTAAGTATGTGAGGACATACTGATTGGTGAATGTTGATTGGGTTACATGGTCATGATACATAAACTGGAAAATGATAAACTTATTTGATCTTATTTGGACAGTTAGTAAAATGTCTTAGTATGTATCAATAAAATTTGTTTATTGAATATTGATAGTTTCTATATTTACATGTCCTTCTGTATGGTATATCACATTTTTACGTACTGTATAAGTAGAATCATTCACTGGTACTTTTCTTTTGCGGTTTATAAAAGTAAACCATTTCACATGGACAATGATTTGTGGATCTGACCCTCTTAGTATTGTATCATGTATTTGGTATTCATATTCACTGAGACAAACTTTTGCAGTTCAGAGCTAACAACAAAAGTAGCGAAGGTTAATACAAAGCCAATGCTTCCACGGATACAGTACTTTTGTGACATCTTACTTGGTATACTTCATACATCTTTCTAACTCTAAGTATGATGAGACTTAGCATTCAATGTATCGGTCAAGGTCATTTTCAAAGTCAACTGACACCAAACTGATTGGAAATTGTGACAAATATCACAAGTCGATTGTGAACAGCAGAATTGTACATAACACTGGTTGCCTAGAGTAATAAATAAAGTGACTTTGTAGGTATACAATACCACACGGCACATGCCAAATATAATGCCCCTTTGACAAATCAAGTCCAACAAAAGCTGCACATTATATGAGCATCCAGAAACTACATGTAAACAAAGAAAAAGTTAGTAGAATGAAAATATTCCCACAAAGAAGACCAAGAAATTAATTTAAGCAAAGAATTTTCACAACACATAAAAGAAGGGAGAGAAACATGAATGCATCACCAAATTTTTTTTAGGGTAATCTGCCATTTTAAAGTAGATGGCATTAAATTACCTTGGTAATGAGTACACAACCCTCCAACGTAACTAGATAAATAAAGATCTACTAAGATGTTTAACTTGTACAAAATACCCTCTAATTGTATGGATTGATGGTTTTAAAAGATCACTGTTGATGTGCACAACATTCCATTATTGCATACAATTTAGCATAGCAAATAATTATAATGCTCATACAAACTAAAATTTCATGAATATTTAGCTCACCTCGATGAAGTTAAGATGAGCTTATGCTATAACCCTGGTGTTCACGTCCCCTTCCGCGTCCGCGTCCGGTTAAAGTTTTTGGGTAACTCAGTATCTGACAAAGTACTGATGCTACAGTGACCAAACTTGCACCAGTGATTGATCTTGGGATACTGAGGTGAACCCATGCATTGGATGTTGCATCTGACCTAATTTTTTCGCTTGAATGATTTTGCCTTTAAAGGCCAATATTGAACAAAGTATAAGTGCTACATGTACCAAACTTACATATAGGATGTATCTTTGATGAAATTTGCATAAAATGACCTTGACCTACTTTTCCCCTTGAGTGATTTTGCCTTTAAAGACCAATATTGAGCAAAGTGTAAGCTCTGCATGTACCAAACATGCATATAGGATGTATCTTTGATCAAACTTGCATAAAATGACCTTGACCTACTTTTTCCGCTTGAGTGATTTTGCCTTTAAAGGTCAATATTGAGCAAAGTATAAGTGCTACATGTACCAAACTTGCATATTGGATGTATCTTTGATCAAACTTTCATAAAATGACCTTGACCTACTTTTTCCGCTTGAGTGATTTTGCCTTTAAAGGCCAATATTGAGCAAAGTATAAGTGCTACATGTACCAAACTTGCATATTGGATGTATCTTTTATCAAACTTTCATAAAATGACCTTGACCTACTTTTTCCACTTGAGTGATTTTGCCTTTAAATGCCAATATTGAGCTAAGTGCTACATGTACCAAACTTGCATATTGGATGTATATTTGATCAAACTTTCAGAAAATGACCTTGACCTACTTTTTCCACTTGAGTGTTTTGATTTTTAAAGCCAATGTACATTTACTTAGAGATATGTCTCATTTGAACTTTGCTGCCGCGAGGTGAGCTTTGTAATCTTTGATAACACTATGTTTATCCTCCTGAGTATCAACTTTCCATTATTGCACACCTTTAAATATACAACATGAATGTACATTTCAAGCATAATGCAGATGAAAAAGAAGTGATTTGACAATTATTGTATTCATATGAAGCCTTCTTTTCTGAATACTTGTACAATTGAAGACTCTGAAATATTGTTCATATAAAATTCATATTGTTGTAAATAACATGCAGGTTACTTACCAAACAGCTCTGGAAGTCTGTCACAGGACTGAAGGTGGCAACTGCACAGTATACAACAATATATACAGATGAGAGTTCGTCTCGGTGGTGTTCACTGTTTGGATACTGTAGACTGAATGCGCCGCTCGACGTCACGGGACTTCCGGTTTCACTGGCACAAGTCAACTCGTACGACGTCTACTCCGCTACATTCCTCCCCCTTTTAGAACAGCTCACCAAGAATTTCCTGAACAATAGCAACGTCAAAACGGCTAGCTTGCTCCGGCTCTAAAGCAACGTCTTTACGGCTTTCGCTTGATTCTGGCTGGTCAACATCAGGAAAGTTTTTGAATTCCCTCCACTGGTCTGGAGTGCTTGCTATAAGTAAGGCCAGCAGACAACGCCAGAACAATAGAGCTGCTGGAGAGTTTACTGGATGGGCAATAAATTGGCTGGGGGCCCAGATTCCAAGGATCCTACATGCAGTCTTGTATACGTAGTAAGTATCCTGACTTATAAAGGCGAAGTAGGGAATCCGGCCCTGGTGGTTTACCCATTCGACAGCGTCATCCAAGGATGCATCTGGTCAAAGCACAGCTCTAACCAGCCATCTCATTGCTGCGACCTGAACTGCAATATCCGCCTCTGTGGCACAGAAATATCGGAAGCATTCCGGGAGGTGCCTTTCTATTACATGGCGTCGTAACCGTTTGTCCGTGGAGTTGCAGGAAGGGATGGGACAGGTAATAGGCTTATTACCTGCATAATGTCTATCTCTGCTTCCTGTGGCTCTCTTCTTAAAAGGAGGCTCTGCATCCAACGTCACCGTGAACGTCGTTCTATTCGGCGAGTGTCTAAACTCCCGGTTATGTCCCCTATCTCTGCTATATCTGTCGCGGCTGGAACTAGCCATGTCTCTTCTTGAAGCTTCGTGACGACTGCGATGTTCCCTGTCACGACCTTGTCTCTCTTTATGTTGATAAGGAGACTTACTTCTATCTCTGTCGGAATGTCTAGAGCTTGAAGCCATCCTGCTGGAATGGAAGGTCTGTGTCAGGATTTTTGTAGGAGGCTTTGACTGTTTCATGGGCTCCTTTGACACACCAGATTTTGCAGGAGGTGCTGGCTTACTAGAAGTCGGTGCATTTTTATTTTCTGGCTCTTTTAGGGTTACGCGTGTCTCGCTTTCAGGAGACAGCTCCAAGCGCTCACTGCTGGTAGGAGGCTTCTCTGGGACACTTTGGACCGTATCCGCGCTGGACGACTCCATTGGCTCTTCAGCTCGTTCCTCGACTGGTTCCTCCGTCTGAGGCCCAACTTTCATAACCGGAAGTTCTGATTCCCCGAGAAATACGAACTGAGGCGGCTCGACTGCTGCGAAGGGAAATATTGGAGCAGGAGGCGCTGTGCTATCGTCTGCAGCGTTTGCCCGAAGAACCGGCAAACTTGGGTCCAAACTGAGCCTAATGTCACGAGTAGGTTCGGACACGTATTCGGCGCAAGGCTTAGTCTTTGATTTCAAGGGCGGCAACTTGGATCCGTCCAGAGAAGGGATGTTGTCCTCAATCCACGTTTCCGGGAAGTCAAATCTGGCATCTCTCCTGACGGTATTAATCCAGGCCGAGTTCCCTAGTCTCTGAGCTAGGGCGTACTGCTTCACCACGCATTCCTCTCGAAGGGAATGCTCAAGAAGGATTAGGATCCTATAAAATCCAGTTGGCTCTAACAGCACGTCCAAGTCACTGGCGCGACGCAGGGTATCGACCCAGGGTTCTTCCTCACCGCGGAAATCCTCGACCTTCACGTATGGACCGGAGGCCTTTTCTTTTCCCTTACCCTTTCCTTTTGACTTGCCTTTCCCCTTGCCTTTTCCTTTGGACTGGCTAGATTCGCCCTTGCCCTTGTTCGTCTCTTTCCTACCGGCGACGCCAAATGTTGTAAAACGGGTATACGTTTTACAAGGTGTCAGTAGTAAGGTATCTACATACCTTGGAGTCGGGCCGACTCCGCCCCAGGTACGGGGGGTTACGGGAGGCTCCCAGGTGAAAGACGTCTGTCCTGCTCAAGCGATTGTCTACTACTGCACTGGATATACGCGAGTCACTACTGTGGCGGGAACTAGGCTAGGAACGGTAACTCTAGCTACTCGTGATTTCCTACATTCCTCCCCGTTTTATTTGGATTCTTTCCCTGGATCCGCTCCCGTGGTTATGTACAAAGTACATTTACAATATTTACAGGACCGAGTATGCCGAGACAGCATCTCCTTCAAACAGACTTATTTCTTTAAAGCTGGAAAGGGTGTTAAAATATCTTATGTTCAACGGTTGTCGTGAACCTCTACTATCACAAAATGTATGATAGATATAATCAATCTGCTTGAATAAAATTATATACAATAGTCTACACTTTTGGTTCTCTATAACGCCGTATTCGGCATCTTCCTTATATGTGCAGACTTGGGTCATTAATAGTCTGTATCCAATTAATCTATTATGTACACCAGGATCTCCAGTTTTCCACGATCGAAGACCTTATATTGGCAGACGGCGACGAAAATATCATTCTTCACAGCAAATGGTCCATGATGGTACTTTGGATTCATCTGCCTTCTCCCCCCTCTCCATACTTTTGAAGAGACATGTGTCGCCAGAATGATATAGATGGCAATACTGGACCGATTTTGGTAAGCATGATGATGTAAGTACATGTAGTCATCGCTGAAAGGCAGCCGGTTACTTTGACTGAGACTTTAAATTTTAACTGTCCAAATACTCATACCATATCCTACTGGAGAATTCAACACAACAGTAACGGTCCAGACACTCATCACAACACATGCGGCTTCCTTGAACAAAGTACTGGATTAACCCCTTCATGTTCCGTTTCTCAAACATGTATGTATATCCATTATCCTTCACAGATAAAACCAAAATGAAGTAGTTTCTTGAGTATTCGTCCTGTCATCATACAGAAGACGTTGAAGTTGGAGCTGGAATAGCTCATCAGATGCGATTTTAAACAAAGGAGGGATCTCTAATATGACTTGGTTGAACCATCCATAGAATAGACATAGAAAGTACCTATCAGTAATTCAGTCTCACAGTCGAGAAGGCAAGACACCCCCCCAATTTCCAATGGAACGGTTGCAAATCTAGGAATGAATAATTTTCCGAAACGAGGCCAGGTGTCCTGGAAGAGGAAGCGACCCCTGACTACATAAGAAAGGAGGGGACCTCCGACAACACTCGGTTGTAGCACCCACAGCAAAACATCAAAACACCCAATGCAAAAAAAAAACAAAAACACAGAGCAGACACCAAAATAAAGAGACGCAAAACAGAAGGGACAAGGAACACCAACTCACACACCATAGAAACATGAAACATAAAAGGCCACGGTGGCACAAACATTGATATGACGACGATCAAATATATTTTTGAAGCCATCAATTCCTGAAAAAAGAAACAAAGAATTTAGTTAGATTGTACCTCTAGTTCGAAATCGGGGAAATTATTCATAGATACCCCATATTTTCTTTTCATATTATTGCACATTGGGTAAAGCTAATACAGATTTTAAATATATTTTGGTTAAAACATGTTTCTACAATGTAAAAGATATGAATTTTGGATTTTTCCATAGGATGTAATTTTAAAGTTGGGGTCATTCGAATTTATAAACGATAAAGATATCCCTACAATCAAGGGGCTATTTGAAACGATTTTATAAAGGGTTCAAAGATTATAAGCACGACAATTAAAAAAAAAACATCATAGGGAGAATATAAGCTCTCACGTCCAGAGGTACGAACTACCTTTAAAGAATGGATAACAAATGATAAACTTTCTTACTTTACCAGTTGTCGAAAGAGAAAGAGAGTTTCGTAATAAAAATTGTTCATTTTAACAAATATTGAAATGAAAGTTCTACGAAAAATCTATGAAAATATAAGGAACCGAATAAGCAATCTATATATCAAATATCAGTCATGCGGAGGGATTAATTATTCTTATTATGTACCTCGGAAATGAAAATCTTTCTCTCTCTCTCTCTCTCTCTCTCTCTCTCTCTCTCGTACTGAGATACTCGATCACTTAATGTTGACGAAGAACGGTCGTTACTTTCCGTTTAATACTGAAATTCATTTTATTCGATATACATTACATGATCACTTCTCCCGGTATTGAATTTCAAGAAAGTTAATTTTTGAAATCCTGAAATCCTGAACGGAACTAACGGACAACTTTCCAGGCGATATCATTTATTTTTTTGTCGACCCTAATAATTTAATTTTTTTACCTTCACAACTTTATATAACTTCAGAAAATAAATTTCATATTATCTGAAACGGCCAAAAAATGTGTCGTCAATTTAATGACATTTTTCATTTTTCACCCTCTTTCTAATACAGTTGCGACACCCTCCCCCTTCCTCAATCCTAGCTATTTATAAGCTGATTAGAATATCAATTTGAGATCCCATCTAGACAGTTAGGAAAGGCTTTACTTAGGATTTCATATCCTATAAAATTTCGATCTCTCACCCTCCCTCCATTATTTAATATTTTCCGTGTTCATGTACAAGTCTTACCAGGAATGGCCCGGGAAGAACCCCCCCCCCCACTCCCCCCCCCCCCCACTCCACCTGCATGGATCCGACAATGAAATTGTACAGGTCTTTAAAAAAAAAAACACTGATGTCTTATTTACTTTGAAAATGGTTAAACCGAAAAATAATTATAAATGTACCATATAAACAAAGAGACACATGTACTATATTTCACATTACGTCATCGTGTGAAAGTGTAGTGTATACACACATCTGACGTCACGAATTTGTACTTTCAATTTCGGCGGAAGTTGCAGACTAGTTCTGTGTTAAATCGCTAGCTTGTTGATATGGGCCTATAAATCGCTGTTTCATGGATAAACGAGACAATATATTTTTATGGAACTACCAATACTTTGTAATTTGAGTTTGTCCGAGTATATGTAAGTGAAAATACCCACGAGTAGAGGACTTCTTTAACCCTAATATGACCTAAAAGACTTTTGCGTGAAAACCTACAAAACATGTCATCAAGTTCGATCAAGTGCGGTTGATTGTTTCTTCAACGCATTCGAAAATTGTTTATATTAGATTTTCTTGAAAGTTCTAAAACGTGGGTCCTGTAGCTTTATGTCCCATATATAACCGACGTGGGTTAAGTAACAGAAACGTGCATGTCTGGTCTATGCTGCAAAGGACCTCGCACGAATTGGCGGGAAATTCGCCCAGATAGCAAAATCTCCTCCAGGGTTACTAAAACTATTCTAAGGTATAAAATATATATTGAATTTTATAGATAGAAAAACTTATCATCTATAATATTTACTTATATGTTTATCATTTATATCACCTACTTGGCATTTGTTCTAAATCGAAGCAACATGGGGTCCGACATTTAGTGTCTGTGGTATAACGTCATACAAATCAATAAAATGAGATGAAATTGAGAAAAAAAGCTCTACTCTTACTTATATTAAGTTATCATAAATTTGGTGATTTAATAAACAGTAGAATTATTGCTCTCCTTCAAAATGTAAACGTCCTCAAATTGAATAGCATCATTTAAGAACAGATAAATTTGCAACACGGACCAGACATGCACGTTTCGGATACTTAATCCTCGTCAGTGATCTTCAAATCTAAGCAATGTAATATTGCCAAAAAAGTATGAAAGTTACTATGCCGAAAAAGCGTACCGAAAGACCTAGCAGGATGGGTGGGATATGATGCTACAGGACCCACGTTTTAGAAATTTTAAGAAATTTTAGAATGCGTTGAAGAAACGATCAACCGAAATTGATCGAACTTGGCTACATGTGCCCTCGGGGACTCCTGGTCCACCAGCAGTGACACTCACCAAGTGGTGTAAATGTAAACGTCTTCAAATTGAATATTTCTTTTCCGTAATCCAGGATAACCACATCATTTGCTTCTTGCGTGACAAATGGCCGTCCAAAGTCGGCACCGGTTGTCCATTGGTCTCGTCGGTTTATGTGTAGTCTTTTGTGTTTGATGTTTACATGTCGTGTGTCTCTTTTCCGTCTCGTGCTGTACTCGTCTTTTGTGTTTTTGCATCGGGTGTTTTTGGTGTTTTGTTGCTGATGCTGCAACGGGGTCTTGTTGGAGATCTCCTCCCTTCTTTGAGAACTACATTTTTGGTTCATCACTATACTCCCAATAGTTGACAATGGAAAAATGCACTTAGTACGTTTACGTTAAGAAAAGATAAGCGAAAAACTATCGAAAAATAAATTGTGTGGTTATTTGTAAAAAGAGAAAAGAGAGTGTTTGACAAATAAAAGAAAATAAAATATAATCGACAACAGTGTTCTTTGTTGTAAGTGTTTGAATGAATATCTAAAAAAAATATAGTCGCAGAATGTTTACCACTCACCCAAACCAATTAAATGACGTCATAGAAGTAACCTTTTCATTAACATATTACATGTTATTGCAATATATCATCACTCTAAACCCATCGAAAGAAAACATGATAGATTTATGTATAATATCCCAAGATTTCGAGCCTTTTCACCCCCCCCCCCTTTTAGCTCACCTGAGTGAAGCTCAAGTGAGCTATTGTCATAGCGCACCGTCCGTCTGTCGTCCGTCGTAAACTTTTCGACATTTTCGACTTCTTCTCCAGAACCAATGAAGGGATTTTGATGAAACTTGGTAGGAATGAAGTACTCATGGTCCCCTACAAGTGTTGTGGTTTTTCGTCCGGATCCATCTTAAGGTGGCGCCATCACAGGCAAAAGTAGGTCACAGGGGATTCTCCTTTGACAAACTTCTTCTTCAGAACGGAAGCACGTATCGACAAACCGAAAGCATCAGGTAGATCAAGAGAGTTGTCTTAAGAAGTGTTGGTATTCTTGGTTCCACTCCGATGTCAAAGTTTTGACGCATTTTTGACATCTTTTTGGACTTTGTCAGAAATGCACATTTTTGCTTTATTTCTTTAAATAACTCAATAAGTGCATGATTTTACACATTCATTTACTGCACATTTATCACAATAGATTTTCATGAAACTTGGCATGAATAAAGTCTGAATGGTCCCCTACAAGTGTTGTTTGTTTTTTCGTCCGGATCAATAACAGATGGCGCCACCACAAGTAAAAGTAGGTCACATGACAGGATGATCTAGAAAGATGTCTTAAGATGAAGTCAAATTATTGTTCCACTCTGAAGTCATTTTCCCCTTTATAATCTTCTTCCCGTTGATACTCATAGTTAACGTAGTTTTCAGATGAGCGATTGTGGGCCTCTTTGACCTCTTGTTTGATATTTCGATCCTGTAGCAAGGTTGGGAACGATACTCTAAAACACTTTTCCAGTTTCCATAGGCTTTAGTGTTTAAATTGACTGTTTTAACACAAATTATAAACAACATAAAGGTCACATATATTACTATTTTAAAACAAATTCAGCAAAATTCATACCAAATTCAGTGTTATATTATGCAACGGCTAAAAGCATTTTGAGGAAGTTCTTCGGTCCCCAAGGGGATATGATAAAATAATATCAGATCCCCCTTTCCAGAATGATCAATTGTATTTTCGATTGCGATTGAATGGCTGTCATCATTACCAACAAAGAAATACTTACCTGATTTGTACATCAGTATGTACATCGAGACAATTACGGAATTTATCAAGTTTTCATGGAGCTGTTGCAACGGGTTTTGTTTGCAACCAGGAGGCGTTGACGATACCCAGGCACCTGTTCGTACTTGGAAATGTTATTCATTCCGAGCTTCACAATCGTTCCAATACAAATTCTAATTATTTTGCCTTGTCTTTTCGACTTTGAGACTGAATTACTGATAGGTACTTCTTTGGTGTCTAATTAACCCTGTGATGATTGACCTTTGTGCTATAGGGTGTATTCTAATCAATCGTAAATTGATATTTCATCAAATTTTGATATCTGGTTTAGAAGATCTTAGGCATAAAGATAGACGGAGGGATGGAAAAAAAAAAACGTACGGACAGATAGACAGACAGACGGATCGACAGACAGACAGACAGACCGACAGACAGACAGACAGACAGACGACAATATACTCCTTCGAAATATTATGAAAAATTAATTTGTGTGGAAATGTTATTCATTCCGAGCTTCACAATCGTTCCAATACAAATTCTAATTATTTTGCCTTGTCTTTTCGACTTTGAGACTGAATTACTGATAGGTACTTCTTTGGTGTCTAATTAACCCTGTGATGATTGACCTTTGTGCTATAGGGTGTATTCTAATCAATCGTAAATTGATATTTCATCAAATTTTGATATCTGGTTTAGAAGATCTCAGGCATAAAGATAGACGGAGGGATGAAAAAAAAACGTACGGACAGATAGACAGACAGACGGATCGACAGACAGACAGACAGACAGACAGACAGACAGACAGACAGACGACAATATACTCCTTCGAAATATTATGAAAAATTAATTTGCAAAAAAAAAAAAAAAACCACAAAGTGTCCACTCTGCTGTCAGAAAGAAGCCGTCCGAAAAAAAAATACTAGTGTGGGATAATGAATCCTCATGAGTGGTCTGTGAGACAAAATGATTGAAATTTGAAGAAATATTTTGGTTAGAGAGAACGGCTTTCACTGGCGTAGGACAAGGGGGGGGGGGGGGGGGGGCAGGGGGGGGGGCACGTGCCCCCCCCCCCCCCCCACTTTTGAAAGTGGGGGGGGGGGGGGTAAGTATGTTTGTGCCCCCCCACTTTTTGACGTAATTTTTGGTCATACAGATATACAAAAACTGCAAAATACCTTTAACTCAGACTATATAGAATATCATTACATGTATATGTTAATGATAGAGGACACAGACAGTATTTTCTGAATAGTCAATATTTTGCTTAAAAAAATTCCTGGCTCGCTTCCGCTCGCCAGCCATTTATTCATGTACTTAAAATTTAGAATTGCATCAGAAATGTTAAAATTTGTGCATACAGAACATGAAAACCCAATATTTATTTTTTAATCTCTTCCTCCCCCCCCTTTTTTAAATTTTTTTTTTTGCTTGTTAGAAATTTTGGGATGTTGTGCCCCTCCACTTTTTCAAGCAGAGCTACGCCATTGGCTTTACTTGTTGTTTAGGATGTATTCAGAAGCTTAATGAAAAGAAAAATAAGACCAAAAATAATTGACGGGATAGCGCAAGGTTGTTAATTTCCTTTATTTTGATGATTATGTAGAGTAAAATTACAAAATATGACAAATTTTGAAATATTACATTGGGTTTAGTTGCAGTAAAAGAAAAGCTTCTCTTTGATGATGAAAATTAATTAATTGAGCAATTTTGGAAAAAAATGAAAAATTATCAAAATAATGAGAACATTATTAAAATTCGACAAAAATTTCAAACACATAGTCATGGGGAACATTTTAACAAGCTCCAAACTGAAACAATCAGACAAGCATCTGTTGTTTCATGTCAACATTAATCTCGCTACAAAGAAAGACAACGTTTTGAGTATGTTGATTTAGAAATTAAATATTCTTTTGTTTATCCTTTTTGTATGAAGGTCTTTGTGTTTACAACTGCCGTACTACAGCATGGACATTTGGGGTCGCTACACATACAGTACCTATATCACAAGCACTTCACGGAATTAGTCGTCGTTACCCAACAAAAAGGTACCAGATTATAACTTTCCTTTCTTTGTGTTCTTCACATTAGAAATTGAGGTTTGCATCGGGGTGTTTT
Organism: Pinctada imbricata; assembly: GCA_033119305.1. Classification (NCBI taxonomy): domain Eukaryota; kingdom Metazoa; phylum Mollusca; class Bivalvia; order Pterioida; family Pteriidae; genus Pinctada; species Pinctada imbricata. The sequence continues at coordinate 37,651,968 of VSWD01000005.1, read as the reverse complement.
GGTGTTTTGCTGTTGATGCTGCAACGGGGTCTTGTTGGAGATCTTCTCCCGTCTTGTGAGTTGTTTTGCTTTGGATGTATATAGTATAACGTAATTCATCATTGTATTTTGAAATCGAGGTGTATTAGATATGTATATTTGTCAAGTCTACACAAAAAATCACAATGAAACATCAATGTAACAAACATTAGAAAGCATCAGAAGTAGAACATGTATATGGAGATTTATAAAGTTACAGAATGATCTCTAACGACACCACAGAGAGCATACACAAGGTGGCAAGAACAAGTAACCACATCAATAAAAATTAGGAGACAACGATAAAAAAAAAAGAAAAATAAAGATGAAGTGCAGTTCCAAATTTCCTGTAGTGTCTATTCTGGAGCATAGTAAACCTCCTTTAATTTCGATATTTAAATCGATAGAGCTGGAAAGAAGTAATTAAATGCGGTCCATCAGACATAAATGTTTGGGATAATGAGTCCTTATCAGTGGTACTTTGAACCGTCGATGCTCAATTTGGCACTCTATTGTAAGAAAGGAGGGGATCACCAACAGGACTCGGTTGCAGCACTAGCAGCAACACATCAAACACCCAAAGTGAAAATATGGAGAAAACACACACAGCAAGGGACGAGGATCAAACAAGATATCAAACATCGAACATAAAAGACAACACATTAACTAACGAGACATACGGACAATCGGTGCCGACTTAGGACGGCCATCAGCTACGTTAGTAACAGATGGTGTGGTTATCCTGGATTACGTTCGCACAACCCTCCCACTTTTCCGGTCATACAAAGGTCTCGAAGAACACACAATTGTAGTGTAAAATAACCTCCTCACTGTAAGATGACCAAACAAACAAGACAGCACAACGCATAGACCCAAGCAAATTAGATGAATATGTATATAAATGGGGTAGGGGCGTACGAAATGCAGTCCGTTCTCTGTAACGAGCTGTGGATAAATTTCATTCTTATATGAGTTAAAGAAGATCCTGATGAAAATTTCAACAGCACTCACAACAGAGCACCAAATTGAGCATCGACGGAAACCTAGCTAGCTAGAGGTGGGACCAGGTGCCCGGGAGGAGTAAGCATCCCCTCTTGGCTAGCCGCATCCGCCGGATTACGTGCGCACAACCCTACCACTTTTCCGAGGAAAGCACAATTGTGGTGTAAAACAACCTCCTCATTGTAAGATGATCACAAACAAAGAAGACCGTAAAACGCAGGGGCCCCAGCAACATAGATAAATATGTAAAATGTTATAAAAAGAGGGCGTGCGTAATACAGTCCGTGCTGTAATTTGAAGACGTTGAACACGGAATATGAGAATACATGTATGTACTCTGAAGTACATGTATACCTCTACATTAATAAGTGTATTAAGGTTTGGATTGCGACTACAGGGAGATAACTCTATTTTCATATCACGTAATATTTGAAACCGACGTGGACGATAAATGGTATAAGCTCAGTTTGTTGCATTATTTCAGAAAAAAATAAAACTCCTTGAAATTTTCATTGCTGAATGGGTATTTTGGGGAAAAATGGATATTTTTCAATGAAAAATCGTCGAAAATAGGAAAATAATTGTCATTTTCGCACGAGTTCTGCTTCTAAAGATTCAAACATCAGAATATATACTATTCATTATACTCTTTAAAAATGAGAGAATTAGAAATTCGAACTTCGAATAAATCTCTATGGTTTTGGGTCAAAATGTGGATTTTTTGAACAAATTATTGTGCTATTTATAGAAAAGTCATTTTACCCCAAAACGAATTCGGGTACATATTGGTTTGGCTGCTTTAGGATAAAGCAATACCATAGCTCTATACATAGAAAAAAATTGTGTACCTGGCGACCTTCTAGCTATTAATAAAAATAACGAGTTGTTGCCGTGGCAACCAGCAAAATCGTATCTATAAGAAAATACACTCTGTAGAACTGCTTATTTTATCAGAATTTTTCAAAATAGGCTTTAATTCATACACAAGTTATAAGAATCCAGAAAAATAAGGGTATATATGACTTTTTCAATTTTCACGCATTGCAGAGGTATGTAAAGTTATGATGTGGTATTCTCTAAAATGATGAAAATGTTAGAATAGGCCAAAAATTGATGTCTATAGCCAAAAAACGAGACGGACAAATTTTGATTTTTTGATCTGAATAGTTTGAGGAGATGTTCCTCTACATGTGGACATATCCATCTTTCTTCTACCTCATTTCTATTAAAAGTCGCCACCCTGACCTTAATCATATTATCAATCTATTCTATTTCTATTAATTTGCTAGAGCAAAGCCTTTCTCTAGCATCATTATTGGAGAGTAAGTGCATTATTTATTCACCTTTTCTGTTTTTTGTTTCAGGGGAAGCAGATGGACCTTCACAACATGTTACTACAAGAGATGTTAGAACGGTGATCGAAGGGTATAAATAAAGAGGAAAGGATGCAGACCTTCACGATAACTTTGTTTTCATGTTCATTTTGATGTTAAAAAGAGACATTTGTTCATAAATAGATGTACTTGGTATTTCAAATAAAATAAGGTTCTTATAAATATTGTATATACATTTAGATATTTTATAGAAAAATCAGCGTCGTGGTCTAGTGGTTACAGGCAGAATCTGAAAAGGTGCCCGAGTCCGGTCGACCACATACTCCTCTTTGTTCTGTGGTACGTACTAAAAGTGTCCTATACTTTGTGTGTACATAACTGTTGTGTTTAAATGAAATGTTGTAAAGACATATTAAACAATGAATTGATATCTTTCGTCAAAATACAACTATTCTTTCTGATTGCTTTTTTTTCTGTGGAAAAAAAAAACATTAGACAAGAGCACTCAATGATTACGTGTGACACAGCACTAAAGATTAGCAAACAAGAGATACCAATCACAACTAAACTGCCAAAGAACAAAATATTCTTTGTAAATGACAAATATGAATAATGACCATATCCCTGTATGCAGCACAAAATCGATAATTCAGAAACCGAAGACATACAAAATCAGGATAATACAGGAACCAAAGCAAAGAAAGGAGGGGGGGATCTCCAACAACACTAGGTTGCAGCACCCACAGCAAAATCCCAAAACACCCATGCAAAAAAACACAGAACAGACACCCACAGAAAGAGACGCAAAAGGGACAAGGAACACCAACTCACACCATAGAAACATGAAACATAAAAGACTAGACATAAACCAACGAGACCAATGGGCAACCGGTGCCGACTTAGGACGGTCATCTGCCACGTAGCAGACGGTGTGGTTATCCTGGATTACGTGCGCACAACCCTCCCACTATTCCGATTTCCCAGAGGTCTCGAAGAACGCACAATTATGGTGTAAAACAACCTCCTCACTGTTAGATGATCACACACAAACAAGACCGTAAAACACAGGGGTCCAAGCAACACAGATGAATATGTAAATGGATATAAAAAGAGGACGTGCGTAATACAGTCTGTGCAAACAAACAAAAACTTCCACCATATGAAAAGAAGCGAATTCCCGATGTGGGAGTAAGACCAGGTGCCCAGAAAGAGTAAGTATATCCTGCTTGCATGCAACAGCAGCCGCTTCAATTCGGTAGAACTGTCACATAGGAGCTATTTTATCTCTGGAAGGCGACGCCATGAGCAAGGCATATGCGATCAATCATGTTTCTGCTATAAGATGGTCATGCTAATTCAGTACCTGTACAATAGAAAACGAAATTGTAGTATAAAGAAAACGAAAGTTGTAGACATATCAAGTGTTCGAAACTTGATAGATCTACAAGTATATCATAAAGATAAACATGGGTCTATCGAACCTCTATTAATTGAATCATTTTAATTCATTATTGAATAATTAACAAATAATGTGTTTGTGTAATTCTAAGTATTTCTACTGGTCAATCGCATTTATTGTAACTTCCGTTACGCATACGCGACATAACAAAATCGTGAGCATGTAGAGAGATTGAATAAACGCCGGCTCGATTTTTTTCTCTCTCAATTTGTTTGTTGTTAGGGAACTATGTCGTAACAGTTTAATATTTTCATACACCATGCACTCAAACGTTTATTTTCATTAGAATTGTACGAATTCGGAATAAATTCGTATGTTTGGTTCACTACGCTACGCGGTTTTACACAATTTGTGATACGACAACTGACACTTCATTATCCAATAAAATGGCAAAAATAAACATTCAATTCTTAATCATTAAGTTTTCACAATGAGGTTTTTGAATAATGCTTTAATTGCTTCGTTGAACAGGGAACGTTCTATGTCTTTAAGTGCATGATGAAAAAATAAATACTGCCATGAATAATCTCTATTCCGGACCATTAGATTTGATAAGGGAAGCAAAATATGAATACATAAATGCATTACAATTTTAAAGGTTAATAGAAAGGTAGTTTTTTTTCAAAATTCATGGATGTTTTAATTGATTTTATAATTTATCGAATGTTCATTCATCAAACAGCAGCTTTCATACTTACTTTAAAATCGCTCAGACGCTGAATCGGTTGGATAGTTTTTCTTTGGTGAAACATCTTAAATCTTCTCTCCAGGTATTTTTGTCGGTTGGTTCTTCCTCTTCCTGCTTGATGTTTCTAATGGCAACATGTAAACAACATTCGTTTTTGAATGGTAAAAAAGAGGAATATATCTTTTTGCATGCGAGGAGTACCTTACTGTTTCCTTCTACGTCTTGGCTATTGGTGTAGAACTCTGATCCATGATTTTATCTCAGAGAGAAATTTGAGAAAAGAAAAGAAGAAAAACAACATTTCGATGATAAACTTTCCTAGATCTCAATCAAGGGAATTTCATATTATTTGCGATTCTATTCTACCTATCCGATAAATTATTATTTTACAGAGGTAAGTAATCGATTATAACCACGGGACGATCACTTGTTCTAAACACGGTCACGGCTTTCTAATTTTTCTTTGCAGACTGGTTCCACGGCCAAATTGATACTATTTCCACAGTATGTAATGTGCTTCTGCGATGTAATATACATGTAATTATCTTCTACTGTAATCGCGACTATTTTCTTCTGTTTTTTATGCATTATGGGTTATTTACTTTGTTTCTTCAGTTTTCTCCCAAACATTCTCTCCGTTTTAGTTCTTTTATAAAACAATTACCAATATGCGTTAATGGTATCTACATATTTCACCCAAAAGCATAAACGATGAGTAAGCAGTGACTTTTTGCAAATTTTCCCTCTTTATGCCTTTTTGTATTTTCATACGTAAATCGATCACATTTTCGATGCTCGAGAAATGTGCATGTTCGGTTTAACAGGATGAAAGCGGCATAAGCTTTAGAATTTCGTTTGATTATTTTCTCTGCTAAAAATATACAAATAACATACAATCGGGCGACACATTTTTACGGCAATGGCGACGCGTTTTCCGGGTGAAGCGAATGCTTTCTTTTGTTAGAGGACTGAGTCTGCGATTTTATTTTTACGTTGAATATACATTTGCTCTACAGTAAAGGGTTCTCATTAGCAAAAAAAAACTTAAAGTAATGATCGGAAGTGTTCTTCTGAGGAGTCCTTATGTAATTTAGCAGTAAAAAGGCATATTAGAGCATAAAACGAAGTAATGAAGGGTCTGCATAAAGATAATTTGTGTGGTTATACGGATAACCTGTATAGAATCTCAGTTTGAAAAAAGAATAATACGAAACCGATTTGCATTAAGTGATGAAATTAACCCTATGCATACTAAAGAAAACATGTACCTTTCGAAAGAGGAGAGTTGAAAATCATGTAATTTATTGTTTTATTTTTAAAAAGACTTTCGTATTATCTGCTTGGTGTTTTGAAATAAAAATAATATCTTGACACAAGGAATTCTAAAGAAAGGAAGGGATCTCCAACAACACTCAGTTGCAGCACCCAGAGCAACACCCCAAGAACCCCATTCTAAAGCAATGTCGTTATGACGTCGAATTTCATTTGTTGTTTGCTCCCTAGTAACGGCAGGGAAAGAAGAGGCGAACTCCCGATATGGGAATGAGACCAAGTGCTCCGCTAGCGAATCGCCAGAAAAACTCACTTTGCAACCTTAAACTCAGCATTTACCGTCTGCAAACATAACGTCAGTATCTATTTATTCCCATTCTAATGCAATCTATACCGTCTGCAAACATAACGTCAGAAGGTATTTATTATTTAATGCAAAACACAGAGAATATACCCACGCAAAATGAAATAAGAACACCAACTCACACCATAGAAACATGAAACAATGACAAATATGGATATTGACCATATCCCTGTATACTGCACAAAATCAATAATTCATAAAATCAGAAACCGAAGGCATACAAAATCAGGATAAAACAGGAACTTAAGTAAAATAACAAAAACCTCCATCATATGAAAAGAAGCGAAACAGATTACATATAAACAAACGAGAACAATGTGAAACCGGCGCCGATTTAGGAAGGCCATCTGCTTCGCAAGACGGTGTAGTTATCCGGATAACGAGCACACAACCCTCCAACTTTTCTTATCCGATTACTCAGAGGTTTCAAATTACGCACAATTGTGGTGTAAAATTAACTCCGCACTGTAAGATGAACATACAACAGACAGCATGGTGCAGGGGCCCAAGAAATGTTAGACGTCTTCAAATTTAATAGCATCATTTAAATGCAGATAACTTTTCGACATTGACCAGACATGCACGTTTCGGGTACTTAACCCTCGTCAGTGATCCTCAATCTAAACTATGTAATATTGCCAAATAACACATCGGTAGATATGTAAATGGATATGAAAAGCAGAAGGCATACGAAATACAGTCAGCGCTCTGCCGACGACAGCGAGCTCGTGCATGAGGTCACCCGAGGAGTCTGACTGACATTCAGGGAGGACAGGTGGTCGAGGCACTGTCTTCTCTAAAGAAGTTTGGACAGGGTATGTCATGGAATCCTGTCGGGTGCACCTAGCCCAACAGGGGATGCTTTCTCATCCCGGGTACCTGATCCTATCTCTAGCTTGCTAGGGTCTGTCGATGCTCAATTTGGTGCTCTATTGTGATAAAGAGATCCTGACAGCACTCCCAATAGAGCACGAAATTGTGAGTGCTGTTGAAATTGTGAGTGCTATTAAAATTGTAGTCGGATTTTCTTTATCTCATTTGTAACCTAGCTAATAAAGAAAATTACGTAATATGAACATAACAGTATTAGCATCATGATGTTGTATTTGTTTCGATATTCATAAAAATGTTAAAAATACATTGTGTAAGAAATGTTCAAAAGTAAATATTTTAACACATTGAGTCTTTAACCTTTACTTAGGGCATTCCTCAATTTCAACTATTGGCGTCACGTTTAAAGCTGGTACAATGTGCTAGTGGTATTTTCAAATTTAAAGATTGCTTATTATTTTACTTATTGTTATATTTGAAGATCGATGATAGAAACAAGTTCTATGATTATAATCTCTTTCCAGAAGCTGGAAAAGTAAGAAATTTTGTAGGAAGTGTTTGAGGAAATAATTTCCTTAATTCTCTTTTATTTCTTTTTTTCAGGAAATGATGGGTTTGATAATACAGTTCTTCGTAGTCATATCAATATTTTTACGCTCGACTGAGACTTTAAATTTTAATTGTCCAAATACGCATACCATATCCTACTGGAGAATTCAACACAACAGTAACGGTCCAGACACTCATCACAATACATGCGGCTTCCTTGAACAAACCACTGGATTAACTCCTTCATGTTCGATTTCTCAAACATGTTTGTATATCCATTATCCTTCATAAATACATATTTTGTTGTATAGTTTTCGAATAGCCTTCTATCCCCATATCGAGTGCAATTTATTACATTAGATGCTACATGAAGAAGCAGGGGTCTCCAACACGACCCGGTTGCAGCATTCTTAGAACATGAAAAGAAGGGATCCCCATTAAGATTCGATTGCAGCACCCACAGCAAAAACCCAAGGGAAAACAAAGAGAAGACATCCACAGTAAGAGACACAGAAGGACAAAAAACATTGAAGGAATAAAATGTAAAATCCAGAGTTACCAAGCGCATTTATAGAGAAGGGAGGAGATCTCCAACAAGACCCCGTTGCAGCATCAACAGCAAAACACCAAAACACCCAATGCAAAAACACAAAAGACGAGTACAGCACGAGACGGAAAAGAGACACACGACATGTAAACATCAAACACAAAAGACTACACATAAACCGACGAGACCAATGGGTAACCGGTGCCGACTTTGGACGGCCATTTGTCACGCAAGTAGCAGATGGTGTGGTTATCCTGGATTACGTGCGCACAATAACTCTAACCCTTGTACAAGAGAGTTAAACATCAAACACGACATCAAGACACTAAACACAAAAGACTTCTGTAACATAGAAACTAACAACACAACTTAGCAATTAGTGCCGACTCCTGGACGGTTATCTGCCGCGTCAATGGCAAATGATGTAGTTACAGATTTCATGTACAAAACCCTCCCATTTGTCCGGTTACTTAATGGTTTCGTAGCATGTCTGTAATATAGAGACAGACGGTTATCCGCCGCGTTAATGGCAAATGATATAGTTACAGATTTCGTGTCCGGTTACTCAGTTGTTTCGAAGCATACACAACTGTTGTGTAATATATCCTCCAGTCCATCATTGAAATATATTTAATGTACAATACGATGGTAACAATATATAATGGAAATCAAGAAATATGCTCAATAGTTAATGCTTATTTCATCGGAAATTTGTTCGTATGCTCGTATGCTTAGGAGGCTCTTACGTATACTTATATTAAACATTTATATTCTAAGTCTCAAGATGAAATAATCATCAAAGAATTACCATCATCTATTGAGTCTTAAAGTCGAGAAGGCAGGACAAAGTCTTTAGAATTCATGTGGAACAGTCGCGAACCTGAACAAATGCAAACCCAAATCTATTACATTGTTTTACACTACTTTCGTCTTTCATATACATCTTTTTACGTTGTGAAGTGCACTCTAATAGAAATAATGATTGCCAAAAATAGCAACTTCAAAAAAGATATGCGTGCAATAAGAGCTGAAAACTATTTTTGTTGTAGAATAAAAGTTTTAGGAAACAATATTATGTTAAATGTCTTCAAATTAAATAGCATCATTAAAGAGCAGATACATTTTTAGCATAGAGCAGAAATGCACGTTACGGGTACTTAACCCTTATCTCATTTGTTCTAATAGCACTTCAATACCATTTGGTATCGTTGGTTTATGTGCTTGTCTGTCTTGTGTTTTCGCATTGGGTGTTTTGATGATTTGCTGTTGATACTGTAACTGATCCTGGTTAGAGTCTCCCCACCCTATTTTCTTTAAGGGCAGTATTTTTTTTTTCAATTTACGAAGATTTTTTAAGAAGATAATAAGCTCATTTGTAATTTTGTTTATAGATACGATATCCTATTGGAATAGTAACACCTTGGCTTTCCAATGTCCAGTTGATTCTTACCTCAGTGGATTTAGTAGTCAGCATGGTAGTACCAGTTTTACTTTTTGGATTCATTTTTCAATACCTTACAAGTCCATGACATTTACTTGCTGCAGTCTTCCAGGTACGTTTTAATTTGTACAAATGTACTTATGAAATTCTAATTCACGTCATTTACCGGTATATATAGATTTACTAGTATTTTTATTAACGATTGGGTATTTGCTGATTTTCAAAATGAATGCAATCTTTAAAATTTTACAAATGCATTTTAAAAGTATATGTGTTAAATGTATGAAGGCCCTGTAAATCTATATGCTCCTCTACCGAAGTTTTTGGAAAATCATATTTGCAAAGAAAACCAAATTGCCCTCTTCTGCTGTCACAGTGCGGCCTTTTAGACAAAACACAGCACCTGGTCTCTTTCTCATATCGGGAGTTCGCTTCTTTTCATGTGGCGGAGGTTTTTTTTCTTGTTTGTTTTGGTTCCTGTTTTATCCTGATTTTGTATGCCTTCGGTTTCTGATTTTCTGAATTATCGATTTTGTGCTGTATACAGGGATATGGTCATTATCCATATTTGTCATTCTAAATCCGATGCACAAGACATGCATGTTTCGGACAATGAATCATGTGGATTGCACTTTAACTTTAACTTATTTAAGCCAAAATGATCAAATGAAAAAAACAATATAAGTGTGCAGCTACATATTTAATTACTAAATTTCAGGTATTTTCCTTGATGTATTCAAACGCGTAATATAATGAAGAGTGTGGCCAAAAAGTATTAGAGGGATGGTACAATGATACTAATCTCCCATATTTTGATAATAATTCAGAATGAAATGACATAATTAAAAAAAATTAAAATTTAACAATGAATCTGTTTTTAGTCAAAGAAAAGCTTCTCTCTGATTATGGAAAGAAAACTTGAAACACTTCGTCAGGGGGACCTTTTTATAGAGTTAAGAAATGAATATTATATTTTTTCTGTTGATGCAGGTATCACCCGAACAACTGGACAGAAAACGCACACTGATGCAAAAGTTTCCTTTCCAATTTTTCGGGTGATACCTGCATCAACAGGAAAATAAAATATTCATTTCTCATCATTTAATTATCATCTATTTCTGGAAAACATACTGTTTTCTTGGATCTAAAACAACCAATCACCGCACTTTATTTCGTAAGTCGGAGGGTTTCGCAGTGATACATCTGCCAAAACAATTTATGGCAGCCGCCATGATTCAAACAGCCAACGATAGTCTCTCAATATCTTTGGAATAAGGACCAGTGTGAGCAAATTCTACATGCTCTGTTAATTTTTGAGTAAGTAGAATAGAAATGGTACCCTTGAAATGATAAGCAAACATCAAGAAATTGTATTTTCAGCAACGAGTTCATTCGTGTTTCAGGGAACCCCCGGTTCTAAAATAGTGATAAAAAGACTTCCGTGAAAAATTGTGTTGATCGATGTATCAACAAAATTTCCCAGCCAATCAGAAACTTCGTTTCTTGAAAATGACAATGGAAATTGAATGATTCCAAATTGACACAAGCTAGCACCGTGTCATATCAAAATTCATCTCGCTACAATGAAACAATGGAGCTCGCAAAAAAGTTCCCCGCGAGGGGTTTGACAGTAAGTGTTTTGAATATTTTTCCCTGACGTGGTCGCCATAGCACTTTCTATATAGATATACCATCGGACAGCGCAATGTATGTATTTTATATAGTTTTTATTTTCGTGCATGAACGTCGACGGCGGGTGCGGCTAGCCAACAGGGGATGCTTACTCCTCCCGGGCACCTGATCCCACCTCCAGCTTGCTGGGGGTTCGTCGATGCTCAGTTTGGTGCTCTATTGTGAGTGCTGTTGAGATTATTGTCAGGATCTTCTTTAACTCATAACTATTTTTCTGATTTTATTTATCAACCATATTGTCTGCTCTCCAATTTCACACCTAGGCCTATGTGTTTATGACTGCCGCACTACAGGATGGACATCTGGGGACGCTACACATACAGTTCCTATTTCACAAGCACTTCACGGAATCAGTCGTCGTTATGCTTCAGTAAGGTATGTTTTATATGTTTAGATACCTTAATGTAACTTCCCCTTCTGCTTGATTTCATATAAGAGATTGTGCTTACATCGTTGGTTTAAGTGCTTGTCTTTTGTTTTTTTATGATGTGTTGTGGTATTCCTTGTCCCCTTTACGTCTCTTGCTGTAAGTGCCTGCTCTGTTTTTTCTATAGGCGTTTATGTGTTTAGCTGTGGGTGCTGCAACCGAGTGACGTCGGTGATCTCATCCTTTTTGTGAGGTGTTTGCTTTAGATCAAAGGAGAGGATCTCCAACAATACTCGGTTGTAATAATGTCGAAGGGTTCCAACTCTATACCTTTTTGAAGAAAATTCCAAACCAATTTCCATGCACCAGACACGTGTTTCGAATATTAAATTCTCATCAGTGATGCTTTCAGCGGAGCCACCAAAATAATTTTAGTAGCGCCCTCTTTATTTTTTTAAAGTTAGATTTTTACATTTTCATTACATAGAGTGCGCGGCCTTCAAATTTCCTGTAGGGTCGATTCAGTAGCATATCCAAATAAAATCTATGTTCAAAATAGCATTGGAGGGATGGTGCTAAGATGTTAAACTCCTTTAATTTCGATGATATTTATCGGAGAAATGGCTAGTTTCCGAAATAGCAAAAAAATATATATGATGTCACATTAATAAAAGGCCAAAACAAAGCTTCTTTCAGGTGACAGAGCTTGAAAGAAGTAATTAATACACTTGACAAACATCAGGTCACGGGGAACGATTTTATTAATAATGTCGAAGGGTTCCAACTTTATACCTTCTTGAAGAAAATTCCAAACCAATTTCCATGCACCAGACACTTGTTTCGAATATTTAGAAATTCTCATCAGTGATGCTTTCAGCGGAGCCACCGAAAATAATTTCAGTAGCGCCCTCTTTAATTTTTGAAGTTTGAAGTTAGTTTTTTATATTTACATTACAGAGAGTGCGCGGCTCCAAATTTACTGTGCAACACTCACAGCAAAACCCCTAAACAACCAATACTAAAAACAAAGAGAGCAGACACGCACAGATAGAGACACAAAAGGTACAAGGAACGCCAAATCACATAGAAACATCAAACACAAATGACTACACATTAACAAGACAAATGGGCAATCGTTGCCGACTTAGCACAACCTCCTCATTGTCAGATGACCACACACAAACGCAAGGGCCCAGGCAACACAGATTCATATGTTAATGGATATAACAATAGGGTATGCGTAATACAGTCCGTGCTCTGCCGACGCTAGCTCATGTATGTTATCACCCGAGGAGTCCGACTGGCATTCAGAGAGGACAGGTGGTCGGGAACCTATCTTCTCCGAAGAGGTTTGGACAGAGCCCGTCATGGAACATTCGGAGAAAACGATTAAAAAGAAAAGCGAAATGTCCAACTCTGATACCTAAGAGCAGCCCTCTATACAGACATTTATAAATGCCATCACCAGACATGCATCTTTTGGATAATAAATCCTTGGCTTGATCTCTAGCTCTTCGTTGATGTCTAATAACTGTCCATTTCGTGTACGTTCAAACATTGTCTCTTTAGATTTCCTATTTATTTGATTATTCTTATGTTTACCAATACTTTAAATAAGGTTTTGAATTTTAGTGATTATCTGAAATAATTTCTTACTAAGATAATGGTACATCCTCAACATCTCGACCCCTTAGTGTTCACATTGGAACAAGCATTCACGATACTTTTGTGTTGTCGTACATATATTGAATATCTTTCAATTTAAAGAGAAATCTATTTCGTTTTGATTTGTACATAATCTGCCTTTTTCAGCGATAGCAGGTGGACTTTTACAACATGTTATTACAAGAGATGTTGAAATGGCGATGGATATTTGTCAAGAGGATACAGACAATCGCGGACAATTGTTATTTTCCACTTCGTTTTATATATACGAAAGAATAAAAAGTTCGTAAACAGATGTACATAACATTTCAAACAGAATAAGATAGAAATGGATTACATAAAGAAAAGTTAGCCACTGTTGAATTAAATTTGATTTAGACCTTCCCCTTTTTTGCTATGAAAAAATAGATGAACACACTACAGCTACACATGACAATGCAAAGCACACGCTCTGGACCGCAATAAACTAATTACACAAAATTAAAAAAAGGTTTTATCATTTAATAAATAAGGAAAAAAAAACCTCGATAGATCTACAAGTTTATCATGTATATCCTATGTGTTTCTATGAAGCTGTGTTAATATCATTGTTTGTCTTACTTTTCTGTTCTCGTGAAAAAAATTGTTTCATATGTTGTAGTATTTGTCAGCCTTTTGATTATTATTTTTGGAAAATGATTTCGGGTTTGGTGTTTGACTATCATTCACTCATGTTCTCTTTCATTAATGTAAATAATTCTCTGGCATATTGGTCTAGTCATACAAACTTCTGCTACGAGAAAGGGGAAAAGAGGTTATCTGCTCGCAATCATTAACATATATATACTGACTCCCAAAAGAAACGTTACATGATAACGTTCGAAATAATTTTTCAATAATTATTTAAATTTTTTCTTTTTAAATAAAAGATTGTATTGTAAGTTTAGTTGCTACACAGAACTCAAGCTTACACGTTGTTCACTCATCCATTAAGCCAGTACGAAGATTTTGATGATTTGCACGAGCTACGCGATACCTATATATACAGGTAACACTCAGGTAAAATAAACATCGTGTTCGATAGAGTATGTTCTCATACAACAAAAACACATAACAGTTAACGAAAAATCTCGCTGCACAAAATGCCTCGATTGAATAAAGAACAGCCCCTTTCGGGCAGTTGGAATGATAGAGGCAGGTCGACGTCATTTTGACGTCGCGTCGCATTTTGGAATGACGCGTAATTACAGGACCACTGGATCAGTAAACGACCGTCGTCGATCTGGCAGGCCTCGAGTAACCACTGCTGCTCAAGACCGATATATAGTGACGTCACACCTACGCAATAGATTTCTGACAGTTCCGTCCACAAACATAGGAAAAGGAAGGGAGGATATCTCCAACAAGACACCGTTGCAGCAACAACAGTAAAAGACCAAAACACCCGATGCAAAAACACAAAAGACGGGTAAAGCACGAGACGGAAAAGAGACACACGACATGTAAACATCAAACTCAAAAGACTACACATACACCGACGAGACCAATGGGTAACCGGTGCCGACTTTGGACGGCCATCTGTCACGCAAGTAGCAAATGGTGTGGTTATCCTGGATTACGTGCGCACAACCCTCTCACTTCTCCAATTACCCAGAGGTCTCGAAGAACGTACAAGTGTGGTGTAAAACAACCTCCTCACTGTAAGATGACATCACACAAACAAGACCGCGAAACGCAGAGGCACCAGAGACACAGTTGAATATGTAAATGGATATAAAAAGAGGGCATGCGTAATACAGTCCGTGCTCTGCCGGCTGTAGCGAGCTCATGTATGTAATTACCCGAGGAGTCCGACTGACATTCAGAGAGGACAGGTGGTCGGGGCCCTGTCTTCTCTAAAGAGATTTGGAAAGGGCCCGTCATGGAGTCCCGTCGTCACAGTCAGTCAGAGTGCAAGTCTCAAGGATGCGCTTGTACAAGACTGTAGATTGGTCAAGTACCAAGCCTAGTGTCCGTCTGGTGACATTAGGATCATATCCACGGTATAAAAGGCGTTTGATGATTCTGACGCATTTTCGATGGTTATGCTGCCTACCTTTGATCCTTTTTATTTTGTTTATCATATCACCATAAAAGACAGGTTGTGTAATACCCATAGTAATGTACTCTGTTGCATGTATAGATCCAAATTTTAAAAGAAGTTGACTGTAATTTTTGTAAAATTTCCAGAAAGTCTTAACTAGTTTATGAAAGCGGAAACCTTGACTGAAAAGTGTTTTGGTAATTTGTAAATTTCTACTGTGAAAATCCAAAATATCAGTACATGCTCTAGCGTACCAGATAAGCTGTGATATGTAAATGCCGTATGACGATTATCTTGGAACATCACCGTCAAGCCAAGGGAAATTTACTATGTTGAATCCAAAATCATCCCTTTTGTCATATACACTTGTATGAATCTTTCCGTTTACAATTTTGATATTTAGGTCCAAAAAGGGTGTTACTGTATTTGAAAGGTTTGCATTGTTAAGGTGGCTCCCTTCTCGAACCGTTATAGGTTTTTCCTCATATGCAGCAGTCTTCGTATAAAGTTTTACAGTAGCTGGCGAGGAACGAGTCAGCGCATTGAAAAACACAGACAGAAGACTTTTAATGCCAAAACAAGCAAAAGATGGTGCAATCTATCAATTTCCACACCAATCATATAGTATAATTCCAAAATTGAAAATGTAATAAAATTATAAGGGGGTACCCTTATGTTTGTAGCCATATCTTAATCATTTATAAAATTGTATACCTGTATGCGATTTTTTCACTATCTATATACAGTATCATATAAAATAATCCAATTTAAAGAAATTCCATCTGTTGTTTTTTGCACAAAAATGTGATATAGTATATATTATTTGTCGAAAATATATCATTATAAGGGGGTTCCCCTATATTTGGAGCCATACCTCGATCATTTCAAAAACTTTTTACCTGTGTGTGATTTTTTCTTCATCTACATACATAATTTTATGAAATATTACAAAATGACAAAAATTCACCTGTTCTTTTTATGCAAAAAATTGGATTTAGTACATATTCTTGGTCAAAAATGTTATGAAATTATAAGGGGGTACCCTAATGTTTGGAGATATATCATACTTAGATTTATGTTACAATATCATTTATGTGTTGTATTTCTTCTATATGACTTATTATCATAAAATAAAACAAAATAAATAAACATATTCGTATTATCACTGAATTTGGAGGGTTCAAAAGCATTTGATGGATATTTGATATTTCTCAATTTTTAAGTGCTAGGGTACCTTTCTTTAATGTACTGTATCTTTAATGAAAACAAAATTACCTACCTATGTCTGTGTTCATTATGTCATTTTGACTATTATGAATAGAAAATAACCTTAAAATACAAAATTCATCTGTTAAATTCACGAGTAGGGACCCACCTTAAGGGTTAATTCTTGTGGATAAATTTCATTATTATATAATTCAAAAGCAGGATTGTCAATGGTTAGAATATCATCCAGATACCTAGAAGTATTATTGAAACATTTCAGCTCATCAAATTTTCTTTGCTTTTGAAGATTTGGGATAAATTCTTTTTCATAAGTGTATAAAAATAAATCTGCAACAAGAGGCGCACAGTTAGTACCCATAGGAATTCCTACAACCTGCTTGTATAGATCCTCACCAAATCTAATATAAATATTGTCCAAGAGGAAGGACAAGGCATTACACAGGTCACTACATGTCCATGATTTGTATGATTTGTAGTCTGTCGAGGAAAAGAAACCCTTCGATTCAGATGTACTAATGTAAGTTTTTCGCTCTCGATCAAAACACCATTTAATGAGATTAGATAATCGATCATTAATTTTGTCATGAGGAAGTGTGGTGTACATATTAGAGAAGTCGTATGAAGAAATCGTATTGGCTTGGAAATTTTCAGATTTCATTTTTTTCAATCACATCCCCTGAATTCTTAATAGACCAAAATAAATTTACATCGTTCCTGTTTAGAACCGTTTCACAAAATCTAGTTATGTGTTCTTTAATAGCAGTAAGTGCTGACGTAAGATTTCTAGACAAAATTGTAGTGGAGCAAATACTAGAATTAGCAATAAATCGAAATTTGTAAGGAGACTTGTGCAGTTTCGGTATGCAATATAGTGTTGGGAGATCCAATTTAGAAATAGAGGTATTAAATGAAGACAGTTCACTGTTATGCTTGCCTTAAATGTTAGATGCACTTTCATTGCTTTTGATATATGTATTAGTAGACGAAAGTTCCGAAATCAAAGTTGATATGTAGTAACGTTTTCAAATGATAATGGTGTTGTTGGCTGCTTTATCAGCTGGTGCAAAGACATATCACTTAGTTTGGATTTGAAATATCTTTTTGATTTGGAACGTGGATTTTGAAAAAGATGAGGGTTTTTATGGAAGTTATCTATTCGAATATCCGTTATATCTAACATGAGGTTTTTCCAGTCATTCAGAGCATGCGGTTCGACTCCTTCTGATTAACACCATCTTTTCGTATAATTATCTAAGGCTTCCGTAAGCACTTCACGGCATTTGACAAAATCTATCTTGGATGGGATTCTATACTTAGGTCCTTTTTTAAGAAGACCACGGAGCTGTCTGTCTTGGATAATTGAAAAGTCACTTGTAACAACATGGCCAGCTGGTTTGTAGAGATATTTAGAAGTTGCACATTCTCAAGAAGCAGGACACGATTCAAGTATGTCAGGATCCGTTGTAACTTTATTATAGTTAAAAACAAAGTTTCGAATAGGTTTAATGTACTTACAACAAATAAGAGGTGGCTCTAAATTTTCAACATATTGAGGAATGGTACTTTGTACGCGATGATCCCGAAAAATATTAGAAATGTTTAGAAGATCAAAACCTTTGTTAATAAACGGGATTTTTATGAATCGTCTTTTCGGTGAGGTGTTTTTTCACAATAGGATAAAGTTTATACTGTGCGAATGAGACAATGATATTCAGTCTGAATCAGTCAGTGTTTCTTAAGAATGCAACCTCTGCTTCATCCAAGATAGATTTCAAGTGCATAACTGGTATTGACGACAGAGCATGTAACAGCTCATGTCTTCCGCCATTGCGTGCTATAGTAAGTAAATCGTTGAGAGAGCGGTATATTCTGGATCGTTTTCTTTTTTGTCTGTTTCGTCTTTCCCCGTCGCACCAACAATAGAACAAGTGCAAATACTGTACGCAGGAGACTTGCAGAGAAAGGAATCAAGGCTCGACGTCCATATAAGGGTATTAAATTCACCCAGCGTCACAAACGTAATAGAGCACAATGGGCCCGCAAGATGGACGCGTCACCAGTGGAAAGGCATTGTCTTCAGCGATGAATCAAGATATCTATTGGATCGCGTTGATGGACGCCAATGGGTGTATAGGAGAGGAGGGCAACGTTATTCAGACGCCTGTGTACCGGAAGTTGCTAGATACGGAGGCAGAAGTATCATGGTATGGGGAGCTATATCGTACCACCATCGATCGAGACTAGTTGTTGTTCCGGGGAACCTTACTGGTGTAAGATATCGTGATGAAATATTGGCTCCGGTACCGCTGATGAACGCTAACAGGGGACTGACGTTGTTTCAGCAGGACAATGCTCGATGTCATACCGCCCGTGTTTGCTCAACTTACCTTCAGCAGCAGCACGTGAATGTTCTTTCATGGCTTGCAAAGTCCCCTGATCTATCTCCTATAGAGCATCTTTGGGATGTGTTAGACCGACGCTTAAGACGTCGTGCGTCGTCAACATTGCAGTAGTAAGAGCTTTATCTTCAGCAGGAGTGGAATGCAATACTCCAAACGGACATTCAAAAACTTATTCGAACTATGCGTCGTCGATGTTTGGCTGTAAGGGATGCAAATGGTGGCCAAACAAGGTATTGATGTATTTGTGACTTTATGACTAGACCCCTTTGCAGTTAGCGCTGCTGTGACGTAATCAAACATGATAAAAGTGAACATTTCTTTCGTGAACTTTTTGTCAACAAGTCAAATTTAAAGCTGAAGCAATTTTGATATGTACACTTATGTGTTCAATAAAATCTGCTTCAAACTATCAATATGCATCGTTTCTTTTGGGACTCAGTATATATATAGAATGACAGAAAAACAGTAAATTAATGGAACGTTTATTACTTTTTACAAACTGAAACTAAATTTTCCGTTATAAAAATAGCGATTTGCTCTTAGAAAATTTCTCGATTTTGCATATCTTGTAGTATAGCACCTAGTGAATTTCCTAGTGAAATCTCTGTAAAATTGATAATTTTTCCAATTATATATGGTAAGGAAAAAAATGCTACAAGGCAATAACAAAACACAGGTACAATCTAAGGCCATTCCTTTGTTATTTTCTGTTTTGCGTCCTCGTGCTGGTAGGTTTTGAGTCCAAAGTCACGAAACAAAACAAAATTAAAATAATTAAATCTTTTGCAAATTAAATGTATTTTCTACAAAAAATTGTTTAATATTTTATATTTCATGTAAAAATGTAGAAGTACTGCATTGATCCAAGACATTGCATTATCTATCATTATTTTGTTTACTAAAATCTATCAATAATCAAATGAAAAAAGTTTTGTCAGATTTCAAATAGCCACACAATATGAAATTGAAACTTTGTTTTATATGCTTGTTTGTTTTTCTCCCTGGCTGGCTGGTAGGTTTCTCAATTTCAAAAGGACGCAAAACAGAATAAAAACAAGAAATAGCCTAAGATAATAAAATTGTTAAGCTTTCATTCCAGGATGCCGTGGAGAAAGAATAAGCCATTCATGTTTTTCCAGATTTAAATATAAGGTATTGAAGAAAAAGAGTATTCAAATAAATAAACATACACGAAGATGTGTTATTTTTAAGTAAAACACTCCACTATATGTCCATAGTCTAACATCTCTGAAAGTAACATGTGGTGAATCCCCAAACACGATCTCTGTTAATACAAAATAAGACAAAATTATTCAAATGTTTTCTTTGCTATGAGCAATCATTTTCAAAAAAGTAAACATGGCACACGGAACTTCTATACACAGCCAATTGTGCCTCACGTGAAATTCATATGAAATGAACATCATGTAAATTTCACATGAAAGTTCATGTAAAATTCATATAAATTTCACATAAGATTTATGTGAAAAATATTTTACATGAATTTCACATAAATTTCCTTCACATGAATTTCACATGAATTTTTCTAAGGGACCTTCAAAGGAAACTGAATTGACATAACATCCATGTAAAAATCTTCACACGAATTTCATGTGAACTTTCATGTAAAGTTCATGTAAATTTCACATAAATTTCATATAAGGCACAATTGGCTGTGTATATAATATTATTCATCTTACAAGATAACCCCAAAAATAGTTTGATATATATTTCATAAGTATAAAACAAACACCAAAATACAAACTCATAATGATTGTGATGTTGGCTCTGCACTCCATGAATAATCTCTGCTATTTGAATGCTATGGTAAACTTCTTGATCGTAACTGTTTACCCAACCTGTTGATCTACAACTCACAGCACACATATCTAGAATAGATAATGTAATTAAACCTAGATTGTTAATTATGCATATTGAAATATTCTATGATATAAGTCTAATTTGTATTTTAATAAATAATGTTTCAGGGATGTCCGAGGCCGAAAAAAGACGAAGTCTGAAATAGCGCATGATATTTAAGGTCTCATTTCGGAATATTTGTCTCGCTTGATCTCACTTCATAATGTTTTTGTTCATTCCGAAGTTCGCAACCGTTCCAATGCCTTCTCGACTTTGAGACTGAATAACTGATAGGTACTTCTTTGATGTTTATGTATAGTGCGTAATTCTAAATAGAATTAAACGCACCAGATCAGGACAGAACAGATGTAGGCGGACAGGCGGACAGGGATATACCCCTTATCTTTCGAATAATTCATTGAGCAAAGGCTCGAAATTTAAAAGTCGGGTTAGGGTTTGTTGAATGTTTCTATGTCTCTCTTTCGTCTTTTTCTGTGCTCGTCTTATCTCTGTTTTCGCACCGGGTGCTTTGCTGTTAGTACTGCAACCGACCTGGTTTGAGATTCCTTCTCTTCTTTTATATCTCTGATATAAATATAATAATTCTAGTATTCTAGTATATTTCTTAAAAAAGAATAGAACAGACAATACGATTATTTAAAATTCTTACCTTTGAAATTACAGGAGAAGAACTTCATGATCCCATCTTTATTACGATCATATATATAACTTCACTTGGAGGTATCAGCAACGGAATTTCATGGTTCTGTTGTCGTAATAATCATATTTAAACCTCACCTTGGACATTACAGAAGAGGAACTTTATGATCCTATCTTCGTAATAATCATATATAAACATTACCTTGGAGATTTCAGCAACGGACCTCATGATCCTATCTTCTTTGATTGGTTCATGTGACGAGTGGAATTACTGGACAATGAATCACGGCTAGCTAGTTGTTATATCTATTCTATTATAGCACGTGAATGGGCGGAGCTTAAAGCAATGGAAGTTTATTGTAGATTTTACACCAGGCGAGTTCTATGGTATATCTATAGAGGAAATTTCAAGTCATATTAGAATAATTAATAAACCTTGCCATGGAGATTGCAACAAAGGACTTCGTGATCTCTTTTTCATAATGATCATATATAAACCTTACCTTAGACAATGCAGCAGAGGAATTTAATGATCCTTTCTTCATAATAATCATATAGATATCTTACCTTGAAGATGACAGCAATGGACTTCATGATCCTATCTTCGTTATTATCATACCGGTAAATAAACCTTACCTTGGAGATTACAGCAACGGAACTTCATGATCCTATCTTCATAATGATTATGATGGACACTATGGTAACCATTTATGTAGCCTCCATTTTGACAGTGGAAATCGATTGTTTGGTCCCACGAGTTCACATAATCTATTTTTTGAGAAAAAAAATTGAAATACTGATGTGATTTTTAATCCAACTGTTTTTCATTGAATATTCAAAGAAAGTTAACAGATCAATCAGTCCTTTATATTGTAGGAATATGATAAAGCGTCGCCACATGCCCCTTTTAGCTTTCATTTAGAATTTGCAACTTTCTCAACGCATTACCTGTCCAGGTTCATATAGGTGTTAGAGCCGTTGTCTGTTCTAGGAATCCACATTGTAAATCAAACAGTCTGTCTTCATAATGATCATGGTGAACAGATCTCCAGTAGGAAATGGTGCTGTTATCCGGACATTGAAAATCAACTTGTTGATCATAGTTATTAATCCAGCCTGATACATTTACAATATAACGAAGTAAACCAAAGCCGAAGAATAGGACATGTGAACAATACATTTTTCTCCGTGAGAACAGTAAGTCTATAGATTCCATCAACGTAGATTGAAATAAAAATCTGAGTGGTTTATTTCACAACAAAACTTCGCGACTCGGTGATAATTTGATTGGTTAATGTGACGAGTGAATTACTGGACAATGAATCACGGTTAGCTAGCACGTGAATGGGTGGAACTTAGCGAACTGGAAGTTTGTTTGAGATTTTACACCAGGCGAGCTCTATGGTACATATAGGGAGAAAATTTCAAGTCATATTAGAATACTCTATATCCCATACAGTGAAGTATTTAATTTAAAGTCTATAGATTCCATCAACGAAGATTGAAAACAAAATCTGAGTGGTTCATTTCACAACAAAACTTCCGCATTGATGCTTCGATGGATTTGAAATACTCTATATTCCATACAGTGAAGTATTTAATTTAAAGTCAATACTGTTAGTGGTCACTCAGGTGAAAAACAAAAAGCGTAAACGTTATACAGGAGTGGTATTGCTATAATAGTTAAAGAATGAAGTGAAATATTTTGATCTACTGGCAAATCAAAAAGTAAATTGAATTAAAACCTCTAAAAGTCTACTTGAATACCGATAAGTCGCCCGTTCTATACTGATCATATCTCGATTTATGAAATACTTTAATTACTTGCATTTAAATCTGAAGTAAAAACAGATGTAGTCTAAGATTAAGTATATCTAAGTTACAAAGTGGTAGCTCCGAGCGGAGAAAAACTATTCTAATACGTTTCACTTCATCCTGAAATACATGTATCATCAAAATTAAAGGAGATGACACACAAGCACAACTTTGTGGTGATGTATTTCATCTAACTATGCCACTGAAACGACCCTACACAGAATGTGGAGCCGCGTACTCTTTGCTCCGTAAATGCACAAATTTTAATTCAAGAATTAAAACTAAAGGGTGCTAAATTTGGATGCGTCTGAAATTAATTTGGCCTTAGGTACACTGATGAGGATACACTAACCTCGACAATCTATCTATTTAAAGTAAAACACATGCTATAAATATCCTCTGGGATTTCCTGAAATTTATAATGCTTTTAATGAATAAACAGAAAGTAATTGACATGCTTGATTTATGTACTAGTGTTTTTGGACTTGGTCTTAACGACTTTGCCCTTAAGGACTTTTCATCTGAGACTTTTGTCAGTGGAATTTCTGGATTGAGCAAAAGTAAAAATTGAGATGGATTCCTTTTGAAAATTGATCGACAAACATAATTGTTTATTCCATTTAAATGTATACATGTATTATATTTGATAAAAAAAGGAATATCACTGTTCAACGGCAAATAAGAATTCTGTATGAAGCAAAGTAAAGCCTACTTTTTCATTTGAAATTGACAATCATAATTCTTCATTCTATATAAATCTATCTTCTATAAATATCAATTATTTTCTCAATAAGGAATTCTGGTGACGAGATCGACAGATTCAAATCATTCAATTTTAAAGCCGAATCTATCTCATTCTATGACTTCTCTGACATGTACACCACCCTTCCTCATGAGAAGATAAAAGATCGCTTATCAAAACTTATAAAACTTATTAAATGGGGTCTTGATCAAGAGGGTAAAACATTTATATGTACTTCTGACACAAATGGATTCTTTTCCTCACAACAATACAAATCTTACAAATCATGGACTTGATCTGAGTTGTGCAAGGCCTTGTCTTTTCTCTTAGACAACATTTTTGTAAGATTTTGTGACACTCTGGTAGCAGATTTGTTTTTATACACACACGAAAAAAAAAAAAAAAACCATACAAAATCTGCAAAAACTGATAATATTTGACTACAATAAATGTTTCAACGGCACCCCTTGGTATCTTGATGATATTTTGAATATCGATAACCCACATTTTGACCATAACCCACATTTTGACCATAACCCACATTTTGACCTATACAAAAATCAAATTTATCCACCAGACTATACATTTTTCTGAATTCTGAATTGTTCTGAATTTTCGATTTTGTGATGTATATAGGGATATGGTCATTATCCATATTTGTCATCGAATAAAGTAAACACTGATGAAATTGCTACTTCATTTCGGGATATTGATATCAAAATCAACAACGGAGAAATTCAGACAAAGATATACGACAGACAGAAGATTTTGGATTCGACATAGTTATTTAGTTTACCTTTGCTTGATGGCGATGTTCCAAGATTGCCATCGTACGGCATTTCCATCTCTCACCTCTTCAGATACGGTAGAGAAAATAAATAAATCACAAAAAAGCTTTACTGTCAAGAATTTAGATATAATAGACTTGTTAAATCTTTATGGAAATTTTACAATAACTATTCTAAATTTCTTTCAAAATTTGGGACAGCTCCAGCATCAATGTAGCAATGGGAATTCAATTGTCTTCATTTTACGGTGAGTCCATGACGAGCCTCGTTTAAATCTCGTCAGGGAAGAATGGGTTCTGATTTTCTGTCCTATCTGAAATTAGGTCAGACTTCTAGGGAGATTGATCTTGAGCAAGCTTAAGCCAGCAGAACAGAGGCTGTTATACACATACTATAGAATTTTCTAGATCCATTTACAAAGAATCTGTGTTACAAGAGACCTCTGCGTTTAACTATCTCGTTTGAGATGTCACCTTACAGTGATAAGTTTTATGTTTATACAACAATTGTGCGTCGATGGGGACCTCTGTGTATCCGGAATAGCGGAAGGGTTGTGCGCACATAATCCAGATAATCACACAATTGCTTATAGCAAAGTCGGCGCCGGGTGCACATCGGTCTCCTTCCTTTTTTCCCCCGTTCGTCTGTTTCGAATGTTTTGTATAATGTTCTAGTGATTTGTGCAATTTGTAGTTTTGTCTGATGTCATTTATTTGTCACTTTCTTGTGGGTTTGTTTAGCTGGGTGAGTGCAGGGTGGTCATGCTGGAGATCCTTCCTTTTCTTTATAATCAA
The DNA here is from genome assembly GCA_033119305.1 of Pinctada imbricata. NCBI lineage: Eukaryota > Metazoa > Mollusca > Bivalvia > Pterioida > Pteriidae > Pinctada > Pinctada imbricata. The sequence continues at coordinate 37,626,389 of VSWD01000005.1, read as the reverse complement.
GGCACTATTACATATCAGTATTACTTTCGAAACTTTCTACCACCAACACTTATATAAAAGAAATGAAACTGTCCTTTACATTTAACTAAAGCACCAGGAAGTAATTTCTTCATTTTAACTCTCTTTTTCAATGCAGACCTCGGGAGTCCCCGGGGGCACATGTAGCCAAGTTTGATCAATTTCGGTTGATCGTTTCTTCAACGTATTCTAAAATTTCTGTTATCAAACGTTCTTGAAATTTCAAAAACGTGGGTTCTGTAGCATCATATCCCACCCATCCTGCTACGTCATTCGGTAGAGCAAGGAACCATATTTCGCCGGTGACCATATTTCGCCGTTTCATAGTTTGGAGAAAATTTAACGAAAACACCAAATTTTAGACGTAAACATCCGAAATTTTTATTAAAAACCAAAAAAAGAAAACATTTATTTGGCAGGATTTCATAGAAGTTGTGGTGACGAAACATTTCCTGAAAATGAAATCACAATTTTTGTCCGTTTGTGTGTAAATAGGATACATATCAACAAAAACGGCGAAATATGGTCACCCCAGAAAACATGGAAACGAAATATTTTGACGTTTTATAAGGAAACAATGCACTGCGTAAAGTAAATTCTTTTTGTTGTTTTTCAATCGAGAATGGAGTTAAATTAAATTCTAGCAAAAGTAATTATTGAATTGGCATCCAAGTTAAGAGGTTTTCAAAGAAATGTACGAAAAATACGGCGAAATATGGTCACTTGCTCTACGCTTTTTCGACATAGTAACTTTCACACTTTTTTTGACATATTAAATTTAGATTTGATGATCACTGACGAGGGTTAAGTATCCGAAACGTGCATGTCTGGTCCATGCTGTCAATTTATCTGTTCTTAATGAGTTAAAGAAGTTCCTGACGATAATCTCAACAAATGATGCTATTGAATTTGAAGACGTTTAACGATTCAAAGTCTCAAATATTTATCTCAAATAGAAATAGAAAGTAAATATGTTTCATTGTCAAAACGTAACTTGTGTTAGTTTTTACGTCACATTTTGACGTCATTTGCACTGCATGACTGAAAATGAAGGAAACCTGTCATATTTGTTTTTGCATAAATCTTTAGAATGAGTATTGGCGCAAACCCTCGTCCAATATAAATTTTATGTAAATCGAAAGATAGATTGCAAATCTAACTTTTTATCTGAAATTATTTTGTGAGAGGGATAGTGCCCTACTTATTTTATTATCTTTTTAATACCAGAATTGTGCCAATTTTTTTTTTACGATTTTTCAACATTATACGACTTTTAGCAGATTTGGAAGCCATATCATTCGGTGTTCTGCACGTAAATTAAAATAATTATTTGGTATTTCAAACAACCATACATTTAATTTCCTTGATACGAAATACAATCGCAATCTAAATTATCCTAAAAATAGGGGCGATTTTCCATGTAACCGTACGTTCTCATTTGACGACTTTAAATGTCTCAACGGCACCTCTATGTATCTTGATGATTTTTGAATATTTATAACCCTCAGTTTGACCAATACAAAAATGAAAAATTATCCACCAGAGTTAACATTGAATAAAAATTAAACATGATATATCTAAACCATTTTGGATCTGAGTATCAAAATCAATAATGGAGAAATTCAGAAAGAAAACGACAAAAAAGAAGACTTTGGCATAGTTATTTTTCATTTGCTTGATGGCGACGTTCCAAGATTGCCATCGTACGGCACGTAATCCGGATGAACACACAGTCTCCTACTTGCGTGACACATGGCCGTCCTACATGTAAGTCGGCACCGGTTCCTGATATACTAACAAGTCAAGGATTTAGAAATCATAAACTTGGAAAAATCATTTTTGAAATTTTACAATAATTATTCTGCTTTTTTTAACACATTTTATGCAGATTTTATATCGCCCGGTTGAACAACAAATCCTCCAAGTACTGGCATCCTTGAAGGTTTACAAATGTATGCATATTATATGTATAAAGATCTATCAGTATTAGTATATGCATAATATATTTATGTGTAGTACTATATCATATAATTCTTATAATTCTTAGCTAATTTTCATATGGATATATGTCTATGTGTACTTTTTATTCTGCTTTTTTCTTACCAATGTTAAACGTTTTCAAATTCAATAGCATCATCTACAAATGTAGGACAAGATTAATTTGCAGCATGGACCAGACATGCATGTTTCGGGTACTTAACCCTCGTCTGTGATCCTCAGTCTAAACGTTGTCATATGGCAAAAAAGTGAAAATTATGTTCAAAAATGTACCGAAATACGCAGAATGATAGGGATATGATGCTACAGGACACAAGCCTCAGAGTATGTAGCATTGGGAATGTTGTTGCCTTCATTTTAATGTGACCTAATTAACAAAATCAGAAGGATAAAAGGGGGGTTCAAATTTCAACCAACACCCTTACAAGAAAATAGTCGGTCGACTGCTTTACCGAGGATATGATCCTAAAGTCATCAACGTACATTGGGTATGGTACTGGACCAATCTACAATCGATGCACACTTACCAACCATGACGACGGGATAACATGACGAACCTTGCCCATATCGCGTCAGAAGAGACTTCACGGGTGATTGATCCTGAGCTCGCCTCAGCCAACAGAGCACAGACTGTTATATGCATGCCATAAGATTTTATGTATTAATATACATAATATCTGTGTGACGTCATCTTACAGTGAAAAATTTCATGTTTATACAGCAATTTTGTGTCTATCGAGACTGCTGTATATCCATATAAGTTGTAGGGTTGTGTGCACGTAATCCGGATAACCACACCGTTTGCTTATAGCAGACTGAGTCAAAAGCCAGCGCCGGGTGCACACTGGTCTCATTCCACGTATGTGTTGTCATTAATGTTTGATATATCTCTACGTCTGTTTCGACTGTTTTTTTTCGGTTTTGTATGATGTTATGATGTATATGTTACAGGGAATAAGTGTAATCAGGGATTTCATGTAATTCCTGAAAGGTTCAGTGATTACATGTAATTCCTGGTCAATTTAGGGATTACATGAAATCCCCAAAATTTTAGGGATTACATGTAATTCCTAAAATATTTTAGCATTTTTACACTTATTTCTTGACGGCCAAAAATCATATAAAAATTATGAAAATGCGATATGATAGATATTTTACATGTTCATAATATAAAATCCTATTACTGATAGAGACAAAATGGTTAAGTATATAATCAGAGATGCTTTTTAGGTTGATTATGTTAATTTAAGATTGATAGGAAAATGATATGGTAGAAAAACCCTTGAGCGGACAATTCGGTTGCACAGGTAGATTTTGACCCTCTGATATGACTGTAATACATGTACTCGGTAAAATTGTATGCATGGAATCTTGATTGGACGTATGTAATTCAATACAGCCATTGTACCAAAGTGCCATGGCGATCGCTTCATCCCAAAATCTTTTCTTTGCAACTATTCTATTTCAATGAAACTTGTTGCAATCAAAATGTCTTAGTATTTAGATGTACACGAAGGAAGGGGATACCCATTTTTCCGGGAAATTGGAATAAATCACAATACTCAGTCTGGTCTCCTATGCTACTTTTAACATATATTTTATTTGGATATGCTACTAAATCGACTCTACAGGAAATTTGGAGCCGCGCACTCTCTGTAAAGTAAATGTACAAATGTAAATTCAAAACGTTAAAGAGGGCGTTGCTGAAATGAATTTTGGTGGCTCTGCTGGAAGCATCACTGATGAGAATCACGTGTCTGGTGCAGAAAAAAATGGTTTGGAATTTTCTTCATGAAGGTAGAGAGTTGTAACACTTCCGTATTATTATGCTTGCTGTCGGACGGGTACATCCGTTGCCTCGCCAAAAAAGTAATTTTGAATATATCTTAAACTTATTTAGACATCGCATAATAAATAATTGAAAATAAGAGCATTTCTATCATTTTTTTTGGCCCATTATCAAGATACGTTAATGTGTGTTAAATACTAATGTTTCCGATTGAAACTTTCGATATATGTTTTATATTACTTTGACCATAAATTTTGTTCGATAAAGTCTTTGTCTTTGTGCTCATGGGTTTGTTTTATGTCCATTTTGCATAGATAATGATACGCATGATAAATGAACTTCGAAATTTGGGGAATATTTTAACAAACATTACCAATTCTAGTTAGAATATTTTCACTTATTTTGCATAACTAGTTCTAGGTACTTGACAAAGAGGATATTCAGCATCAACTGAGCCAAAAATTATAGTTTTTAAAACTGAAAATAAGGAGAAATTAAGGTAAGGAAATAAGTGTAAAAATGCATGAAAAATTCAGGAATTACATGAAATACCTGGCCAATTTCAGGAATTACATGTAATTACTAATCGAAACAGGGATTACACGAAATCCCTAAAATTCAGGAATTACGTGAAATTCCTGATTACACTTATTCCCTGTAACATATATATTGTTGTGTCTTGTGGCGGGCTGTAGGTCTGTCTGTGGACGCTTTCCTGTAGGTTTATTCCGCTTGGTCTGTACAGGGTGGTCATGCTGGGCATCCTTCCCTTTTACTAAATATGTGAAATATCATTTGACCTGTATGCCTTGATTTAATTCTAATCTTACAAATCTCATCCCGCTTCTGAGTTGTTGCACAAAAACGTTTTTAAAAAGTTATGAATTTGGTTTCACATACTTTAACATCTAAATCCAAAAAGAAAAATGTTCTGTGAAAAGAAGCGCCGTCTATCAGAATCATTTTTCATGAATCATATTTACTGATCATCACAGTTCTCAGTACTATCGTATTAACATTTTATGGAAGTGTTAACTCTATACCTTCCGAAGAAAATTTCGATCCAATTTTTTATGCACCTGACATATGTTTCGGATATTAATTCCTCATCAGTAATGCTTCCATCCAAACTTTCTTCCAGAATCAGCCGAAATCTATTTAAGTAGCGCCCTCTGGTTATTATTATTTTTTAAAGTTGAATTTGTGCAATTTGTGCGCGGCTCAAAATTTCCTGTAGGGTCGATTCAGTATCATATCCAAATCAAATCTATGGCCAAGGAAGCATAGGAGGAATGAAGCTAAGATGTCAATCTCCTTTAATATCGATGATATTTATGAATGTAATGAAAAGTTTTCGCAATAGCAAAGTAATACGTCAAATTGCTAAAGTGCCAGAACAAAGATTCTTTTAGGCTTCACTTAAGAAACATCCATGTCACGGGGAACGAGTTTAACTGTTCCGCACTGCAATAGGAAATAAGTGTTTATGTAATAATAGGAAAGTGTTCAAACTCTATATTTACTTTGATGTTGTAAAGGATCTACATATAGACCAATGGGCAATCGATACCATCTTAGGAGGTTATCTGCCAGTAGCAAATGGCGTAGTTATCCAGATTACGTGTGAACAACCCTATCATCTTTCCAGTTACCCAGAGGTCTCGTGGAACTCACAAAAGTGGTGTGAAATAGCCTCCTTACTGTAAGATGACCATACAAACAAGACTGCAAAACGCAGGAACCCGAGCAACACACATATGGATATGTAAATGGATAATAAAAAGAAGGCGTGCGAAATATAGTCCGTGCTCTGCCGGCTGTATCGAACTCATGCATGTTATCATCCGAGAAGTCCGACCAATATTAAGAGAGGACTATCGTGAAGTCCTGTCGTAACAGTCAGTCAGAATACAAATCTTAAGGGTGTGTTGGTACAAGGCCGCAGATTGGTCAAGTACCAAACCAAGTGTCCGCCCAGAGAGATAGCCGCATCATATCCACAGTTAATGCACATCTCTTTCTATTTATCTTTCCTTCTACAGGTACTTTATATCTCCGATCTTAAACTTTTGAATTAAAAAAGTTCCCCAATGCAATTCACAATGGGTCCCAGTGATAAATAAACATTTTTTCCCAGTATAAAGTGGATTGACATCTTCTTTAAGAAAAACCCTTTCTTTAACGTTAAATGAAGTTAGGAGATCTCCAACAAGACCCTGTTGCAGCACCAACAGCAAAACTCCAAACCAACCGATGTGAAAACATAAAGACGAGCATACTAAGAGACGAAAAAGATGTAATATTTGTGTTAATGTTTTAATACCATATTTGCTTAATCTGTTTTGGGTCCTCCTGCGCTATTTGTACTATTTAACCATGTGTATGTTTGATTTTTGAACATTTTCTCAGGTACTGGCTTTCGAAATTGTAATATCTTTTCGAAGGTACTGCATGCATGTCTAGACATACTAGTATTGAATGAATTTTGGCTGTGTCCAAAAATTAATTAGGAAGGAAGCATCACTAATGAGGATTTAATATCCGAAAAACGTGTCTGGTGCATAATGAAATGAGTTGAATTTTTTGTCGGAAGGTAAAGAGTTAGAACACTTCTGTATTTTTGAATGTACATTTTCTAGAATGCAAATCATTCAGTCCTCAACATCCAACAAAGATTTTATTTTAACACAGTAAAGTTTCCATTCAACCAAGTCTTCCATTACTCTTATGCCATTAAGAAAAAGTGAGTGTACAACATACGAAATTTCCTTCGAACTTGTTTCTCAATAAGATAATGATGAATAATGAGATCGTGAGGATTGTATGTATGTTTTTATCTATCGCTTTAACATTGCACAAACATTAAAATATTGCAACAGTTATTTCAGTTAATAACAATAGACAGTCATACAATATAATATATGCATATATGCAAAATTCAATCAGTACTGGATCATTATGCTCGGGACATTTATATCATGCCATTAGTTTTATACGGATATTACATTCTTTATCAAAGATATACATTTGTAGATCGAACAAACTATTGACAAAATTTCGAGGAATGCAAAGAACTGGGATACATCACTTCCTCCAATACTCTCCTGATATGCGCATAGATTTATTTCATATATTTTCAAAATTTAGGTCATTGTCCTAGAGTTCGAAAAGATTTAGGTCAAAGTTAGCAATTACGTCATTTGCATTTGTCTCATTTAGTATAATATTAAGGAAGTCACTAGGTAACTGAGAAGTAGTAGATGTTGCGTCATCAATTTCGAATCCATAAGTATTCATACGCGATGACCCTGCAGCACAATTAGTAGCATCGTTTCCTGGAACCTCTATGTTGTCCAGGGTTTGATTTGCAGATGCAAATGTTATTGAACAGTCATTTGAATAAGCAGTATGACCCAAGCTTTGCTCATCATCGATGCCAGAGGTATTGGATTGTTCTGCAACGTGTTTAGGTGATCTGCAAAATCGTTTCATGATCGGTACATTTTTAGAGGTAGCATCCGACGAACCATTTTGATCGCCCGACTTTTGTCTTTTCGGACAGCTGTCCTTAACTGATTCTCGTCTTCGTTTTCGCTTTGAACTATTAATTGAGAGGTTGACAGCTGACACTCTGTCTGCTATATCATCAGGGATCGTCTCCCCTTGATTGGCTAGGTCTTCAAGAACTTTCAGTTTGAGTCGCAAATCGTCCATGAATGATTTTGTATCTACTGTTTGTAATGCCTTCTGAATTTTCTTGCTGCCCATCCAATCTAAGAGTTTGTCTTTGCACATTTCTAGATATGCATTATCCCCGCATTTGTTTAAAAGATCTTTGTAATGTCCTAATATATTGGTCAAATCAGGGGAAATCCCAGATACAGCACTTTTCAGTAGTTCAACACTCATGTCGAAACAAGCTATGCATTTGTCTTCCTCTTTTTTGTGATTTGAGATGTTGACAAACGGGGTATCCTTAGGCCACCAGGCTGGTACATCTTTATACAGAGACTTCGGAACGGAACATTGATCATTTAAGTGTTCATATAGCATAATCAAAATAGAGCTCTGCTGCGACTTTCGGAATCTTCTAAGTATTTCCGATCTGGAATTTCCAGGACCTGGATTTAATTCAACGTCTCCACAGACCCAAAGTATAAGCTTTGCTACATTTGCTGTGGTACCGACGCCATGTTTAAGTCTAGGTCTTGCGCCAAGTGATGTATTCAGTAAGATGGAGAGGAGCAGCACCATTGTCCGTAATAGACGAATCATACGCTTGTAAGCTGGGAGGACTATTTGTAAAAGCTCCTTCGAAAAATGGTCTATGCACTGTAAAGGAAAAATATATAGATTTTACATATTCGAAATATGGAATGGGTAACACAAATTTATTTCTAGCCTATACCAAGACATAAACAATGACGCATACCCGCCATTTCCCCGCTAGTCCGATTGGTTTTTTTTCTTAATCAAAATGTTAGAAATTTGTTTTTGTTCTTATCCCCTAGAATTAATTATAATGTTCTTCAGTTCAATAAATTATCATGCATGGCATTAAAACTTGATTTTGAAATATGTTATACTGCCAAAGACATTATAATATAAATAATATAAATATCAAAATATAGATGTTACATCTCTCAGTATGTTTGAAAAATTACAAAACATTGTCATGGATCAGATAGATTTGATTTTGCTTAGAACACAATTATCGAACAAATTTCACGAAAAATGTATTGAGTATAAGGAAAAAATTGAAACATTTCATGTATATATATTATTATGTAATTATTGTTGTTTGTCTAATATGAAAAATGAATTAAAAAAAAAAAGAAATGAAGTCATTATATATTTTGCTTACCTGCATCCATCCTCCTCTTTGAAGAATCCATGACTTCAAGTATCCTTCTATGAAATGAGATATCTTTTTCACCAAAGACTCTGTCGGGTGAAGCTCTCCTGCTTCCGCAAGATTCATCACAAGGGTCCGGCCAAAGTGAAAAAGGGCAAGTACTCGTCCCCAACTGATACCCTCCGCAAACAGTTCCTCGGTGACCGATTTGAATGTGGAATAAGCAGTGTCTGAGGTAACATGAAGATTGTCTATCATACTAGTAAATGTTGACTCGTATCGGTTGGCGAAATCGTCCGCCATTTCACTCAGCTGCCTAATTGTTTTAGCCTGGCTATCATCTCGAATTGAGGAAGGATCGCCCCATTGATAACCCTGGGATCTGAGACTATGACTTATAAAGTCAGTCACAATAGATTCCGTTGTCTTTGAAAAATCAACATCGTCAGCCATTTTCCTTAATGCTCAAATAACGTGATATGTTCTACTTGATACACATTTCAGCATAAATACATTGTACATACACAGAGAAAACTGTATATCTTTCAGTCTAAATAAACGGAACATAAAAATTTCTACACATTTATACCCGCTTTGTGCGGTAACAACTTTTCCCTTTAACTGTGCGGAGTCACACCAGAGTCGGGTATATTTAACAATACCAACTTGCCGTAAGTCAAATCGATATTTGTCTATTTTTAGTAAATGTGTCAATATACTGTTTATATCATTGGGAATTTCCAGTAGGTAGTTTCAGTACTAATAATAGATTTATCAAAATGATTTTACACTATGGAAATTGCATAACACGTTTTTAAATAACAAAAAAAAAAATAAATAAATAAAGGAAGAAAAAAGGAAAAAAGGAAAAAAGGAGAAGAAAATACGAAAGATGGAAGAATAAGGAATCGTTTATCAAAATATTCATAAAAAACAGTAAAGAAACTTGTACCTATCAGTTATTCAGTCTCAAAGTCAAGAATGCAAGGCAAAATCATTAGAATTTCCATCAGAACAATTGCGATTGAATCTCAGATATGGCACAATATAAAAAAAGTGCATATTTTTGTCCTTTTGAGCCTGTTTCATATATAAATGAAAAAATACAGAAATAAGTACTGGTAATGCTTTGCCTCATCCTATTTTACCTACATCCATGATGAAAAAGTATGAAATTCGACACAAATATGTAATTATGAGAGGTTGATATGTCCATCATCTGTCAAAATCGGATGTCCTGACTATGGGTACTTCAGTTTTACATTGGTATAACTTTTATTCTATTGGAATTTAAACTTGATTTTTTTCATGGGATTTGTTTATTATATGAAAGAGATTCTGTAAACATCCTATATATCCTATGTATATTTAGGATGAGCAATTTTTTGTGATTGATATCACTGTCACTGATTATTTTGTCAGTTGCGTTACCTTTGCATAAAGGAGAGAAATCACACAAATAATTCAAATATATTAATTAGATTCACATGTTAAAATGTTTTATAAAGATTTATCAATTTATATATTATATAAATTTTAATATTCTGCCAGCTTCAACTTAGATGTTTAAAAGACCTTGGTTAGCACTGAAAGGTTACCTTTTTCACATGTCCATTATGTTACCATTATTGTATGATAAATGGAGGCATTTTCTGTCTTTTCCTTTTGCTTTTGAAATGAAATTGTTGAACCTTGTTTAAGAGGGCAAGAATTTTGAACAGTTTTGCTTCTCAGATTCTACAATGTGTCTATTTGTACGAAAAATTCAGTTGTGTTACCGTCATTTGTGTTACTTTTTTAAAAGTAACACAACTGAAATAATTAGTAACATAACTGACACTTAATTGGAAACAAAATGGACATTTGACTATCTAAATTGAAACCCTCATCAAAGGAATATTAAGATTCCAAAATTTTATTGATCTTTTGCTCATATTATTTCTTACACATCTTTTAATGTTCCAATTTTCGCTGTGAGAAGAAAATGAATGAGGTTCAATTAAGTGTTTCTTCACTTGATAACACAACTGACATTTTATGGTAACACAATGTATATTTCATGTTTTATATGGTAACATAAGTTTAATTAAGTGATTGTGCATCAACTTGACAATATTTTTGTGTGATTTGTTTAAAAGAGTGCCTATTGGAGAAGCATGATTCTTTAATTGACTAAAAGTGAACAATTATCATATCATTTCATAAAATGATAACACAACTGACATTAAGTGGTAACACCAATGACATCACTTTATGCCAACTTCTGAATCTAGTGTGGTAGAAAGGTTTCATTTTGTTAACAGTACGCTCAAGGTGACATAACACTTCAGCATAGGGTCCCTTTCAAACACATGAAAGAAACCTACAAGTAAGACTGTACAAAACACAGATTCCTGGATGAACATTGTGGGCAATGACAAAGAGTTCATCGTAACATAATGGACATTTGATGAAGTCAAAACAGATAACTTATTTTCTGTAATATAAAGAAGTGACAAGATTGAATGGTATACAACTGATCTTCTCAAAAGTGTCTTATTCTTCTCGTAATTTGTGTTTTTCGTTTTCAATTTATTGATCGATTATCACTAGTTAATGATTGGTAACACAACTGACATGATATGATGATTCACAATATTTCTTAATGCAGACTATGTTAACCTTATAGTATAACATAAGAAAAAAATGAAGACAAGTTAGCTTCCAAAATTTGTAAATACACTATTTTCTTTGTTTTTCTGATAAAATCAGTCACATTGATACTAGTCAATTTCCATTTCAGTTCAATATCATATGCACCAATATCATGCAACAAATGCTCACATAATGAACAGTAAAGTAAAATGGAGTCTATATCATTTGTACACTCTAATAACGTTTATGAAACTAGCTTTTCGGTATCACAGAATATTCTTTTTCATTATTTGCTGATTTGCATGCATAAGTTCAATGATAGAGACTTTTCATTTGATTTCAAGTTTGAAGACTTGTTTGTTTGCATACTTGTTGCATATAGTTTTTCGTTTAGTTTCGCATTTCGTTCTGCATTTAGCTTTGCGTTTAATTTTGCATTTAGCTTTGCATTTAGTTTTGCATTCAGTTCTGCATGTAGCTTTGCATTTAGTTTTGCATTTAGCTTTGCATTTAGTTTTGCATTTAGTTTTGCATTTAGTTATTTTGTATGTTGTTCTACATTTAGCTTTACATCCAGATTTTGTTTTGCTTATAGCTTTTTGCTTGCTCATATATTCTCATCTCATCACATTTTTTACTTTTACAACTACGATCTATGTTATAACCTGTTTATCATATTTTCAAAATTACATAGATACAACATGTGAATGGCGATCCCCTTTGTTTACATTTTGTTTTATTATCCTTGACTTTTTTGTAATAAGACATATGTCCTATAGAATTCCTATCCTGGCTCATTCCTTTGATATTAAAGACACATCTGTTACTTAATGGGTGTAAGTTTAGATGTTTATAGAGCCAGGATAGGAAATTTTAACAATAGGTCTCTTACTTTTAAAACATCTTTATATGTTGATATCTCGTATACTTTCATTGTTTTGAAATATGTTATCCTGATAAGCATGATATCTGTTTTGTTACTACTGTGCGGTGATATAGAAATAAACCCGGGACCAACAAATGATTCTGACATAGATTCCCTTCTCTAATGCTGATTCAATCGATGATAGTACATTCTCTAAAGGAATAAAAACTTTTTTGTCTCTCATTCATTTAAATGTTCAAAGCATCAGAAGTAAGATAGATATACTAAACGGAAATCTTTTTGACTTTGATATTCTTTGTTTTACCGAAAGCTGGTTTTTAGACATGATAGAGAAGGTAGAATAGGAGGAGGTGTAATAGTATATTGTAAGGAAAATTTAATAGTTAAAAGACTTCCAAATCTTGAACTTAATGACATAGAATGTGTGTGGCTTGAGATAAAAAATAAAAATGATAAATACTTAGTAGGAACCTTCTATAGACCACCAAATAGTGATGCTAGATATAGGGACTTAATTGATCAATCTATTGATAAAGCTCTTGATACTCAGATTCAAAATATAATTATCACCGGTGATTTTAATGAAAATCAATTGTCTTCTAATAACACCAAGATGAAACAAATCAATCTTAATTACGACTTGCATCAACTTGTAAATGATCCAACATCAATAAGTGAAAATAGCGAAACTCTAATAGATCTTTTAATCACAAATAATCCTCAAAATGTAGTATATTTAAACGTCATGGAATCTTTCTTAGACTCTAACATTAGGTATCACAAACCAATAATAGCTTTTCTCAGATCTTTTAAACATAAAACGTCCATTCGTCGAAGAAAAATTTGGCTTTACGATCAAGGAAATTTTGAATTATACAGAGAAAAAATGAGATGTGTAGATTGGGATTCTTTATTAAATGAAGATCTTTCATTGGATGAAAACGCGAAAAATATAACGGATAAGATTTTAGACATAGCCTCAGAAACTATACCAAATAGAATTATTACAATCAGAGGTAACGACCTACCTTGGATGAATGCAGAAATTAGGAAATTAATGAGAAAAAGAGATAGAACTAGATGGCTACTGTTGCAAGCAACAGACGGATTCCTCCTTTATTAGACCTTCCTCGGAACTGAAGTGTTAAAATCCGAAAAAAGAAGATGGTAAAAAGTATAGTTGATTTCGTACCTTATTCATTTCAGCAGATGAGTGAAAAGAGCTTATGTCTAATTTGGGACTCTTATTTATTTATCAACAAAATAGAAGAAAAAAATTATTAAGTACCTTTCATCTTTACGAAAGCTTTAAACTCCATGCTCTATATCAAATCCTTTACAATTACACTCTCAAAACAGAATTGCACAATGATTTTGCAATGAGATAATTTCTATTAATAGAAAATGACAACAACATGAAAGTACAGATATGTAATGCTACTAAGAAAAAAAAAAAGAAACAGAAAACAAGAAGAAAAGAGTTATCTTTCTTATACTATATTAAGTTCAAATAAGAAGGACTACTTGTGTGAAGAATACATAGTATAGGACCAGAAATGTGAATTCTACAGGAGGAAATGTTTGCTATGACCTTGAGAATGATTATTTGACCTTGAACCAATGTCACAGATAAAAGAGAAGTAATGGAGGTTAATCTCATCAAAATTGATCTTAAACTGATCAATGTTCAGTATTTCATCAACCAAAGTATGCTATGAGCTTGAAATCGAACAAATGACCTTGGGTCAAGATCAAAGTGGAAGCTTGATGCAAGGAATATTTGTGTAAAGTTTGAACTCTCAACGTCAAACAGTCTAAAAAATGTTTTACAGGCAAAAGTTTGTTGTGACCTTGAGAAGGAGAATT